>QXEO01000548.1:2685803-3885803 GCA_007115705.1 Dactylis glomerata | reverse complement strand
GTGTTTGCATGACCAAATAGATAAAAATGTGCAGGTATATGTTGACGATGTCATCATAAAGACCAAGGAGAGCAAGACTCTAATAGATGATCTCCAGGAAACCTTCGCGAATCTAAGGAGATTCCGGATGAAGTTGAATCCGGCTAAATGTACGTTCGGTGTGCCGGCAGGCAAGTTGCTCGGTTTCCTGGTCTCTAGCCAGGGTATTGAGGTGAATCCCGGCAAGATTCGTGCCATAGAGAGAATGAAGCCACCGACGGATTTGAAGGAGGTACAGAAGTTCACTGGATGCCTTGCGTCCCTGAGCCGTTTCATAAGCCGGCTGGGGGAGAAAGCTTTGCCGTTATATCAATTGATGAAGAAGTCCGACACATTTGTCTGGCCAACGCAAGCAGATGCAGCTTTCAAGGAACTGAAACAGATGTTGTCAACAGCACCGGTGTTGGCATCTCCGATGCCCAGGGAGCCAATGCTGCTCTATATAGCGGCAACCAATAGAGTTGTCAGTGCTGTGGTGGTAGTAGAGCGAGAGGAAGGAGGCAAAACCGTGTATCGGCCGTTATATTATCTAAGTGAAGTCCTTTCCACCTCGAAGCAAAACTACCCACACTATCAGAAGATGACATATGGTGTCTATATGGCGGCCAAGAAACTCAAGCATTACTTCCAAGAGCATCCAATCCAGGTAGTGGCCGAGGCCCCTATCTCGGAGATCATAGGCAACAAAGATGCCAGCGGCAGGATAGCCAAGTGGGCAATAGAGTTGTCACCATATACTCCTCAATATGACAAGAGAGATACAATCAAGTCCTAGGTGTTGGCTGATTTCTTTATTGACTAGGCCGAGATGCAATACGATCCACCATTGCCAGATGCAAACTATTGGAGGATGCATTTTGATGGTTCCAAGAGAATACATGGCCTAGGTGCCGGCATAGTTCTCAGTTCACCCAAGAATGACCAATTGAGACATGTTCTGCAGATTCATTTTGCAGCATCAAATAATGTGGCGGAATATGAGGCACTTGTGCATGGTCTGAAGGTGTCTAAGGACATAGGAATTCGCCAGATTATGTGTTTTGGTGATTCCGACTTAGTGATTCAGCAGTGTTCCGGCATATGGGATGCGCATGATGCGAACATGGGATCCTACCATTTCCTGGTGCAGCAGTTGAGTGGTTACTTCGAAGGTTGTGAGTTCCGGCATGTTCCCCGGGCTCAGAACGAAGCAGCCGATACATTGTCCAAGCTGGGATCTTCCAGAGATTCAATCCCGCCAGGCATTTCGTTGGAGCATTTGAGGAAGCCATCAATCAAGCCCTCGCCGGAATCATCGTCCATTTATGTCCCACCAAGCCCGGAGGATGCAGTTCCGATAGACATAGATGCCGAAGCTAGGACAGATAACCCGGGGACTGCAATCTTAGTCTCGGGGACTAGGCCGACATATGCAGTGAGTGCAGTATTCTGGAGCATAAATAAGGGCAAGGGTAAGATGTACCAAGAGATTGTGCCGGTATACCCGGGAACTGCTCCGGCATACCCGGGGACTGATCCCTCAGTGTCGGGGACTTCGCAGCCCATGGAAGTCGATTATGTGTCGGCCGAAATGATGGAGATAGATCAGGCAGTGTTCACTGTCAGGGAAGT
Source organism: Dactylis glomerata (assembly GCA_007115705.1). Lineage (NCBI taxonomy): Eukaryota > Viridiplantae > Streptophyta > Magnoliopsida > Poales > Poaceae > Dactylis > Dactylis glomerata. Next base: position 3,884,153 of record QXEO01000548.1, on the reverse strand, counting down.
GCCCTCATGGGCGTGTCCTATCATGGATTTCTTGGTGGATGGACAACTGCCGGCAGACGAAACGGTTGCGCGCCGGATCACAAGGAGATCCAAAGGATATACCATCATAAACAAGGAAATATACAAAAGAAGTGCCACCGGAGTATTGCAGAGATGTGTCGAATCTGTGGAAGGCCTGGAGATGCTCCGGGAAATTCATCAGGGGGAGTGTGGTCATCACGCTTCATCCAGAGCATTGGTGGCAAAGGTATTCCAGCATGGATTTTACTGGCCGACGGCACTGCAAGATGCAGAAGACTTGGTCCGGAAGTGCAATGGGTGTCAAATGTATGCCCACCAGATTCATCAGCCGGCATCAGCCTTAAAGACTATCCCGGTAACCTGGCCCTTTGCTGTTTGGGGCCTAGATATGGTCGGGGCTTTTAAGCCGGCCAGGGGAAAGATGACCCATATCCTGGTCATGGTGGACAAATTCACCAAATGGATTGAAGTGAAGCCCATAAGCAAGTGTGACGGCCACACAGCAGTGAAGTTCTTAAAAGATATAGTTTTGAGATATGGTGTTCCACATAGTATTATCACTGATAATGGGTCGAACTTTGCCCAAGGGCCCTTTGCCAGATTTTGTGAGAAGGTGGGAATCCGGCTAGACGTTGCGTCGGTCGCTCACCCTTGTGCCAATGGCCAAGTGAAAAGATCAAATGGACTGGTGTTATCCGGCATAAAACCCCTACTGATAGAGCCACTAGAGAAAACTCCGGGATGTTGGCTAGATGAATTGCTGGCAGTGCTTTGGAGTTTAAGGATAACTCCAAATAGGTCAACAGGCTATACACCATTTTTCCTGGTGTATGGAGCAGAAGTTGTCCTTCCAACAGATGTGATACATGATGCACCAAGAGTGGTGCTATATACTGAGGAAGAGGCTAAAGAAGCCAGAGAGAATGATGTGGATCTGCTGGAAGAAGCAAGAGAAATAACACTGTCAAGAACAGCAGTATATCAGCAGAACCTCAGACGCTATCATGCGCAGAAGGTGAATCCAAGGAGATTCCAAGAGGGAGATCTAGTACTCCAGCTAAGGCAGGGCACAGAGGGCCGGCATAAATTAACTCCTCCATGGGAGGGGCCATTCATTGTAAGCAGAGCCCTGCACAATGATGCCTATTATCTTATAGATGTGCAGGCCCCCAAGAAGAACAAGGTGGACAGGTCCGGAGAAGAAACCAAGCGACCGTGGAACATAGCTCTACTCCGACCCTTTTACTCCTGAGCAGCATAATGTATGTATTTCCATTTTGCTTTATGTACCGGCACTTTATGCCGGCGCAAGACTAATGAATGAAATGTCGGCATCCCGAGGAGATCGGGCACTGCCTCCGGTATATATTATTGTCTATTGTTCAATTTTCATTTATATGCTGGCTGGCTTGATTTGAATGTTTTCTATGTCGGCCTAGTAGTGTGTCGGCACCAAAGGTCACTCTTCGACTTAGCTGCTGTCCCGAATCCGGCTTCATGGCTAGCAAGAGTAGATGCCAGAGATTGTGTTGGGGATATACCAAATGGGTATACCAGCGACGTAGTCCTAATTCAGCAAGCCAGGGTGGCCCATCAGGGGTGGTATGGTGGATTCGCCATACCGGGCGGCCCAGTTGCTGAAGTTGCCACGGCGGTACTGGACGCAGGCGCTTATGGCGGATCTGGAGATAGGCCCATGGCGGATTGCTGGTGACAGGCCCATGGCGGGTTCGGTGACGGCCCATGGCGGGTTGCACTATAGCACATGCAAAGGACTTAGTCTAGGACTCAAAGTTGTATCCGCTCCGGTACCAACATGTAGCCCACGCCAGGCGTCTTTATAAGCCCGGCGTGGAGCAGCCCTTGAGGCAAGAGACAACTTAGACATACGGCCAATCGTATAGCGAAACAGCCAACCTCATCATTGTAACCGAGCACTTGTTGCCTTATAGTGAATTATAGCAGCACGTAGGATCTCGCCACCGTTGCGAGATCTGAAGCTGGGTAAACTCGTGCTACCACCATCCTGGATCGCTCCTCCGTGTTCACCCCCTTCCACAAACTGCCATATCCCTACCCCTATGGCAGATCTGTTGACGAAACCATGACAGTTGGCGCCCACCGTGGGGCCTAGCGCATCTGGAGCGCGGATCCAAGCGGGATCCGCCTTTGCAGGCATCGGCGACACCATCGCCATCGGGCGCGTCCTCTACGATTCCGGCTTCCCCATCGTCCCAGCGGATAACCTCTGGGTGCCGGCTAGAGAAGACCCCGCTCGATTCACCGTCATCCCGATTGGAGATATCCATATCTTCATTGGAGAGACAAACCCTACCCCCGCTACGGAAACCAATTTCCGGCGGATTGGTATGGCTGAAATCCCCAAACGGACCGCTTTCGAGCTAGATACGGAGGAGGACTCATCTGATCTGGAACTTTCCAAATTGCCCAGATCGGATCTGAAAAATAATCCCACCCAGCCCGCCCAAGAGGTAGAGGAAGTGGTGGAAGACCGCAGTGAATCCGCCATGAGCAATCTGGCGTTAGAGACACCGCGGTACTGCCTTGTTGCATTCGCAGGTATCACTTTGGGGTCTACCTCCAATGGAGAAGATAGCCCAGGTGAATCCATCCTAGAGACACTTAACGAAAGTGGTGAATCGGATGACGGAGACAGCAAAGGCTATGATTCTGACCATTACGATGCTGCCATGAGGAAACTCGAGGCGGAATTGGCGCAGCAGGCACTTGAAGAGCAACAAGCAGCGGCCAAGCAGGTGTTCGTCACCAACAAAGGAGATGACGCTGGGCAGACAACCAGTGATCCGCCATCTCAGGCAGCCCACGACGGAGATGCCGGCAATGAGCAGGGTAACCCGCCACCAGCCGCTGATCCCGCCACGGAGCAACTTCCTGAGATTCACGGTGGACCCAGGCCTCTGCAACCCGCCATCCCCGTGGACCAGCACCAAGAAGACTTCACGACCCCGCTGGACAAGGTCGTCTACGGAACTCTAGCAGATCCAATCACCCCTGACTATGTCAGAGATGTGAACGATCTTGAGAAGAAAAGGCGAGCACTCCTCAAGGAAGCAAAGCGAGTCGAGAAGATGGGCAAGCAGGTTGATGACGACATTGCTAAAGCTCAGGACATGCTGAAGCGCGCAAGGACCATGGAGGAGAAGTATGTTACTCTCATCCAGAACCAGATCAATGAGGGAGGCGACCCACAGCTGGTACAAAACCTTGAGTTCACCGTACCAACAGCGAAAACTCTGGCCAAGATGTACATCAAGAATCCGCCATACGTGGACAAAAACCGCGATGAAGTTAGGGCTACGCCCATCGAGAACATCGTGGCTGCAAAGGAGTTATTAGAGCATAATAAGAGCCCAGCAGCCCTCGAGACAGCGGTGAAACTGATGACCAAAGCACTAGTACAGCAGGAGAAGGCTACGTCGTCACGACGGCTCGAATCTGATCCTGCGCTATGCAGGTCCAGTACTGCCTCTAAAGCTCAGGGGGCTGGCAACCATGGTACGCGCCCCGACAACGAGTCTCATACCGGATCCTCGGAAATCCGAAGAAGAGAAGCTCGCAATCGGAGGCACGCCATCCCAATATCCTCCGATGACAAACCAAATGGCAAAGGCCCGCAGAGAAACCCATCGCCACCCCGCAAGAATTACCCAGCCTACGGATACCAACAAACCACTGTTGCTCCTCGCCATAAGACCAACATGCCGCCACCAAAGCATAAGACGTTCGAAGTCCCCAAGGGAGGAATTGTCATACGCGACAATGATGGCAAGCGAGGACGAAGCCGTGACGCCAGACGCAGAGACGATCCGCCACGACGGGAAAATAGCAGGGATGGCAGATCCAAGAGAAGGGACCAATCTCGCCATGACGACGGCGCGCACCGTGACGGCGACAACAACAAGCATCGTTCCACTCGCCACCACGATGACAAAGGGTAGGGCTCCCGCTGCCATGACGATGATCCATCTCCGCGAAGACTGGAAGGAAGCCACCGTAGCTGCAAAGATCAGTCGCAGGACGGCGAGAGTAAACGACGACGCGACCCTTTGCCATCCCCACCAGGGAGCCCTCATGGTGGCGGCGGTGGTGGTGGCGGGCCAGCAAGGTCGCGTAGCTCTCGCAAGGATCCGCCACATCAGAAGCCCTACGACGCTCGTACCCATCTAAATGAGATTGCCAAGTCTCAAATAGCCTTCTTCCTCGGCCCAAAATGCTTTGGACAACGGATTCTCGATGAGCCCATCCCGCATGGGTTCAAAATCGAGAAAAATATCCACCAGTACAATGGAGTCGATAGGCCTTTGACTTGGCTACAAGATTACTTCAACGCGGTACAATTCGCCGGGGGATCTCCCAATGTTGCTGTCCGCTATTTGCCCCTGATGCTATCCGGCACTGCGAGGCAGTGGATCAACGACTTGGCAGAAAACTCCATCCAAACCTAGTTCGATATGCAAACTGCATTCACAAAAAAATTCGAGGGGACTTACAAGAGACCCCACAACATTGGTGACCTCCAACGGTGTCGACGAGCCGACGACGAAACCTCCCGAACTTTCCTCGCGCGGTGGCTGGATATGAAGAACTCCTGTGAAGGAGTCACTGACGAATCCGCCATCCTCGCGTTCATTGACAGTTTGGAGAGAGGCCAACTGCTCCGCCATTGCCTGTTGCGGGAAAGGAACGAAGGGAAACTGACCTTAAATTCCATGATCACCATTGCAAGCAACTACGCGGCCGCCGACGACGACGCCCGTGAATCTCTAAAGGCTTCCGCCATCCAGAACACTGGAAAGCGGAATAGCAGTAACAAAAGGAAGAATCTGCCAGAAGAGCCTCAGGCTCCGGATATGGTCGCCACGACCTTTGCTGACAAGGGTCAAAACAGCCAGCGCGGCCGAGGACGCGAAGGTGGTGGTGGCCAGCCACGGAGTTCCGCAACTCCCGCTTCGGCGCCATCCGCCTCTGTGTCCTACGATGAATACCGCGATATGCCATGTTTTGCCCATCGTGACGCGTCGGGAAAGTGCAACCACACCAACCGGAACTGCAAGTTTGTCAACGACCTCAAGGCGGATCAAGAAGCTGGCTTCAAACGCAGCCGGAGACAACGGCCTCGTGGCAAAGGAAGAGCGGACAAAGATAAGGAGTCCAGGGATAGCAGTGATATGGACGAAGACCCTGCGCCCAAACCCGCCGAAAAGGCAGAGGGTGGTGCTGGCAAGGGTAACCCAATCAAGGATAAAAAAGGTGCCTTTCACACATTCCTTGGACCCCCCACAGCCAAGGCACAGAGAGCTGCTATGCGCTCCCTTAATGCCACCGTGCCATCAATCCGCCAGTATGTCCGATGGTCCGAAGTACCGGTCCGCTGGAGCCGCGACGATCATCCAGAGCACATCCCAGATGGCTATTACGCCATGGTGGTATGCCCTATAATTCATGGCTATGAGTTCTCCAAATGCCTAATGGATGGCGGCAGCAGCCTGAACATCATGTACGTGGAAACGCTGACAAAGCTCGGCCTTACCAAGACCCAACTCCGCCATAGCGCGGTCACCTTTTACGGGGTGGTTCCTGGTCGCCAAGCTAAGTCCCTCGGGTCCATCACACTCAAGGTTGCCTTCGGTAGTGAGGAAAACTACAGAGAAGAGCCCATAACCTTTGAGGTGGTCCCATTCAAAAGCACTTACCACGTGATCTTCGGGCGCCCCGCCTTCCACAGCTTCCATGCAAGGCCATGCTACATCTACAATCAACTGAAGATGCCAGGACCGGATAGCATAATCACCGTTTATGGCAGCTTCAGAAAGGCAAAGGAGTGCGAGGAAGGAGAAGCCGCCTTCGCGGAAGCAGTTTTCTTCGGCGAGGAGTTCAAAGAAATCCACGCCGCTACGGACCCCGCGGAGATGCCGGCATCCAAGCAGGAGGTTTTCGCCTCCCCGCCCACCTTTAAGCCTACAGTTGATACAAAACAGGTGGAACTTGTCGCTGGCGACGCCGCCAAGACCACCGCCATTGGGACGAATTTGTCCCCCACATAGGAAAGTGCGCTCGTCGAGTTCCTCCGTGAGAACCGGGGCATTTTCGCATGGCAGCCATCTGACATGACAGGTGTACCCAGGGAACTCGCCGAGCAAGCTCTGCAGATAATTCCTGGCTCAAAGCCAGTAAGACAAGCCATGAGACGCTTTGGAGATGAAAAGCGTCACGCCATAGCAAAGGAGATTTCCAAGCTGTTGAAAGCAGGCTTCATCAAGGAAGTAATACACACCAAGTGGGTGGCGAATCCGGTACTAGTTCCTAAGAAAAACACAAAAGTTCTGCGCATGTGTGTAGATTATACTGGCCTGAACAAAGCATGTCCAAAAGACTCTTTTCCCTTTCCTCGCATTGACCAAGTCATTGACTCGACGGCGGGATCGGAGCTACTGTGTTTCTTAGATGCCTACTCCGGATACCACCAGATCAAGATGAAAAAGTCCGATCAGCTCGCTACGTCGTTCGTAACACCTTATGGCACATATTGCTATGTTACAATGCCATTCGGTCTGAAAAATGCAGGAGCAACGTATCAGCGCACCATGCAAAAGTGCCTGGCGGATCAAATCGGACGAAACATCCATGCATACGTGGACGACATCGCAGTTATGTCCAAGAAGCAAGATGGCCTTATAGCGGATTTGCAAGAGACCTTTGACAATCTCAGGAAGTACAACATGATGCTTAACCCAACGAAGTGTGTCTTTGGGGTCCCAGCTGGGCAACTTCTAGGATTCATCGTCTCCCACTGCGGAATTGAGGTTAACCCGGAGAAGATCAAGGCAATCCTCGACATCTCCCGGCCCATCGACCTAAAAGACGTACAGCGACTCACAGGCTGCGTGGCAGCAGTGAGCAGATTCATCAGTCGTCTTGGCGAGAAGGCTTTGCCACTCTACAAGCTGATGAAGAAATCAGACGAATTCGTCTGGACCGACGAGGCAGACGCTGCACTTAAGGATCTGAAGAGAGTGTTATCCACTGCACCAGTCCTAGCGGCACCCGAAGACCAGGAACCCATGTTACTATACATGGCGGCAACCAATAGGGTGGTCAGCATCGTCATGGTGATAGAGCGTAAGGATGAAGCGCAGGAGTATGGCGTGCAGCGACCAGTCTACTACGTCAGCGAGGTCCTGACGGAATCCAAGCAGCGCTACCCTCACTACCAAAAATTGGCATACGGAGTTTTCCTAGCTTCTCGCAAGTTAAGGCATTACTTCTATGACCATAAGATCACAGTGGTGAGCAAAGCCCCACTGAAGGACATCATCAACAACAGCGACGCAACAGGGCGAGTTGCGAAGTGGGGCATTGAATTGGCCTCTTTCGACATCGACTATAAGCCTCGCACCGCCATCAAGTCTCAAACTTTGGCGGAGTTTATGGCGGATTGGAAGGAAGCGCAGGAGACTACGCCCGTCCCAGAACCAGAGCATTGGGTGATGCACTTTGATGGCTCAAAGTTGCTACATGGCTCGGGGGCTGGAGTGACACTCAAATCTCCCAAGGGAGATGAGCTAAGCTACGTTCTCCAGATTCACTTCCCTACCACCAACAACATCGCGGAATATGAAGCGCTACTACACGGGCTACGTGTCGCAAAGGAGATCGGCGTACAACACATCATGTGCTGTGGAGACTCTGACCTTGTGGCTCAGCAGGTGGCTGGCACATACAAAGCTCGGAATGAAGTAATGGCGGCATACAGGGACGAAGTGGACGAGATGGCCAAAAGTTTCCTCGGCTATGACATAAAGCACATACGGCGAGAAGATAACATGGCCGCCGATACCTTGTCCAAGCTAGGATCCAGCCGTAAGGCAGTTCCGCCAGGCGTGTTCCTCGAGCATCTGCGCGTACCATCAGTTAAGATGGTGGATCCAGAGAATCCGGAGATAGCGAGCTCCCCTGTTATGGCGGTTTTGCCCAGCAATCCGCCATGGGCAGAGCCCTTCCTGGAGTTTCTGACAAACAAGAAGCTTCCTGAAGACGAAGTCCAGAAAAGACAAATCGAGCGTAGAGTCAAAGCGTACACCATCATAGATGGCCAACTCTACAAACGAAGTACTTCGGGAGTTTTCATGAAGTGCATATCCCAAGTGGACGAAATCGAAATACTAAGAGAGATCCACGAAGGTGAATGTGGGCATCACGCCGCCGCCAGATCCTTAGTAGCTAAGGCATTCCGCCATGGATTCTACTGGCCAACAGCCAAGGCAGATGCAGACCGCATTGTGGAGCTCTACCACGGTTGCCAGATGTACTCTAAGCAAACCCATATGCCCGCCACAGCACTGCATACGATCCCTATAACTTGGCCTTTTGCAGTCTGGGGGCTGGACATGGTGGGTCCGCTAAAAACAGCACCTTCGGGATTTACGCACCTCTTGGTTGCGGTAGACAAATTCACGAAGTGGGTGGAAGCTAAGCCCATCAGAAAACTTGATGGCAAAACCGCCCTAAAGTTTGTCAAGGGCATTGTGGTCATATTCGGCATCCCACACAGCATCAGCACTGATAATGGCACAAACTTGTCTCAGGGAGAAGTTGAAGAATACTGCCATCACAATGGAATCCGCCTTGACCTAGCATCTATGGCACATCCGCAGTCTAATGGCCAAGTTGAGCAGACCAATGGACTAATCATGTCAGGGATCAAGCCACGCCTAGAAGCACCGCTACATAGAGCAGCTGGAGCTTGGGCAGAGGAATTGCCATCTGTGCTGTGGAGTCTACGAACCACGCCAAACAGATCAACCGGCCTTACCCCTTTCTTCTTAGTCTACGGAGCAGAGGCAATCTTGCCAAGTGATGTTCAGTATGATTCTCCAAGAGTCGAGGCCTACAAGGAAGAAGATGCAGAAGAGTCCAGACAACTATCTGTGGACCTGCTGGAAGAAGAACGGGACCGAGCAGCCCAAAGATCCGCCATCTACCAGCAGAATCTCTACCGCTATCACAGCAGGCGAGTTCGCCAACGCTCGTTCAAAGAAGGTGATCTGGTGCTACGCCTCAAACAGCAGAAGTCCCACAAGCTATCCCCGCCTTGGGAAGGACCCTTCGTCATCAGCAAAGCTCTACTAAATGGTTCCTACTACCTCATTGATATTCGCGAGCTAGATAAGCAACCAAGTAAGAAGCGCAAATGAAGAGACCCTGACGATATCTACGACGAGACAGATCGTCCATGGAACATCGCACAGCTACGTCCTTTCTACACTTAGCATTTCTCTAGCTATGTAATAGGCACCTCTATATGATCAATGAAATAAAGCATTTGGTTCACTCTTGATTTTTTCTGAGTCTTTTACCTCCTTTATTGTTCATTTAGATCGTATAGAACCTTTTGCGCAATTGTGCTCTGCACTTGCGTCTCTTTTAAATCCGCCATAAGCGGTCTGCGCAGCATTTTTATGTTTTGATCTTCATTCGATGTTCTCTGTGTGGATTCCAGAGTAGTGACTTTTTGACGATCTAAGCCGCCATCTGCTCAGGGTTCTGGATGGTTCCTATTAAGTATCGTCGCCCTAGCGGATTGTTCATGCAAAGATTTCGCCATCTCACAAAAAGTCAAGCACAGAGAGCCGGATGGCGGATCGCATAATCCTACGCGTGAAATTTTTTCTAAGTGTTGTTTTTTGGGCATGGCAAAAACTGCAAGTTGCATAAAACTAGGCCTGGCAGTTTCTTCGCGCAATTAAACCACTTCATAACAAACTGACTGCAAAAGTTCATAAGCATTTCACTGATCCGCCACAAGCAGATCAGTCACAGTGCACAAGCATCACACGCAGTTTAAGTTTAAATTACAGACCCACTCAGGGGCCGAATTGATGCAAAGTATTTTTTCCTGCCATATTGCAGGGCACATCTCAAGAGGATGGCGGAATCTTGGAAGACACCTCATCACCGCCATCACCACCTGCTGTAGCTGCGGAGGCAGATGCCGAAGCCTGGCTTGGCGACCCTGGCAGTTCGTATGCTTCGTAGTATATGTTCAACTGAGTGCCAAGGGCACACAGCTGGTCGTATCCAAGCACGCTCTGCCGGATGGCGGCCTCGTCCACCGGCGCGCCATCCTCGCCGCTCTCAGGGATGCCGGAGGTGAGCTGGTCCAGGTCCATCTCAGGATAGTGGGCCTTCGCCAAGGTCAATGCTGTCCTGGCACCACCCCGAGCGGAGGACAGCTTCCAGTCCGCCACCAGCCCTGGAACCAGCAGCAGCTTCTGTGTGAGCGCGATGGCGGAAAGGTTGGAGGAACCCGCCATCTGCAGGCTTCCGCACGCTTGACGACCAGCGCTGAGAAGGCCATCAAGTTCCTTCCTCGCTGCGTCGGTGGCCATGCGCAAGCCCTCGGCGGTGTCCACCTCGCTTTGCCCCAAGGAAGCTGCATGGCGGAAAGAAGAAGATGCGTCACCAACTGCATGGCAAAAATTAAAAAACCTTAAGTTAAAAGAAGTGGTACCTAGCAAGTTGTCCTGGAAATGCTGGAGGAGCTCGTTAAAGCCGTCACGCCGCTTCTCAAAATCAGCGGCGGCTTTGCGGAGATCCGCTATCTCCTTGTCCTTCTTCTTGCCCTGGTTCTCCTGGTCCTTCAGCTGCCTCTCGAGGGTGGCGTTTTCAGCCAGCGATTTCCGGAGCTGCACATTCAGCCCATCCATCGCAATGGCGTGGCCTTTCTTCATCCCCTCGAGTGTGGACTTGAGCTTGGCAGCGTCTGCATGGCGAAATCTTGTCAGCTCAGCGTTGATTGAATAAGCGTAAAGGAAGGAAAACTTAAGGTTAAAGTACCGCTATTCTCAAGCTGCTGCTGCAAATCCGCCACAAGAGCGCCTTTCTCCGCCAGCTCCTTCTCCTGCGAGCTGACGACCTGGACCAGGTCCTCCACCACCTTCTTGTAGTTCTGGCAAAATTTGAAGTGTTAGTCATTCTTAGAGCATCATGATGGATAGAATCCGCCATGACGCTCGGGGGCTACTCATGTTGATTTTTTAGTCACTTTTAGAGCATCATGATGAAGGATTATCCGCCATGATGCTCGTGGGCTACTTATGCTGATTTTTTCTCCTAAGAGCTTTATGCCGGATCATAAACCGCCATAACGCTCGAGGGGCTACTCAGTATGAAAATTAAAGTTCTCTATGGAGCACTGTGTGAAGTACCAGCGCTCGGGGGCTAAGCTATTCAAAAACTTACAGAAGTCAACCTTGGAGCCCCATAGCGGATTGAAATTGCGAATCCGCTATGGCACTCGGGGGCTACTGGGAGTACATACCTCTTTAACAATACTGGTTCTCTTAACGAATGCCGCCATTGCAGATGACACATTGTTACTGGCCTGCTCTTGCATATTGTCAAGACGGAAAAGAGCTTCTGTTTTCTTATTCCACTTTGAAGCTTCCCCAGCTCCTGTATCCGTCTGAAGTGCTTTTCTGCTAAAATGCACCTTTTTGGCACCTTTAGTGGGGTGATCTGATGGTCCAGCACTTTTTTCTGTAGCATCCGCTATCTTGCTGGTATGCTGAGAAGAGGTTGAAGGCCCAGTTGGGCGAGCAGGAACGTCTGGTGTGGGTGGAATGGCAGCAGGAGAAGGCTTGGCCCTTGGAGGTTTCTGGCCAGAAACCTTTCTTCTTCTGTGTGCAAGAGACAGATTAGAAAAGTTATGCATGGCATAAAGGCAAGTTATGACTATACTTACTTCTGTTCTGGTAGATTGATAGTGGCGGAGTGTTTTGGCACGGCGTCTAGATGGCCGCGAAGGGCAGGAGATGAATGGCGAGAGATGACTCTTTTGCCCATTCCACGAATGCGTCCGCCTGCACCGCGAACGCCACGAGGAACCGCCACTACAGGCTCATCCGCCACTACTTCTTCTTCCGCCACCTTTTGTCCTTTGGGAGACAAGGAGGTCTCGTCCTCATCATCAGTAAGATCCTTCGTCCGAGGATAGCGGACGAGACCACTCAGCTCAGAGGGTGGCAGAGAAGAGAGCTGCGGAGAAATGTGAAGTTATTCAAGGAAAATTAGCTGTTATGGCGGAATAAGGAGAAGCACTTACCTTTGGACAACTGCCATTCTCATACATAGGAATTCTTAGCTTCAGAGGCTCATCTCGCCCCACCTTAATGATGTTGCGGATTCGAAGCTCGATCTCTTCAGCAGATAGTTCCTCCTTGGAATAGCGCTGGGGATCGTCAATTCCGCTATACTCACACATCAGGGCTGGGCGGTATTGAAGAGGCTGAATCCGCCGTGAGATCCAGCAGTAAATGGTGTCAGCACCTGTCAGTCCAGAGAAGACAAGTTTCGAAATCCGCCATGAGCATAATTGGCATTCATCATCCATTGTGAAATCGTCCATAACACCCCAGCTATCCTGCTCCTTGGCGGGGCCATCAGCAAAAGACCGCAGGCCGAACTTCCTTTCAGGAGGGGCCTGGTTAGCCAGATAGAAGAAGGAACCCCGCCATCCCTTAGCAGAGTCGTGAGGGACAATGTAGGGGTAGGATTTCCCCTGCCGAGGAACAAAGGAGATAGACCCGCAATTGCGAGGGTTCCCATTTGCGTCCCGGTTATGGCGGATATTAAAATACAGGCGAAATAAATCTCCGCGTGGGCTGATGCCCAAATATCCTTCGCATAGCGCGACAAATTCCGCTAGAGCGGTGAAGCTATTCGGAGCAATGTGGTGCAGCTGTAACCTGTAATGATGGAGAACTTCCCTCAGGAAGTAGGATGGCGGAAGACTGAGGCCACGATCAATGTGAGACTTCAGCATAACGACCTCCTCATCCGAAGGAGTCGGCATCGCTTCACCGGGCTCAACCCGCCATCTGGAGGCTTCCTTGGCAGCTATGCGACCTTCCCGCTCCAAGGAAGATAAAGTCTCCTCGCTCAGGTTGCAGGAGTCCCAGTCTCCTCCGGAAGTTTCGGGCATGGCAGATTCTGTATCAGAAGATCGCACAGATCCCTCACCAGCTTCGGATTTTGAGGCTTGACGAGGTGATTCAGGTTCCATGGCGGCTAGCGGCGTGGCGGTGATGACTTCTAAAACTTCGAGCGAGGACGAGGGAGACGATGCCAGCTTGTGGCGGAAAATGCTACCAGCGGCGAGGTCTTCCGCGGTGGCTTGCCGGAGGTAGCGAAGCTCTCGTGGCGGCGCTAAGGAGAGAGAGAGCGACGAGGGAGAATGAAGGGGTGACTGGCTGGGGGTGAGAGGCCGGGATATATATAGACCCCAGGCCTCAAGATTCGTGCCCGCCATCACCACCGCTCATCTTCATCGCAGAAACCCTAATCTGGCGACACGTGTCCAAGGGTAAAAAGGTAACTTGGTGAAAATAGTGCGAGCACTGTAAACCTTGCCCTAGAAGGAACTGTGCGCCGAGATTTACGGCGGATTTCAACGGTATGATCCACTGGATCCCGAAAATCTCGCTAAGATAACTACGTCGCTCGATCCATCATTTATGGCGGATTAATAGATGGAAGAAGGAACATCAAGATGACCGCCATCCCAGCAAAAAAGAGCTATGGCGGAAACGACCTATCAAGGACAAGCATGGCGGATGTAGATGGTGATCTTGAAGTTCCCTGGGGGCTACTGTTGGGGATATACCAAATGGGTATACCAGCGACGTAGTCCTAATTCAGCAAGCCAGGGTGGCCCATCAGGGGTGGTATGGCGTATTCGCCATACCGGGCGGCCCAGTTGCTGAAGTTGCCACGGCGGTACTGGACGCAGGCGCTTATGGCGGATCCGGAGACAAGCCCATGGCGGATTGCTGGTGACAGGCCCATGGCTGGTTCGGTGACGGCCCATGGAGGGTTGCACTATAGCACATGCAAAGGACTTAGTCTAGGACTCCAAGTTGTATCCGCTCTGGTACCAACGTGTAGCCCACGCCAGGCGTCTTTATAAGCCCGGCGTGGAGCAGCCCTTGAGACAAGAGACAACTTAGACATACGGCCAATCGCATAGCGAAACAGCCAACCTCATCATTGTAACCGAGCACTTGTTGCCTTATAGTGAATTATAGCAGCACGTAGGATCTCGCCACCGTTGCGGGATCTGAAGCTGGGTAAACTCGTGCTACCACCATCCTGGATCGCTCCTCCGTGTTCACCCCCTTCCACAAACCGCCATATCCCTACCCCTATGGCAGATCTGTTGACGAAACCATGACAGATTGTCTACACATGGAAAACGGCTAAGGAAATACAAAACAAGCGAACCGACACTTAGGATTATTGCTAAAGATAAAACTTGAAATGTCGGATGATTTGAAGTCTAAGTTTCAAAGTTGTAGTACTGTATGTTTAATGAAGCAATCTTGAGACTCACAAGTCAAAAAACTAAAAGAGGTAGACAAGTAGCCAAGGTTGTGGAGTTAGGGAAGCAGGAAAGTAAACTCGGTGACTTAGCCAAAAGATGATCCGGCATTGATAAACAAGCAAACCAAGTTAAAACTTGTTCAGGTAGCAAACCAAAGGGAATTTAACATATATCTTATAATTGCACCCGGCATTCCGGGGATTTGATAAACCTTAAAAGTTTTTGATACTGCGAAGTCAAGGAGCAGCAGTAGAAGCAGAGCCGCCGGCTGGAGGAGCTGTAGCAGTGGAGATGTTGGCTTCAGGAGTGCCGGACCCAGCAGATGGAATGGAGCCATCACCTCCGCCCGGGACAGATCCCTGTTCCGGAGCGTCAGTGTCGGCTTCTTCAGTTTCTTCTTCATCTTGGCTGGAGTCAGAGCCCTTAGCGTCAGCAGCATCTTTGGCATCGTCCTCCTTCTTCTCCGGCTCACAGATGTCCCGGACAAAGGCCTCGGTGTCGGCATAATCCACATAGCTGTGGGCTAACTCTTGCCGACGCCAGATGTGTTCCAGATCCGTGGTCCAGATGGATCCCTCGCGCACAGTGCGCAAAGTTTCCAAGTCAGCTTTTTCGTACCAAGAGAGGAAGTAGCTGAGAGCTTCATCAGCTCCCACCCTTGCGCCGGAATCCCGCCATTCTCGGAGGCGAACCTTGGAAAGTTGCAGATCATTGCCGAGATCAACAGGATCAGTGGGCGTCCTTTGTCCTGGCCAGAGCATAGAGTATGCCTCCTGGGCACCAAGAAAGAGTTCTTCCGTGTACAGGGTCATGGCGTTCTTTCGGGATTGCAGGGCCAACAGCTATTCCGACATGTCCCAGTTGGCCAAGTCAACCGGAACACCCAGGCCCTCTCGATCCAACTGTAGAGCCCTCTCAACATCTTCGACGGAAGCAGGAAACATGTCTGAAAAATAGAAAGTATGTTAGCAAAAGAAGTATATGTCGGCGTAAAGGTTGTGCCGGGAAATGTCATGATATGCCAGGAGGATAAAGGAAAAGGATTTGAAGCTTACTGGCGAGGTCGACATTGAGCTGTGCAACTGTAACCTCCCATTTCGTAGCCTGCTCCTTCAGGCTAGTCAGTTCGGCATGGGAGTTGGAGGCATCAGTCTCGGAAGCAACAAGCAGCTCCTGGGTCTTCTTCAGTTGGCCCTCCCTCTGTTCCTTCTCCTCTAGAAGCTCGGCAATCCGGCCCTTCAGCTGCTCCACCTCAGTCTTATGGGCAGCATCCCGGTCATCCAACTGCTTGGCCACATCCACTGAGGACATACAGTCCTGGTGGCGGGCCTCCAGTGCAGCTTTCTCATCTGCGAGGATTTGAAGTTAAGAGAGTGTGAAGATAAGAAACAGTGACAAGAGTCAAAGGATTTGAAGTACAAGTGGAGTAGCAAAGAATCGGCGATATTCGGCATACCAGTCGGTTTCTTCACCCTCTGAAGAAGCGCGGTGACTTGATCCTCTACAGCAGCTACGGAATGCCGGCAAAGGATTATGTGTCGGCAAAAGAAATATTTCGAAGCAAAAAGAGGTAAGGTATCCGGCATAAAGGGGTATGTCGTCTGAGTTTACCTTTCTGGCGCAGTTCCAGCCGGAGCTTGCTATGCGCGTCAGATAGCTTCCGGTGCTCGCACACCAAATCATGGTACATGTCGGCGCGGGCGTTATTCATGCGCTGCAAAAGAGATAGGATTTGAAAGGTTATAAGAGAAATCTAGCATATCAGTGCAATTGAAGATTGTACGAAGTGTTCATGATATTGAAGATCTGGCACAGGTGCTGCGCACCTATCCCGGCCCTCGGTGACTAGGATTTGAAGCTCGAATCGAGCTTATATCTCGGTCAAAAGGATTTGAAAAGTGCTTAAGATGTTAGTTTATTGAAGATCCGGCACAGGTGCTGCGCACCTATCCTGGCCCTCGGTGACTAGGATTTGAAGCTCGAATTGAGCTTATATCTCGGTCAAATGGATTTGAAAAGTGCTTAAGATGTTAGTTTGTTGAAGATCTAGCACAGGTGCTGCGCATCTATCCCGGCCCTCGGTGACTAGGATTTGAAGCTCGGATCGAGCTTATGTACCGGATAGTTAATGTGAAAAGAGCTAAGTGCAAAAGGAATTGGAAAATCCCGGGTGCCCGTATCCCAGACAGCCGACATTTTCGGGGACTGGGGATATGTATGTGTAGAAAAGTGCAGAAAAAACTTATGTTGGTAGCGTCGGCTAGGCGGTGAAGTCTTTGCTGGAGGCTGAGAAGCTCGCAGGCAATGGGAATGGGCTTCGCGGCCAGGATATCAGATGGATTGCCAGTGGCCAAAGCTTCGGCGAGCTTCTTGCTCCTGGAGTCGGCAGTGTCCATACTGTCGGCATCATTCCACCTGGTGCAATACTCCTTAAGAGACCCAAGGCTATGGTCGCTTTTCGTCAGCAGCGAGACGCGGCCCTCAAGTTCTGGCATGTCAAAGAAGCTGGGCCAGTAGCCGGGCCGGAATGCTTCCTTGCCAATATGCAGGGGCCGGGACTGTGTGCCGGACTTGGTCTCTCTGATCTGGAGGGTGCCGGACTTGACCGGGGCAGAGGTCTTGGCCGGGGCAGCAGGCTTGGCCGGGGTAGGAGCCTTCTCAGAGGATGGAGTCTTGGGCGATGGTCGTTCCGGCGCGGCGGGTGCGGCTTGTCCGGCTGAGGCAGGTTCCGGAGTGGTCCGGACTTCTGGCACGGCAGGGCCCTTTCCTTTGATATCTATGCCGACGCTCTTGTCGCTTGCGCCGGTGTCTTCAGTAGTGCCGGCGTCGCTGGCGGGCGCGCCGGAGTCTGGGGCATCTTGTTGGGCTCCTGTGTCCATGTGGACATCAGAAGCCGAAGGTTCCTGTTGAGCCCCCAAGCCCATGTGGACATCGGGGGCAGAGTAATCTTGCTCCGGTGGAGGATTGTCCCTCACCGGGGAGGCGGATTTATCAGGCGCAGGTGAAGATGCCGGCGCCGGGGAGGTCGTGTGACTGGCAGACAGAATGTCGGGGGTGGCAGTAGCCGCCGGCTTCTCGATGATGGGGCTGGCGCTTGTGCTGGAAGCATGTTCCGGCGCAAGAGGAGTCTTGAAAGAGAGAAAACACCAAGTTAGTAATCAAAGCAAGAGATATGTCGGAGGCAATGCAAGGAAAAGAAACTCACCCCGAGGCAACAGGTCATGGTTTCTTCGGGTGAGGCGCCGAAACCTTCTGCCTCTTCTGTGCCGGCTCTTGTTGGGGTTTGACCCCGCGCTTCTTGCCAGCGCGTGCGCCGGCTATCGGTGTTCTGGATACCGGGGTATCCCGGTCCACCTGCTCCTGGGCCACGTCATCGGCCCATCTTCAGAATCAGCGACCCAAGCTGCGAAGAAGACCCTCACGAGGAGGCGCCTCGTGAGGAGAACGATGACCAAAACTGCTAAGGACCAGAAGAACTCCTCACGAGCCCCTGCTGGTGAGGAGAGGAAGCACACCCACGTCAGCTCGGCACGTTTGCGTGCAGAGCAAGAAGATAACGGGCAGAAGACCGCATACCGCCCACGCTACCCCCGACAGGGAGGAGACCAACTTTCGCCGTGCCTTCCTAAAGCGGCACAGTGGTTGTTGGCCACCCCCCCTAAAAATAGCGTGGACGGTGCAGGGCGCTAGAGGAAGACGTCAGCTTCCTCCACCCACTCCTGTGGACCGGCGCCACTACCCTGCGAAGACCATGTCTACAGAAGAGCGTAGTCTACAGCTGTCCACCCTTCCTTGGCCATATGTGTGGCAACCCCTTCCCCAAGAAGATAAGGGGAAGGAGGACCTTGGCGCTATAAAGGGAGGGGAGGCCACCCCTTAGAAAGGATCTGATCTTCTCCAAGTTGCTAGCTGGGCACGCAGGTTCTTCAACCTCTGGCCAGCTAGAGCTTTGTAACCAAGACCTTGTACTCCTCGCGAGGTGTCGCGTTGCAATACAAGAAGGCAGGAAGTAGGGGTTTTACCTCACCAGGAGGGCCCTGAACCTGGGTAAGGCTCGGCGTCCCTCTCTGCAGTGCGTAGCGCATTTGACAGGTCGAGACTTCCATCGCCGTGCTTCGTTGCGATCCTAGATCTCACACGTTCAGCCCCCTGCGTTCGAATCTTTGGGTCCGTCGCGTGGTACCCCGTGTTCTTGCGACACGAAATCCATCGACATTTGGCGCGCCAGGTAGGGGGCTGTTGTGTGTTTTCTCCCAGATCTGCTTCAACATGGCCGATGCCAACGCAAGGCTCGAGCGTCTTCGCCGTCGCAACGCTGCTCGGGGGCAAACCGAGCCCATGTTCCGTCGTCGTGAAGCTTCGGCCGAGGAGGAAGAGGAGGAAGATCTGGAGTCCTCCTACCTCCCGTCCGGGCGTACAGAGCCTTCGCTCTCCTTCACCGCCACCACCACTTCTCATGCTCGGTCTGGGAGTCAGCTGTCTCCTGCGCAGGCTCTCGCCATGGCGCAGGAGCTGCTACGCTATCAACCCACCGATGACGGGCGTGAGGGGTGGCGCGCTCGAATCGCCGAGCTCGTCGCCATCGCCAACGAAGACCCGGCCCAGGGAGGAGCCTAGGGCGCGGGAGATCTAGATCCAGATGCGGGGCGTCGCGCCGGAGATGGGAAGGCCAACAAGGCCAAGAAGGTGGTTTCCTGCGCCGCATCTTCGCCGCGCGGGGAGCCTAGCTGTCAAATCGTCCAACGCGCTCCGGAAGACGCACGCGTCTCCCTTGAGCGCCGCCGTGAAAATCATGACCGCGCCATCGACGACATCGGCGAAGCTGGCAAGAACGTCAGGACCCCCGGCGACCCAATCTACAACCACGGGTGTCTCGCCCTCACTCGCCAGCAACGCTACGTCGTCTGGCCTGACACGTTCAAGCCAGACATCGGCGCGCGTTATGATGGGACCACCAACCCTGTCGGTGTTATGGATACCGGGGTATCCCGGTCCACCTGCTCCTGGGCCACATCATCGGCCCATCTTCAGAATCAACGACCCAAGCTACGGAGAAGACCCTCACGAGGAGGCGCCTCATGAGGAGAACGACGACACGAACGGCTAAGGACCAGAAGACCTCCTCACGAGCCCCCACTGGTGAGGAGAGGAAGTACTCCCACGTCAGCTCAGCATGTTTGCGTGCAGAGCAAGAAGATAACGGGCAGAAGACCGCGTACCGCCCACGCTACCCCCGACAGGGAGGAGACCAACTTTTGCCATGCCTGCTCAAAGCGGCACAGTGGTTGTTGGCCACCCCCCTAAAAATAGCGTGGACGGTGCAGGGCGCCAGAGGAGGACGTCAGCTTCCTCCACCCACTCCTGTGGACCGGCACCACTACCCTATGAAGACCATGTCTACAGAAGAGCGTAGTCTACAGCTGTCCACCCTTCCTTGGCCATATGTGTGGCAACCCCTTCCCCAAAAAGATAAGGGGAAGGAGGACCTTGGCGCTATAAAAGGAAGGGAGGCCACTCCTTAGATGGGATCTGATCTTCTCCAAGTTGCTAGCTGGGCATGCAGGTTCTTCAACCTCTGGCCAGCTAGAGCTTTGTAACCAAGACCTTGTACTCCTCGCGAGGTGTCGCGTTGCAATACAAGAAGGCAGGAAGTAGGGGTTTTACCTCACCACGAGGGCCCTGAACCTGGGTAAAGCTCGGTCTCTCTCTCTGCAGTGCGTAGCGCGTTCGACACTCAAGGCTTCCGTCACCGTGTTTCGTTGCGATCCAAGATCTCACACGTTCAGCCCCCTGCGTTCGAATCCTTGGGTCCGTCGCGTGGTACCTCGTGTTCTTGCGACACGAAATCCATCAACATTTGGCGCGCCAGGTAGGGGGCTGTGGTGTGTTTTCTCCTAGATCTGCTTCGACATGGCCGACGCCAACGCAAGGCTCGAGCGTCTTCGCCGTCGCAACGCTGCTCGGGGGCAAACCGAGCCCATCTTCCGTCATCATGAAGCTTCGGCCGAGGAAGAAGAGGAGGAAGATCTGGAGTCTTCCTACCTCCCGTCCGGGCGTACGGAGCCTTCGCTCTCCTTCACCGCCACTGCCACTTCTCGCGCTCGTTCGGGGAGTCAGCTGTCTCCTGCGCAGGCTCTTGCCATGGTGCAGGAGCTGCTACGCTATCAACCCACCGATGACGGGCGTGAGGGGTGGCGCGCTCGAATCGCCGAGCTCGTCGCCATCGCCAACGAAGACCCGGCCCAAGGAGGAGCCCAGGGCGCGGGAGATCCAGATCCGGCGGCGGGGCGTCGCGCCGGAGATGGGAAGGCAAACATGGCCAAGTAGGTGGTTTCCCGCGCCGCATCTTCGCCGCGCGGGGAGCCCAGCTGTCAAATCGTCCAACGCACTCCGAAAGACGCACGCGTCTCCCTCGAGCGCCGCCGCAAAAATCATGACCGCGCCATCGATGACATCGGTGAAGCTGGCAAGAACGTCAAGACCCCCGGCGAACCAATCTACAACCCCGGGTGTCTCGCCCTCACTCGTCAGCAGCGCTATGTGGACTGGCCTGACAAGTTCAAGCCAGACATCGCCACGCGCTATGACGGGACCACAAACCCTGTCGAATTCCTCCAACTCTACGTCGTCGCCGTCCAGGCTGCGCGTGGAGATCAGCGCGCCATGGCCAATTGGTTCCCCATGGCCCTCAAGGACGCTCCGCGAACTTGGCTCATGAATCTTCCTCATGAATCCGTGATTTCGTGGAAGGATTTATGTCGTCAGTTCATTGCCAACTTCATGCCCACGTACAAGCGCCCCACTACCAAGAACGATCTTAAGGCAGTGCGTCAGTACAAGGGCGAGACGCTTTGTCAGTACATCCAGCGCTTCAGTCAGATGAGGAACAAGATCCCCAGGATCTCTAACGAGGAGGTCATCTCCGTGTTCTCCACGGGCGTCTCCGACGTCAAGATGCGGGAGAAGCTGTCCGTGAATGATGAGCTGACTTCCATCGTCAGGCTCTTCGAGATCACCGACCGCTGCGCCAAGGCTGAGGAGGGGAGGCTTTTCATGCACAATCTGCCGGAGGCGCCTCCCCCAAAGCCGAAGTCCAAGGACCCCAAGCGAAAGGAGGCTGCTGTCCTCGCGGCGGAGCCAGATCATAAGCAACGCCGCGGGACCGCTCCGATCGCGATAAAGGTCGACGTCGCCGCTACTGCCTTATCCACAAGAAGGACACCCACAATACCAAAGATTTTTGGATTGTCCGGAAGTTTCACGAGGAAAACGGCGTCGCCAAGTGTCGCGGGGGCGGCCGCAGCCACGGCAAGAGTGGATCCCGGGGCGATCGCCGCGACGACGACCGCGAGGAAGGTCGCCGCCGCGGGGGTCTGTCTCGAGCCGATCCCGAGCCGCTGCCGCTGCCCCCACCAGCAAACAATCATTGGGAGGAGGCCCAGGGGGGCTATCAAGAGCCGCGAGACTTCGCCGCTTGCCTCCTGGGTGGAGCTCAGGCTCCTCTGTCAAATCGACACTTCAAGCAGCTATCGCGAGAAATCGCGGCGGCGCCGCCCAACGTCGGTAATCGCCTAATGAAGTGGTCGACGTGCAAGATCGGCTTCGATGAGGAGGATCATCCGGTTTCCACCAGAGGCGTGGGCACAATTCCTCTCTTGTGCACGCCAACCATCAACAACGTCGCCGTCAATCGCACTCTCATCGACGGAGGGGCGGGCCTCAACATCATCTCGGTCGAGATCTTCGAAAAGATGCAGGTGCCGTACCACCGGCTCATGCCAACTCGACCATTCTTCGGGGTAACCGAGGGGTCTACAACGCCAATTGGGCAGGTAAGCCTGCCCGTCACCTTCGGCACCCGGGACAACTACAGGACAGAAAGCCTCGACTTCGACGTCGCCTACATCGCCCTGCCATACAATGCCATCCTCGGCTACCCAGCCCTGGCGAGGTTCATGGCAGCAACGCACCATGGCTTTAATGTCCTCAAGATTCCGGGCGCCAACGGCACAATCACCGTGCGCTGCAATGAAAAGGATGCTCTCCGGTCAGTGGAGCACGTCTACCGTGAGGCCGCCACCATGTTCCCCGCCGACGAAGATCTGCTGGAACACTCCAGCGACCTCACGAGGAAGAAGCAGCTCGTATCCCAAGAGCGGGCTGCTGCGAAGAAGGCCTCTCTCGAGCCCCACCCTCTGGGTTCGACAGGGAAGAAGTTCACCGCCTCTGCATCGCCTACTCCGAGCGAGGACCTGGTCCATCCAATGCTGGACATGAGCATTGGGGAAGTTGCGGTACCCTCAGGCAGGAGGCCCCAGTTTACCCAAGAGCGCTCGGCAACTAAGAAGGTCCCTCTTCAGGCTAGGGGCTGCGAAAACTTCATCACCATCGGGGCAGGGCTTTCCCCCAAATAGGAATGCGCGCTTGTCACCTTCCTGCGGGCAAACTCTGACATGTTCGCTTGGACTCTGTCAGATATGCCCGGTGTTCCCAGGGAGGTGATTGAGCACCACTTAGCCGTGTGCCCTCAGGCACACCCCGTGAAGCAGAAGACTAGGAAGCAAGCGCAAGAGAAGCAGGATTTCATTGTCAAGGAGATAGAGAAGCTGAAGAAGGCCAAGCTGATACGCGAGGTAGCCCACCCCACCTGGATTGCTAATCCAGTGGTCGTCCCAAAGGCTAACGGCAGTGGGCGCCTCTGCGTGGACTTCACAAGTCTCAACAAGGCCTGCCCCAAGGATCCTTATCCGCTCCTGAGGATAGATCAAATCGTCGACTCCACCACCGGCTGCGACCTCCTTTGCTTCTTGGATGCTTTCTCCGGCTATCATCAGATCAAGATGGCAAGGGAGGACGAGGAGAAGACCGCCTTCATCACGCCTTGTGGCGTGTACTGCTATGTCTGCATGCCCTTCGGTCTGAAGAACGCAGGAGCCACCTTCCAAAGGCTCATGCGCAAGGCTTTGGGGGCTCAAATGGGAAGGAACGCGGAGGCCTACGTCGATGACATTGTCGTCAAAACTCGCGAGGGTCACACCTTCATCGAGGATCTGGAGGAAACATTCGTCAACCTGAGAAAGGTAAACATCAAGCTCAACCCCGCCAAGTGCGCCTTCGGCGTACCATCGGGAAAACTGTTAGGATTCCTCATGTCCCATCGCAGGATAGAGGCGAACCCTGACAAGGTCAAGGCCATCGAAGAAATGCGTCCACCGCACAATCTCAAGGAGATGCAACGCCTCGCGGGGTGCATGGCGGCCCTGGGGCGCTTCATCGCAAGGAGTGGGGAAAAAGCCTTGCCCTTCTTCAAGCTCATGAAGCACGCTGGGAAGTTCGAGTGGACTCTGGAAGCCGACAAGGCCTTCACTGAATTGAAAAGGTACCTCACGAGCCCACCGATCATGGTTGCCCCAACCACCCGCGAGCCCTTGCTACTCTACATCGCGGCAACTCCAAGGACTGCAAGTGCCGTCCTTGTCGCGGAGCGAGACGCCAAGGTGATCGCCAAAGAGGAGGTCAACTCTCTAAGCTTGGGGGCTCCTCGCGAGGAAGAGACCACTCCATCTCCCGACCCTCGAGAGGAACCACCCGCGGCATCTTCGCCGACCGAGCCGCTCTTTCAGAGCAACGCTCAAAAGCCCCCCGAGGAGGAGCCCTCCGGGGGTGTCGTCAAGGTGCAAAAGCCTGTGTACTTCATCAGCACGGTACTGCGCGACGCGCGAGAGCGCTACACCATGCAGCAAAAGCTGCTCTACACCCTGCTCATCGCTTCGCGGAAGCTGCGTCACTACTTCCAGGGTCATCCGATCAAGGTGGTAACCGATCGTCCTCTGGAGACCATCCTGCGCAATCCCAACATCACCGGACGGGTGGCAGAATGGGCCGTAGAGCTTCAACCCTTCGAGATCTCCTTCGAAACTACAAAGGTAATCAAGAGCAAGGCTCTGGCCAAGTTCACTGCGGAGTGGACCGATCCGTTCGCCGACGAGCCTCCGGAGGAGGAGTCAACTCTCCCAGGAGAGGAGGCCCCAGGCCTCTGGGTCATGCACTTCGACGGCGCCTTCAACCTCCCCGGCGCGGGAGCTGGTGCTGTCCTAACCTCTCCCTCTGGAGACAAGCTCTTCTATGCTGTGCAGCTCTGCTTCAAGCCTGAGAGCAAGGTCTCCAACAACATCACGGAATACGAAGGACTACTCGCCGGCTTAAGGGCGGCAAACACGTTGGGCATCAAGCGCCTCATCGTCAAGGGAGATTCATAGCTGGTTGTGAACTTCTTGAACAAGAGCTACACTCCAAAGGACGAGCACATGGCGGCCTATCTTGAGGAGCATCGAAAGATGGAGAAGCGTTTCCAAGGCCTGGAGCTGAGACACATCCCGAGAGGAGAAAATGTGGAAGCTGACGAGATCGCCAAGCGCGCCTCTCACCGCCTGGCACAACCGGCCGGTGTCTTCGAGGAGCGTCTCTTCAAGCCGTCCGCTTCTCCGCCGTCATCAGGATCAGACCCTCCGCCTGCCTTGCCGCCACCGCCGAAGCAGGGGGCTCCAGACTGCGGGCCTCCTTCGGGTGACCGCGTCCTTCTGGCATTGGCACGGCAGGAGGGAGTAGACTGGATCCTCGAGCTCAAGGCCTTCCTCACCAGCAGCAGGCTCCCTGAGGATGAAGAGGAGGCCGAAAGGATCGTACGCCAAGCTTCGGGCTACTGTGTCAAGGATGGTGACTTGTACCGGCGTCGCCCAAACGGCGTCGCTCTGAAGTGCATTTCTACTCACCAAGGCCAAGAGCTTCTCAAGTACATCCACGCCGGCGAATGCGGGCATCACGCTTTTGCGGCAACTCTAGCCGCAAAGGCATACCGAAGCGGGTTCTACTGGCCTTCGGCGCTCGGAGACGCGGTGGAGATGGTCAAGAGGTGCGAGGCGTGCCAATTCCACACCAAGCAGATACATCAGCCGGCGCAAGAGCTGCAAACCATCCCACTCACTTGGCCCTTTGCAGTTTGGGGGCTGGACATCCTCGGTCCATTCCCCAGAGCGCAAGGGGGCTATCGCTATCTCTACGTCGCCATCGACAATTTCACCAAGTGGGTGGAGGTGGAACCGGTGTGCACAATCCCGGCGAGGTCCACAGTCAAGTTCATCCGTGGGCTAGTCTGTCGTTTTGGTGTGCCTAACTGCATAATCACTGACCACGGCAGCCAGTTCACCAGCAGACTGTTCTGGGAGTACTGTGCATCGGTCGGCGTCAAGATCTGCTTCGCCTCTGTCGCCTACATCCCGTCCGGGCGTACGGAGCCTTCGCTCTCCTTCACCGCCACCGCCACTTCTCGCGCTCGTTCTGGGAGTCAGCTGTCTCCTGTGCAGGCTCTTGCCATGGCGCATGAGCTACTGCGCTATCAACCCACCGATGACGGGTGTGAGGGGTGGCGCGCTCGAATCGCTGAGCTCGTCGCCATCGCCAACGAAGACCCGGCCCAGGGAGGAGCCCAGGGCGCGGGAGATCCAGATCCGGCGGCGGGGCGTCGCGCCGGAGATGGGAAGGCCAACAAGGCCAAGAAGGTGGTTTCCCACGCCGCATCTTCGCCGCGCGGGGAGCCCAGCTGTCAAATCGTCCAACGCGCTCCGGAAGATGCACGCGTCTCCCTCGAGCACCACCGCGAAAATAATGACCGCGCCATCGATGACATCGGTGAAGCTGGCAAGAACGTCAGGACCCCCGGCGAACCAATCTACAACCCCGGGTGTCTCGCCCTCACTCGCCAGCAGCGCTACGTGGTCTGGCCTGACAAGTTCAAGCTGGACATTGCCACGCGCTATGACGGGACCACAAACCCTGTCGAATTCCTCCAACTCTACATCGTCGCCATCCAGGCTGCGCGTGGAGATCAGCGCGCCATGGCCAATTGGTTCCCCATGGCCCTCAAGGATGCTCCGCGAACTTGGCTCATGAATCTTCCTCACGAATCCATGACTTCATGGAAGGATTTATGTCGTCAGTTCGTTGCCAACTTCATACCCACGTACGAGCGCCCCGCTACCAAGAACGATCTTAAGGTGGTGCGTCAGTACAAGGGCGAGACGCTTTGTCAGTACATCCTGCGCTTCAGTCAGATGAGGAACAAGATCCCCAGGATCTCCAACGAGGAGGTCATCTCCGCGTTCTCCACGGGCGTCTCCGACGTCAAGATGCGGGAGAAGCTGTCCGTGAATGATGAGCTGACTTCCGTCGTCGGGCTCTTCAAGATCGCCGACCGCTGCGCCAAGGCTGAGGAGGGGAGGCTTTTCGTGCATAATCTACCAGAGGCGCCTCCCCCAAAGCCGAAGTCCAAGGACCCCAAGCGAAAGGAGGCTGCTGTCCTCGCGGCGGAGCCAGATCATAAGCAACGCCGCAGGGACCGCTCCGATCACGATAAAGGTCGACGTCGCCGCTACTGCCTTATCCACAAGAAGGACACCCACAATACCGAAGATTGTTGGATTGTCCGGCAGTTTCACGAGGAAAACGGCGTCGCCAAGCATCGCGGGGGCGGCCGCAGCCACGGCAAGAGTGGATCCCGGGGCGATCGCTGCGACGACGACCGCGAGGAAGGTCGCCGCCGCGGGGGTCTGTCTCGAGCCGATCCCGAGCCGCTGCCGCTGCCCCCACCAGCAAACGATCATCGAGAGGAGGCCCAGGGGGCTATCAAGAGCCGCGAGACTTCGCCGCTTGCCTCCTGGGTGGAGCTCAGGCTCCTCTGTCAAATCGACACTTCAAGCAGCTGTCACGAGAAATCGCGGCGGCGCAGCCCAACGTCGGTAATCGCCTAATGAAGTGGTCGACGTGCAAGATCGGCTTCGATGAGGAGGATCATCCGGCTTCCACCAGGGGCGTGGGCACAATTCCTCTCTTGTGCACGCCAACCATCAACAACATCGCCGTCAATCGCACTCTCATCGACGGAGGGGCGGGCCTCAACATCATCTCGGTCAAGATCTTCGAAAAGATGCAGGTGCCGTACCACTGGCTCATGCCAACTCGACCATTCTTCGGGGTAACCGAGGGGTCTACAACGCCAATTGGGCAGGTAAGCCTGCCCGTCACCTTCGGCACCTGGGACAACTACAGGACAGAAAGCCTCGACTTCGACGTCGCCTACATCGCCCTGCCATACAATGCCATCCTCGGCTACCCAGCCCTGGCGAGGTTCATGGCAGCAACGCACCATGGCTTTAGTGTCCTCAAGATTCCGGGCGCCAACGGCACAATCACCATGCGCTGCAATGAAAAGGATGCTCTCCGGTCAGTGGAGCACGTCTACCGTGAGGCCGCCACCATGTTCCCCGCCGACGAAGATCTGCTGGAACACTCCGGCGACCTCACGAGGAAGAAGCAGCTCGTATCCCAAGAGCGGGCTGCTGCGAAGAAGGCCTCTCTCGAGCCCCACCCTCTGGGTTCGATAGGGAAGAAGTTCACCGCCTCTGCATCGCCTACTCCGAGCGAGGACCTGGTCCATCCAATGCTGGACATGAGCATTGGGGAAGTTGCGGTACCCTCAGGCAGGAGGCCCCAGTTTACCCAAGAGCGCTCGGCAACTAAGAAGGTCCCTCTTCAGGCGGGGGGCTGCGAAAACTTCATCACCATCGGGGCAGGGCTTTCCCCCAAATAGGAAAGCGCGCTTGTCACCTTCCTGCGGGCAAACTCTGACATGTTCGCTTGGACTCCGTTAGATATGCCCGACGTTCCCAGGGAGGTGATTGAGCACCACTTAGCCGTGTGCCCTCAGGCACACCCCGTGAAGCAGAAGACTAGGAAGCAAGTGCAAGAGAAGCAGGATTTCACTGTCAAGGAGATAGAGAAGCTGAAGAAGGCCAAGCTGATACGCGAGGTAGCCCACCCCACCTGGATTGCTAATCCAGTGGTCGTCCCAAAGGCTAACGGCAGTGGGCGCCTCTGCGTGGACTTCACAAGTCTCAACAAGGCCCGCCCCAAGGATCCTTATCCGCTCCCGAGGATAGATCAAATCATCGACTCCACCGCCGGCTGCGACCTCCTTTGCTTCTTGGATGCTTTCTCCGGCTATCATCAGATCAAGATGGCAAGGGAGGACGAGGAGAAGACCGCCTTCATCACGCCTTATGGCGTGTACTGCTATGTCTGCATGACCTTCGGTCTGAAGAACGCAGGAGCCACCTTCCAAAGGCTCATGTGCAAGGCTTTGGGGGCTCAAATGGGAAGGAACACGGAGGCCTACGTCGACGACATCGTCGTCAAAACTCGCGAGGGTCACACCTTCATCGAGGATCTAGAGAAAACATTCGTTAACCTGAGAAAGGTAAACATCAAGCTCAACCCCGCCAAGTGCGCCTTCGGCGTACCATCGGGAAAACTGTTAGGATTCCTCGTGTCCCATCGCGGGATAGAGGCAAACCCTGACAAGGTCAAGGCCATCGAAGAAATGCGTCCACCGCGCAATCTCAAGGAGATGCAACGCCTCGCGGGGTGCATGGCGGCCCTGGGGCGCTTCATCACAAGGAGTGGGGAAAAAGCCTTGCCCTTCTTCAAGCTCATGAAGCGCGCTGGGAAGTTCGAGTGGACTCCAGAAGCCGACAAGGCATTCGCTGAATTGAAAAGGTACCTCACGAGCCCACCGATCATGGTTGCCCCAACCACCCGCGAGCCCTTGCTACTCTACATCGCGGCAACTCCAAGGACTGCAAGTACCATCCTCGTCGCGGAGCGAGACGCCAAGGTGATCGCCAAAGAGGAGGTCAACTCTCTAAGCTTGGGGGCTCCTCGCGAGGAAGAGACCACTCCATCTCCCGACCCTCGAGAGGAACCACCCGCGGCATCTTCGCTGACCGAGCCGCTCTTTCAGAGCAATGCTCAAAAGTCCCCCGAGGAGGAGCCCTCCGGGGGTGTCGTCAAGGTGCAAAAGCCTGTGTACTTCATCAGCACGGTACTGCACGACGCGCGAGAGCGCTACACCATGCAGCAAAAGCTGCTCTACACCCTGCTCATCACTTCGCGGAAGCTGCGTCACTACTTCCAGGGTCATCCGATCAAGGTGGTAACCGATCGTCCTCTGGAGACCATCCTGCGCAATCCCAACATCACCGGACGGGTGGCAGAATGGGCCGTAGAGCTTCAACCCTTCGAGATCTCCTTCGAAACTACAAAGCTAATCAAGAGCAAGGCTCTGGCCAAGTTCACTGCAGAGTGGACCGATCCGTTCGCCGACGAGCCTCTGGAGGAGGAGTCAACTCTCCCAGGAGAGGAGGCCCCAGGCCTCTGGGTCATGCACTTCGACGGCGCCTTCAACCTCCCCGGTGCGGGAGCTGGTGCTGTCCTAACCTCTCCCTCTGGAGACAAGCTCTTCTATGCTGTGCAGCTCTGCTTCAAGCCTGAGAGCAAGGTCTCCAACAACATCGCGGAATACGAAGGACTACTCGCCGGCTTAAGGGCGGCGAACGCATTGGGCATCAAGCGCCTCATCGTCAAGGGAGATTCACAGCTGGTTGTGAACTTCTCGAACAAGAGCTACACTCCAAAGGACGAGCACAGGGCGGCCTATCTTGAGGAGCGTCGAAAGATGGAGAAGCGTTTCCAAGGCCTGGAGCTGAGACACATCCCGAGAGGACAAAAGGTGTAAGCTGACGAGATCGCCAAGTGCGCCTCTCACCGCCTGGCACAATCGGCCGGCGTCTTCAAGGAGCATCTCTTCAAGCTGTCCGCTTCTCCGCCATCATCAGGATCAGACCCTCCGCCTGCCTTGCCGCCACCGCCGGAGCAGGGGGCTCCAGACTGCGGGCCTCCTTCGGGTGACCGCGTCCTTCTGGCATTGGCACGGCAGGAGGGAGTAGACTGGATCCTCGAGCCCAAGGCCTTCCTCACCAGCAGCAGGCTCCCTGAGGATGAAGAGGAGGCCGAAAGGATCGTACGCGAAGCTTCGGGCTACCGCGTCAAGGATGGTGACTTGTACTGGCGTCGCCCAAACGGCGTCGCTCTGAAGTGCATTTCTACTCACCAAGGCCAAGAGCTTCTCAAGGACATCCACGCCGGCGAATGCGGGCATCATGCTTCTGCGGCAACTCTAGCCGCAAAGGCATACCGAAGCGGGTTCTACTGGCCTTCGGCGCTCAGAGATGCGGTGGAGATGGTCAAGAGGTGCGAGGCGTGCCAATTCCACGCCAAGCAGATACATCAGCCGGCGCAAGAGCTGC
Source organism: Dactylis glomerata (assembly GCA_007115705.1). Taxonomy (NCBI): domain Eukaryota; kingdom Viridiplantae; phylum Streptophyta; class Magnoliopsida; order Poales; family Poaceae; genus Dactylis; species Dactylis glomerata. The sequence continues at coordinate 3,853,511 of QXEO01000548.1, read as the reverse complement.
AAACCATCCCACTCACTTGGCCCTTTGCAGTTTGGGGGCTGGACATCCTCGGTCCATTCCCAAGAGCGCAAGGGGGCTATCGCTACCTCTACGTTGCCATCGATAAGTTCACCAAGTGGGTGGAGGTGGAACCGGCGTGCACAATCCCGGTGAGGTCCGCAGTCAAGTTCATCCGTGGGCTGGTCTGTCGTTTTGGTGTGCCTAACCGCATAATCACCGACAACGGCAGCCAGTTCACCAGCGGACTGTTCCGGGAGTACTGTGCATCGGTCGGCATCAAGATCTGCTTCGTCTCTGTCGCCTACCCCCGGAGCAATGGCCAAGCCGAGCGTGCTAACGCCGAGGTCCTCAAAGGACTCAAGACGAAAAGCTTCAACGCCAAGCTCGAAGCCTGCGGCAAAAAATGGTTAGACAACCTCCAATCCATCTTGTGGTCCATCAGGACTACCGCCACCAAACCCACTGGAGAAACCCCTTTCTTCCTAGTCTATGGGGCGGAGGCTGTTCTTCCCACCGACGTCAAGTTCGGATCGCCAAGAGTGCTCACCTTTGACGAAATTCGCCAAGAGGACCTCATCAAGGATCGCCTCCTCCTGCTCGAAGAAGCTCGGTGCCAAGCCGCGCTCCGCGCCGCGAGGTACCAGCAAGGACTACGCCGCTACCATAGCCGCCATGTTCGAGCAAGGACACTGGAGGTCGGCGACCTGGTGCTGAGGAGAATACTCTCTCGCGAGGGCCTGCACAAGCTGTCTCCAATGTGGGAAGGGCCGTTCAAGGTGACACACATCGCCAGGCCAGGCTCGGCGTGGCTGGAAACTGCAGAAGGCGTGCCGGTGGGGAACCCGTGGAACATAGCTCATCTGTGAAAGTTCTACCCTTAGGTTCCTCACGAGGAAAAAGACCATTTTCACGGCACTTGTATCAGCTCAACCTGCTCTTAGGCACTGATATTAAGTTAAAGCGCATTATAGCGCCTCTGCTTCGGCATGACATCAAATGGCATGAAGTCCATTTATTTTCTGATTGTACTCCATGCGGAAGGGGGCTAGGCACGGTGTCTATGCTGGGGCTTTCGCTCGGAAAATAGCGAGCCCGAAAAACCCGAAGGGAATGAGCTCTGGTCGGGGGCGACGGCGCTGTTATCGATCACCTCCAAATACCCATAGTGCTTAGTTCCTCGCAAAGTACATCGAAAAATAAAAAATCTTCGAGGAAAAGTCCAAGGTGTGCCCCAAGGCACCCGCTAAGGACCTACCCCTCGTGAGCAACCCTCACGAGGGAGCAAGGACGCATCGATGCACCAGCATCCGCAGGAAGATTCCCTCTGCCGAGGAAGGCCTAACGTGGCAGGATTATTGAAGACCAAGGCCGCTCCGATCATCTTGCGAAGGAGACGCAGATCCGGAGGTCCGCGCCAGGCCCTTCACCTCATGAGCAACCCTTGTGAGGTGTCGACGGTCTCTGGGCTCTCTTAAGCGTCGACGTTTTCACGTCCGTGAGGGTCCAGCTTCCCTCAACGATGATGAAGGCCCCATGAATCGCCACGCGCGGCAATTTGCTCTTAGCTGCTGGCACAGATAGTGCCGTGCTCCTCCATGACGGAGAAGGTCCCTGTGCCGGTCACAGGGGCATCTTATTCGCCTTCTTTTTTCGTTTGTTTTGTCGGTTTGTTTTTCCGTTTTCGGGGATTTGGGGTTTTTTGTTTTCCAACTCTTTCTTCAACTTCTTGTCTCAGGAATCGTCCAATGTGTCATCGACGCTGACCCCATCTCGAGCGCTGAGGCGAAGGGAGGCTTCCCGCCAATGCCAACAGCTCACTAGGGCTCTCGAGCGAGCAAACGACCAGGACAATGAAGAACATCAAGGTGATTAACAAGTGGATTTCATTAAAACGCCCCCAGTGGGGGAAGGAGCAAAAGCACGGCGGGGCATACCCCGCCGGCGAGGACTACGCGACAAAAGAGGGGAGGAGACTAGCTCCCCTCCCCAGAGGACTACCGCGCCAGGGCCTCCTCTTCACTGCGCCGCGGGCTGGGGGTAGGTGCGGCGGACGCCGCTGGCGGCGAAGATCCGCACCGAAGCCTCCAGCGTCCCCAGCTTAAAGCGGAAGACAAGGTGGTCGCCGACACGGAGGCGATAGCCGAGGGCGAATGCCCTCCAGCGGCCGGAGAGGACGGCGTTGCCGCCGTCCCCAAGGAGGGTGTCCACAGGCCAGAAGAGGTCTGGCCTGCTCTGTTCCCCCAGGGCAATCTCCCCGGTGGCCGCGCCGGGGGCGTAAATCACCCTCCGGACGACGTCGGGCAGCCGGAGGGAGTTGAAGCCCGGGGCATCGACAACGACGAGAAGCTCCAGGAAGCGGGACCCCAGGCCGATGAGGGGTCCCAGCATCGCCGCCGCCAGGGGCCGCGGAGTGGCAACCACTCCATTCGCCGGCGGGGCCGGAGGATCTGCTTCAGGGGGAGGCAGGCCCAGGGCGGCCAGCACGTCCTGGAGGGCCCGACCGATGCTCCCCGAGGCGCGGGGAGCAGGCGCCGCCGCCAGCGGCGATGGCGAATTCAGGGCGCCCCCTCGCACGGGACCCCTGAGGGCCATGTCGGTGGAATGGATACCGGGGTATCCCGGTCCACCTGCTCCTGGGCCCTGTCATTGGCCCATCTTCAGCCCAGGGGAGAATAAAAAATCTTCGGTACGGAGAAGACCGTCACGAGGAGGCGCCTCATGAGGAGAACGACGACAGAAACCACTAAGGACCAGAAGACCTCCTCATGAGCCCCTGCTGGTGAGGAGAGGAGGTACGCCCGCGTCAGCCTAGCATGTTTCCGTGCGGAGCAAGAAGCTAGCGGGCAGAAGACCGCGTACCGCCCACGCTACCCCCGACAGGGAGGAGACCAACTTTCTCTGTGCCTGCCCAAAGCGGCACAGTGGCAGTTGGCCACCCCCCTAAATATAGCATGGACGGTGCAGGGTGCCAGAGGAGGATGTCAGCCTCCTCCACCCACTCCTGTGGACCGACGCCGCTACCCTACGAAGACCAAGTCTACAGAAGAACATAGTCTATAGCTGTCCTCCCTCCTTGGCCGTGTGTGGCAACCCCTTCCCCAAGAAGATAAGGGGAAGGAGGACCTTGGCGCTATAAAGGAAGGGAGAGGCCACCCCTTATGGGGGATCGGGTCTTCATCTTCTTCAAGCTGCTAGCTGGGCACGCAGGTTCTTCAACCTCTGGCCAGCTAGAGCTTTGTAATCAAGGCCTTGTACTCCTCGCGAGGTGTCGCGTCGCAATACAGGAAGGCAGGAAGTAGGGGTTTTACCTCACCACGAGGGCCCTGAACCTGGGTAAAGCTCAATCTCCCTCTCTGCAGTGCGTGGCGCGTCCGACAATTGAGGCTTCCGTCACCATGTTTCATTGCGATCCAAGATCTCACATGTTCAGCCCCCTGCGTTCGAATCCTTGGGTCCGTCACGTGGTACCCCGTGTTCTTGCGACACGAAATCCATCGACATTTGGCGCGCCAGGTAGGGGGCTGTGGTGTGTTTTCTTCTAGATCTGCTTCGACATGGCCGACGCCAACGCAAGTCTCAAGCGTCTTCGCCGTCGCAACGCTGTTCGGGGGCAAACCGAGCCCATCTTCCATCGCCATGAAGCTTCGGCCGAGGAGGAAGAGGAGGAAGATCTGGAGTCTTCCTACCTCCCGTCCGGGCGGACAGAGCCTTCACTCTCCTTCAACGCCACCGCCACTTCTCGCGCTCGTTCTGGGAGTCAGCTGTCTCCTGCGCAGGCACTCGCCATGGCGCAGGAGCTGTTGCGCTATCAACCCACCGACGACGGGCGTGAGGGGTAGCGCGCTCGAATCGCTGAGCTCGTCGCCATCGCCAATGAAGACCCGGCCTTGGGTGGAGCCCAGGGCGCGGGGAGCCCAGATCCGGCGGCGGGGCATCGCGCCCCGGGCGCCGGAGATGGGATGGCCAACAAGGCCAAGAAGGTGGTTTCCCACGCCGCATCTTCGCTGCGCGGGGAGCCCAGCTGCCAAATCGTCCAACGCGCTTCGGAAGACGCACGCGTCTCCCTCGAGCGTCGCCGCAAAAATCATGACCGCACCATCGATGACATCGGCGAAGCTGGCAAGAACGTCAGGACCCCCGGCGTCCCGATCTACAACCCCGGGTGTCTTGCCCTCACTCGCCAGCAGCGCTACGTCGTCTGGCCTGACAAGTTCAAGCCAGACATCAGCGCGCGTTATGATGGGACCACAAATCCTGTCGAATTCCTCCAACACTACGTCGTCGCCGTTCAGGCTGCGCGTGGAGATCAGCGCGCCATGGCCAATTGGTTCCCCATGGCCCTCAAGGACGCTCCGCGAACTTGGCTCATGAATCTTCCTCACGAATCCGTGACATCGTGGAAGGATTTATGTCGTCAGTTCGTTGCCAACTTCATGCCCACGTATGAGCGCCCCGCAACTAAGAATGATCTTAAAGCGGTGCGTCAGTACAAGGGTGAGACGCTTCGTCAATACATCCAGCGCTTCAGTCAGATGAGGAACAAGATTCCCAGGATCTCCAACGAGGAGGTCATCTCCGCATTCTCCACGGGCGTCTCCGACGTCAAGATGCGGGAGAAGCTATCTGTGAATGATGAGCTGACTTCCGTCGTTAGGCTCTTCGAGATCGCCGACCGCTGCACCAAGGCTGAGGAGGGGAGGCTCTTCGTGCACAATCTGCCGGAGGCGCCTCCCCCAAAGCCGACGTCCAAGGACCCCAAGCGAAAGCAGGCTGCAGCCCTCGCGGCAGAGCCAGATCATAAGCAACGCCGCGGGGACCACTCCGATCGCGATAAAGGTCGACGTCGCCGCTACTGCCTTATCCACAAGAAGGACACCCACAATACTGAAGATTGTTGGATTGTCCAGAAGTTTCACGAGGAAAACGGCGTCGCCAAGCATCGCGGGGGTGGCCGCAGCAACAGCAAGAGTGGATCCCGGGGCGATCGCCACGACGATGACCGCGAGGAAGGTCGCCGCCGTGGGGGTCTGTCTCGAGACGATCCCGAGCTGCTGCCGCTGCCCCCACCAGCAAACGATCGTCGGGAGGAGAACCAGGGGGGCTATCAAGAGCCACGAGACTTCGTCGCTTGCCTCCTGGGTGGAGCTCAGGCTCCTCTGTCAAATTGGCACTTCAAGCAGCTATCGCGGGAGATCGCGGCGGCACAGCCCAACTTCGGCAATCGCCTGATGAAGTGGTCGACGTGCAAGATTGGCTTCGACGAGGAGGATCATCCGGCTTCCACAAGGGGCGTGGGCACAATCCCCCTCTTGTGCACGCCAACCATCAACAACGTCGCTGTCAATTGCACTCTCATCGACGGAGGGGCGGGCCTCAACATCATCTCTATCGAGATCTTCGAAAAGATGCAGGTGTCGTACCACCGGCTCATGCCAACTCGGCCGTTCTTCGGGGTAACCGAGGGATCTTCACCGACCGAGCCGCTCTCTCAGAGCAACGCTCAAAAGCCTCCTGAGGAGGAGCCTTCCGAGGGTGTCGTCAAGGTGCAAAAGCCCGTGTACTTCATCAACACGGTACTGCGCGACGCACGGGAGCGCTACACAATGCAGCAAAAGTTGCTCTACACCTTGCTCATCGCCTCGCGGAAGCTACACCACTACTTCCAGGGTCACCCGATTAAGGTGGTAACCGATCGGCCCCTGGAAACCGTCCTCTGCAACCCCAATGTCACCGGGCGGGTGGCTGAGTGGGTTGGGGAGCTTCAGCCTTTCGAGATCTCCTTCGAAACTACAAAGGTAATCAAGAGCAAGGCTTTGGCCGAGTTCACTGCAGAATGGACTGATCCGTTCGTAGACGAGCCTCCAGAGGCGGAGTCGACTCTCCCTGGAGAGGAGGCCCCAGGCCTCTGGGTCATGCACTTCGACGGCGCCTTCAACCCCCCCGGCGTGGGAGCCGGTGCTATCCTAACCTCTCCCTCTGGAGACAAGCTTTTCTACGCTGTGCAGCTCTGCTTCACGCCTGAGAACAATGTCTCCAACAACATCGCGGAGTACGAAGGACTACTTGCTGGCCTAAGGGCAGCAAACGCTTTGGGCATCAAGCGCCTCATCGTCAAGGGAGATTCACAGCTGGTTGTGAACTTCTCGAACAAGAGCTACACTCCAAGGGATGAGCACATGGCGGCTTATCTCGAGGAGCATGGAAAGATGGAAAAACACTTCCAAGGCTTGGAGCTGAAGCACATCCCGAGGGGAGAGAACGTGGAAGCCGACGAGATTGCCAAGCGCGCCTCTCACCGCCTGGCGCAGCCCGCCGGCGTCTTCGAGGAGCGTCTCTTCAAGCTGTCCGCCTCTCCGTCAACATCCAATTCCCCTCCTCCTTCTGCTTTGCCGCCACCGCCGGGGCAGGGGGCTCCGGATTGCGGGCCTCCTTCGGGTGACCGCGTCCTTCTGGCATTGGCGCGGTAGGAGGGAGTGGATTGGATCATCGAGCTCAAGTCCTACCTCACCAGCAGCAGGCTTCCTGAGGATGAAGAGGAAGCCGAGAGGATTGTGCGGCAGGCTTCGGGCTACTGCGTCAAGGACGGTGACTTGTACCGGCGTCGCCCAAATGGCGTCGCTCTGAAGTGCATATCTCCTCACCAAGGCCAAGAGCTTCTAAGGGACATCCATGCCGGCGAGTGCGGCCATCATGCCTCTGCCGCAACTCTAGCCGCAAAGGCATATCGAAGTGGCTTCTACTGGCCTTCGGCGCTCGGGGATGCGGCGGAGATGGTCAAGAGGTGCGAGGCGTGCCAATTCCACGCCAAGCAGATACATCAGCCGGCGCAAGAGCTGCGAACCATCCCACTCACTTGGCCCTTTGCCGTTTGGGGGCTGGACATCCTCGGTCCATTCCCCAGAGCGCAAGGGGGCTATCACTACCTCTACATCACCATCGACAAGTTCACCAAGTGGGTGGAGGTGGAACCGGTGTGCACGATCCCGGCGAGGTCCGCAGTCAAGTTCATCCGTGGGTTGGTCTGTCGTTTTGGAGTGCCTAACCACATCATCACCGACAACGGCAGCCAGTTCACCAGCGGACTGTTCCGGGAGTACTACGCATCGACCGGCATCAAGATTTGCTTCGCCTCTGTCGCCTACCCCCGGAGCAATGGCCAAGCCGAGCGTGCCAACGCAGAAGTACTCAAAGGACTCAAGACGAAAAGCTTCAACGCCAAGCTCGAGGCCTGCGGCAAAAAATGGTTAGACAACCTCCAATCCATCTTGTGGTCCATCAGGACTACCGCCGCCAAACCCACTGGAGAGACCCCTTTCTTCCTGGTCTACGGGGCGGAGGCTGTTCTTCCCACCGACATCAAGTTCGGGTCACCAAGAGTGCTCGCCTACGACGAAATTCACCAAGAGGACCTCATCAAGGATCGTCTCCTCCTGCTCGAGGAAGCTCGGTGCCAAGCCGCGCTCCGCACCGCGCGGTACCAGCAAGGACTACGCCGCTACCATAGCCGCCATGTTCGAGCAAGGACTCTAGAGGTCGGCGACCTGGTGCTGAGGAGAATACTCTCTCGCCAGGGCCTGCACAAGCTGTCTCCAATGTGGGAAGGGCCCTTCAAGGTGACGCACATCGCCAGGCCAAGCTCGGCGCGGCTGGAAACCGCAGAAGGCGTGCCAGTGGGGAACCCGTGGAACATAGCTCATCTACGAAATTTCTACCCTTAGGTTCCTCACGAGGAGAAAAAGACCATTTTCACGGCACTTGTATCAGCTCAATCTGCTCTTAAGCACTGATATTAAGTTATCGCGCAATGTAGCGCCTCTGCTTCGGCATGACATCAAAATGGCATGAAGTCCATTTATTTTCTGTTGTACTCCTCGCGGAAGGGGGCTAGGCACGGTGTCTATGCTGGGGCCTTCGCCCGGAAAACAGCAAGCCCGAAAAACCCGAAGGGAGCGAGCTCTGGTCGGGGGTGACGGCCCCGTTAACGATCACCTCTGGATGCCCATGGTGCTTAGTTCCTCGCGGAGTACGCCAGAAAATAAGAAATCTTCGAGGAAAAGTCCAAGGTGTGCCCATGGCACCCGCTAAGGACCTACCCCTCGTGAGCAACCCTCACGAGGGAGCAAAGACGCGTCGATGCACTAGCATCCGCAGGAGGATTCCCTCTCTCGAGGAAGGCCTAACGTGGCAGGATTATTAAAGACCAAGGCCGCTCCGATAAATCTTGCGAAGGAGACGCAGATCCGGAGGTCCGCGCCAGGCCCTTCGCCTCATGAGCAATCCTTGTGAGGTGTCGACGGTCTCTGGGCTCTCTTAAGCGTCGACGTTTTCACGTCCGTGAGGGTCCAGCTTCCCTCAACGACGAGGAAGGCCCCGTGAATCGCCACGCGCGGCAATTTGCTCTTAGCTGCTGGCACAGATAGTGCCGCGCTCCTCCACGACGGAGAAGGTCCCTGTGCCGGTCACAGGGGCATCTTATTTGCCTTCTTTTTTCGTTTGTTTTACCGACTTGTTTTTCCATTTTCGGGGATTTGGGGTTTTTTCTTTTCCAACTCTTTCTTCAACTTCTTGTCTCAGGAATCGTCCACTGTGTCATCGACGCCGAACCCGTCCTGAGCTCTGAGGTGGAGGGAGGCTTCCCGTCGATGCCTACAGCTCACCAGGGCTCTCGAGCAAGCGAATGTCTAGGACAGTGGAGGACGGCAAGATGGTCAACAAAAGTATTTCATTAAATTGCCCCCAGCGGGGGAAGGAGCGAAGCACGGCGGGGCATTCCCCGCCGGCAAGGACTACAAGGCAAAAGAGGGGAGGAGACTAGCTCCCCTCCCTAGGAGACTACCGCGCTAGGGCTTCTTCTTCACTGCGCCGCGAGCTGGGGGTAGGTGCGGCGGACGCCGTCGGCGGTGAAGATCTGCACCGTAGCCTCCAGGGTCCCCAGCTTGAAGCGGAAGACGAGGCAGTCGCCGACGCGGAGGCGACAGCCGAGGGCAAAGGGCCTCCAGCGGCCAGAGAGGACGACATTGCCGTTCGCCCCGAAGAGGATGTCCACAGGCCAGAAGAGATCTGGCCTACTTTGCTCCCCCAGGGCGATCTCCCCGGCGGCCGTGCCATGGGCGTGAATCGCCCTCCGGATGGCGTCGGGCAGCCGGAGGGAGTTGAAGCCCGGGGCGTCGACGACGACGAGGAGCTCCAGGAAGCGGGACCCCGGGGCGATGAGGGGTCCCAGAAGCGCCGCCGCCAGGTGGCGTGGAGTGGCAACCACTCCATTCACCGGCGGGGCCGGAGGATCTACAGCAGCGGGAGGAGGGCCCAGGGCAGCCTCCACCTCCCGGAGAGCCCGATCGACGCTCCCCGAGGCGCGGGGAGCAGGCGCCGCCACCAGCGGCGACGGCGAGTTCAGGGCGCCTCCATGCGCATGACGCCTGAGGGTCAGGACGCCGGAGGTCCCCGCGGCGGCACGGCTCGCCTCGCCCTGCCGCGGCGCGCCGATGCGGAGGGGGCCGCCGGTGCCGGGCGACCACTGGGCTGGGACCTTCGTGTTCTTCCCGCTGCCCAGGGGACGTCCGCGGCACTTCGCCCCGGAGCTCGATCCCACGGTGGCGGAGGAGTTGGAGGGATCCATGAGCTTGGGGGCGAGGAGGCAGAAGTGGCACAGGAGGAAGGAGGTGAAGTGCCGGAGGTCTCGAGGAGAATCTATTTAAGGGAGGCATCCGGTGTCGATGCGTCAAATCCTTGCGCGGGAATCGAAGCGTTGGCGCGGCGCTCTGCAGTCAAGCGACACATCATTATGGCAGGTTGACCCCTCGGAGACCGTAGCGTCGCCCGCCGTTTCGTCTCGCCAGCTGCGGCCGCGCCATGTGTCCGGAGTCTCTGCTTCTTCACATGGACCTCTGACCGCACGGTTGATGTGTGCCGTTGGAGGGCCCAGCAGCTTCGGGGGCCCCCGACCCTTCGCTTCCTCAAGAGGGCGCGTCGTGGGCCGGGCTCCCGGGGGCTACTGTCGGTGGAATGGATACCGGGATATCCCGGTCCACCTGCTCCTGGGCCCCGTCATCGGCCCATCTTCAGCCCAGGGGAGAATCAACAATCTTCGGTACGGAGAAGACCCTCACGAGGAGGCGCCTCGTGAGGAGAACGACGACAGAAACCGCTAAGGACCAGAAGACCTCCTCACGAGCCCCTGCTAGTGAGGAGAGGAGGTACGCCCGCGTCAGCCTAGCATGTTTCCATGCGGAGCAAGAAGCTAGCGGGCAGAAGACCGCGTACCGCCCACGCTACCCCCTACAGGGAGGAGACCAACTTTCTCTGTGCCTGCCCAAAGCGGCACAGTGGCAGTTGGCCACCCCCCTAAATATAGCATGGACGGTGCAGGGTGCCAGAGGAGGACGTCAGCCTCCTCCACCCACTCCTGTGGACTGGCGCCGCTACCCTACGAAGACCAAGTCTACAGAAGAACATAGTCTACAGCTGTCCTCCCTCCTTGACCGTGTGTGGCAACCCCTTCCCCAAGAAGATAAGGGGAAGGAGGACCTTGGCGCTATAAAGGAAGGGAGAGGCCACCCCTTATGGGGGATCGGGTCTTCATCTTCTTCAAGCTGCTAGCTGGGCACGCAAGTTCTTCAACCTCTGGCCAGCTAGAGCTTTGTAATCAAGGCCTTGTACTCCTCACGAGGTGTCGCGTCGCAATACAGGAAGGCAGGAAGTAGGGGTTTTACCTCACCACGAGGGCCCTGAACCTGGGTAAAGCTCGGTCTCCCTCTCTGCAGTGCGTGGCGCGTCCGACAATCGAGGCTTCCGTCACCATGTTTCGTTGCGATCCAAGATCTCACACGTTCAGCCCCCTGCGTTCGAATCCTTGGGTCCGTCGCGTGGTACCCCGTGTTCTTGCGACATGAAATCCATCGATAGGCCAGGGCGCCGGAGGCCCCTGAGGCAGCGCGGTTCGCCTCGCCCTGCCTCGGCGCACCAATGCAGAGGGGGCCGCCGGTGCCGGGCGTCCACCGGGCGGGGACCTTCACCTTGTTCCCACTGCCCGGGGGGCGTCCGCGGCATTTCGCCCCAGATCTTGATCCGGCGGCAACGGAGGAGTTGGAGGGATCCATGAGCTCAGGGGCGCAGGAGCAGAAGTGGCACTGGAGGAAGGAGGTGAAGTGTCGGAGGTCTCGAGGAGGATCTATTTAAGGGGGGGCGTCTGGCGTCGATGCGTCAAATCCCTGCGCGGGAAACGAAGCATTGGCGCAGTGCTCCGCGGTCAAGCGACGCGTCATTATGATGGTTTGACGCCTCGAAGACTGTAACGTCACCCGCCGCTTCATCTCGCCAGTTGCGGCCGCGCCACGCGTCCGCAGCGTCTGCCTCTTCACATGGTCCTCTGACCGCACGGTTGACGCGTGCCAGTAGAGGGCCCAGCAGCTTCTAGGGCCCCCGGCCCTTTGCTCCCTCGAGAGGGCGCGTTCGCGGGCCGGGCTCCCGGGGGCTACTGTCGGTGTTATGGATACCGGGGTATCCCGGTCCACCTGCTCCTGGGCCACGTCATCGGCCCATCTTCAGAATCAACGACCCAAGCTACGGAGAAGACGCTCACGAGGAGGCGCCTCGTGAGGAGAACGATGACACGAACGGCTAAGGACCAGAAGACCTCCTCACGAACCCCCGCTGGTGAGGAGAGAAAGTACGCCCACGTCAGCTCAGCACGTTTGCGTGCAGAGCAAGAAGATAACGGGCAGAAGACCACGTACCGCCCACGCTACCCCCGACAGGGAGGAGACCAACTTTCGCCGTGCCTGCTCAAAGCGGCACAGTGGTTGTTGGCCACCCCCTAAAAATAGCGTGGATGGTGTAGGGCGCCAGAGGAGGACGTCAGCTTCCTCCACCCACTCCTGTGGACCGGCGCCACTACCCTACGAAGACCATGTCTACAGAAGAGCGTAGTCTACAGCTGTCCACCCTTCCTTGGCCATATGTGTGGCAACCCCTTCCCCAAGAAGATAAAGGGAAGGAGGACCTTGGCGCTATAAAAGGAAGGGAGGCCACTCCTAAGATGGGATCTGATCTTCTCCAAGTAGCTAGCTGGGCACGCAGGTTCTTCAACCTCTGGCCAGCTAGAGCTTTGTAACCAAGACCTTGTACTCCTCGCGAGGTGTCGCGTTGCAATACAAGAAGGTAGGAAGTAGGGGTTTTACCTCACCACGAGGGCCCTGAACCTGGGTAAAGCTCGGTCTCTCTCTCTGCAGTGCGTAGCGCGTTCGACACTCGAGGCTTCCGTCTCCGTGTTTCGTTGCGATCCAAGATCTCACACGTTCAGCCCCCTGCGTTCGAATCCTTGGGTCCGTCGCATGGTACCCCGTATTCTTGCGACACGAAATCCATCGACAAACCCCATCGAATTCCTCCAACTCTACGTCGCCGTCGTTCAGGCCGCGCGTGGGGATCAGCGTGCCATGGCCAATTGGTTCCCCATGGCCCTCAAGGATGCTCCGCGAACTTGGCTCATGAATCTTCCTCTGTCGGTGTTCTGGATACCGGGGTATCCCGGTCCACCTGCTCCTAGGCCCTATCATCGGCCCATCTTCAGCCCAGGGGAGAATCAACAATCTTCGCTACGGAGAAGACCCTCACGAGGAGGCGCCTCATGAGAACGACGACAGAAACTGCTAAGGACCAGAAGACCTCCTCACGAGCCCCTGCTGGTGAGGAGAGGAGGTGCGCCCACGTCAGCTCAGCACGTTTTCGTGCGGAGCAAGAAGACAACGGGCAGAAGACCGCGTACCGCCCACGCTACCCCCAACAGGGAGGAGACCAACTTTCTCCGTGCCTGCCCAAAGCGGCACAGTGGCAGTTGGCCACCCCCCTAAATATAGCGTGGACGGTGCAGGGCGCCAGAGGAGGACGTCAGCCTCCTCCACCCACTCCTGTGGACCGGCGCCGCTACCCTACGAAGACCAAGTCTACAAAAGAACATAGTCTACAGCTGTCCTTCCTCCTTGGCCGTGTGTGGCAACCCCTTCCCCAAGAAGATAAGGGGAAGGAGGACCTTGGCGCTATAAAGGGAGGGAGAGGCCACCCCTTAGGGGGGATGGGATCTGATCTAGTCTTCATCTTCTTCAAGCTGCTAGCTGGGCACGCATGTTCTTCAACCTCTGGCCAGCTAGATCTTTGTAATCAAGGCCTTGTACTCCTCGCGTGGTATCGCGTTGCAATACAAGAAGGCAGGAAGTAGGGGTTTTACCTCACCACAAGGGCCCTGAACCTGGGTAAAGCTCGGTCTCCCTCTCTGCAGTGCGTTGCGCATCCGACAATCGAGGCTTCCGTCACCGTGTTTCGTTGCGATCCAAGATCTCACACGTTCAGCCCCCTGCGTTCGAATCCTTGGGTCTGTTGCGTGGTACCCCATGTTCTTGCGACACGAAATCCATCGACATTTTGGCGCGCCAGGTAGGGGGCTGTGGTGTGTCTTCTTCAAGATCTGCGTCGACATGGGTGACGATCGTCATCACCGTCTTTGCCCTCGTACTGTCTACGCAAGTCATCGCCGAGAACGTCTCCAAGTCCTCGATGGCCTGGAGGCCATCGGAGAGGGCAAGCCAGAGGTCGGCGACATCGGTTTTGGGGGCTTCGCGGTGCTCGCCGGGCCCCTTCGGCATGCGGCATGGCCGCCTCGTTTCAAGCCGGACACTGATGCGCGTTATGATGGAACCTCCAATCCTGTGGAGTTCCTACAGCAATACGCGGCCAGTGTTCGGGCGGCTGGAGGTGATGGGCGTGTCATGGCCAATTGGTTCATGATGGCTACAAAGGGAAAGCCTCGCCGGTGGCTCTGCGGGCTACCGCCAAGGTCCATCTCGTCCTGGAGGGACCTCTGCGAGCGCTTCCTCGACAGATTTGCATCCTTGGGACCTGAGCCAGGGGACGCGTAGGCCTACGCCGTCCTCGATGGCTCCGTCCCCAGGAGCATGAGGATAGGGCAAGGGGGCTTAAGAGTCGACACCCTCTTGCCTTCACCGAGGAAACGGAGTACTTCATCTGCGCAAGGAACAAAGTGTAACAGCAGCTTCACTCGCCATTAATCCTTTCTAATCTGTAGAAACTGCCTAGAGTCGCGAGTCTTGGTCTCACCGACCTCGCGAGATCGGCTGACTGCGGCTTAACGCGAACGTGAGTTTTCGCTCGACTGCCTTTCGAGAAAGAGCCAGAGCACGGTGTCCGCGCTGGGGCCTTCGCCCGGAAAACAGCAGGCCCGCAAAACCCAGAATGGATCGAGCTCTGACTCGGGAAGGGACCCGCTATAGTCACCTCATACGATCCATGGTGCTCTCTCCTCTCGAGTGACACTCGCATGAAGGCGCATGAGCGCGTGAGAGTCGCACAATCTGTGTAGATTTCTCTAAGTTTCCTGCTGTCCCTATCTGCAGCCTTGTGTCTCTTCTCCTGGGATCGCCTTTGTTGTGCTTGGACGCCTGGGGGGCTGCAGGGAGATAGTCCTGTATGCCATTACAGTCACCTCTGGAGCGCCAGTGCCCACTAGCCTTGCACCACGAGCTGCATACTAAGCGTTAGGCTGCTGTCCCGCTCGGAGGCTGGCCCCCGAACGGCGTAGAGCATTCCCCAGACAAAGGCGAGACAAGGAAATATGTGCAAGGGTGCAAACAAGGACCAGTTGGCGATCAACGCCTTAAGTACGATTACAACTTAAACTGGCCCAGCAGGGCAATGTCTGACAGCTGCAAAGTGTGCAGCTAACCTAGGTCTCCTGGAGGAGGTCTAAGAGGAGCTTACTGGGCGGCCGCTGCGTCGCCCCCGTCGTCGTCGGCGCCATCGCTGGAGCTTGAGGATGTCCCCTCGCTGGAGTCCGTCGCCTCTTCGCTGCCGGATTCTGTGGAGCCGGAGGCCTCACCGCTAGAGGAGCTCGGGGCGGACGCTCCAGGGCGGGCGTAGAGGGCCTGCAGCCGTCGAAGGGCGAAGTTCAACCGCCCTGCCCTGGTTTTCGCCGCGCGGTCAGGAGTTCCAGGCGGCGGGGGCGGCGGCCTCCGCAGTACCTCTTCCAGGTTGAGGCCGGGGCGGAGGCGCTGGATGTTGGAGAAGATCCTCATTCCCGCGAGCCCCAGTAGCTCCCGGCACTCGGCGTCGATGAGATCCAGGACCTTCGCCGACGCGCCATCCAGCTCTTCGGCCAGCTGGCTGAAGAAGAGCAGGATCGACCCGTCATCCTCAGGGACGGTGGGCAGGTTCAGCCCGTGGATGCCCAGGCGGTGCGCCGCCGCCATGACGCGGGCTGAGAAACCGCGGAACATCTGCACCCGCTACCTCCGCAGCACGTTTGCCTCCTCTTCAGCCATCTCCACGCCTTGCGAAGGCCGACGCCGAGTTCTCCTCCTCCAGCCTCTGCACATCACGCCGGAGCGAGGCGATGGTGGCATCAGCTTCAGCAAGGGCGCGCTCGGCGCCCTGGCGCACCTCCTGCGCTCCCTTCAGCTCGACCTCCATGGCGTGGATCCGGCGTTCCAGGGCCTCGCGCTTCTGCTTGTACATCAGGAGGGCGGCATTGTTTTTGGAGCGGAAGTCTGCGCGGCACGCCTCGGTGGTCTCTTTGCGCTTCCGCTCGAACTCCTGCTCCAGGTTGACCCGTCGCTGGTTCAGCATGTGGTCCATCTTCGCCTGGAGGGCAGCCTCGCGCTGGTTCAGCGCCTCCTGTTGCCAAGCCAGCTCGGCGGTGGTCTGGCTGGTCATCACCTCCCGACTCTCCGGGGCCTCCCGCTCCCTGTTGAGCCGGTTCTCGAGGGTTTGGAGCTGCTCCTCTCGGAGGCGAAGTCCCCGCTCGCGCTCGCGAGCCTCTGCTTCTCGGACGGCGAGCCCAGCCTCTTGCAGGCTCAGGCTCTCCGCCCGCGAGTCCGCGCTCTCCTCACGAGCGTGGAGGAGGGCCTCCCGGTCCTCGACCTCTTCCAGCCTCCGCTGAGCATTGGCGAGAAGGCCGTCGGCGTTCGTCCTAGCCTGGTCCAGGAGGTGCTGAGCCGCCCGCTTGGCCTCCTCCCCAGCCAAGGCTGGGTTGGGAGGCCCAACGGTGGGGGGAATCTTCTGGCGCGCTTCGGAGACAATCTTCATGGCCTCTTCATGCGCCCTGGCCAGGACTCCCCTCGCCGATTCCCTGGCGTTCGCCAGAGCTTCCTCGGCCTCCTCGACCGCGCTGGCGCAGATCTCCTCCACCTCCTTCCTCGCCCGCTCGCGGCGCTCGGCGGCGCGCTGGTCCAGGAGGCGGCATCTCTCTGTGGCTTGGTGTTGGAGGGCCCAGCCCTCCTCGATGCGCGCCTCCTCGGCAGAGCGCGCCCTGGCAACCTCGTCGCGGAGGGCGCCGGTGGCAGCCGCGAGCACCCTCGCCCATGGGTCTGCGGCATGGGGCTCGGCGGCGATCCTCGCGGGCCTCCCCAGTATCTCCGGCAAGGGAGGCGAGGTAGCCCTGGAGGGCTCCGGCGTGGTGGAAGTCGTCCTCTTCTCGCCGCTGGGCTCGGGTGCTGTTCCCGAGCTGGGCGGTGCGGCGGTTCTTGCCGGAGGTGCCTCCGGAGTAGTGGAAGTGCTGGCTACAGAGGGGGCAGCAGGAGCTGCCCCCGTGGTCTCTTGTGTGCCCCCCGCGCTAGGGGGCTCGGTCGTGCTGGGAGCCGCGGTGGCTCCCGGGGCGGACTGCGCGTCCGCGGACGCACGATCCTCTTCTTCTCCGGCGGCACGCGGCGGCGTTGTCGGTGTGGCTGTGGCGGCCGGGTCAGGACCCGGCGTGGTCTGGCTGGTCTTCCTCTTCTTCCTCCTCTTCTTCTCGTCCTTCTTCTCCTCGGCATCCCTGGAGAGGAAGGGGAAGAAGGAGGTCAGAGAAAGGTAAGGCAAAAGGTAAGATCTTTGTGCAGGAACACTCACGAGGCGTCCCGCTCCACCCATCCTCTTTTGCTCGGGAGGGAGGGAGGTGGGGGCGGGGGCGCGGAGGATTCGCCTGCCGGTTTCTTCCCTCGGGAGGTCCCGGCCTCGGGATTCCGGCTGGCACGTTCATCGTTGAACTTGGAGCGGCGCTCCGCCTCCAGGTGGGCTCGGCGCCCCTCTTCCTCCAGGTCTCGTGAGGAGGACGCATCGGCATCTCCCCCGGTGGGCTGGTCTGGCGAGGAGGAGTCGTCGTCGGAGGAATCTGAGAGCACCACGGTGCCCTCAGGACGCCTCCGGCGGACCAGCCGCCCATCGGACTCTGCGTCGTCGTCGCTGTCGTCGTCATCTCCTGAGGCCAAGGGCCCCGCTCCCTGAGCTGCCGAGTCCTGCTCAGAGCTTGCCGCTGGCGTGCTCGGGAGGGGACCAGGCACGACGCCATCGGCAAGGAACGGACCCCAGGCATTGAACTTCAAGACCCCCGCCGTAGCGCGACTGATCTCCCGAGCGCCCAGGCAATAGATCGGGAGGGCATTGCGCGGGATGGCGGGGATGGCAGCAGAAGAGAAGAAGGCTCTTATTACGTCCTCCCGAGCGTCGGCATTGAGCTCGCCGATGTGGAGCCTGGGGTCGTCTCCGGACCTGTGCCTCCAGATCTCCCGGCGGTGGTCCTGCAGGGGGGCGATGCGTCGGGTGACAAACTCCACCCCGACCATGGTCCCTGTAACACCAGCCTTCCGGTGTTCTCGGATCTGCGGGCGGAGCGTCTTTAGGGCTTCCTCCAGCAGGGCCTCGCTGGCCCAGGTGGTGAGCTTGACGGGAGGGATCCCCGTCACGAGGAAGAGCTCCGATTCTTCGAGGATGTCGACGAAGAACCAGTGGCTCCGGAAGTCCTCGACTTTCTTCATCCACTTCAGGTCGATGAAGTCGCCCTCTGTCCCGGCGGTGGCGATGAAGGAGACGCATCCGGAACTCTGGTTGAGCCCAGAGGACCGGAGGGAGAAGAGGTGGCGAAAGTACGCCACCGACGGCTTGATGCCGATCCAGGCCTCGCAGGCGTAGGCGAAGACCGCCAGCAAGGTGATAGACTTGGGGTGCAGGTGGATGGCCTGGATCCCGTAGGTCTCCAGGATCGCCAGGAAGAAGGGGGAGAATGGCGGCAGCAGGCCGGCGAAGACGGAGAAGAGGAAAAAGGGCTGCGCCGTCACGGGCAGAGTGTCCCGCGGCGCGCGGCCGTGCCAGATGCGGGTGGCGCCCCACTTGTTTTTGCTGCTCCCGACCATCTCTCGGACGGTCTGGAGCTCACGGCTGCTCTTGATGCGGGATTCAAGCAGGGGCGCCGCCGGTCGCGGCGCCGCTCCGGAAGACCTCGCTGCTCCGATGGCCCGGCGCGGTGCCATTGCTCTGGGCGGGGGCGAGGTGCAGCGGGAAGATTGGAAGCTAGAAGGGATTTGGTGCTCAAGATCTTCGACAGGGAAGTGGTGGCGGCGGTGTGCTATGTGAAAGGGGAAGGAGCCTTCTCTGCCAAGCTTTTAAGGGGGGCAGCCAGGGCGCGGTTTCCGAAGCGTCGGCCTTGATGCGACGGTTCGAAAAACGCCCGTTGCCCCACTACGCACGACCCCCACGCCGCTTCGCTCCGCCAGTTGCGAGGGTGCCACGTGCCCACGATCTCCGCTTCTTCACATGGACCTCTGACCGCACGGTTGACGCATGCCGTTGGAGGGCCCAGCAGCTTCGGGGGCCCCCGACCCTTCGCTTCCTCAAGAGGGCGCATCGTGGGCCAGGCTCCCGGGGGCTACTGTCGGTGTTCTGGATACCGGGGTATCCCGGTCCACCTGCTCCTGGGCCCTGTCATCGGCCCATCTTCAGCCCAGGGGAGAATCAACAATCTTCGCTACGGAGAAGACCCTCACGAGGAGGCGCCTCGTGAGGAGAACGACGACAGAAACTGCTAAGGACCAGAAGACCTCCTCACGAGCCCCTGCTGGTGAGGAGAGGAGGTTCGCCCACGTCAGCTCAGCACGTTTTCGTGCGGAGCAAGAAGACAACGGGCAGAAGACCGCGTACCGCCCACGCTACCCCCGACAGGGAGGAGACCAACTTTCTCCGTGCCTGCCCAAAGCGGCACAGTGGCAGTTGGCCACCCCCCTAAATATAGCGTGGACGGTGCAGGGCGCCAGAGGAGGACGTCAGCCTCCTCCACCTACTCCTGTGGACCGGCGCCGCTACCCTATGAAGACCAAGTCTACAGAAGAACATAGTCTACAGCTGTCCTCCCTCCTTGGCCGTGTGTGGCAACCCCTTCCCCAAGAAGATAAGGGGAAGGAGGACCTTGGCGCTATAAAGGGAGGGAGAGGCCACCCCTTAGGGGGGATGGGATCTGATCTAGTCTTCATCTTCTTCAAGCTGCTAGCTGGGCACGCAGGTTCTTCAACCTCTGGCCAGCTAGAGCTTTGTAATCAAGGCCTTGTACTCCTCGCGAGGTATCGCGTTGCAATACAAGAAGGCAGGAAGTAGGGGTTTTACCTCACCACGAGGGCCCTGAACCTGGGTAAAGCTCGGTCTCCCTCTCTGCAGTGCGTTGCGCGTCCGACAATCGAGGCTTCCGTCACCGTGTTTCGTTGCGATCCAAGATCTCACACGTTCAGCCCCCTGCGTTCGAATCCTTGGGTCCGTCGCGTGGTACCCCATGTTCTTGCAACATGAAATCCATCGACATCCTCACAAATCCGTGACTTCATGGAAGGATTTATGCCGCCAGTTCGTGGCCAACT
Source organism: Dactylis glomerata (assembly GCA_007115705.1). Classification (NCBI taxonomy): domain Eukaryota; kingdom Viridiplantae; phylum Streptophyta; class Magnoliopsida; order Poales; family Poaceae; genus Dactylis; species Dactylis glomerata. The sequence goes on along the minus strand of QXEO01000548.1, from coordinate 3,833,844 downwards.
TCATGCCCACGTACGAGCGCCCCGCTACCAAGAACGATCTTAAGGCGGTGCGTCAGTACAAGGGCGAGACGCTTTGTCAGTACATCCAGTGCTTCAGCCAGATGAGGAACAAGATCCCCAGGATCTCCAACGAGGAGGTCATCTCCGCGTTCTCCACGGGCATCTCCGACATCAAGATGAGGGAGAAGCTGTCCGTGAATGATGAGTTGACTTCCGTCGTCAGGCTCTTCGAGATCGCCGACCGCTGCGCCAAGGCCGAGGAAGGGCGGCTCTTCGTGCACAACCTGCCAGAGGCGCCTCCCCCAAGCCAAAGTCCAAGGACCCCAAGCGAAAGGAGGCTGCTGTCCTTGCAGCGGAGCCAGATCATAAGCAACACCGCGGGGACCGCACCAAGCGCGACAAGGGACGACGTCATCGCTACTGCGTTCTCCACAAGAAGAACACCCACAATACCGACGATTGTTGGTTCGTCTGGAGGTTTCACGAAGAAAATGGTGTCTCCAAGCGCCACGGGGGTGGCCGTAGCTACGGCAAGAGTGGATCCCGGGGCGATCACCACGACGACGACCGCGAGGAAGGTCGCCGCCGCGAGGGTCTGTCTCGAGCCGATCCCGAGCCGCTGCCGCTGCCCCCACCAGCAAATGATCGTCGGGAGGAGAACCAGGGGGGCTATCAAGAGCCGCGAGACTTCGCCGCTTGCCTCCTGGGTGGAGCTCAAGCTCCTTTGTCCAACCGACACTTCAAGCAGCTGTCGCGAGAGATCGCGGCCGCGCAACCCAACATCGGCAACTGCCTAATGAAGTGGTCAACGTGCAAGATCGTCTTCGACGAGGAGGATCATCCGGCTTCCACCAGGGGCGTGGGCACAATTCCTCTCTTGTGCACGCCAACCATCAACAACTTCGGCGTCAATCGCACTCTCATCGACGGAGGGGCGGGCCTCAACATCATCTCGGTCGAGATCTTCGAGAAGATGCAGGTACCGTACCACCGACTCATGCCAACCTGACCATTCTTCGGGGTAACCGAAGGTTCTACAACGCCAATCGGGCAGGTACGCCTGCCCGTCACCTTCGGCACCTGGGACAACTATAGGACAGAAAGCCTCGACTTCGACGTCGCCTACATCGCCCTGCCGTACAATGCCATCCTCGGCTACCCAGCCCTGGCAAGGTTTATGGCAGCGACGCACCATGGCTTCAACATCCTCAAGATTCCGGGCGCCAATGGTACAATCACCGTGCGCTGCAATGAAAAGGATGCTCTCCGGTCAGTGGAGCACGTCTACCGTGAGGCCGCCACCATGTTCCCCACCGATGAAGATCTGCTGGAGCACTCCGGCGACCTCGCGAGGAAGAAGCAGCTCGTAACCCAAGAGCGGGCTGCTGCGAAGAAGGCCTCTCTTGAGCCCAACCTGCAGGGCTCAACAGGGAAGAAGTTCGCTGCCTCTGCGTCGCCAACTCTGAGCGAGGACCTGGTCCATCCGATACTGGACATGAGCATTGGGGAAACAGCGATACCCTCAGGGAGGAGGCCCCAGTTCACCCAAGAGTGCTCTGCAACCAAGAAGGTCCCTCTTTAGGCTGGGGGCTGCGAAAACTTCATCACCATCGGGGCAGGGCTTTCCCCCAAATAGGAAAGCGCGCTCGTAACCTTCTTGCGGGCAAACTCTGACATGTTCGCTTGGACTCCATCAGATATGCCCGGTGTTCCCAGGGAGGTGATTGAGCACTACTTAGCCGTGTGCCCTCAGGCACACCCCGTGAAGCAGAAGACTAGGAAGCAAGCACAAGAGAAGCAGGATTTCATTGTCAAGGAGATAGAGAAGCTGAAGAAGGCCAAGTTGATACGCGAGGTAGCCTACCCCACCTGGATCGCGAATCTGGTGGTCGTCCCAAAAGCAAATGGCAGTGGGCGCCTCTGCGTGGACTTCACAAGTCTCAACAAGGCCTGCCCCAAGGATCCTTATCCGCTCCCGAGGATAGATCAAATCGTCGACTCCACCGCCGGCTGTGACCTCCTTTGCTTCTTGGATGCTTTCTCCGGCTATGATCAGATCAAGATGGCAAAGGAGGATGAGGAGAAGACCGCCTTCATCACGCCTTGTGGTGTGTACTGCTATGTCTGCATGCCCTTCGGTCTGAAGAACGCAGGAGCCACCTTCCAAAGGCTCATGCGCAAGGCCTTGGGGGCTCAGATGGGAAGGAACCCGGAGGCCTACGTCGACGACATCATCGTAAAAACTCACGAGGGTCACACCTTCATCGAGGATCTGGAGGAAACATTCATCAACCTGAGAAGGGTAAACATCAAGCTCAACCCTGCCAAGTGCGCCTTCGGCGTACCATCAGGAAAACTATTGGGATTCCTCGTGTCCCATCGCGGGATAGAGGCGAACCCTGACAAGGTCAAGGCCATCGAAGAAATGCGTCCGCCGCGCAATCTCAAGGAGATGCAACGCCTCGCGGGGTGCATGGTGGCCCTGGGGCACTTCATCGCAAGGAGTGGGGAAAAAGCCTTGCCCTTCTTCAAGCTCATGAAGCGCGCTGGGAAGTTCGAGTGGACTCCGGAAGCCGACAAGGCCTTTGCTGAATTGAAAAGGTACCTCACGAGCCCACCGATCATGGTTGCCCCAACCACCCGCGAGCCCTTGGTACTCTACATCGCGGCAACTCCAAGGACTGCAAGTGCCATCCTCGTCGCAGAGCGAGACGCCAAGGTGATCGCCAAAGAGGAGGTCAACTCTCTAAGGTTGGGGGCTCCTCGCGAGGAAGAAGCCGCTTCATCTCCCGACCCTCGAGAGGAACCACCCATGGCATCTTCGCCGACCGAGCCGCTCTCTCAGAGCAACGCCCAAAAGCCTCCCGAGGAGGAGCCTTCCGGGGGTGTCGTCAAGGTGCAAAAGCCTGTGTACTTCGTCAGCACGGTACTGCGCGACGCGCGAGAGCGCTACACCATGCAGCAAAAGCTGCTCTACACCCTGCTCATCGCTTCGCGGAAGCTATGTCACTACTTCCAGGGTCACCTGATCAAGGTGGTAACCGATCGTCCTCTGGAGACCATCCTATGCAATCCCAACGTCACCGGGCGGGTGGCAGAATGGGCCGTAGAGCTTCAACCCTTTGAGATCTCCTTCGAAACTACAAAGGTAATCAAGAGCAAGGCTTTGGCCGAGTTCACTGCGGAGTGGACCGATCCGTTCGCCGACGAGCCTCCGGAGGTGGAGTCAACTCTCCCAGGAGAGGAGGCCCCAGGCCTCTGGGTCATGCACTTCGACGGCGCCTTCAACCTCCCTGGCGCGGGAGCTGGTGCTGTCCTAACCTCTCCCTCTGGAGACAAGCTCTTCTATGCTGTGCAGCTCTGCTTCAAGCCTGAAAGCAAGGTCTCCAACAACATCGCAGAATATGAAGGACTACTCGCCGGCTTAAGGGCGGCAAACGTGTTGGGCATCAAGCGCCTCATCGTCAAGGGAGATTCACAGCTGGTTGTGAACTTCTCGAACAAGAGCTACACTCCAAAGGACGAGCACATGGCGGCCTATCTCGAGGAGCATCGGAAGATGGAGAAGCATTTCCATGGCTTGGAGCTGAGGCACATCCCGAGAGGAGAAAATGTGGAAGCCGATGAGATCGCCAAGCGCGCCTCTCACCGCCTGGCACAACCGGCCGGCATCTTCGAGGAGCGTCTCTTCAAGCCGTCCGCTTCTCCGCCGTCATCAGGATCAGACCCTCCGCCTGCCTTGCCGCCACCACCGGAGCAGGGGGCTCCAGACTGCGGGCCTCCTTCGGGTGACCGCGTCCTTCTGGCATTGGCACGGCAGGAGGGAGTAGACTGGATCCTCGAGCTCAAGGCCTTCCTCACCAGCAGCAGGCTCCATGAGGATGAAGAGGAGGCCGAAAGGATCGTACGCCAAGCTTCGGGCTACTGTGTCAAAGATGGCGACTTGTAACGGCGTCGCCCAAATGGCATCGCTCTGAAGTGCATTTCTACTCACCAAGGCCAAGAGCTTCTCAAGGACATCCACGCCGGCGAGTGTGGCCATCACGCTTCTTCTACAACTTTAGCCGCCAAGGCATATCGAAGCGGTTTCTACTGGCCCTCAGCGCTCGGGGATGCGGCGGAGATGGTCAAGAGGTGCGAGGCGTGCCAATTCCATGCCAAGCAGATCCACCAGCCGGCGCAGGAGCTGCGAACCATCCCCCTCACTTGGCCCTTTGCAGTTTGGGGGCTGGACATCCTTGGTCCATTCCCCAGAGCTCAAGGGGGCTACCGCTACCTCTATGTCGCCATCGACAAATTCACCAAGTGGGTGGAGGTGGAACCGGTGTGCACCATCCCGGCCAGGTCCGCGGTCAAGTTCATCTGTGGGCTGGTCGGTCGTTTTGGTGTGCCTAACCGCATAATCACCGACAACGGCAGCCAGTTCACCAGCGGACTGTTCCGGGAGTACTATGCATCGGTCGGCATCAAGATCTGCTTCGCCTCTGTCGCCTACCCCCGGAGCAATGGCCAAGCCGAGCGTGCTAATGCCGAGGTCCTCAAAGGACTCAAGACGAAAAGCTTCAATGCCAAGCTCGAAGCCTACGGCAAAAAATGGTTAGACAACCTCCAATCCATCTTGTGGTCCATCAGGACTACCGCCACCAAACCCACTGGAGAAACCCCTTTCTTCCTAGTCTATGGGGCGGAGGCTGTTCTTCCCACCGACGTCAAGTTCGGATCGCCAAGAGTGCTTGCCTTCGACGAAATTCGCCAAGAGGACCTCATCAAGGATCGCCTCCTCCAGCTCGAAGAAGCTCGGTGCCAAGCCGCGCTCCACGCCGCGAGGTACCAGCAGGGACTACGCCACTACCATAGCCGCCATGTTCGAGCAAGGACTCTGGAGGTTGGCGACTTGGTGCTGAGGAGGATACTCTCTCGCGAGGGCCTGCACAAGCTATCTCCAATGTGGGAAGGACCCTTCAAGGTGACGCACATCGCCAGGCCAGGCTCGGCGCGGCTAGAAACCGCAGAAGGCGTGCCGGTGGGGAACCCGTGGAACATAGCTCATCTGCGAAAGTTCTACCCTTAGGTTCCTCACGAGGAAAAAGACCGTTCTCACGACGCTTGTATCAGCTCAACCTGCTCTTAAGCACTGATATTAAGTTAAAGCGTGGTATAGCGCCTCTGCTTCGGCATGACATCAAAATGGCATGAAGTCCATTTATTTTCTGTTGTACTCCACGCGGAAGGGGGCTAGGCATGGTGTCTATGCTGGGGCCTTCGCCCGGAAAATAGCAAGCCCGAAAAACTCGAAGGGAATGAGCTCTGGTCGGGCGCGACGGCCCTGTTATCGATCATCTCTAAATACCCATGGTGCTTAGTTCCTCGCGAAGTACATTGGAAAATAAAAAATCTTCGAGGGAAAGTCCAAGGTGTGCCCCAAGGCACCCGCTAAGGACCTACCCCTCGTGAGCAACCCTCACGAGGAGGCAATAATGCGTCAATGCGACAAGCATCCGCAGGAAGATTCCCTCTATCGAGGAAGGCCTAACGTGGCAGGATTATTGAAGACCAAGGCTGCTCCGATCATCTTGCGAAGGAGACGCAGATCCGGAGGTCCGCGCCAGGCCCTTCACCTCGTGAGCAACCCTTGCGAGGTGTCGACGGTCTCTTGGCTCTCTTAAGCGTCGACGTTTTCACGTCCATGAGGGTCCAGATTCCCTCAACGACGAGGAAGGCCCCGTGAATCGCCATGCGCGGCAATTTGCTCTTAGCTACAGGCACAGATAGTGTCGCACTCCTCCACGACGGAGAAGGTCCCTGTGCCGGTCACATGGGCATCTTATTCGCCTTCTTTTTTCGTTTGTTTTATCGACTTGTTTTTCCGTTTTCGGGGATTTGGGGTTTTTTCTTTTCCAACTTTTTCTTCAACTTCTTGTCTCAGGAGTCGTCCAATGTGTCGCCGACGCCGACCCCGTCTCAAGCTCTGAGGCAAAGGGAGGCCTCCCATTGACGCCAACAGCTCATCAGGGCTCTCGAGCGTGCGAATGACCAGGACTATGAAGAGCGATAAGAAGCGAAATGCAGGATTGCTAAGAAGCAGGCTTCATTGATATAATCCCCTCATAGGGAGGAACAAAAGCATGGCGGGGCATACCCCACCGGCGAGGACTACATGATAAAAGAGGGGAGGAGACTAGCTCCCCTCCCCAGAGGACTACCGCGTCAGGGCCTCCTCTTCACTGCGCCGCGGGCTGGGGGAAGGTGCGGCGGACGCCGCCGGCGGTGAAGATCCGCACCGAGGCCTCCAGCGTCCCCAGCTTGAAGCGGAAGATGAGGTGGTCGCCGACACGGAGGCGATGGCCGAGGGCGAAGGCCCTCCAGCGGCCGGAGAGGGCGGTGTTGCTGCCCACCCCAAGAAGGATGTCCACAGGCCAGAGGAGATCTGGCCTGCTCTGCTCCCCCAGGGCGATCTCCCCGGCGGCCGCGCCGGGGGCATAAATCACCCTCCGCACGGCGTCGGGCAGCCGAAGGGAGTTGAAGCCCGGGGCGTCAATGACGACGAGGAGCTCCAAGAAGCAGGACCCTGGGCCAGTGAGGGGTCCCAACATCGCCGCCGCCAGGTGGCGCGGAGTGGCAACCACTTCGTTCACCGGCGGGGCCGGAAGATCTGCAGCAGGGGAGGGGGGCCCAGGGCGGCCTCCACCTCCCGGAGGACTCGGTCGATGCTCCCCGAGGTGCGGGGAGCAGGCGCCACCGCCAGCGGCGACGGCGAGTTCAGAGCACCTCCACGCACGGAACCCTGGAGGGTCATGGCGCTGGAGGTCCCCAGGGCGGCGCGGCTCGCCTCTTCCTGCCGCAGCGCGCTGATGCGGAGGGGGCCACCGGCGCCGGGCATCCATCGGGCCAGGATCTTCACCTTGATCCCGCTGCTCGGGGGACGCCCGTGGCGTTTCGTTCTAGAGCTCGTTCCAATGGCGGCGGAGGAGTTGGAAGGATCCATGAGCTCAGGGGTGCAGAAGCAGAAGTGGCACTGGAGGAAGGAGGTAAAGTGCCGAAGCTCTTGAGCAGAAGTGGCACGCGGAAGGGGGCTAGGCACGGTGTCGATGCGTCAAATCCCCGTGCGGGAATCGAAGTGTTGGTGCAGTGCTCCGCAGTCAAGCGACGCGTCATAATGATGGTCTGACGCCTCAGAGACTGCAGCCTCACCCGCCATTTTGTCTCGCCGTGCGGCCACGCCACGCGTCCGTAGCGTCCGCTTCTTCACATGGTCCTCTGACCGCACGGTTGACGCGTGCCGTTGGAGGGCCCAGCAGCTTCTGGGGCCCCCGGCCCTTCGCTCCCTCAAGAGGGCGCGTTCTCAGGCCGGGCTCCCGGGGGCTACTGTCGGTGTTCTGGATACCGGGGTATCCCGGTCCACCTGCTCCTAGGCCACGTCATCGGCCCATCTTCAGAATCAGCGACCCAAGCTGCGAAGAAGACCCTCACGAGGAGGCGCCTCATGAGGAGAACGACGACCAAAACTGCTAAGGACCAGAAGACCTCCTCACGAGCCCCTGCTGGTGAGGAGAGGAAGCACGCCCACGTCAGCTCGGCATGTTTGCGTGCAGAGCAAGAAGATAACGGGCAGAAGACCGCGTACCGCCCACGCTACCCCCGACAGGGAGGAGACCAACTTTCGCCGTGCGTGCCCAAAGCGGCACAGTGGTTGTTGGCCACCCCCCTAAAAATAGCGTGGACGGTGCAGGGCGCCTGAGGAAGACGTCAGCTTCCTCCACCCACTCCTGTGGACCGGCGCCACTACCCTGCGAAGACCATGTCTACAGAAGAGCGTAGTCTACAGTTGTCCACCCTTCCTTGGCCATATGTGTGGCAACCCCTTCCCCAAGAAGATAAGGGGAAGGAGGACCTTGGCGCTATAAAGGGAGGGGAGGCCACCCCTTAGAAAGGATCTGATCTTCTCCAAGTTGCTAGCTGGGCACGCAGGTTCTTCAACCTCTGGCCAGCTAGAGCTTTATAACCAAGACCTTGTACTCCTCGCGAGGTGTCGCGTTGCAATACAAGAAGGCAGGAAGTAGGGGTTTTACCTCACCACGAGGGCCCTGAACCTGGGTAAGACTCGGCGTCCCTCTCTACAGTGCGTAGCGCGTTCGACAGGTCGAGACTTCCGTCGCCGTGCTTCGTTGAGATCCTAGATCTCACACGTTCAGCCCCCTGCGTTCGAATCTTTGGGTCCGTCATGTGGTACCCCGTGTTCTTGCGACACGAAATCCATCGACACCGGCAGGGGAAGGTCCCTGACTTAATGGCGCAGCGTCGATTACTTCGTCGTCCGGGATTGCTAAGGATGGCATTGGAAAGGCATAAGCAACAGGTGTTTCCGGAAAAGCATAAGCAAGAGGTGTCGGGTAGATAAACGTCTGGCGGTCTTCATCGGAGTCATCGTCACTCCAGTCTTGAGTGAAATGCCGAGATGAAGAGGCCTTACCCACGGCAGAGGCAGTACGGGTGTTCTGGGGCAGCTTGTCCCAATGATCCGGATCCTCAGCGTCCGCAGCGGTGCGGTCTGCCGCGATCTGGATCCGGGAGTTCTCCATACTCTGGAAGCTGAACTTCTGCATAAGGCAAAATAAATGAGTCAGAAGCAAGAAATATGCCGGTGCAAGAAGTATGTCATATCAAGCAGTATAAGTATGTTCGCAAATAACAATATCTCGGGCCATGCATGATAAGTGTCTATATCTCGGACAAGAGAGTATGTATCGGTCAAAGTATTTACCGTTGGGGCAGGCCGATCCCGGCTGTATGGTTCAAATCCCCAGGCAAAGGTGGCCTGAGAGGACTTGCAGATGTCCGTGATGCGACGCAGAATGTCGCCCAACTCAGCTCATGTGTAGAATGCCGGGTGGGGTCCATGGGCCCGCTCATCTGGCAAATTTTATGTGACCAGCGCTGCAGAGGGGAGACGCGCCGGCTGATAAAGAATGCCACTAAATCTTGAGGAGTAAGGCCGGCATCCCGGAGCTCGCCCTTAACCCGGTGGAGAGCATTCACCGGCATCACGGAGTTCTTTGGGTTATAGGACCAGTTCTTCATCGCCAAGGGTGGCTCGTCCACAAATGGCGGCAGGTTGAGCAGATCCGCGTCCGTGATATTCTTGACGTAGAAGAAGCTTTTCTGCCACTTCTTGCAAGACTCGAGCAGCTCCACCTTGGGGAAGTCCGAGCCCTTCCGGGACATAATGGTGGCCGCACCACATTGAGTCATGGGGCGGTCCCTCTTCTCCTGAGCGGTCTCCGGTGGGTCATCCCTGCTCCGGGGCGGTTCTTGGACGACTTGCTTCCGCAGTTGAAAGTACTTCGCCCAAGCTTGTGTGAAGGGCTCTATGCCGGCGAAGCCTTCGCAGAATGATGCGAAGGCGGAGAGAATCATCACCGCGTTCACCGGGATATGGTGAGGCTGCAGGTCGTAGGTGTCGAGGAAGTCCCGGAAGAAGTCCGACGCTGATAGACCGAAGCCCCGCTCGAAGTGGGCAATGAAGACAACTCGTTCGCCGGGTTCAGGTGCCGGCGCAGTCTCTCCCGCCGGTAGCCAGCATGCAACACCCTCCGGGACTCTCCTGGTGGATGTGATCCAGGATATGTCAGCCAGGGTAACCTCCGACCCCTCCCAGCCGGAGCGTCCTTGGAGCTGGGCCGAGTTATCTTCTTCTGAGGCCGAGGTACCCGTCATGCTTGAGGAAGCCATCTTGATGGCTGGAACCAGGCGTGAGAGCCGGAGTCCCGTGGTGTTAGTCCTATCAAGATCAGGGAAAAGAGGGAGGTTAGTCTCTCCGGCATACCACTCTCGCAGAAGTCAGCGGGGAAGGAAGATCTAGCATCGCAGTTAAAATCGAAAACAAAACATGGAAATAAGTCCTACGCAAGAACGTTTGCGAACTATAGAAGAGCTTCTCTGGCAATGCTAATCAAGGCATGAAAGATACCAGGAAGAGAAACTGCTGAGGATTTAAGCGTGCAGTGATACCGGTACAAGGATGCAGAAAAGCATGAAAGAGGAAGAACAGAGGATGAACTCACCGAAGCTTGGCCGGCGGCAATGGAACGGCGGTGAGCGTACAGAGGAAGATTCGATCTCCTAGCAGCGTTGCGAAGAGAAGAGGCGGCGGCGGCGTCATCGGCGGGAATGTTGGGCGTCGTCGAGCGTCGGCGCCGGCGTGGAGCAGGTCGGCGGCGGCGTTCCTTCGCTGTTCCTCGGTCCGGCGATGAAGCGCAAGAGGCAGAGGAGCGGAGGAAGAAGAAGGCACTGTGGGGGTAAAAAGAGCAGGTTACCCCCACCACCATATTTATACCGCAGGACCAGGGTCGTGGGGATTGTGGCGAGTGTTCCACTACCCCGACCGTTTCTGCGGGAGGTCGCCACGTGGTGGCACGGAGTGGGGCGGCGGTTACTGTAACCGTGCCACTAGGCAATGATGGCAGGGAGTAAATGCACTGTGAACCGTCACATCGTGTGACCGTTCGTGACGGCAGGGCCGTTGCAAGTTTCGATGTGAACTGTCAGGCTTGGCTTCTCAAGGAAGTCTCGTCATGCCGGAATATCTGCCCGGGGAATAAGTTCCATCCGGAATACCCGAGACCGGCCGAATTAACTTATGAAAAGGAAAGAAGAGCCGACATATAGTGTGATCGCCGGCGTAAAATCATGCGCCGGGATATAACAAAAGAGATATCATGTTAAACCTGCCAAGGCCCCTCAGTTAAGACTGGGGGACCTTGACAGCTTTGGGAACTAATGTCGGGGGGATGACCCCCGGTAGGGTCAAGAGACTAGAAAGATACAAAGAATAAGGTTGACTTTATGTCAGTTGACCTAGATGGGGTCTGGTCGGAATATAGGAGCGTCGGCCAGACCGGCATATAAGTGTATCCCGGTAGCAGTATAGATATGCCGGAATAACCGGGATGCCTATTGAGGAGTGCCGGCATATGCATATATATGCCGGGATAACCGGGATGCCTATTGAGGAGTGCCGGCATATGCATATATATGCCGGCCTAACTTGTCTGATATATTGTGCAGGGGTAGGGGAGGCCGGATTACCCGACCTTCATAGGTCGTTGGTCCGGCATATAGGTCTAGGATATGGCCAACGGTCATATCCGGGATACAGAAGTCAACTAAGGTGTCATGTCCCTACAATCAAGGAGAGCTCCTGACAAGTATGGAGGGAGATCGTGTTGACAGGGTGCACAGTGGAGGGTTACCTACCCTCACTGTGCACAAGTACAGCCCTTACCTCACAGTGGTAAGGTCATAGTCCAGGAAGTACAAGGTACAGCGAAGGTAAGTCCCATCGAGAGCAATCAGGGAGAAAGTCAAGGGTGTCTGCCTTCGTCAGCATGCCCAATTTGGAGTGTAGTTGGTGTCTCTGGTCTTGGATGACCGTTGTAACCCTGGCCACCACTATATAAGATGGCAGAGGGAGCCCTAGTGGGGGGTTGGTCTCTCAGTGTTCCTACTCTTAGCAGTTCGTCTTCCCCCTCTAGCAGAGAGCTAGGAAGCACCATTGTTGAGTACTCCATCGACCAAAATATATATAGCCAGTAGAGCAGGAGTAGGGGTGTTATCTCCTTACGAGAGCCCCGAACCTGGGTAGATCTGTGTTCCTTTCTGTCATGCTTTTCAGCTCGTTCCCCTCTCCCGAATCCTCCAGCATCTAGTTCGGCCCCCATTTAAGCCTACCCATGGCATATGTTGTTTCGCCACGATGACACTCTAAAGCTTTTGCCACAACATGGTGCCATGCCGGCACCCCTGAGCGAACCACATGATGGCCTGCTGCTCCACAACTCCTTCGTAGTAAGGTAGTCATGGTCTGTCTCATAGTCTCCTTGCCGACAGTTAGCTAGTTGCTGCGGGCGGTTGGGTCTCTTGTACATACTGGTGAAGTTGGACACAAACTGCTCCTCAAAATCCATCCAACCGTTGGTACTTCCGGCCGGTAGATTGTTCAGCCATATCCTGGCTGGACCTTCAAGCATCTGTGGTACATAAAGCACCGCCCATCGGAGGTTTCCCCCGACAATGTTCACTGCAGTGGAGTAGTCCTCCAACCAATCTTCCGGCTTTGTACTGCTATTATATGTCCTCACGCCATGCGCAAGCTGAAAATAGTAAGGTGCCGGCTCACCCATAATCCAGGGTCCAAAGCACATAGGACCCGAAGCTTCTTGCCTCTCTACCAACTCTATTTGGTAAATCCTGTCCAACTTGAAGCGCACATCATTGATACATCTCCAACGTATCTATAATTTTTGATGCTCCATGCTTGTTTATACACCATTTGCCTATTGTTTCGTTACACTTCGTGGCACTTTTATGCATTTTCCGGAACTAACCTACTAATGAGTCGCCACAGTGCTAGTTCCCTGTTTTCTGCTGTTTTTGTTTTCAAAAGTGATACACAGGAAATATTCTCAAAATTGGACAAAACAAGTTCCTGAAGTCTTATTTTTCCCGGAAGCTTCCAGAGATCAAAAGAGGAGATAGAGTGGGGCCACGAGGTGGCCACACACCAGGGCGGCGCGGCCCAGGCCCTGGCCGTGCCCCCTATGTGTGAGACCACCTCGGTCCACTTCTGATGATGCCCCTTCACATATAAAGACCCCCCAATGAGAAAAACCTAAGGACCCGATCAATTTCCTAGAACACATCGCGATACGCCGCCGCCGTCGACCCAAAGATCGAGAGGGTCCAGAAGCTCTTCCCGGCACCCTTCCGGAGAGGGGAATCACCACCGGAGGTCTTCTTCATTGCCATGCTTGCCTCCGGAGCGATGAGTGAGTAGTCTACCTTGGACTATGGGTCCATAGCAGTAGCTAGATGGTTGTCTTCTCCACCATGTGCTTCATGTTTAGATCTCATGAGCTGCCCTACATGATTGAGATCACCGTTATGTAATTCTACATGTTTGGTTTGTTGGGATCCAATGAATATTGGTGTTATGATTGAGTTGCTATACTGAAATTTATCTTATGTTATCTCTATGTTGTTTATGATCTTGCATGCTCTCCATTGTTAGTAGCTATCTTGGCCGAGTAGTTGCTAGTGACTCCAAGAGGGGGTATTTATGCTCGATAGTGGGTTCATGCCTCTATTTAATCTGGGGGAGTGACAGAAACCTCTAAGGTTGTAGATGTGCTGTTGCTACTAGGGAGAAAACAACATTCATATGCTCAAGGGCATATGCTTTGTTTACATTACACACTTTGCTTAATGCAATTATCTGTTGTTTGCAACTTAATACTTGTGGAGTTCTCGGATTGATTCACCACAAGTGGATTATTAGTCATAGATGCAGTTGGATGGCGGTCTATGTATTTTGTTGTAATGCCCAGAGTAAATCGCATAGTGATCTTCTTGCCATATCACGTTTATCTTTATTCTATCAATTGCCCAACTGTAATTTGTTTACCCAGCATGTGTTATTTATCTTATGGAGAGACACCACTAGTGAACTGTGGATCCCGGTCCTATTTCTATCATATTGCTATCACCTATTTACTTTACTTGCACTGTTTACTTTACTTGCATACTTCTACTGTTTTCCACTCGATACGCTCATACCCTTTGTTTCAAGCAAACCGGTGAGATTGACAACCTCATCGCAAGTTGGTAACAAAGTATTTGGTTGTGTTGTGTGCAGGTTCCACGTTGCTGCTCGCAAAGAAAAGCTTGGACGAGGCGCCATATATAAATTGTCTAAAGTTGTCGCTAAGCCAGTCCGCATCACCTTCAGTCGTATTGTCCGCTCTTCTCCTAATCGACATACCTTGGTTTCTTAACCGAGGGAAATCTTGCTGCTATATTCATCAAACCTTCCTCTTGGGGTTCCCAACTGGCCGATTGTTACTTCATCAACTCAGTAGCATCAAGCTCTTTTCTGGCGCTATTGCCAGGGAAGAAGTGGAAGACCTCTGCAAGGGGAGTTTTTCGCACGCACATCCTTTACTTTGTTTTAAGTTTTGCTTTACTTTATTTTTACTTGCATCGTTTTATATCAAAAATCCAAAAAAAGTTAGAATCCTTTGTAGTTGTTTATTATGTCTAGTTCAGTTGCTACTACTATGTCACCCGAGGATATGATTTTTACTTTTAAACAAAAGGATGAGGAAAGTTTTAAAGAAGCTTGGTCTAGAATTTATGATTGGCATGGAAAAACTGAACCTAAAATGACCTTGAGTTTGCTTCTTAGTAGCTTTTACTTTGGACTTGCTCTTCATTATAGATATGCTTTGGATGCTACTGCAGAAGGAGATTTCTTTCATTGTGATGGAGATCAAGCCTTCAATATTATAAAAAAGTTGATTACAATTTACAGCATGCCAACCTATTTTGATTCCTCTCTTGTGTGCATTTTTAATAGACTTGATACTCTTGAGACTCGCACTGCTAGTTTGAATACTTGCTACAATACTTCGCACCAACATTTTGATTATGTGCCAACAAATTCTAAACCTTCGAGTTGGTATCCTACGGTAAAAATCACCATTAGTGGTGAAATTTTTCATGCTCGTTGTGATATTATGTCTGAATTTTGTCTCATGACAAAGGATGTTTATGAATCTTTGAGTCTTTGGAAGCTTTCTGAGGGGGGAGAAGGAATTTCTCTTACTAACAATGCCACTATATTTCCCATGGGAATAACTGAAGGAGTTTTTACAAAAGTCCTAGGAAGAATGATATCTACTAATTATCTTGTTATTGAATGTGTAGGAAAAGGACAAATCACACTTGGAAGATCCCTACTGAAGCTCCTGGGCGTCGTCATTGATGTGGGAAAAGGCAATATAAGATTTATCTCCCCACCTTGCAATAGCCATGTCTTTCCTAGAGTCAAGAGCAAAGGTAAGAAAGGAAGACGTAAGGCACCCTCTGATCCTAGCTCTTCATCTCTCGATGTTACTTGATTCGCAATTTTCTGCGCCTAGCTCAAAGGCGTTAAAGAAAAGCACTCTTGGGAGATAACCCAATGTTTTATTTTTAGTACTTTTTTTTATTTGAGTCTTGGAAGTCATTACTACTGTAATGACTGCTCTTTATCCTTTTTATTTTATTGTTGTGCCAAAGAAGCCTCTAATTCGAGTGAGGTAAAGATTTGGGGATGTTGCTGTCCTGAAACTGTTTTTGGTGCTGCACCATAAAAATTCGTATAAATTCTCTGTATATCTTTTGGACCTGAAATTTCTTGTGCATATGCCCCAGGTTATATCCAAACTTTCGTTAGTTGAACACTTTTTTATTTGAGCAACATAAAACCCCTAAAAAATTCGACCTTTGTCTGCTATTCTATTTTGACAGATTTCTACCACTATTCATTTTTGCCGCTTTATCGCTTTTTTTTAGTTCTTTTGATCATGGAACTTTTGGGGAAGTTGCTACAGTAGTATATACTTAATATGTGGTGATTTTTGGTTGAAACCTGAAGCAAAAAGAGGTTGATTATATGTTATGCTTACACTAATGTTGCTAATAGATTTGTGTTTAGTTTTGTATGAAGGAAGTTTTCAAATGTAGGGATTGGAGAATGATGAGATGAGTTGAAGAATGGACAAAAGCTCAAGCTTGGGGATGCCCATGCATTACCCCAAGAAATATCCAAGAAGTACAAGCGTCAAAGCTTGGGGATGCCCCCGAGGCACCCCTTCTTCATTGGCAAAAATCAGGTCACCTTTCAAGACACTATATTTTTATTGCTTCATGCACTATGTGTTTTTCTTGGAGCATTAGTTGTTTTAGTTTTCTTAGTTAGCTTAGTTTTGTTTGCTGCAATAAATGGTTAGATCCCAACAAATTTCTTTTGGAGGAGATGTACTCGTTTTCATTTGCCAAGAACACTCATTTTTCACTCTATTCGTTCAACGAGTGTTCTTCTTTTTCTGCTACTGCTTTTGGTTTTCGTTTTTGCCTTGATTTGCATTCAGACCTTGTTATATCTTTTCATCAAGGTATATTTTGCCTCTGATATTTATTGGTTTTCATCAAAAGAGGTGTCTTAAAAAAATTCAAATGGTATTGGAAAAGAGAAAAAGCTTTATGCAAAAAAGTGGTACAAGAAGGAGCTTGTGTAGGCTGCAGCTTAGGCTTTTTCATGTCATGCTTGATGTATTTTTGATAGTATGCTTAGTTTTTTTGCTGTAGCATGACTTGTCTCAAATAACTGAGATTGCTTAATGATCCTTTGAAAAAATCATGCGTTGTTTTTATTATTTGGAAGCATTATTTTGGTTTTCTCCTTGATGCTTTATTTGGGTTGACTTGGCGCATGCTCACAAATGTTAGACTCTTCCAAAGTCACCAATAGCCTCTATAATCATTTAGTTTTTGACTTTTGATGCCATCTTATGCTTCTTTTAATGTTGCTTTGTCACTTTGCATGATTATGGTCATTATTGCTCTCTTAGTTGGTCGCTCCCAGTCTTTTGCTAGCCCTCACCTTGTACTGAGTATGAGCTCTAATCGTGCATCCAACTCCTAAAAACCAAGTTTTCCAAAGTGTACACCATACATACCTACTAGCAATTTGCTATTCCATGTAAATTTGACTTGCTTTTATCTTCTCTTCAAATTAAACTCTTACCAGTGTTATGCGAAAATTGGTTAGTAAAGCTCTCACGAACCGGAAGGCACACTTTACTTTTTCCTATTCTTAAAAATTTGACATTGTGGTCTCTTATGTTGAGTTGTTATGCTTGCAAGTTGTAAGTTGGATTCTAGCCCAACCATGCTATCATGGGGCAAGCTTTCAACATTGCACTTCCTATTTGAGTTGATATCGTGATCTTTTGTTTATGGATGCCCGCTGTGTGAAATAAATTGGGAATCTTGTGGGTATCATGGAGTTTGTATATGTGTTAGGGAAATGCCTGGGCCGCCAATCTAAGCCATGCATAATTCATGGTGGAAATTTGTAGCATACCCATGGTGGACATTCGATGACGCATCTCAAAATAAAAAGCTAAACAAAATGGCAAATAAAAGAGATGTCGAGGTGTTCATTGTCTGCTTGTCCTATCATTTTGATGTGGGCTTGTTCCATGTCATCAGGCACGGAGGTACCCCATTGGTGGTTCTTGATGATACATATATACTTACAATGACAAGAGCCTTGCTTGGGACTCTAATTAAAGTAGCATGAGGTTTGGGTACTCGTATTCACGGGGCACGAGGTTTTCGACTTATTATTTGTCAAGCATATGCATCATAATTATTCTCGCATTAACTCTAACCATTCAAGATGCTTATGATGGGGGCAATGAGAGCTCAAAGCCAGTAAGTAACATAATTTTTGAAGATCTATAAAACTTGCAATCACTGCTTCCCTCTGCGAAGGGTCTTTATTTTTTATTTTTTGTTGAGTCACCACCTTCTATATTTATGCACCATTAAGAGAGCAAAGTTATCATTCTTAGTGTAATATGCATTGTCCCAAAGTTCATTGATTGATTCATATTGTTGGTTTCACTTGTTCTCAAATTAATTGTATCTAGTCGCCCTCTTAAACTTGAAGGTGTCCTATGCATTTATGTTTTGCTCTCTATGAAGGACAAGCTGAAAACCATTTGTATGTTTTTCCTTATGATTTGAACACATGTTTGACTTTCATTGTTTCATTTTCATGATCTTTTGTTTATGCTCATTTTCATGTTTACAACATGGTTGCTAAGTTTTTATTGTCAATATTATATCTTCATGCCCATGTTTTAAGTTCTTATGATCCCAGCTCACAAATGCTTACATATATGATCAAAATTGTGTAGGTGCATGTCACCTCAAAAATTATTCTTTTGTTATCAATTAACTAATTGAGGACGAGCAGGAGTTAAGCTTGGGGATGCTTGATACGTCTCCAACATATATATAATTTTTGATGCTCCATGCTTGTTTATACACCATTTGCCTACTATTTCGTTACACTTCATGGCACTTTTATGCATTTTCCGTAACTAACCTACTAACGAGTCACCACAGTGCCAGTTCCCTGTTTTTTGCTGTTTTTGTGTTTCAGAAGTGATACACAGGAAATATTCTCGGAATTGGACGAAACAAGTTCCTGAAGTCTTATTTTTCCCGGAAGCTTCCAGAGATCCTAAGAGGAGACAGAGTGGGGCCACGAGGTGACCACACACCAGGGCGGCGTGGCCCAGGCCCTGGCCGCGCCCCCTACGTGTGAGACCACCTCGGTCCACTTCTGACGATGCCCCTTTACCTATAAAGACCCCCTGATGAGAAAAACCTAAGGACCCGATCAATTTTCCAGAACACATAGCGATCCGCCGCCGCCGTCAACCCGAAGATCTGGAGGGTCCAGAAGCTCTTCCCGGCACCCTGCCGGAGAGGGGAATCACCACCGAAGGTCTTCTTCATCGCCATGCTTGCCTCCGGAGCGATGAGTGAGTACTCTACCATGGACTATGGGTCCATAGCAGTAGCTAGATGGTTGTCTTCTCCACCATGTGCTTCATGTTTAGATCTCATGAGCTACCCTACATGATTGAGATCACCATTATGTAATTCTACATGTTTGGTTTGTTGGGATCCGATGAATATTGGTGTTATGATTGAGTTGCTATAATGAAATTTATCTTATGTTATCTCTATGTTGTTTATGATCTTGCATGCTCTCCATCGTTAGTAGCTATCTTGGTCGAGTAGTTGCTAGTGACTCCAAGAGGGGGTATTTATGCTCAATAGTGGGTTCATGCCTCTATTTAATCTGGGGGAGTGACAGAAACATCTAAGGTTGTAGATGTGCTATTGCTACTAGGGAGAAAATAACATTCATATGCTCAAGGGCATATGCTTTGTTTACATTACACAATTTGCTTAATGCAATTATCTGTTGTTCGCAACTTAATACTTGTGGAGTTCTCGGATTGATTCACCACAAGTGGATTATTAGTCATAGATGTAGTTGGATGGCGGTCTATGTATTTTGTTGTAATGCCCAGAGTAAATCGCATAGTGATCTTCTTGATATATCACATTTATCTTTATTCTATCAATTGCCCAACTGTAATTTGTTTACCCAGCATGTGTTATTTATCTTATGGAGAGAGACCACTAGTGTACTGTGGATCCCGGTCCTATTTCCATCATATTGCTATCACCTGTTTACTTTTCTCGCACTATTTACTTTACTCGCATACTTCTGCTGTTTTCCACTCGATACGCTCATACACTTTGTTTCAAGCAAACCGGTGAGATTGACAACCTCATCACAAGTTGGGAACAAAGTATTTGGTTGTGTTGTGTTTAGGTTCGATGTTGCTGCTCGCAAAGCAAAGCTTGGATGAGGCGCCATATATAAATTGTCCAAAGTTGTCGCTAAGCCAGTCCGCATCACCTTCAGTCATATTGTCCGCTCTTCTCCTGATCGACATACCTTGGTTTCTTAACTAAGGGAAATCTTGCTGCTATATTCATCATACCTTCCTCTTGGGGTTCCCAACTGGCCGATTGTTACTTCATCAACTTGGTAGCATCAATCATCCGGGGCCAAGGACCGAGGTCCTAGCCGGGAGGCAATTAGGCCTGGAATCATGTTTTGCTGCTGCTGCTCCAGCTGGTACTGCACATACTGCTGGTCTTGCTGGTACTGTTGTTGTTGAGGTTACTGATATCCCGTCCTCGCAAGGGTGGAATTTCCATCATCTTCCCGATGTCTCGGCTGGCCTCCTCCTTGCTGCTACACCACATATCCGGCGCCCCTGCTGCTGACGCCGGCCAGCACTGTTATTCTGGCCAGCTTCGACCGAGCGTGCTCCTTGCCCGGCTGGAATATTCTGGCCAACACTCTTGTTGCCGACATTCTTGTCACGTTGGCCAGCATTCTTCTGAACCATCGCTTGCTTTCTGGTGATTGCCGGATCATAAACCTGGATCTGCTTGTCCCGGCGGCCGGAGGTCACACTTCTGGCACACCGAGCACTTGGATGCGGGGATGAGGCTTGGACCCTCGACCTCGCACCGGCACCTCCCACCGATGCAATGTACTAAGATGCGCTGGCACCTAGATTTGCCTTCTTAAAGGCCTCCTACTGCTTGCTAGCTTCAGACAAAAGTTGGTTAAGCCGGGCTTGCTGCTCACGCAGTGCTTCGCTGGATAAACTAGACAGTTCCTTAGCTACTTCTGCTACTGCTCTAAGGTTTTTTACTGGTGAGCTATAGATTACCTTAGGCAAAGTACTGGTTGCACCATGAGTTTTAGCTCTACTATCCTTGCTGAGTTCATTGTTTAGATCTCTACCTCTAGTTCTAACTTCCTCTATTCGGCTAGGCCGGGTTACCACAGGAGTAAAACCTTGGGTAGCCTCATACTCACGGAGTTGCCGGTTGAAGCGTTCCTGCTCCCGCTACATGGCCAGGGCCTCATCGACGAGGGCCTGACGCGTCCCCTCCAGGACTTCCTTCGTCTGCTCTGGATCATCACCGGACTGCACCGGCTCCAGAAGCCGATTGATGATGGGAATGAGGGGCTGGCCCCTAGCCCGCACACCAGAAGTGCCGGCCAGGTTCTCTGCCCTCTCCAGCGGCGGACACACTATTCTCTTCGCCTTCTCCTTCTCCGGAGTAACATCCGCAGCTGCTGCTCCCTTGCCGGCACCATCTGCCAGCGGCACGGCAGTGCCGGCCATCATCACCTCTACCGACTCTACTGGGTGAGCGCTACACCTAGCGTGAGCCAGCAGATGCGACGGAGGATCTGCTGCCACTAGCACCTACTACCGATACCTGCAAATACTCTCAGTCCCCATGTACGCCTCATGGGAACTGAAAGACATAATCCGGCCATCCCTGGGGAACGGCCGGCCAACAAGACAACCGGCGTTGTCGGAGATGAAGCTGAGCGTCCCTGGCCTCTGGACGAGGCTAGGGACAATGCGCACTCCCGACACCGCTATCACAGATCCCGTCCGAATGAACACTCCATCCAGCATATCGATCTGCCCCACGGTGGGCGCCAAATGTCATCGTGGTGAAACAACATATGCCATGGGATGGCTTAAATGGGGGCCGAACTATATGCTGGAGGATTCGGGAGAGGGAAGCGCACTAAGAAGCACAACAGACACTACAAGAAATCTGTTGACTAGTGACCCTTCATTTTGGTCACTAGATGGTCATTGTTGCTCAACTTATGACCCTCTTCTGACCAAAAACAGTTGGTCGGCAGTTGAGTGTCACTAACCGCCTACGACGACCAATTTTTTTAATTGGTCATAAGCAATTATGACCAAAATAGATGGTCATAAGCATTATGACCAAAAAATTGGTCACTAGCAATTTGGCCAGGCCACGTCAGATCCTACGTGGCAGGGTCATAATACGAATTCAGCCCGGTCCAGATTCGTTGTTTTTCATGGGCCAAGCCCAATAATCCGGCCTTTTGATCTTTTTATTTTTTTCAATTCTGTTTAGCTAGCTGGGCCAAGCCCAAAATTTTTAGCCTTTTATTTTGGGTCGTGGCCTTTTATGCCCAACAAATTTCAATTTCTTTTTTCTTTTATTTATGGGCCCCAGTTGTCAGTTTTGGTCAATGGGTCCCATTGTTAGTGTCAACTCAGTGGGTCCCAATTGTCAGTGTCAACTCAGTGGGCCCCAATTGTCAACACTGGTTAGTGGGACCTAGTTGTGCTGTTCCATTTTCTACTATTTCAGTTTCTCCAATTATCCAGTAAATAATAACTCGTATTTAAATCAAAATAGACATAAAAATACACATAGTACTTCAATTAACAGCCACAAGTCTATATTACACCATATCATAGCACATACATTGACAATAACAGTACAACTCTACAAATACGATAACTACAACCTAGCGCTCCATCTCCATCGACACAAATATGATAACTAGATACATTTCGCAGTCCTTCAAACTTCAACCTGGAGCTCTGTCAATAGTGATCATCTGGGCATTATGTTCCTGCCATATGAATATGAGTAGCTATGAGAGTACTACCAGCAATCAAAAATATGTTTCCAATTTAATTGGTAGCAATGCTTGCTAATCAGACCAAAAATATGTTTCCAATTTAAACACAAGAAAAAACGAGCATGCACGATCTGACCAAAAATACCTGCAGTTCATTAAGTCAGCAGGGCCTCACCTAGCTATTTGTTTTAACTTTAGTTGCAACGTTCAGCACAACACAACAATTCTCATGAAGCAGAAAATATTGAATTCATACCAGAACGAAAACATCATTATTCTGAACTTGTAAACAACATGCAAGACATTGCTAGTTGGTAGGCTGGATTCAAACAGCAAGAAAACATACCATGGGCCGCTCAAGGACAAAGGAGTGATCTGTTTGTTCTTGGGCATCTTGGTGATCAGTTTGTCTCGATTCAACGAGTCAAGTCATGCAATGATTCCAGAGGACCTACAAATCGCAAGAATAGAAGAACAAATCATTTTGTATAAGTATCATGGCAATTAAAAAAAGTACTTAAAGAGATACCAGGACATTTGCATATAGATAACTAAATTTAAATAGTGCAGAGCTATCTTATATCTCTATAATCATATCACAGCAGTAATAATAAGATATAAGATAGCATGGCATGTCACAGGCATGTCAAAGATACACAGAGTACTATTTGTAATACATTATGAAGTTATAGCAAGATATACAAATATGCATTATGATCTACTGCACAGCAAATGAAGCAATAAAACATTCTGAAGTTATAGCAACATATACATGCACTCATTGTAGCTAAGAAAATGGAAAGCAACCTATAGTATATAAATTCCCCGTGGTTGAGAACATATAAAAGGCAACATGGCAGAGAGTTGAGCCAAAAACTACGAGTTGCTACTGCAGCAAGGTCATTTCTAACAAGTTTAAGTAAGCAAAAGGCAGCAAGGTCATTTCAGGCTCACGGGTAGTTAATTACAGGTGTAAATAATGATACTAGGGAGTCAGTAAAAATGTTATATATGTGCTAAATAAAATAAGCTGAGATATTTCCGAACTATTGCTTAATAGTCTGCGAATTAGCTCACATCAATTTTTATCTCATGCAGCTTTTAATTGGTGTAGCAGCAGCAGCAGCAACATGATGTGCAAGCCCAGCAGTAGCCACAAAAGGAACATGTCCTGTATTATGAAAAAAATAGAAAGATGAGTAAACCTGCACCCGCACAATCAAGCTTTCAACCACCTAGTCAAGCATCTACCTGAGTTTATGTTAGAAGCTCTGAACCAGGAATTACAGTGAATCACAGTGTGCTTTTTTCTTGTGTTCATATGACAGTGAATTACAGTGTGCTCTTTTTGTGTGTTAATTTGATAGAGAACAAATAAATTTGCTTTG
This sequence comes from Dactylis glomerata, assembly GCA_007115705.1. Classification (NCBI taxonomy): domain Eukaryota; kingdom Viridiplantae; phylum Streptophyta; class Magnoliopsida; order Poales; family Poaceae; genus Dactylis; species Dactylis glomerata. The sequence goes on along the minus strand of QXEO01000548.1, from coordinate 3,810,474 downwards.
GTAGTGTTTATGACAGTGAAGCACATGCTATGCTTGTTTCTGTGAAAATGAACAATATCTCAAATATATGTGTGCGACGCAACTATTAATATATGCGAGCTATGCAAATTAGAGATAAAAAGAGAGCTGTGTTCAATTTTATGACATGGGCAAACAGAGATGAAATGCATTACATATAATCAACCAGTCGAGATTAAAGCACACAATCACAACATTAGGAGAAACTAGACAACATACGACATGAAGTAATCCTGAACAAAACTCCAACAAGATCTATTGTTTTAGTGAAGGAGCTACCAAAATTCAATTTGAAAATTGGGCCAAAATAATCTCAAAAAATATTAGAACACTTGGGGTTTAAAATTCAGTACTTGGTTGAACAAAAAACATTTACAGGTATTTTTTAATTTTCTGACAACTTTCTGCCGATTCAGCAGGAAGCGGGCCCAATTTGAACTACAAGTGCTTCATAGTTTGCTCATGATTTTTTTTTAAAATATTTTTAGATGCACAAGTTGCTATTTTATCAGAGATCTACAGAAAGTTTCGCAAGATTCCACCCATATCTACAAAAGAGCTACCATATATAAAGATTCTTGAGTTTTAAGCTAAACTACCGATGTCATAGCCACAATCATAACATAGTTTGTTCAAATGATCCTATATTGTGCAAAAGCGTTCGACTCGGAATGACAAACAATGTTACAGAAGGAAGTTTTCATTTTTTTTGCACAAAAACTCATTTTTCATTTTTCTAAGTGGTGCAAATCGATGTTTTAGTGAAGGAGCTACCAAAATTCAATTTGAAAATTGGGCCAAAACAATCTCAAAAAATATTAGAACACTTGGGGTTTAAAATTCAGTACTTGGTTGAACAAAAAACATTTACAGGTATTTTTAAATTTTCTGACAACTTTCTGCCGATTCAGCTGGAAGCGGGCCCAATTTGAATTACAAGTGCTTAATAGTTTTCACATAATCTTTTAAAAAATTGATTTTTAGATGCATAAGTTGCTATTTCAATAGAAATCCATAAAAAAAATTCGCAAGATTAAACCCCTAGCTAAGTGTGGTCATGCCCATTTTAAAGATATTTTGGAAACAACATAAGAGAATTAATAAAGATAAAAAGAATACTTACATATATGAATAACTCACCAACATGAAAATTATGAGTCTAAGCGAGATGAACAAAATTGCTTTTTGGAATATTTCAGTCCGAGCTTATATGCAAATTTTGTGGTCCAATTACTCAAGTAGTTCTTAAATTATTTATTAAAAAAAATCTTTTTAGGAAGCTATTTGGGCTGAAACCATTTGCCAGCCCATATTATTAATGGGTGATATTTGATGGGCCGGCCAAGTTTGTAAAAAAAATCTTTAAAATATATTCGGGCTGAAATTATGGAGAGCCCATTTTATATTACCTGAAACTGTTCACTATAAGCCCAGGCCCATCTATATCGCAGATTTAGTATAAAAGGAGCTGGGCTCCTTTGTTAACGCAAGTTGTGTTGTGGTGTAGTGGTAGAAGCAACGTTAGGTGCGGGTGGAGGTGCTGTGTTCGACCCCCCATGTCGCATGTTTTTTGAATGAATTTTTTGGCCGGGCTTGGTTGTTGGGTTGGCTTGGGCGGGACCCACCTGGCAGGTTCTGGTGGCACCCACCTGTCAGCGTGGGGCGGGACACACCTGGCAGGTTCTAGTGGTACCCGCCTGTCAGCGTGGGGGCGGAACCCACCTGGCAGGTCGGTGGGCGAGACCCACCTGGCAGGCCGGTTGGTGGGACCTACTTGGCAGGTCAGGGGACGGGACCCACCTGGCAGGCCAATGAGCGGGACCCACTTTGCAAGCCAGTTGGTGGGACCCACCTGTCAGCTCAAGGTCGGGACCCACCTGGCAGGTCGTGGGCGGCTGTTGTGAGGACCCACCTGTCAGCAGTGTGCGGGACCCACCTGGTAGGTCTGGTGGTGGGACCCACTTGGCAAGTCATGGGTGGCTGGTGTGAGGGACCCACATGTCAGATCAGTGTGGGTCTCTCATGTCATTTATTAGTCAAAGTCAATGGTTGTGTTCTCCTGTCAATGAGTCCCACTTGTCAGAGCGCAGCCACGTAAGCATCAGTGACAACTAGATGCGACACGTATGCAGGATCGCTAAGATAGACGTCTAGTCACACTCGTTATATTGGTATGACCATTTAAATTGGTCGTAAGCGATAGAAAATGAATTTAAAATAATGTGCTAAATTCGATTATATAGGTTATGACCATTTCATGTCTGAGCATTATGACCTTTTGGACTAAATTGGTCATGAGAATTAAGACCTAGAACCCTTCGAAATGGCTTACGACCATTTGATCCGAGTTGGTCATAAATCTATGACCAATTTTTCTGTGGTCACTATGACCAAATGAATTTAAAATAATGTGCTAAATTCGATTATATAGGTTATGACCATTTCATGTCTGAGCATTATGACCTTTTGGACTAAATTGGTCATGAGAATTAAGACCTAGAACCCTTCGAAACGGCTTACGACCATTTGATCCGAGTTGGTCATAAATCTATGACCAATTTTTCTGTGGTCACTATGAGATGGTCACCAGTCAACACATTTCTTGTAGTGAGAGAGGAACACACAAGCTACCCAGGTTCAGGGCTCTCGTAAGGAGATAACACCCCTACTCCTACACTACTATCTGTATAAATGGATCGATGGAGTACACAACAATGGTGCTTCCAAGCTCTCTATGAGAGGAGGAAGATGAACTATGAACTTTGAGAGTAAAGAGTGACCAACCCTTTGCTAGGGTTCCCTGTGCCACCTTATATAGGGGTGGCCAGGGTTACAACGGTCACATGGACCAAGTGACACCAGCTACACTCCAAACATGACAAGCTGATGATGGCAGAGACCCTTGACTTTCTCCCTGATTGCTCTCGACGGGACTCCTCATCCCTGTATGTTGTACTTCCAGGACTGTGACCTCTCCACTATGATGTCAAGGACAGTACTTGGCACAGTGATGGTTGGTAGACCACCACTGTGCACCCTGTCATCATGATCTCTCTCCATGCTTGGATGTTTCCCTCCTTGATTGTAGGGATGTGACCCCTTAGTTGACATCTGTCTCCCGGATATAGCCGTTGGCCATATCCCGGACCTATATGCCGGACCAACGACCCAAGGTCGGGTAATCCGGCCTCCCCTGTTCCTGCATAACATAACAACTAGGTTAGGCCGGCATATCTTTGTATATGCTGGCACACATTATCATGTATTCCAGCTATGCCGACATATCTGGACATTGGTCGGGGTACGGCTTATATGCCGGCCTGGCCGATACTCCTATATTCCGGCCAGGCCCAACCTTGGTCAACCAACACAAAGTCAACCACTTTCCTCATATCTTTCTAGTCTCTTGACCCTATCGGGGGTCATCCCCCCGACAGGTTGTTTTTGTCAACAACTAGCAATGGGGTTCTTACTATCTTCCATACAAAAAATGAAACAAGTTTTTGAGAGAGATTGGCACTTTTGTGCTCTTTTATAAAGCTTGGAACTCCTCCCCACCTTTTTCCTTTCTCAAACCATGGCTAACCGATTCCATCGGGTGCCCACCAACATTCACATACCATGGAGGAGTGCCTTTTTTTTCTTTTTTTCTCTTTTTTTTTATTTTTTGGAATAAGCAATATGGAAGATAGCAAATCCGACCACTACGTCCCCATGAGCTGAAAACAGTGTCACAAAACGAGAAGTGTTTTGAAGGTTTTTGAAAGGTAGCACATGAAAATTTTACTTGTATAAGAAGCAATAAAAATATAGTGTGTTGAAAGGTGACCTGATTTTTGCCGATGAAGAAGGGGTGCCTTGGGAGCATCCCCAAGCTTTGACGCTTGTACCTCTTGGATATTTCTTGGGGTGTGTGGGCATCCCCAATCTTGAGCTTTTTTCCATTCTTCAACTCATCTCATCATTCTCCAATCCCTACATTTGAAAACTTCCTTCATACAAAACTAAACACAATTCTATTAGCAATATTAGTGTAAGCATAATACTGAATCAACCCCTTTTTGCTTCAGGTTTCAACTCAAAACCACCACATATAAATTACATACTACTGTAGCAACTTCCCCAAAAGTTTCGTGATCAAAAGAACTCAAAAAGAAAGCGATAAAGAAGCAAACACAAATAGTGGCAGAAATCTGTCAAAACAGAACAGCTGACAAAGGTCGATTTTTTAGAGGGTTTTCTGTTGCTCAAATAAAAAAGTGTATAACTAATGAAAGTTTGGATATAACCTGGGTCATATGCACAAGAAATCGCATGTCAAAAAGATATTCTGAGAATTTTCTCAAATATTTACGGTGCAGCACCGAAATCTGTTTCAGGACAGCAACATCCCCAAATCTTACCTCACTCAAATTAGAGGCTTCTCTTGGCACAACAACGAAATAAAAAGATTAAGGAGAGGTTATTACAGTAGTAATAACTTCCAAGACTCAAATAAAAGAAAAATAACTGAAAGTAAAACTATGGGTTATCTCCCAAGAGTGCTTTTCTTTAACGCCTTTGAGCTAGGCGCAGAAAGTGCGAATCAAGTATTTTCAAAAAAAGCATTAAGATCAATTGCAGAAGTTTTTTCAATAAGGCATTGTATTGCATCCGCATAAGTTTTTGAAGACCCCTTGTGATCACTCTTTGGTTCACTCAAATTACTAAAAAGATTATCTGGACAGATCCAATCAAAATTGTTTTCGAAAGCCTCATGCAATCCCAAGAGTTTGCTAGGTATTGGTACTTGGGTTTGTTCGTTGGTTGTACCAACAACCTCTACATGTGAGCCAAGCTTATTAAAACACTTAAAAACATTCCTAGCTTTAATGGCAACATCTATAAATTCATTATGCAAAGTTTCCAAGATAAAAGCCATCTTTTCGGGGTCTTCAATATCATGAAGCTTAAGAAACATGTGTTTCATAAAAGGATTAAGGCTAGCAAACCTAGCTTACATCATGTGAACTAAATAAGCAGAAGCAACTTCATAACTAGGAGCAAGCTCAGCCAAAGATGTTTCCTCAACATCTTTATGCATACTAATATGATTAAAGAACTCCTCGATGTTACTTTTCCAAATAATAGAGTCACTACCTACTGAGAGGTCTTCCAAAACGTACTTAGGGAACAACATAATGAACTAAAGTAAGGAAAAAAACTATAAAGGAAACTAATTTTTTTTCTGTTTTTGGTAAAATGATGCAAGCAAAAATAAAGTAATAGCAAAACAATAAACAGAGTAAAGGATGTGCATGCGAAACTCCCCTTACAGAAGTCTTCTTTTTCACCGGCAACGGCACCAGAAAACTTGTTGGTGGCTCAGTGTTGATGATGAAAATGACCGGCCAGTTGGGAACCCCAAGAGAAGGTGTGATGAATATAGCAGCAAGTTTTCCCTCAGTTATGAAACCAAGGTATATGAATCCAGTAGGAAAAAGCCAAACTCAAGAAGGTGATGCCTGCTAGTTGCATGACAATCTAACAAGGGCGCCATTTATGATTCTTGTTAGCACATCTTCAACTAGTAGCAACACAGAACCTACACACAACACAACTAAGAACTATGCTCCCAACTTACGATGAGGTTGTCAATCTCACCGGTTTGCTGTAAACAAAGGAATGAGCGTATCGAGTGGAAAGCAATAGTAGTATGCGAGAAAGTAAACAGTGCAAGTAAAGTAAACAGGTGATAGCAATATAAAGGAAATTGGACCGGGGTCCATAGTTCACTAGTGGTGTCTCTCCATAAAATAAATAACAACATGCTGGGTGAACAAATTATAGTTGGGCAATTGATAGAATAAAGATAACATGCATATGTCAAGAGGATCACTATGAGATTTACTATGGGCATTACAACAAGATACATAGACCGCCATCCAACTGCATCTATGACTAATAATCCACCCACGGGGATATCGTTCGAACACCCCATGAGTATTAAGTTGCGAACAACAAAGTGTGTAATGTAAACAAAGCATATGTCCTTGGATATAAGAATGTTGTTTTCTCCCTAGTGGCAACAGCACATCTACAACCTTAGAAGTTTCTGTCACTCCCCCAGATTAAATAGAGGCATGAACCCAACTATCGAGCATAAATACCCCCTCTTGGAGTCACTAGTATCTACTTGGCCAAGATAGCTACTAACAACAGAGAGCATGCAAGATCATAAACAACATAGAGATAACATAAGATAATATTCAGCATATCAACTCAATCATAACACCAATATTCATGGGATCCCAACAAACACAACATGTGGAATTACATAACGGTGATCTCGATCATGTAAGGCAGCTCACAAGATCTAAACATGAAGCACTTGGTGGAGAAGACAACCATCTAGCTACTGCTATGGACTGCTACTTGGTGATGGCGCCAGAAAAGAGGCTGCTGGCGTAGAGCAGTAAGTCCTTGTGCGTGGTGCTTGACCAGCCCGTTGGGAACCCCAAGAGGAAGGTATGATGAGTGTAGCGGCTAGTTTTCCCTCAGTTAAGAAACCAAGGTTTATCGTTCAGGAGAAGGGAGACGGTGACGACTGAAGGTGATGCGCACTGGCTTAGTAACACTCCAACAAGGGCGCCGTTAACGATACTTGTTGACTCGTCTTCAGCCAGCAGCAACGCGGAACCTGCACACACACAAACAAATACTTTGTTCCCAACTTGCGATGAGGTTGTCAATCTCACCGGTTTGCTTGAAACAAAGGTTATGAGTGTATCGAGTGGAAAACAATATAGTAAATGCGAGTAAAGTAAACAGTGCGAAAAAGTAAACAGTTGACTGCAATATGATTAAAATAGGACCGGGGTCCACAGTTCACTAGTGGTGTCTCTCCATAGATAAATAACATGCTGGGTAAACAAATTACAGTTGGGCAATTGATAGAATAAAGATAACGTGATATGTCAAGAAGATCACTATGAGATTCACTCTGGGCATTACAACAAAATACATAGACCGCCATCCAACTGCATCTATGACTAATAATCCACCCCCGGGGATATCATCCGAACACCCTAGAAGTATTAAGTTGCGAACAACAGATAATTGCATTAAGCAAAGTGTGTAATGTAAACAAAGCATATGCCCTCTACCACCTTAGAGGTTTCTGTCACTCCCCCAGGTGAAATAGAGGCATGAACCCACTATCGAGCATAAATACCCCCTCTTGGAGTCACTAGCAACTACTCGGCCAAGATAGCTACTAACAACGGAGAGCATGCAAGATCATAAACATCATAGAGATAACATAAGATAAAATTCAGTACAGCAACTTAATCATAAACACCAATATTCATCGGATCCCAACAAACCAACATCATAGAATTACATAACGGTGATCTCAATCATGTAGGGCAGCTCATGAGATCTAAACATGAAGCACATGGTGGAGAAGACAACCATCTAGCTACTGCTATGGACCCATAGTCCAAGGTAGACTACTCACTCATCGCTCCGGAGGCAATCATGGCGATGAAGGAGACCTCCGGTGGCGATTCCCCTCTCCGGCAGGGTGCCGGGAAGAGCTTCTGGACCCTCCCGATCTTCGGGTCGACGGCGGCGGCGGATCGCGATGTATTCTGGAAAACTGATCGGGCCCTTAGGTTTTTCTCGTCAGGGGGTATATATAGGCAAAGGGGCGATGTCAGAGGAGGCCCCAGGTGGCCTCACACATAGGTGGCGCGGGCCAGGGGTAGGCTGCGCCACCCCTGTGTGTGGACCCCTGGTCCTCCGTCTCCTACTCTCCTTCGGATGTTTGGAAGCTCCCCGATGAAATATGACTTCTGGAACTTGTTTCATCCAATTCCGAGAATATTTCCTGTGTATCACTTCTGAAACACAAAAACAGCAGAAAACAGGAAACTGGCACTGTGGCACTTCGTTAATAGGTTAGTTCCGGAAAGCGTATAAAAATGCCACTAAGTGTAACGAAACAATAGGCAAATGGTGTAAAACAAAGCATGGAGCATCAAAAATTATAGATACGTTTGAGACATATCAAGCATCCCCAAGCTTAACTCCTGCTCGTCCTCGAGTAGGTAAGTGATAACAAAAGAATAATTTTTGAGGTGACATGCACCTACACAATCTTGATCATATATGTAAGCATTGGTGGGCTGGGATCAATAGAACTTAAAACATGGGCATGAAGATATAATCATGACAATAAGAACTTAGCAACCATGTTGTAAACATGCAAATGAACACAAACAAAAGATCATGATAATGAAACAATGAAAGTCAAACGTGTGTTCAAATCATAAGGAAAAGCATACAAGTAGTTTTCAGCTTGTCCTTCAAAGAGAGCAAAACATAAATGCATAGGACACCTCAAAGTTTAAGAGGGCGACTAGATACAAATCATTTAAGAACAAGTGAAACCAACAATATGAGTCAATCAATGAACCTTGGGACAATGCATATCACACTAAGAATGACAACTATGCTCTCTTAATGGTGCATAAAGAAAGAAGGTGGTGACTCAACATAAAAGTAAAAGAAAGGCCCTTCGCAGAGGGAAGCAGTGATTTAGCATGTGCTAGAGCTTTTCATTTTGTAAAACAGAGATAAAAAATTGATTTTGAGAGGTGGTTGTCTTTGTCAACGACTGGCAATGGGGTTCTTACTATCTTCCATACAAAAATGAAGCAAGTTTTTGAGAGAGAGATTGGCACTTTGGTGCTCTTTTTATAAAACTTGGCACTCCTCCCCACCTTTTCCTTTCACATACCATGGCTAACCGATTCCATCGGGTGCCCACCAACATTCACATTCTTGGAGGAGTGCCTTTTTTCTATTTTTCACCTTTTTTTTTTGGAATAAGCAATATGGAAGATAGCAAATCCGACCACTACGTCCCCATGAGCTGAAAACAGTGTCACAAAACGAGAAGTATTTTGAAGGTTTTTGAAAGGTAGCACATGAAAATTTTACTTTGGAATGGCTTAAAAATACCATGCATAGGAGTTTATAGTGGACACTTTGAAAAAACTTGGCTTTTAGGAGTTGGATGCACGAGTAGAGCTCATACTCAGTACAAGGTGAAGGCTAGCAAAAGACTGGGAGCGACCAACTAAGAGAGCAATAATGGCCATAATCATGCAAAGCGACAAAGCGACATTAAAAGAAGCATACGATGGCATCAAAAGTCAAAAACTAAATGATCATGAAGGCTATGGCGACTTTGTAAGAGTCTAACATGTGTGAGCATGCGCCAAGTCAACCCAAATAAAGCATCAAGGAGAAAACCAAAATAATGCTTCCATATAATAAAAACAACGCATGATTTTTTTCAAAGGCTCATTAAGCAATCTCAGTTATTTGAGACAAGTCATGCTACAGCAAAACCACTAAGCATACTATCAAAAAGACATCAAGCATGACATGAAAAAGCCTAAGCCGCAGTCTACACAAGCTCCTTCTTGTACCACTATTTTGCACAAAGCTTTTTCTCTTTTCCAACACCATTTGAAATTTTTAAAGATACCTCTTTTGATGAAAACCAATAAAGATCAGAGGCAAAAATACACCTTGATGAAAAGATATGAAAAGATCTGAACGCAAATCAAGGCGAAAACGAAAACCAAAAGCAGTAGCAGAAAAAGTAGAACGCTAGATTTTAAATAAGAGTGAAAACTAGAGCGTTCTTTGCAAATGAAAATGAGTACATCTCCTCCAAAGGGAATTTGTTGGGGTCCAACCATTTATTGCAGCAAACAAACTAAACAAACTAAGAAAACTAAAACAACTGACGCTCCAAGAAAAACACATAGTGCATGAAGCAATAAAAATATAGTGTTTTGAAAGGTGACCTGATTTTTGCCGATGAAGAAGGGGTGCCTCGGGGGCATCCCCAAGCTTTGACGCTTGTACTTCTTGGATATTTCTTGGGGTGCTGGGCATCCCCAAGCTTGAGCTTTTGTCCATTCTTCAACTCATCTCATCATTCTCCAATCCCTACACTTGAAAACTTCCTTCATACAAAACTAAACACAATTCTATTAGCAACATTAGTGTAAGCATAAAGTATATTCAACCTCTTTTTAGCTTCAGGTTTCAACCCAAAACCACCACATATAAAGTATATACTACTGTAGCAACTTCCACAAGAGTTCCATGATCAAAAAGAACTCAAAAGAAAGCGATAAAGTGGCAAAAACAAATATTGGCAGAAATCTGTCAAAACTGAACAGCTGACAAAGGACGAATTTTTTAGGGATTTTCCGTTGCTCAACTCAAAAAGTGTTCAACTAAGAAAAGTTTGGATATAACCTGGGGCATATGCACAAGAAATTTCAGGTCCAAAAGATATACAGTGATTTTTCACGAATTTTTACGGTGCAGCACCGAAAACAGTTTCAGGACAGCAGTTTCCCCAAATCTTTACCTCACTCAAATTAGAGGCTTCTCTTGGCACCAAAAACGAAATAAACAAGATAAAGAGTGGTCATTACAGTAGTAATGACTTCTGAGACTCAAATAAAAGAAAAAGTACTGTAAGAAAACATTGGGTTATCTCCCAAGAGTGCTTTTCTTTAACGCCTTTGAGCTAGGCGCAGAAAATTGCGAATCAAGTAATATCAAGAGATGAAGCATTAAGATCAACAGCAGAGGTCTTGTCAATAAGGCATTGTATTTCATCCACATAAGTTTTTGAAGACCCTTGTGATCATGCTTTGGTACACTATTCTCATCAAAAAGATTTTCAGGACAAATCCAGGCAAAATTATTTTCGAAAGCATCATTCAATCCCAAAAGCTTGCAAGGTATAGGTATCTCGGTCCCCTCATCATTAGTATCAATAACCTTTATAGGTGAACCGAGTTTATCAAAACGTTTAAGAACTTTCCTAGCTTCAACAACGACATCCTTAAATTCTATGCACAAAGTTTCCAAGATAAAAGCTTTCTTTTCGGGATCCTCAATTTCATGAAGCTTAAGGAACATGTATTGCATAAAAGGATTAAGACTAGCAAACCTAGTTTCCAACATATCAATTAATAGAACAGAAGCAACTTCAATACTAGGAGCAAGCTCAATCAAAGGCTTTTCCTCAACTTCCTCATGCATACTAATGTGATTAAAGAACTCCTCAATGTTACTTTTGCCAATAATCGAACCACTACCTACTGAGAGGTCCTCCAGAACGAACTTAGGGATAGACATAGTAAAATAAAGTAAAGAAATAACAACTACTAAGGATTCTAATTTTTTTGGGTTTTTGATATAAAAGCAATGCAGGTAAAATAAAATAAAGTAAAGCAAACAAATAACAAAGCAAAGAATGTGTGTGCGAAGAACTCCCCTCGCTGAAGTCTTCTCTTCCTTCCCCGGTAACGGCGCCAGAAAAGAAGCTGCTACTTGGTGATGGCGCCAGAAAAGAGGCTGCTGGCATAGAGCAGTAAGTCCTTGTGCGTGGTGCTTGACCAGCCCGTTGGGAACCCCAAGAGGAAGGTATGATGAGTGTAGCGGCTAGTTTTCCCTCAGTTAAGAAACCAAGGTTTATCGTTCAGGAGAAGGGAGACGGTGACGACTGAAGGTGATGCGCACTGGCTTAGTAACACTCCAACAAGGGCGCCGTTAACGATACTTGTTGACTCGTCTTCAGCCAGCAGCAACGCGGAACCTGCACACACACAAACAAATACTTTGTTCCCAACTTGCGATGAGGTTGTCAATCTCACCGGTTTGCTTGAAACAAAGGTTATGAGTGTATCGAGTGGAAAACAATATAGTAAATGCGAGTAAAGTAAACAGTGCAGAAAAGTAAACAGTTGATTGCAATATGATTAAAATAGGACCGGGGTCCACAGTTCACTAGTGGTGTCTCTCCATAGATAAATAACATGCTGGGTAAACAAATTACAGTTGGGCAATTGATAGAATAAAGATAACGTGATATGTCAAGAAGATCACTATGAGATTCACTCTGGGCATTACAACAAAATACATAGACCGCCATCCAACTGCATCTATGACTAATAATCCACCCCCGGGGATATCATCCGAACACCCTAGAAGTATTAAGTTGCGAACAACAGATAATTGCATTAAGCAAAGTGTGTAATGTAAACAAAGCATATGCCCTCGAGCATATGAATGTTGTTTTCTCCCTAGTAGCAACAGTACATCTACCACCTTAGAGGTTTCTGTCACTCCCCCAGGTGAAATAGAGGCATGAACCCACTATCGAGCATAAATACCCCCTCTTGGAGTCACTAGCAACTACTCGGCCAAGATAGCTACTAACAACGGAGAGCATGCAAGATCATAAACATCATAGAGATAACATAAGATAAAATTCAGTACAGCAACTTAATCATAAACACCAATATTCATCGGATCCCAACAAACCAACATCATAGAATTACATAACGGTGATCTCAATCATGTAGGGCAGCTCATGAGATCTAAACATGAAGCACATGGTGGAGAAGACAACCATCTAGCTACTGCTATGGACCCATAGTCCAAGGTAGACTACTCACTCATCGCTCCGGAGGCAATCATGGTGATGAAGGAGACCTCCGGTGGCGATTCCCCTCTCCGGCAGGGTGCCGGGAAGAGCTTCTGGACCCTCCCGATCTTCGGGTCGACGGCGGCGGCGGATCGCGATGTATTCTGGAAAACTGATCGGGCCCTTAGGTTTTTCTCGTCAGGGGGTATATATAGGCGAAGGGGCGATGTCAGAGGAGGCCCCAGGTGGCCTCACACATAGGTGGCGCGGGCCAGGGGTAGGCCGCGCCACCCCTGTGTGTGGACCCCTGGTCCTCCATCTCCTACTCTCCTTCGGATGTTTGGAAGCTCCCCGATGAAATATGACTTCTGGAACTTGTTTCGTCCAATTCCGAGAATATTTCCTGTGTATCACTTCTGAAACACAAAAACAGCAGAAAACAGGAAACTGGCACTGTGGCACTTCGTTAATAGGTTAGTTCCAGAAAGCGTATAAAAATGCCACTAAGTGTAACGAAACAATAGGCAAATGGTGTAAAACAAAGCATGGAGCATCAAAAATTATAGATACGTTTGAGACGTATCATGGACCCATAGTCCAAGATAGACTACTCACTCATCGCGCCGGAGGCAAGCATGGCGATAAAGAAGACCTCTGGCGGCGATTCCCCTCTCCGGTAGGGTGCCGATAAGAGCTTCTGGACCCTCCTGATCTCGGGTCGATGATGGCATCGGATCATGATGTGTTTCTAGAAAATTGATCGGGTATTTAGGTTTTTTCCGTCGGGGGGTCTTTATAGGCGAAGGGGCAGCATCAGAGGTGGACCAGGGTGGTCTCACCCATAGGGGGCATGGGCCAGGGGCTGGCCCCGCCGCCCTATGGTGAGGCCATCCTCTGGCTCAGCTCTGTCTCCTCTTAAGTCTTCTCGAAACTTCGTTTAATATTTGGATGTTTGGCTTTTATTTCGTCCAATTCCGAGAATATTTCCTATGTAACTTTTCTAAAACACAAAAACAGCAGAAAACAGGGAACGAGCACTGTGGCATCTTGTTAATAGGTTAGTTCCAGAAAATGCATAAAAACGCCATGAAGTGTAACGAAACACTAAGCAAATGGTGTAAAAACAAGCATGGAGCATAAAAATTATAGATATATTTGAGACATATCAGCAGTCCACATGTAGCCATATACAGTGCCTGAGTAGTGCCTGTATAGGTTCAGCATCAAATGAGCATGGCATTCTCTTTGTTCAGCATGTGGAAATACTGTCCAAACTGCATTTGCCAATCCTTTGCATGCATCAGTGCTGATGGCCAATGGTGAAATATCACCTATTGATCTATGAAGTTGCCTCATAAACCACTCCTAGTTCTTCTCTGTTTCTGACTGAAATGGGCCAAATGCCACCGGGAACATCCAGTTGTGTCCATCCAGTGCTGTCGCTAATGCTAGACAACTATTTCATCTGCCAGTGAGGACAGTAGAGTCTATACTCAAATATGGCCTACAACCCTCCTTGAATCCTTGAATACAGGGTTCAAGGGCCATAAAAAATGGTTAAAATATATGTTTCCCTCCTCCTCTTTCGTGTCAATCTCGACAACACTACCTTGAGACCTAGATTGTATTTCAACCTTGAAGTTGTACAGCTGCCTGAAACTATTATCCTAGTCCCCGTATAGTGTTTTCAAAGCTCTCTCTTTACCTTTCCAAACTATGTAATACGGTAGCTCGACGTTGTAATCAGCCATAAGATTTACCTGAATTGCCTTGGCAGTCTCATTTGGCATTTTCTTAAGAATGGCCAAAGCATGCTTCTCAACCCATCCTTGAGTTGCACAAGAAGATCTTAGTTTACAGCCTGTTGGACAACTGTGTGCAGGTCCCATCTTGTTCACCTGCATCAGAATATTCATTTTATACATTAGTTGCTTCATAATAATTCCTAAACTTGCTACACACATGAAAACCAGAACCCGTCAGTTAGAAATAGATATTTGTGTGACGAAAGCTTCTCAGTACCCTAACTGTTTCTCCACCAGGAAGTATCCTAACGGAGATCTTCCATGGGCATTGATCCTTCACCCTCTCCCCATTGTAGTAGTCTAATCTGCACCTCGCCTCGTACCGTTTCTTATGTTTCTAGTTCTGAAGACGTCGAACTCACTGATGATACAAAATTGCACAAATGCTTTCCTGAATTCTACCATGTTGGCAAAGTATGTGCCCATCATAATTATAGGTACCACTGGATCATATGTTATCGCTAACTCGCTAGTGACCTCATCATCTACCAGGATGGCAGCTTCCTCCATTAGTGATTCATCAATTACATCATCACATGTTTCTTGTTCCACCACCTCTATTTCACTATCCTCATCTTCCTCTATATCCGAAATGGGAGGACCTTCATTTTCTTCCTCTACATCATCATCACTAGGTTCACTAGCAATGCCAAGTACATCACACATTGTTTTCTCTGCCATGGGTTCGTCGACGCCATCACCTCCCATGGGTTTGACATTGACAGTCTGCCAATCTACTTGCTATGCTGAGAAATTTTCTCCCACATCTGTCTGTACTAGTGATGGTTGTTCTGCCCTTTGTTCCATAAAATCTTCTTCCATTTGGCATTCCCATTGACAAGTATCATCATTATCCGAGTCTGCTAACGTCCAGTCCTTTGTAGGGGGGGTGTTTTTGTAGGGGGTGGACTCCTTGTTGGTGTTTTCGGTGGGGGTGGACTCCTTGTTGGTATACTTCTTGGGGGTGATCTTCTTTGTGTTTGACTTCTTAGGGGTGTTATCGGTGGTCTTCTTTGTGGTTGACTTCTTGGGGGTGTTCTCCTCGATGGTCTTCTTTGTGTTTGACTTCTTGGGGATCTTATCCTCGGTGGTCTTCTTTGTGGTTGACTTCTTGGGGGTGGTTTCCTCGGTGGTCTTCTTTGTGGTAGACTTCTTTGGGGTGTTCTCCTCGGTGGTCTTCTTTGTGGTAGACATCTTGGGGGTCTTATCCTCGGTGGTCTTCTTTGTGGTAGACATCTTGGGGGTCTTATCCTCGGTGGTCTTTTTTGTGTTTGACATCTTGGGGGTCTTATCCTCAGTGGTCTTCTTTGTGGTTGACTTGTTGGGGTGGTTTCCTCAGTGGTCTTCTTTGTGGTTGACTTATTAGGGGTGGTTTCCTCGGTGGTCTTCTTTGTGGTTGACTTATTGGGGGTGGTTTTCTCGGTGGTCTTCTTTGTGGTTGACTTATTGGGGGTGGTTTCCTCGGTGGTCTTCTTTGTGGTTAAGGGGGTGTTCCCCTCGGTGGTCTTTTTTGTGGTTGACTGGGTGTTCTCCTTGGTGGCCTTCTTTCTGGTTGACTTCTTGTGGGTTTTCTCCCCCTCGGTGGTCATCAACCACTCTGCCCTAGACTGCGCGGAGGCGTTCTTTTTGGGAGAGGTTTTCTTGCATAGGAGCTTGCGATTCCGCTTCAGACTATCTGTTAGAGTAACCTTTGCAGTATTCTTTCGACTTTCCTTTCGAGTACCAACCTTACTAGGGCTGATCCAATCCCTCATGGAACTAGGAATGTTCCCGTTACCTTTAGTTAAACCATACTCTGGATCAGCACAAGTGGTTACACATGCGAGAAATAGTATATGGTTTGCCCGTTCCATATTTTTCCAATGCCACATCTAAATTAGGTTGACTGTTAATGCCAATCTCAATGAAATCAGAGATCCTTCTATTATACCACATATATTTTACTTTTTGGTGAGATCCCATTAGCAAGTTCTCACTAAACTTTCCAATCAGTTTAGCTACTTGTATCTCCTTCTGGCGATCGATGTAGACATCAACATCGTGTGCTTTAACAAGAACATTTGAGCCATCATCCAGTTATGTAGTGTAGTTTTCGAATGTGGCCACCATTCTCAAAGGAGGAGGAGGTTCATCACTAGCAGCAGCAGATTTTTCAACACCAATAGGAGGTTCAGCAGCTGGATGATGTTTACCAGGAGCAGGTTTACCAATAGCAATAGATTTACTGCTAGGATGTGTAGCAGCTTGAGCACCAGCAGCAGATTTTCTTTGATTACCGGCATGACAAACAATATCAGCAGGAGATTTCTTGGATGCCCGGGCAACAACACCATCTCGTGTTCCACCAATAATTTTAGCATGCAAAATATGGCTAGGAGAGTCTGCAAACCTTTCCAATTGATCTTCAATCATTTGCATGTCCACAAATGTAACAACCCCTCGCGGTGATACCCATTCAAATTCTGCAGTTTGTGTGGAGCCCATTGGAACAATTCCATGAACAAGTTCAACCATGCCAGATATAGACTTGAAGCTTCTTTCTGCAGCAAGCAAGGTTACCTTACAACCCTCCACAACTAGGGAGTGCCCATTGTCAAGCATAGCAAGGTACTGATGAATCTATAGAGGGACGCTGTAATCTTTGTGAATCCTACTCGACACAAAATTGGGGAAATAAGAAATGCTTGTTAGTGTTAGACTAACAAACATCTCTCACTAAAATATATCTTGATTTCCTACATCCAGCTAGCAGATACCGATGAAGAAGGGTAAAATACATAAGAGAAGAGAAGATCACCTCCTCCGGCTGCTCAGGGTGAGACATGATTCCTAAGTTGCGGGCCCTTCCATCCTCTGTGCTGCTCAGCTCGTCTCCCAATGATGGCGATCTATCTCCGAGCAACGGCTCGCTCAACATTCAGCATCACCGTGGGCCGTCGGGCGCGGGCACGAGAGCTTTAAGCAGTGCTGTCTGTCTGTGTCGCCGCCGCCGCCGCCGTCCTAGGGTTCAGGCAAGGTTAAGGATAGAGGAATGAACTAGATCTTGACCGTACACCGCTGCGGAGTGACCCCATTACATCGAATTGCCACATAGATTGACACGCTGGAACTAACATGAAACGGAAAAATACTGACATGCGAGACCATAATGGGCCCAGAATGGGAGAAGTCACGGCAATATTTGGTTTGGCCTACATTCATTCAAAATGGGCCCTCTAAGGAATTACCTACCCAACTATTCAAATGGCATCTATTACAAAGAACAAAGGTACTTGTGAGCTGATATGTCTCAAACGTATCTATAATTTTTGATGCTCCATGCTTGTTTTTACACCATTTGCCTTGTATTTAGTTACACTTCGTGGCACTTTTATGCGATTTCCGGAACTAACCTATTGACAAGATGCCACAGTGCCAGTTCCCTATTTTCTGCTATTTTTGTGTTTCAGAAGTGATACACAGGAAATATTCTTAGAATTGGACGAAACAAGTTCCTGAAGCCTTATTTTGCCTGGAAGCTTCCAGAGATCCGAAGAGGCAAAGGAGAGGGGCCACAGGCCAGCCTCACACTAGGCCGGTGTGGCCCAGGCCCTGGCCATGCCGCCTAGGTGTGAGGAGGCCTGGGGCCACTCCTGATGATGCCCCTTCGCCTATAAGAAGCCTCGGGACGGAAAACCCTAAGGGAGTCGGTGAAATTTCCAGAAGAGTTCTGTAGCGCCGCCGCCATTGAAGCCAAATTTTGGGGGATAGAAGTCTCTATTTCAGCACCCTGCCAGGATGGGGAAGTGCCCCCGGAGCCATCTCCATCGATCTCCATCGCTGTCTCCGCCGTCTCCATCGACCTCACCGCCATCTCCATCAACCTTGCTGTCTCCTATGATGAGGAGGGAGTAGTTCTTCCCCGGGGCTGAGGGCTCTACCGGTAGCTATGTGGTTCACCTCTCTCTCCCATGATGTGATCTTTATGTGATCGTGAGCTTTGTATCATGTTGAATAAGTAGATGTTACTCTTCTTCATTATGTGTACTCTAGTGTGTTATTAAAGTAATCTATTCCTCCTGTCATGGTGTAACAGTGACAGTGCGTGCATCGTGGTGGTACTTGGTCTAGGCTACGATTGTGAACTTTTATGGATTATGAGAATAATTATCACTATGATAGTATTGAAGTGATCTATTCCTCCTTTCATGGTGTAATGTTGACAGTGTGTGCACCGTGTTAGTACTTGGTCTAAGTTGCAATAATATCTATCTTGAGTTGTGATTTGATTTGGATATCTCTATGAGTGGTGTTTGTCAAGTACTTGATGAACTTTGAGGAGTGCTTCGTAGCCCTACGCAATGATTAGTGTTATTCAATATGAGAGTAATTCAGAGTACCATAGTAAAGAGAAGTTATTTATTTGTTCAATTGTGTTATATTTGTTGGGAGTGTGTCCACTAGTGAAAGTATGATCCTAGGCCTTGTTTCCAAGCATTGCACACCATTTACTTACTGTTTTGTTACTTATTTGCTTGCAGCGATACTTATTCCATACTGCATTTACTACTCATAATCATCACTACCACTTGTATTTCACTATCTCTTCGCCGAACTAGTACACCTATATATCTGACAAGTGTATTGGGTGTGTTGGGGACACAAGAGACTTTCTGTATCATAATTGCAGGGTTGCTTGAGAGGAATAGCGTTGACCTCTTCCTCCCTGGGTTCGATAAACCTTGGGTGATCCACTTAAGGGAAACTTGCTGCTATTCTACAAACCTCTGCACTTGGAGGCCCAACACTGTCTACAAGAACAGACGCGTGCATAGACATCAGGCTTTTTTCTGGCGCCGTTGCCGGGGAGGTAAGGTAAAAGGTACTAATATTCTTTGGTTACTAAGTCTTTTAGTTGCTGGTGAGTGCTCAGAGTTATTTCTAGTTAGGCTTAATGGAAAACAAAGAGTTCTTTAGTCTTTTTCCTGAGTTTAGATATGAAGTATTTGAAGAGAAAATTGAAAAACCTTTGGAGCTTAATTTGCATGCTAATAGTGTTGGTAGTATGAATGTTTCAAACACTGTTATTACTAATGCTATAGAAAAATCTAAGCTTGGGGAAGCTGGTTTTGTTAAGCATGATATTTTTAGTTCCCCAGCTTTAGTGGAGAAAGTTTGTTATGATAATATTTTATCTCCCATATGTGATGTTCCTTCTTATGATGATATGTTTGATGAGTATGCTTTGCGAAATAGTTGCTCTCTAGCTTGTGATGATACTAAACCTCTAGTTTATGATGGTTATGATGATGGGTATAATATTTTTAGTTCACCTAATTTTGAGGAGAAAACTAGTTATGATTACAATATGCCTCCTATTTTTGATGATTATGGTGATGAGAATAATTATCCTGTTGAATCTGCTCCTACTACGATTGTTCATATAGGGAGTATTAATTCTTTTATGCATGTAGCTCATGATAGGGAAGCTTTATGTGATAGTTATATTGTTAATTCTATTCATGATGCTACTGAAAGTTATTATGAGAGAGGGAAACATGGTTTGATGGATCTCAACAATATTAAGTTTTCCCTCTTTATGTTGCAAATCTTAAAGTGACACTTGTTTTATCTATCCATACTTGCTACTATGTGCCTCGTTGATTATCTTACAAGATTCCTATGCATAGGAAGTGGTTTAGATTTAAATATGTTTCATATTTGCTTTTTGAGACTCTCTATTGCTTTAAGTTCCTATATTGCGCCTTTGCCTCAAACTCTTATATGGCGCCCACATGAGCATCTTTGCAAATTACTGCGCCTAGCTCAAATGCGTTAAAGAAAAGCACTCTTGGGAGATAACCCAATGTTTTCTTTTCAGTACTTTTTCTTTTATTTGAGTCTTGGATGTTATTACTACTGTAATAACTGCTCCTTATCTTGTTTATTTCATTTTTGTTCCAAGAGAAGCCTCTAATTTGAGTGAGGTAAGATTTGGGGATGCTGCTGTCCTGAAACAGTTTTTGGTGCTGCACCATAAAAATTTGTGAAAATTCTCTGTACATATTTTGGACCTGCGATTTCTTGTGCATATGACCCAGGTTATATCCAAACTTTCATTAGTTGAACACTTTTTGATTTGAGCAACAGAAAACCTCTCAAAAATTCGACCTTTGTCAGCTGTTCTGTTTTGACAGATTTTTGCCAATATTTGTGTTGCCGCTTTATCGCTTTCTTTTTGAGTTCTTTTGATCACGGAACTTTTGGGGAAGTTGCTACAGTAGTATATACTTTATATGTGGTGGTTTTAGGTTGAAACCTAAAGCAAAAAGGGTTGATTCAATGCTATGCTTACACTAATGTTGCTAGTAGAATTGTGTTTAGTTTTGTATGAAGGAAGTTTTCAAGTGTAGGGACTGGAGAATGATGAGATGAGATGAAGAATGGACAAAAGCTCAAGCTTGGGGATTCCCATGCATCACCCCAAGAAATATCCAAGAAGTACAAGCATCAAAGCTTGGGGATGCCCCCGAGGCACCCCTTTCTTCCTCGGCAAAAATCAGGTCACCTTTCAAGACACTATATTTTTATTGCTTCATGCACTATGTGTTTTTCTTGGAGCGTCAGTTGTTTTAGTTTTTATTATTAGTTTTGTTTTGTTTGTTGCAATAAATGGTTAGATCACATCATGTTTCCTTTGGAGGAGATGAACTCGCTTTTCGATTGCCAAGAACACTTTAGTTTTCACTCTTATCGTTCAACGAGTGTTCTTCTTTTTCCGCTACTACTTTTGGTTTTTGTTTTCGTCTTGATTTGCATTCAAATCTTGTCATATCTTTTCTTCAAGGTGTATTTTTTCCTCTGATATTTATTGGTTTTTATCAAAAGAGGTGTTCATAAAAATTTCAAATGGTGTTGGAAAAGAGAAAAAGCTTTATGCAAAAAAGTGGTACAAGAAGGAGCTTGTGTAGAATGCGGCCTAGGCTTTTGCATGTCATGCTTGATGTCTTTTTGATAGTATACTTAGTGGTTTTGCTGTAGCATGACTTGTTTCAAATAATTAAGATTTCTTAATGAGCCTTTGAAAAAATCATGCGTTGTTTTTATCGTTTGGAAGCATTATTTTGGTTTTCTCCTTGATGCTTTATTTGGGTTGACTTGGTGCATGCTCACACATGTTCGACTCTTCCAAAGTCGCCCAATAGCCTCTATGATCATTTAGTTTTTGACTTTTGATGCCATCTTATGCTTCTTTTAATGTCGCTTTGTCGCTTTGCATGATTATGGCCATTATTGCTCTCATAGTTGGTCGCTCCCAGTCTTTTGCTAGCCCTCGCCTTGTTCTGAGTATGAGCTCTACTCGTGCATCCAACTCCTAAAAACCAAGTTTGCCATTATGTCCACTATAAATTCCTATGCATGGTATTTGTAATCCATTCCAAGTAAATTTTCATGTGCTACCTTTCAAAAACCCTTCAAAATACTTCTCATTTTGTGCCACTGTTTTTAGCTCATGGGGACGTAGTGGTCGGATTTGCTATCTTCCATATTGCTTATTCCAAAAATAAAAAAATAAAAAAAAGAAAGAAAAAAGGCACTCCTCCATGGTATATGAATGTTGGTGGGCACCCGATGGAATCGGTTAGCCATGGTTTGAGAAAGGAAAAAAGGTGGAGAGGAGTGCCAAGCTTTATAAAAGAGCACAAAAGGTGCCAATCTCTCTCTCAAAAACTTGCTTCATTTTTGTATGGAAGATGGTAAGAACCCCATTGCTAGTCGTTGACAAAAGCAACCACCTCTTAAAACTCAAGTTTTATCTCTCTGTTTTACAAATAAAAAGCTCTAGAACATGTTTAATCACTGCTTCCCTCCGCGAAGGACCTTTCTTTTACTTTTATGTTGAGTCACCACCTTCTATCTTTATGCACCATTAAGAGAGCATAGTTGTCATTCTTAGTATAATGTGTATCGTCCCAAAGTTTTCATTGATTGATTCATATTATTGGTTTCACTTGTTTTCAAATTATTTGTATCTAGTCGTCCTCTTAAACTTGAAGGTGTCCTATACATTTATGTTTTGCTATTCCATGAGGGACAAGCTGAAAACTATTTACTATGTTTTTCCATATGATATGAACACACGTTTGACTTTCATTGTTTCATTATTCATGATCTTTTGTTTATGTTCTTTTTCATGTTATAACATGGTTGCTAAGTTTCTATTATCAAGATTATGTCTTTCATGCCCATATTTTAAGTTCTCATGATCCCAGCTCACAGTGCTTACATATATGATCAAGATTGTGTAGGTGCATGTCACCTCAAAAATTATTTCTTTTGTTATCACTTACCTACTTGAGGACGAGCAGGAGTTAAGCTTGGGGATGCTGATATGTCTCAAACGTATCTATAATTTTTGATGCTCCATGCTTGTTTTTACACCATTTGCCTTGTGTTTCGTTACACTTCGTGGCACTTTTATGCGATTTCTGAAACTAACCTATTGACAAGATGCCACAGTGTGAGTTCCCTGTTTTCTACTATTTTTGTGTTTAAGAAGTGATACACACGAAATATTCTCAGAATTGGACGAAACAAGTTCCTGAAGTCTTATTTTGCCCGGAAGCTTCCAGAGATCCGAAGAGGCGAAGGAGAGGGGCCATAGGCCAGCCTCACACTAGGCCGGATGGCCCAGGCCCTGGCCGCGCCGCCTAGGTGTGAGGAGGCCTGGGGCCACTCCTGATGACGCCCCTTCGCCTATAAGAAGCCTCGGGACGGAAAACCCTAAGGGAGTCGGCGAAATTTCCAGAACAGTTCCACAGCGCCGCCGCCGTCGAAGCCAAATTTCAGGGGATAGAAGTCTCTGTTCCGGCACCCTGCCGGGACGGGGAAGTGCCCCCGGAGCCATCTCCAACGATCTCCATCGCCGTCTCCACCGTCTCCATCGACCTCACCGCTATCTCCATCAACCTTGCTGTCTCCTATGATGAGGAGGGAGTAGTTCTTCCCCAGGGCTGAGGGCTCTACCGGTAGCTATGTGGTTCACATCTCTCTCCCATGATGTGATCTTTATGTGATCGTGAGCTTTGTATCATGTTGAATAAGTAGATGTTATTCTTCTTCATTATGTGTACTCTAGTGTGTTATTAAAGTAATCTATTTCTCCTGCCATGGTATAACGGTGACAGTGCGTGCATCGTGGTGGTACTTGGTCTAGGCTACGATTGTGATCTTTTATGGATTATGAGAATAATTATCACTATGATAGTATTGAAGTGATCTATTGCTCCTTTCATGGTGTAATGTTGACAGTGTGTGCACCGTGTTAATACTTGGTCTAAGTTGCAATAATATCTATCTTGAGTTGTGATTTGATTTGAATATCTCTATGAGTGGTGTTTGTCAAGTACTTGATAAACTTTGAGGAGTGCTTCGTAGCCCTACGCAATGATTAGTGTTATTCAATAGGAGAGTAATTCAGAGTACCATAGTGAAGAGAGGTTATTTATTTATTCAATTATGTTATATTTGTTGGGAGTGTGTCCACTAGTGAAAGTATGATCCCTAGGCCTTGTTTCCAAGCATTGCACACCGTTTACTTACTGTTTTGTTACTTATTTGCTTGAAGCGATACTTATTCCATACTACATTTACTACTCATAATCATCACTACCACTTGTATTTCACTATCTCTTCGCTGAACTATTACACCTATATATCTGACAAGTGTATTGGGTGTGTTGGGGATACAAGAGACTTTCTGTATCGTAATTGCAGGGTTGCTTGAGAGGGATAGCTTTGATCTCTTTCTCCCTGAGTTTGATAAACCTTGGGTGATCCACTTAAGAAAAACTTGCTGTTATTCTACAAACCTCTGCACTTAGAGGCCCAACACTGTCTACAAGATTAGACGCATGCGTAGACATCAGAGTGTGGCAAGAAACTCGGTGACCGCAAACAAAATCATCCACCGCGTTGGGATTGGTTGTGGGCTGTTGGGCCGTTCCACTGTTTCGGTAGGCTCCGCTGTTGCTCTGCTGGAGCATGCATGCACTGCGCGGATTCTTCGTTACTCGCTTGTACACTGTACGGGAGAACTCTTATTTAAACCGGTCGATTTTCGACTAAATTACCAATGTGGGACTAAAAAACAAGAGTACACTCGATCTCTCCAGCCGTTGACAAGTGCTGCCCGAAACGCGCGCTAAAAACGGCCCCTCCCTATATCACTACGCATCGCTTTCTTCTCCCCTTCATCTGCTTTGCCATCGTTTACACCACACACGTCAAAAAAGGTCACTGCTGCAGCATCAAAAAAGGATCGATCGCATGGAGTACGGGACACTTCCATGGACTGGTGCGTACAGTACAAATGGTGGGCCCAGTCCAAGTTTGGAGAGAGAGAGAGTAAGGTACACGTTTACTAACAATTTAAATGGGACACCCAGAAAAGTCATATGAAATGAAACAAAATATTTGGCTCACGTGGTTGAATAGAAACATGGGACAAAAGAATAACACCTAAAAGTAGAACTAAAAAATTGAACCAAAATTTTGGTCGACAGAACAAAAGTTTAATATGTGCAAAGCAATCACGACTCCGAGAAGGACTAATTGGAACAACACTTTACTTCGTGGGGAACAAAAGTTTGGCGAACACACGACAAGTTATGAGTACATGTGGAACACAAATTTATCGCTTGAAGACCATGGGGAAAAATAGTTCCTGGAGAACAACAATTTGGATACAAACAGACTAAATATTACTGTTCATGGAACAACTTACGGGGGCCACATGACCATGGTATTAAAAATAATAATTCCCAAGGAACCATTTTCTTGACATGAAGGAACAAAACTTTAGCAAAAGCATAAAAATTATGAATATACATGGAACACAAATTTACCGCTAGAAGACCATGGAACAAAATGTTAGTTCCTCTGAACAAAAATTGTATAAGTAGGAATAAACAGTACCGACCATGAAGCAAATTACGAGCCCCACATGTTTATGGAACAAAAATATATTTCCCAAGGATCAAAAATATTGGACAAATAGGAACAAAAATTGCCGACCATGGGAAAAAATACGAATATTTGTGGAACAAAAAATTAATGCCCGAGGACCATGTAAAACTAAAATTTGGATAAAGTGGAACAACAACTTTACTGACCGCGGAACAAATTACGGGTACATATCACTACAACACGACTAGCCTCACAGCAACATATAGACTGCAACGATGATGACATATGTATCTAGGCTCAACCTCCCCCACGTCCCCACACCTAACTCTTCCTATAACCCCACCTCCGTATGGGGATCCCTATCTAGCGGTCGGTCGCTAGTTTTAATCTCAGCGATCGTTTTCCGATCATATGTGGGGCTAAGGAATAAATGCGTCCTGCTACTCTACTGTCTATTTGCAATAAATGCATGTACAGGTAGACTGTTTCCCATGTCAGGTGAAAAGATTCCCTAATCCACTTGCGTTGCCTCCCAGTTAATTAGCATCTCACTCCTAATCACTGCATGTAAATTAGTATATTCACATGCGACGCATACATGCATTAATTTCTCATGCATGCAACGGATACTATATTCAATGTATTTTATCTTTTAAACAATTATTCTGATTAAAAATCTATTTTCACTAATAAATTAGTTTCGACGAGATCTTCAAAACTAGCACCCATATTGATATGTTCAGATGACTTTTTTTTCGGCCAAAATTTATCAACGCTATTTATCTAAGTTATCAGTGGTAAATGTGAAAAATTAGCAACCCTAAAAGTTCATTTAATTTGGAAACATTTTGCCAGACTTTTGTAGACCACATGTTATCAATCCGGTATTTTCTTTTTCTGCAATTTTTTCTGATGAATTTTCCATTAACGAAAGTTTTGCATTCATTCACTATGGGACAAAAAAAGCTGCCATCAACGAGATTCTTTCTCAATTTAAAATTTCAAAATATTTTATATCTCAAATGAGAACACCAATTTAAAATCTGATTTTATCAGTAAATCAGTCTAGGCGAGATCTTCAAAACTAACACCCATGTTGATATATTTTGATAACTTTTTTTTCTAGACTAAAAGTTATCAATCCTGAATACGTGATTTATCAATGATAATTTTTTAAAGTTATCAACCCTCAATACGTGATTTATCAACGGTAAATTTTAAAATTTACCAACCTAAAAATTTAATTTCATATAGAATGTTTTGACATCTTATTTGCTCATAAGTTATCAACCCTCTACCTGTTATTTATCAACGATAAATGTGAAAAGTTACCGACACCAAAACTTAATATCATATGGAATATTTTAACATCATTTTTCGCTCACAAAGTTATCAACCTCTCTTCCCATTAGTTATGAACAGTAAATGTGAGAAGTTATCAACCATAAAACTTAATATTATTTAGAATATTTTGATGACTTTTTTCTAGGCTAAAAGTTATCAACCCACGTGATTTAAAGTTATCAACCCTCAATACGTGATTTATCAATGATAAATTTTAAAATTTACCAACCTAAAAAGTTAATTTTATATAGAATATTTTGACATATTTTTTGCTCACAAGTTATCAACCCTCTACCTGTTATTTATCACCGGTAAATGCGAAACGTTACCGACACCTAAACTTAATATCATATGGCATATTTTGATACCATTTTCGCTCACAAGTTATCAACCTCTCTTCCCATTAGTTATGAACAGTAAATGTGAGAAGTTATCAACCCTAAAACTTAATATTATTTAGAATATTTTGATGATTTTTTTCCAGGCTAAAAGTTATCAACCCTGAATACGTGATTTATCAACGGTAAATTTTAAAGTTATATCAACCCTCAATACGTGATTTATCAATGGTAAATTTTAAAATTTACCAACCTAAAAAGTTAATTTCATATAGAATATTTTGACTTTTTTTTGCTCACAAGTTATCAACCCTCTATCTATTATTTATCAACTGTAAATGTGAAAAATTACCGACACCAAAACTTAATATCATATGGAATATTTTGACATTATTTTTCGCTCACAAGTTATCAACCTCTCTTTCCATTAGTTATAAACAGTAAATGTGAGAAGTTATCAACCCTAAAACTTAATATTATTTAGAATATTTTGACAACTTTTTTTAGCTCACAAGTTATCAACCCTCCGTTCGTTATTTATCAATGGTAAATGTGAAAAGTTACTGACCCAAAAAAGTTAATATCATTTAGAATATTTTGGCGACTATTTTAGCTCACAAGTCATCAACCCTCCGTCCGTTATTTATCAATGGTAAATGTGAAAAATTACCAACCATTTTCCTGTTATTTATTAATGGTAAATGTGAACAGTGTCGACCTCAAAAGTTAATATCATTTAGAATATTTTGGTGATTTTTTGGCACATAAGTTATCAACCCTTTGCCCGTTATTTATCAACAGTAAATGTAAAAACTACCAATGCCAAAACTTATTTTCATATTGAATATTTTGACACCTTTTTTAGCTCACAAGTTATCAACCATCTACCCATTCATTATGAATAGTAAATATGTGAAGTTACCGACCCTAACAGATAATATCATTTAGAATATTTTGATGAATTTTTTAGCTCAAAAGTTATCAACACTCTACCCGTTATGTACTAATGGTAATCTAAAATGTTATCGACCCCAAAAGTTAATTTTCCCACTTGTTATAAGTGGTTATAAGTGGTCATCCCCACCCGATATTTTCCCCATAAAAACCACTAGCCCGAAAAAGGCAACTATACAATTTGGTCCAAAGGAACATGAATTAACGTACCAAATAACTAAAAAGGGAATTGTTAAAAGGGAATTATATCAACTTTATTATACTTTATTTGAGTTATAAGTGGTTATAAGTGGTTTTCCCCACCCATTATTTCCCCTATAAAAACCACTAGCCCGAAAAGGGAATTGAGAAAAACCACTAGCCCAAAAAAGGGAATTAAAAAAGGTAATCCAATTAATATGGAATTTGATAAAAAAAAGGGAATTGAAAAAACGGATTACGTGTGTGCATGTATGCCTTCTCAAAGCTATGCATGCATGAGACGTAGCTAGCCTAGCATCTCTAAACTAATGCATGCATGGATAATAAAAAGATTAAGGAACTAGAGCCAAGCACTCACGTGCATGCATCTATCCAGCTAGTGGTCCAACCGTGTGTGAACATACAAGACAAGAAAATAGGTGCGAACGCATAATGAAAGGGAATAGGAGGGGACCACTTTTTCTAGCTGACAGAATGCATGAGAGCTGAACAATCATAGCGATGGAGCGCTCCGCGCAGACAGAAAGTGATTGCTCGAGCGATTGGTCGCCGTAAAGGGAATTCGCCTCCGTATCCTCATCCCAACTTCTGATCCGAATTTCCCTAAAAGAAAGAACTTCTGATCCGAATCGGCGCCAGTATACATCTTAACCCTAGAAGCAGTCCACCCCAGCCAAAAGAGCCGCCACAAGTAATTCTGTCGAATAGGCGAACTATCATCGATCTCTTCATCTCTGGCTCCCCCTCCCTCCGGCCCCTCTTGAGAGATGTGTTGTTACTCGGAGACCAAACGCCATGGCGATCTTGCCTTGAATGATGCAGGGGCACGGGTTCAAGGAGAAGGGCCGAGGCGGAGCACATGGCGGACAAATGGCTATCCAGGTGCGACTTCTATTTCCTCCTTTTCAGATTCATGTCTCCCTTCCCCTATTCTTGATCCATTTACAATATTCCTACTGCAGTCTTGCCGCATCACCTGCAGTTGCTCGGTGGTGATGGTTGCCGCGCTGGCGCCGATGGGGATCGGGGGCTGGCGGCTGAGGGCGACGAGGGATTTCAGGATTTGGCTTCGCCTCCACCGCCAAGGACGTCGCTACCGGCGTCGTAGCCAACCATCTCACCGCCATTGTGACAGGTGCGAAACCATTTTGCCCGTTCTGTTAATGGTCTGAAGGCCTAAATACTG
Source organism: Dactylis glomerata (assembly GCA_007115705.1). Taxonomy (NCBI): domain Eukaryota; kingdom Viridiplantae; phylum Streptophyta; class Magnoliopsida; order Poales; family Poaceae; genus Dactylis; species Dactylis glomerata. Next base: position 3,781,173 of record QXEO01000548.1, on the reverse strand, counting down.
AATTGAGCGAGGAAGTTATATAGTAAAGTTAGCAATTCTCAGCTTAAAGGAGTACCGAATGCAAAGTCTATTATTCATGTGCACTGTGCTGAGTAATTAATTAGATCAGGAAGAACACAAATTGATTAGTATGGTTATCTGCAACTTGGTATCTGTACATGTTATGTCCTGCAGCTTTCAGATCTCGTTCATTTATTTCCCGAACTTTCAAAGGGAAAAGTAAAACTGAGCTTTACTTTGGCAATTACAAGGAACTTTTATGTGAACTTCAAATTGTCTTGCACCCCTTGTCTTGGCCATGTAAGGTACGTGGTCTCTGTGACTTCGTCTAACTTTGGAACTCTGTCTAAAGCTGGTAGACCAAACAATTTCAGTTTAGGTAGATTCAAGGGTTATCTGTAGTACGCAAATTGTGAAAATTGTTAACTAGACCATGGCAGCAATTAAAGTATATATTATAATTCCCAAATCGTAGCATTACACTGGTGGAAAAAAGGCCTTCAATCCCGGTTTGTAAAGACCATTAATCCCGGTTTCCGCCACCAGGACTAACAAAGCGCGACTAAAGGCTTCAGCCTTTAGTCCCGGTCGTTTATGAACCGGGACCAATGGTCCGCCACGTGGGCCTAGGCATGTGCTGCGGCTTGAGGACCTTTGGTCCCAGTTCCTAACACGGACCGGGACTATAGATCCATTCGGTATAAAATTGTATTTTCTGTTTCAGAATTTCTATATTTTCTATATTTCTCTATTATCTAATCATCTCTATTCTCATATAGAATTAGATACTTATGGCTCTCACTCCATATCACATATCAAATTACAAGTACTTGTGGTCCTCACTTCCCGGTCGGTCACCCATCCTCACACTGCTCCACCCTTAGCACGCTTAACTTCTTCATTCCTTCCCTACTAGCTTCCAAGACTGTGCTCGCGACTTCTTGATAATGGTATGGTACCTATTCTATTAACCTATACACTTTGGTAATATATAATATTACTTTTTTAAATTCCAAATAAATTCACAAAATAAGAAACAATGATTACGAATAATAAGCACCAATGAATTTCAAATATTCTTTATATATAATTTAATTATTAATTTTCAGATGATTAAAATATTCAAAAAAGCAAAAATACTTGAAAAATCACAGATTCGAAAATTAATTGACTTTGTTAACCGAAACAAAGGGAGTACATTTTTTCAAACATACTCATCCAATATGGCTCATCCAACATTTTTCCAATTGCTCATCCAACATTTTTCCATACATATAATCATCCACCTAATTATTAAGGTTAAGACGATCAACATTGCTATTGTAGCCCTTTAGCTTCCAGAATCTCCTAGCTATCTCAAAGCCTAGGCAAGCATCTAAAGCGGCATATTTTAGTTGGTTCATGCTCAATGGAACTTTTTCCCAACCAAAAATTAGATCGTCTTCTTCTTTTTTTTTGTTTTTTTCTTCTTCTTCTTCTTCTTCTTCTTCTTCTCCCTTCTTCTTCTTGTCCTTCTTCTTCTTGTTGTCCCTCTTCTTCTTCTCAAGATGTGTCCCAATAATAGCATTGGCCAAATCATAGAGACTCAGCGTTGGCTTGATAGTTTGGGACAACTTGTTGAAGATCATACGCGGACGGAATAACAATTCCGTATGGCCATAGCATGCGTAGATTGTTGTTGATAGCCGCGCCACAAAACTTGATGGTGGTGTCCTTCAAGAAGTCCTTGAGTAGTTGCGGCACGGCATTGGCCTTGCAAATTTGGAAGACCAATATCTCGGACTCCACCGGGAGTTGAAGGACGGCGGCACGTTGAGGGCGCGCGTGAGTGGTGAACTCACAGTCCAAGCCCACGCACTTGACCGGTGCGTCGTCGAGGAACCGGCGCTTGACCATGCCGATCCACTTCTCCACCCTCGAAGCACGGAGGGTCTCCGTGATTGTGAAGTTCATCTCTTCGATGACCACGTAGTAGACCCGAGACCGGGGCCAATGTTGCTCCTCCATTGTCGCCGAGGGAGAGCTCGCGGGCGCCGGCGGTATGGTGATGTGTGGGAGAGGTTTTGGGGAAGAAGAAGAGGGATGTTTTGGGGAAGAAGATGATCAAATGTTGAGTGATTTATATAGTGAAAGAGGGAGAAGATGAGAGAGCACACGCCGGCGATGTGAATGCAGATCGAGTTCCAATGCGTCGCCGGCGGTTCCCGATCAGCACGACGATATACGAAGCGTCGTCGATCGATCCGAAGCGCCGTCGATCGATAACTGGCGCGAAGTGGGCGGTTCGTTTGAACGGGTCATTGGTCCCGGCTCGTGGCACGAACCGGGACTAAAGAGTAACCTTTAGTCCCGGTTTGTGCCACGAGCCGGGACTAAAGGGCCATGGGGCATTAGTCCCGGCTGTTAGATGAAACCGGGACTGAAGGTCCCTTTTGAACCGGGACTAATGCCCCCTGGCCCACATTTTCAAATGAACCGGGACTGATGAACCCTTTGGTCGCGGATCGAATTTGGTTCGAGACAAACGGGTCGAATGGAAGCCCCTTTTTCCACTAGTGTTATGTGCCACTCATAAGTTTTGTTAGGATCATCTTCATAGTTCATTGCAACCTGTCATTACGTTACATATATTTATTAAGTTCTGCAACAAGTACATGGCCAAGAGATCTCATATTCTATATGTTTGAGTTTAGATAGGTGCACTGACCCTCGTTTTTAGTTTCTTACTTCTTATTCTGTTTACAAATACACAATGAGAAGCACTTGCAGTGTTCAGAACTGTTACCCAAAGGTCTATTTTTAATGCTACTGGTAGAAATCCAGGCCTTAATATATATCTCCCTGAACAAACTACTAGCGTAAATTACCTCGGAAGAAACTACTGAATATACCTCCTATTTTTGATCTGATTTTCAGGAAGCTTGGCTGGTAAACAAAGGGAGTGGAACTCCACATATATATTGAGTGGATTTGAGGCCACTAAAAACTACACTTTAACTACAGGTAAATGCTATCCAATCACTATGTTATTAAATGGATAGCATCAGTGTGTCGATCTAGTTAAACGATGGTCTGTTTCAAAAGCATGAAATAGCACATGTTATCATATGCACACCGTCCTAACTTTGGCACACTACTGAGGTGTTTGAAGAATTCCAAGCAGCATTTTATATATCTCATGTTCTCATGGTGAGTATAAGAGCAAGCACATAATAAGATCCACAATAACCCTTCCTACTTTTTTTTGTCACATCTACTCTAGCTAACATTCGAACTTTACTTTTGCAGGCGCAGAGATCAGGAAAGGCTGCTATACTTGGCTATCAACTCTGGGCAGACTACTAGAAGAAATAGATATAGGATTAGTTCAAATATCATATTTCAAATCAAGATTGTAAGATGTGTACTCATACGATATTTTAATGTATCGGTTGTTTATTCGAATATCAATATTGAATCATTTCTTTATGTCATGTTCATATTTGAGATCTGTGTGTGTTATAGCGGGTATCTTATGAAGTACTAATCTGTAGCAAGGGGAAAAAATAACATCTTTGAGATGATCAAGCTACACAATCTAAATAATAATAATTATTTTATAAATAAAAGTACTCAACCCATATATAATTGTAGCAACAGATACAATCGTTGCTTGACATGTGTTGCCCCCTTTGCAACGCTTAACCCATTACTTACCAACGCACACATATGCGTTGCATTACACTTTTGCAACGCCCAAAAATGCAACGCATGCTATATGCGTTGGTAAATATGCTAGCAACGCCTATATGTGCATTTAGGTACAGATCCAAGCGTTGCTGTAGGGGGTGTTTACAATGAATGCCCAAGGACCAAAAATGCATCTACTGGAGGAACAAAGGTTATAGACTAGTTGGAATAAAATTTCAAAGTAATCCAAATATATCACAACCATCCTCAATAAATCATAACAAACGACTGAACAAAAAAACCTAGATGGAACAAAAACAAAATAAAATGGAACAAAAAAATACCTATGGTTACATTGTGCCCATTACAATTTCTTTTTCACGATGGGGTTTGCTCGGGTTCCGGTCGCGCGTTGTTCCGTCGCTCGTTCCGGCTCACTTTTTTCTCAGGTTCCGGGTACATGACTTTGGGAGTCATTGTTATTTCTCTCGAAACAGGCTTTCGCCCCACTATATAAATATAGCAATCACACTGATACAATAGTTCGCAACCAATAAAATGCTAGGGCAACAACAAAAACATGCCCAAAAAGAAAAGAAATGACAACAATGGTGAAGTGACAAAACGATGATGACCCGCAACCGTTGCGCCCTCCGTCTTTTGCCCACCACACTCCAAGCACTCTGAAACACTCGTACCAAACAACACCTTCAAGAAGGAAAACGTCATTAAGATGATGCTACTGCCCGGACCTGACCGGTCCAAGGGTTTCCCCTGGTACGTAGAGTACAGTGGACAGGGGATTCCCACGATGCCCTCCAGGAAGCAATGGTGTCACTCCAAGGCGACACCGCATCAGGGTCAGACAAGCTGACAGAGATTTCTCCCGACCCCATCACACAAAAAACCCTGGCACAACGGAGCACCACCACCTAACCTCGCCACCCACCAGCATGCGCCACCACGATCTTGAAGTCGCCATTGTCAGTCACTTCTTGACTCTAGCCTATGGCCTGAATAGCGGAGGCACACGACATCGTCGGGGCTAAGAACAACAGCCTCGCGGCCGAGCGGGAGGAACCCACCTCCACCGCCGAGAGACAGTCATTGCCCGGACATAGCAGCTGGAGCACGCCAGGCCCTGACTGGCCCGGCCAGACCAAGATAGGTCCGTAAAGCTCCGGCCACCATGCTGCAATATGCTGGCCACAGACTGCCGTCCCCATCCCCGTCACAGCGTATCCTCCACCACCAGTCAGTCTGGCCGAGCCTGGCCCGCTCGAGCCCATCTGGGCCCGCCCAAGCCCATCTAGGGCCGGGGCACCCAGACTAGGGACCAGCAGCCGCTGGAGCCCTGCAGCCGAGCCGTGTCGTCATGCTTGCGGTGGTGATATCTTTTCACCGTCCAGTTGGGAACCCCAAGAGGAAGGTATAATGAATATAGCAGCAAGGTTTTCCCTCAGTAAGAAACCAAGGTTTATCAATCCGAAGGGGAAAAAGCCAAACAACTGAAGGTGATGCTTGCTAGCTTGCGACAGCTCGGGATAATTTATAAGGTGCCTCGTCCAAGCTTTGCTTTGCTAGCTGCAACGCGAAACCTGCACACAACACAACCAAATACTTTGCTCCCAACTTACGATGAGGTTGTCAATCTCACCGGTTTGCTTGAAACAAAGGAATGAGCGTATCGAGTGGAAAATAGTAATAGTATGTGAGTAAAGTAAACAGTGCGAGTAAAGTAAACAGGTGATAGCAATATAAAGGAAATATGACCATCTAGCTACTGCTATGGACCCATAGTCCAAGGTACACTACTCACTCATCACTCTGAAGGCAAGCATGGTGATGAAGAAGACCTCCGGTGGCGATTCCCCTCTCCGGCAGGGTGCCGGGAAAAGCTTCTGGACCCTCCCGATCTTCGGGTCGACGGCTGCGACGGATCACGATGTGTTCTGGAAAACTAATCGGGTCTTTAGGTTTTTTTCGTCGGGGGGTCTTTATAGGTGAAGGGGCATCGTCAGGAGTAGACCAAGGTGGTGTCACACATAGGGGGCACGGCTCAGTCCCTGGCCGCGCCGCCCTGGTGTGTGGGCCCCTTGTGGCCCCACTCCGTCTCCTCTTCGGTTCTCTGGAAGCTTCCATGAAATTCTGAGCGACTGGCTTTGGTTTTGTCCAATTCCGAGAATATTTCCTACGTAGCTTTTTTGAAACACAAAAATAGCAGAAAACAGGGAACTGGCACTGTGGCGACTTGTTAATAGGTTAGTTCCGAAAATGCATAAAAGTGTCACGAAGTATAACGAAACACTAAGCAAATGGTGTAAAAACAAGCATGGAGCATAAAAAATTATAGATACGTTGGAGACGTATCACGCCACCAGAGGACGACACCACCGCCAGAATCACCCGAAATCGCTGGACCAGTGCTGCCCGAAGTGCACCGCCGCCAGGGAAGGAGAGGGCCCCGACCCGCCTGCCATGACGCGGGGAAGGAAGAGTCGCGGCCGCCGGTGTTGCCCGGGCTTCGCCCAGCGACCTCTGCCGGCGGCGCCGATGGGGGAGAGGGGTAGGAGGAGGGACGGCCGCCGGCGGGTGGGGAGGGCCCCGTCGCCCTTGGGGGGGAGGGGTGGCGAGACGGGGCGAGAGCTCTTTTGGGGGGGGGGTAGGATATTCCACTTCGAGTCATTGCTATTTAAACAGGGCAAAACTTGTGTCATCTTCCGGTATGAGACTATTCATATAAATGGATCCCGAGATTGTTGATTCAGTTCAGTCGGTATGATTTGCTGTAATTGCTTCGTATGGGAGAACAACATGATCAGTTCCAGGATCCCTTTTTGCACTAAAACAAATACTCTGATTGATATATACACTAAACATTTAGAATAAAGAAGCTACCTACAAAATACGATCGTACTGCTTTGCTTAGCTACCAGCTAGCTAGAGCTCCAGAGTGTGTGGGAGAAAAAAAAAGCATGTTGCTGGCTAACTTACCATTATACAACATGAGCTTTTGTGGCTTAATTCTCATGGGCCATTCAAAAAAGAAAAACTAGGCACCTATTGTATATTTTGATGATTCTTAAACCAGTAGTTAACATTTACTGAAACAAAGGATGATAATTTACACATACCAATACCAAATTAGTGAGAGAAAAGGTAGAAAAAATATATTTTTAACTAATGATGAGGCAAGAACAAAATTTTGGACTAAAAACAACAAACTCAACGTTTGTGGAACTAAGTTTTAGCACGTGACATCAAAAAACATGTACACAAGATACACATATTTGTTCCCGAGGAAAAACATTTGAGAAAGATGAGCACAACTTTAGCGACCGTGTAACAAATCATGAATTCGAGTCAGAACAATTGCAATAGCCTTTTAGTTCTAGAGAAACAAAAAAATTGAATAAGAATAAAACATTAGCGACCCGGATAACAAACATGAATTCGAGGAGCCTAATTGCAATGGCATTTTAGTTCCAGAGAAACAAAAAATTGGATACGAATAAAACTTTAGCGATCCGGAGAACAAACATGAATTTGAATCAGACAAGTTGGAACAATAATATAGTGTCCAAGGAAAAAAAATTGGATAAGAAGGAACAAAACTTTAGTGACAGTACAATAAATCATGAATTCAAGTTAGACTATTGGAACAACATTATAATGTACATTTTTTTTTGGATAAGAGGAACAAAACTTTAGCGACCACGAAACAAATCATGATTCGAGCCGGACTATTTAGAACTATTTGAGTTCCAAGAAAAAATGGAAAAGAAGGAGCAAAGCTTTAGCAACCGTGGAACAAATCATAAATCCGAGTTAGAGTAATTGGAACAATATTTTAGCCCTCAAAATAGGATAAGAAGGAATATAAGTTTAGTGGATTGTGGAAAAATCATGAATTCAAGTCAGACTAATTAGAAAAAAAAATGTTGCTAAGGAAAAAATTGATATGAAGAAACAAAACTTAAGCAATCACGAAACAAATCATGAATTTGATTCAAACTAATTGGAAAAAATTTAGTTAGCGAGGGACAAAAAATTAGATTTGAAGGAACAAAATTTTAGTGACCGCTTACCAAATCTTATATTCGAGCCAGACTGAATGGAACAACAATTTAGTCCCTGAGGAACCAAATTTTGGATAAAGCGGAAACAAATCTTTAGCGATCGTCAAGCAAATCGTAAATTCGAGTCAGATTAATTGGAACAACATTTTTGTTCCTAAGGAACAAAAATTTCAAAATTTGGATATGATGAAACAAAGCTTTAGCAACCACAAAACAAATCATGAGTACAATTTAGACTAATTGGAACAAGATTTTAGTTCTTGGTGAAAAAAATATTTGGACAGGAAAGAACAAAATTTAGCGAACCGCAAAACAAATTATGAATTCGAGTGAGACTATATGGAACAACATTTAAGTTCCTGAGAAAATAATTTTTGGATAAGAAGGAACAAAATTTTGGCTACATCAGAACAAATCATAAATTCAAGTCAGACTAATTGGAACAACAATTTAGTCCCAGAGTAACAAACATTTAATGAAGAAAGAAAAAACTTTAAATTGAGCCATACTAATTAGAACAATATTTTAGTTCTTATGGAACAAAATTCAAAACATTAATTCAAAATAGAAAGTAAACTAAAGAAAATGGAGAATGAAATTTGTCATGCAAAATTAGAAACCTTAATATGAAAAAGAAAACTATTTATGAATAAATGAACATAGAGTTATACATCTTGGAACAAAGTAGAAGTGCATCAGAACAAAAAGTTAAACAAAAAGGTATTTAAAAATAAAAAGCTAAAGAGAAATAGATAAATATAAATAAGAAAGAGTGAAAGAAACATGACTTAAAAATTAATGAAAAATTAAATTAAAAGGAAAAATGAAAAATAAAAGATCACACAAATTAAATTCAGTAAAAAATACTAGTATGCCAAGAAGAACAATAGAAACTTTTCATGGTCTGGAACTTCGGATACAAGAAAAATTTGAAAATCATGTAAGAAATGAAAACCGGACTTGAAATATAAGCGTGGGAAGGAAACAAACCTAAGATAAAGGAAGGAAAAAGAAGAAAATAAATCTATACCTAATAATAAAGGGAGCAAGAGTTCCATGGTTTGGTTTTTCCGTTTTTTCTTGCCCTTAAAGTCAAACAAAATTACCCCCACTACCACCGGTAAGTAGAAAAAGAAACGATTAGACACAGAAAATATGTAGAGCCTACCCAGCCTCGTCGTCTCCCTCCGTTCCTCCCCTCGATCCCCGCATTCGATACGTTGGCGGTGCGCCCTGCACGGCGAGGCTTCCGGCGTGGCCCAGCCTTCCACGGAGAGGACGCCGGGCGCAGCCCCTAGCACGGCCGACCTCCCCTTGATCCCCGTGGTGGATGCATCGACGATGCGTCCTCGATGGCGAGGCTCCCCGCTCCAGATGCTTACGGGTTGAAGATCTGGAGGGGGCTGGTGCCCACCCCTCTGAACCTCTCAGAATTCACACCGGCGAGCGCCCTCCGCACAGAGCCCTGCTCCTGTTCTACCTTCGGTCTGTGACACCCCAACTTTTATAACCTTGTTTAAGTAAGAGTTTGGTAATGCAAAAATGAGGGCCAGCAAAAACTTTTTGTGTGTAATCAAATTTAATGGAGTCTCTTGATTGTTGCTTTGATTGTTGAGTGATTGTTTCTTGTGTAGGTTGCTTGTGAGCCTGATTTTGAATCGACACAATCCTTGTTCCCTTGTGGTCATGTCAGCAATACTACTAGTTATTTTGTAAAACATTATATTGGCAACCCTTCATGTTTCAAAAAAAAATTCAAAATAATGAGCCAAAATTTATTTTGAAAACAAATGTTTCTATACCTTGGTATGATCCCACTATTGTGTGATCTATTATTTTATTTTTTTACAAACATTTTGCCAAAGGATTTTAAACCTCTTTTAAAGGCTTTAAAAAAAATTAGGAGATGTTCTTGTCACTACTATATCATAGAAATCTTACAAAAGCTTTACGCCCTTATTTAATTTTTTTTTGTACCCTACTATGACACGATCATCATTGAGCATTTGTGCATGACTTGTTTCCTGGAATGCTAGAGTGTTGTCTGTATTGACTTTGCTTGAACTGTGTATGATGCATTGACTTGTTTGACCTATTATGTGTGTGTAGCTATGATCTATAGCTAGGCCTGTGGCCCAACTTATCTAAAACAAATCAAGTTATATAATCTCCAGTGGGGATTTGCTTACAAGTATATTTTCAAATTATTTTCCAAAAAAGATCCCTTTAATATTTTCTTCTCTATCAGCTCTAAAAACTCCATTTCGTATGAAAAGAGTATTTATTTTTAGAACACAAGTTTATAAAAAATAGAAATGAAGCTCACTCTATGAATGCATTAATTTTATTTAGCAAATATCTTCTATAAAAGTATTTTCAGAATTATTTCTCCTATTTTCAAAAACAACAAATATAGGCAGGATATCTTCTTGGTATTATTTCTATCTCTAGGAATTACAGGATGACTACAAAAGTTTTATAAATGATTTTTGTGATCTCTTTAACTTAGAAACCCCACTTGGCTATGATCATATTCCCCATGCAAATCATATATATATATCTATATCTGGTCTATATGATCTTGTCACAAACTCTAGCTCAGAATCATCTAGGAGATCCATGTATAATCATGCATGAAGTTTCTCACATCTATCCCGTACCCCTTTGTTCCCTACTGAAAGGATCGTATGATTGACTAGAGGGGGGGGGGTGAATAGGAGCTACCCAATTTTTTACTTCTTTTCAAGTTAAGGCTAGACAAGAAGGTAAATTCTCTAGATGTGCTACTAAGTGAATTTACCTAGAGTGACAAGCAAGCTATCAATAACAATATAAGTAAAGATACAAGTAAAGGATAGAGGTAACTGCAATGGAGACATGAAGACACAAGGACGTATTCCCATAGTTCCTTCCTTGTTACGGGAAGTATGTCTACGTTGGAGAGGTGTGGCGCCACAAAGGCCACCAACGCCACAAAGGCTCACCCTATTCTCTGGCGAACAAGCCACAAAGGCGAGTTCGCGCTCCACTAAGCGATGCCCTTGAAGGCAGCACAAGACCTTTACACAGAGTATTGGGGCAAGCTCCACAACTCAATTGGAGGCTCCCAATAGGCCCACCAAGCTATTACACATAAAGTTAAGCTTAGAGGATGGCTTCTTCTGGCTAGGAATCCGATGAACACAAAGATTACAAGCCCCTCAACAAAATGAGGGGGAAATCAAATCACCTTGGTGGAAGTGTAGATCTAGGTCTTCTCCCTCAAATCCCAAAAGGGCTTTGAGTTCTAGTGGCTAGGGAGAGAGATCTAGTGCTTTGAAGCTTAGCAACAATGGAGGAGAGAGAGTGGAAGCCACAGCCCCTTCTAGAGGTAGAAGAAGGCTTTATATAGTCCTCCACGAAATGTAGTCGTTGTTGTCCAACTAGGTCCGGAGTCTCCGGCCAGGAGGGCCAGAGTCTCCGGCCTGGAGGGCTGGAGTCTCTACCCTAAGTGACTCCGGCACCGGAGTCTCCGGCTAGAGACCAAAGTCTCCAGCCCAACTCCGGACTGGAGTCTGAACTGTCCAAGCCCTTTGGCTAGCCAGAACCCAGCCAGACAGACCGGAGTCTCCGGCCCCTAGGGACCGAAGTCTCCGGCCTTAGCCTGCCGACCCGGAGTCTCCGGCCAGAGACACAAAGTCTCCGGCCCAACTCCGGGTGGGCATCTGACTTGTTCGACTTTGAGGCTTGCCTGGGCGAGACCCCTAGACTAGAGTCTCCGGCCAGCAGGGTCGGAGTCTCCGGCCTAGAAGTTGCAACAGCAGCACTTCGTGGAGACCCTCTCCACCATTTCCACCTTCGCAAAGCACCCTACAAGACAACTAAGCCCTAAACCCACTATAGGACTACGATCTCCAATCTTTTCTTCCTTTTTGGGGTGCACCTCCGTGAGATCCTGAATCAACCTAGAAAATCTTCAAAACTTTAATAGCATGGTTAATTCACCATATGTTGTTAACAAACACCAAAATACATTTATTAGGGAAATGCTCTTTCAATCTCCCCCTTTTTGGTGTTTGATGACAACATACGGATTTGCAAGATATAAGCACAATAAAATAAAATATATAGCCAAAGCCCCCTACTTGTGTGCACAACACCATTTACATTTGAACATGAGTCCACACAAGTAAGGATCATCACTCCCCCTATATATTTCACAATTATACCAAGAGCAAGTAATAATATATGAGACTAATAACATGCATAGAAGTAAGACTAAACAAGATAGCATACACCAATAATAGTATTACTAGCAATAAAAGAACTTAAGTCTCACAATAATACCGTACCACACAAATGAGAGTTCAACACTAAGATAAATGAGACACAACATGAAAGTCCATGGAGTTGTGTCTCAACCAAAGCAGATGTAAAGCAAATCCAAATAAACCCATCCCATGGCAAATCCCACGAAGACAACCTAATAGAGCTACTTCTCCCCCTTTGGCATCGAGACACCAAAAAGGGAAAAGAGCGATGCTACACGCCCATGAGATCACTCATCGTCTTCATCCTTGGGCTCATCCTCAGAACCGGCATCGAAGTCCTCATCCCCTTCTTCAATATCTTCAGGAGCCATGAGCTTCTTGCCATGAGGCACATTGGAGGTGCCAGAGGTGACCTCCTCAAATGCTTGCCAATCAGTCAGACCCTTGCTCTACTTGCCATAGGAGTGAGTGCCAGATCATGAAGAGGAAGGAGGTGATTCCACATAGCCTGGTCAAGAAGCCCGAAACTCCTTGTGAAGAGCTTGTTGATTATCATTCATGTGCTTTTGAGCGATGTAGCTCTCATATTGCTTGTGACGGATGTCCACATTCATGCAAAGCACATTCCTTTGAAACCAATTGAGCTTCTTGAATTCTTGCCCAAACTCATTGGTGGAGCTAGATCCGGCATTGCTAGCATGCTTCATCCTTGGGCCCCTTCTAGTTGAAACCCCTTCTGCAAAGGTATCATCATCTTCACCTCTCACCGGAGCAAATGGTTCCTTGGAGTGACCGGTGGGAGCCTTGCATTGAAGCTTCACAACCTTGTGATCTACAAGGTTTGCCTTGAGAAGAGGATGGTTGAGCTCTTGAGCACGAATGAGCTTCATGACAAATGGGGCATAAAGAGAAGTCTTCTTGTTGACAATGCAATCATTGATTTCCTTGTGAATAAAATCCATCACATCAAGTGGCTCAATGATACGTCTCAAACGTATCTATAATTTTTGATGCTCCATGCTTGTTTTTACACCATTTTTCTATTGTTTCGTTACACTTAGTGGCACTTTTATGCATTTTCCGGAACTAACCTATTAACGAAGTGCCACAGTGCCAGTTTCCTGTTTTCTGCTGTTTTTGTGTTTCCGAAGTGATACACAGGAAATATTCTCGGAATTGGACGAAACAAAATCCAGAAGTCCTATTTTTCTCGGGAGCATCCAGACATCCGAAGAGAGGAAGGAGAGGGGCCAGAGGCCACCCTCACAAGGGTCTGGCGCGGCCCAGGCCCTGGCCGCGCCACCCCTATGTGAGGAGGCCCTGGCTGCCCTCTCGCGACGCCCCTTCGCCTATAAGAAGCCTCGGGACGGAAAAACCTAACCCCCCGATCAGATTTCCAGAAAGAGTTCCGTAGCTCCGCCGCCGCCACCGACGAATTTCGGGGGACAGAAGTCTCTGTTCCGGCACCCTGCCGGGACGGGGAAGTGCCCCCGGAGCCATCTCCATCGGTCTCCATCACCGTCTCCGCCGTCTCCATCGACCTCACCGCCATCTCCATCAACCTTGCTGTCTCCTATGATGAGGAGGGAGTAGTTCATCCCCGGGGCTAAGGGCTCTACCGGTAGCTATGTGGTTCACCTCTCTCTCCCATGATGTGATCTTTATGTGATCGTGAGCTTTGTATCATGTTGAACAAGTACATGTTATTATTCAGATATTTTGTGTACTCTAGTGATATTATTAAAGTAATCTATTCCTCCTGTTATGGTGTAACGGTGACAGTGCGTGCATCATGGTGGTACTTGGTTTAGGCTATGATTGTGATCCCTTGTGGATTATGAGAATAATTATTGCTATGATAGTTTGAGTGATTTATTCCTCCTTTCATGGTGTAAAGGTGGCAGTGTGTGCACCATGTTAGTACTTGGTTTAAGTTGCAATGATTTCTATCTTGAATTGTGATCTGATTTGTTTATCGCTATGAGTGGTGTTTGTCAAGTACTTGATGAACTTTAAGGGGTGCTTCTGTAGCCACTACGCGATGATTAGTGTTATTCAATAGGAGAGTAATTCAGAGTACCTTAGCAAGAGAAGTTACTTGTTCAGTCATGTTATATTGTTGGGAGTGTGTCCACTAGTGAAAGTATGATCCCTAGGCCTTGTTTCCAAGCATTGCACACTGTTTACTTACTATTTTGTTACTTGTTTGCTCGCAGCGATTTTTATTCCAAGTTACATTTGCTACTTATAATCATCACTACTACTTGTATTTCACTATCTCTTCGCCGAACTAGTGCACCTATACATCTGACAAGTGTATTGGGTGTGTTGGGGACACAAGAGACTTTCTGTATCGTAATTGCAGGGTTGCTTGAGAGGGATAGCTTTGACCTCTAACCTCCCTGAGTTCGATAAACCTTGGGTGATCCACTTAAGGGAAACTTGCTGCTGTTCTACAAACCTCTGCACTTGGAGGCCCAACAAGTGTCTACAAGAATAGAAGTGCATAGACATCAAGCTCTTTTCTGGCGCCATTGCCGGGGAGGTAAGGTAAAAGGTACTCGCAAGCTCCTGTGTGAGTGCTCGGAGTTATTTCCTTTAGATTCTGCAATTATATCTTTTTGTTTCTTGTTTTTATTTTCACTAGTTAGGCTTAATGGAAAACAAAGAGTTCTTTAGTCTTTTTCCTGATTTTAGATTTGAAGAGAAAATTGAAAATCCTTTGGAGCTTATTTCGCATAGCAATGTTATTAGTACGAATGCTTTGAATACTGTTAATGCTAATGCTATAGAAAAGTCTAAGCTTGGGGAAGCTGGTTTTGTTGAGTATGATATTTTTAGTCCCCTAGCTTTAGTGGAGAAAGTTTGCTCTGATGATATTTTATCTCCCATATGTGATGTTTCTAATGATGCTTGTGCTCCTCATCCTTTTGAAATACCTATGAAAATTGTTAGGCGTGTTATGGATAACTGCTATTTTGGAGATGGAACTGTCCATCCTGGTGATCATTTGCTTTTTATACATGAATTATGCGAGTTGTTCCAGTGTGCAGGTATTTCAATGAACCAAGTTAAGAAGAAGCTATTCTCTTTGTCACTGAAAGGCAGAGCTGAGGAGTGGTATCGGCTGCTTGAAGATGGTCCCTCTATTGACTGGGAGGAAATTGTGCATCTCTTTTATTCTAAATTCTACCCTTCTAGTCAGGTTTATAAAGATAGAAATTACATTTATAATTTTTATCCGCATGAGGGAGAAAGCATTGCCCAAGCTTGGGGAAGATTGAAGTTACTAATGCATAAATGTCCTATTCATGATCTTCCCCGTAATATTGTTATTGATAATTTTTATGCACGGCTTACTCTTCCTGATAAGGATTATTTGGATGCTTCTTGCTTTGTATCATTCACTCATATGAAGGAAGATGCTAAGTGGAAACTTCTTGACCGTATACAAGAGAATGCTGAAGGATGGGAAAACGACAAAGGTAAAGGATCAGGTATGAATTACGAGTTTGATTGCATTAAGTCTTTCGCTGAAACTGCTGATTTTCAAGAGCTTAGTGCTAAATATGGTCTTGATTCTCAAATTATGGTTGATTGCTTTAAAGCCTTTGCTTCCCATATGAATGTCCCTAAAGGAAATGGGGACGTGTATCATGAACCTTTTAAGGACACTTGCATAGAAAGTGATATTGTTATTGATGATTCTAATAAACATGCTCAAACTTCTAAAAGTCCTATTTCTTATAAGCATGTTAATTTTTGTGGAGTACATAGACCTTGTGAACAGAGTTACAACAAGGAAGATTATTGCATCACCCACGCAAATGAAGAAACTACTATGTGGTACAAGGATATAGGTGAGATCGGTAAAAAGGTTTGTGAGCTTTATCCTTTTCTTTGTAAACATTGCGATGACATAGGTCATTTTAATTTCCAATGCTCAAACCCTAATAGTTACTCTTCTAGTACCTTAAGTTTGTATTGTGATGACAAGATTACTCCTAATCAGCATGATGAGCTCACTTTGTTCTTGGCGTGTGACGAGATATCTAGAAAGATTGCTTTGATAGATATGAATGATGTTGATATTAATAGCACCCTTCGTGGTTGTCGTCTCTATTGTGCTAAAGATTGCCTTGCAAATACTTATATTCAGAATCTTATAAAACTTGATATTTTGCCAAGCTATGACAGGACTGATAGATGTTTTTATCTTATTAATAGAGAGGAGGAATCCTCCAAAGTTTCTTCTGTTGTTCCTGTCAGCAAACCAGATTATGTGGAGAAGATGCCTTTCCCTCCTAGAGAATATGTGGAGAAGATGCCCTTCAAGTCTCTCCCTCCTAAAGGAGAGAGTAAGAAGAAGAAGAAGAAGAAGAAGAAGAAGAGGAGTAAGAGGCGAGAGGACACAGTATCTTCCCTTAAGCTTTATGATCCTGCTATAGATTATGATAATTCTGATTGGGATGATGTTCCTATGCCTGTTACTTATGTTAGTGATCATGATTGGGAAAAGCACTCTACTTTTGATATTGAAAATCTTTTTGGTACCAATTCTAAGGTTAATAATTGTTGTACCATTAGTGCTATCCATGTTCCTTCTTATGATGATATGTTTGATGAGTATGCTTTGCGACATAGTAGTTCTCTAGCTTGTGATGATGAGTATAATGTTTTCAATTCACCTACTTTTGAGGAGAAAAATAGTTATGATTATAATATGCCTCCTGTCTTTGATGATTATGGTGATGAGAATAACTATTCTATTGATTCTGCTCCTACTACTATTGTTCATGTGGGGAGTATTAATCCTTTTATGCATGTGGCTCATGATAGGGATGTTTTATGTGATAGTTATATTATTAGTTCTATTCATTATGCTACTGAAAGTTATTATGAGAGAGGGAAACATGGTATGATGGATCTCAACAATATTGAGTTTCCCCTCTTTATGTTGCAATTCTTGAAGTTGTACTTGTTTTGCCTTCCTATGCTCTTTGCTTTGTGCTTTCATGACTTGTCTCTTTACAAGACTATTTTTCATAGGAAGTGGTTTAGATTTAAATGTGTTCCATACTTGCTTTTTGATGCTCTCTATTGCTTTAAGTTCCTATATGGCGCATTTGCTTCAAGCTCTTATATAGCGCCCACATGAGCATCTTTGCAAATTACCGCGCCTAGCTCAAAGGCGTTAAAGAAAAGCACTCTTGGGAGATAACCCAATGTTTTTACTTTTCAGTACTTTTTCTTTTATTTGAGTCTTGGAAGTTATTACTACTGTAATGACCACTCCTTATCCTTTTTATTTCGTTTTTGTGCCAAGAGAAGCCTATAATTTGAGTGAGGTAAAGATTTGGGGTTACTGCTGTCCTGAAACTGTTTTCGGTGCTGCACCGTAAAAATTCGTATAAATTTTCTGTTTATCTTTTGGACCTCCGATTTCTTGTGCATATGCCCCAGGTTATATCCAAACCTTTCTTAGTTGAACACTTTTTGATTTGAGCAACAGAAAATCCCTCAAAAATTCATCCTTTGTCAGCTGTTCAGTTTTGACAGATTTCTGCCAATATTCGTTTTTGCCACTTTATCGCTTTCTTTTGAGTTCTTTTTTATCATGGAACTCTTGTGGAAGTTGCTACAGTAGTATATACTTTATATGTGGTGGTTTTGGGTTGAAACCTGAAGCTAAAAAGAGGTTGAATATATTTTATGCTTGCACTAATGTTGCTAATAGAATTGTGTTTAGTTTTGTATGAAGGAAGTTTTCAAGTGTAGGGATTGGAGAATGATGAGATGAGATGAAGAATGGACAAAAGCTCAAGCTTGGGGATGCCCAGCACCCCAAGAAATATCCAAGAAGTACAAGCGTCAAAGCTTGGGGATGCCCCCGAGGCACCCCTTCTTCATCGGCAAAAATCAGGTCACCTTTCAAAACACTATATTTTTATTGCTTCATGCACTATGCGTTTTTCTTGGAGCGTCAGTTGTTTTAGTTTTCTTAGTTAGTTTAGTTTGCTGTAATAAATGGTTAGATCACATCATGTTTCTTTTGGAGGAGATGAACTCGCTTTTCATTTGCCAAGAACACTCTAGTTTTTCACTCTTATCGTTTCAACGAGTGTTCTCTTTTTCTGCTACCGTGTTTAGCTTGCTTTTTCCGCCTTGATTTGCATTCAGATCTTCTTATATTTATTTATCAGGGTGTATTTTTGCCTCTGGACCATGTTGGTTTTCCTCAAAAGAGTTGGATTTAAAAATTTCAAATGGTGTTGGAAAAGAGAAAAAGCTTTGTGCAAAATAGTGGTACAAGAAGGAGCTTGTGTAGACTGCGGCTTAGGCTTTTTCATGTCATGCTTGATGTCTTTTTGATGGTATGCTTAGTGGTTTTTCTGTAGCATGACTTGTCTCAAATAACTGAGATTGCTTAATGAGCCTTTGAAAAAATCATGCGTTGTTTTTATTGTATGGAAGCATTATTTTGGTTTTCTCCTTGATGCTTTATTTGGGTTGACTTGGCGCATGCTCACACATGTTAGACTCTTACAAAGTCGCCATTAGCCTTCATGATCATTTAGTTTTTTACTTTTGATGCCATCGTATGCTTCTTTTAATGTCGCTTTGTCGCTTTGCATGATTATGGCCATTATTGCTCTCTTAGTTGGTCGCTCCCAGTCTTTTGCTAGCCCTCACCTTGTACTGAGTATGAGCTCTACTTGTGCATCCAACTCCTAAAAGCCAAGTTTTCCATTGTGTCCACCATACATACCTACTAGCAATTTGCTATTCCAAGTAAATTTGACTTGCTTTTATATTCTCTTCAAATTAAACTCTTACCAGTGTTATGCGAAATTCGGTCAGTAAAGCTCTCACGAACCGGAAGGCACACTTTACTTTTTCCTGTTCTTAAAAATTTGACATTGTGGTCTTTTATGCTGAGTTGTTATGCTTGCAAGTTGTAAGTTGGAGACTAGCCCAGCCATGCCGTCATGGGGCAAGCTTTCAACATTGCACTTCTTATTTGAGTTGATATTGTGATCTTTTGTTTATGGATGCCCGCTGTGTGAAATGAATTGGGAATCTTGTGAGGATCATGGAGTTTTTATATGTGTTAGGAAAACGCCGGGCCGCCAATCTAAGCCATGCATAATTCATGGTGGAAATTTGCAGCATACCCATGGTGAACATTCGACGACGCATCTCACAATAAAAAGCTAAACAATATAGCAAATAAAAGAGATGCCGAGGTGTTCATTGTCTGCTTGTCCTGTCATTTTGGTGTGGGCTTGTTCCACGTCATCGGGCACGGAGGTACCCCATTGGCGGTTCTCAATGATATGCATATACTTACAATGACAAGAGCCTTGCTTGGGACTCTAAGTAAACTAGCATAGTTTGGGTACTCATATTCACGGGACACGAGGTTTTCAACTTATGATTTGTCAAGCATATGCATCATAATTGTTCTCGCATTAACTTTAACCATTCAAGATGCTTATGATGGGGGCAATGAGAGCTCAAAGCCAGTAAGTACCATAATTTTTGAAGGTTATAAAACTTGCAATCACTGCTTCCCTCTGCGAAGGGCCTTTCTTTTACTTTTATGTTGAGTCACCACCTTCTTTCTTTATGCACCATTAAGAGAGCATAGTTGTCATTCTTAGTGTGATATGCATTGTCCCAAGGTTCATTGATTGACTCATATTGTTGGTTTCACTTGTTCTTAAATTATTTGTATCTAGTCACCCTCTTAAACTTTGAGGTGTCCTATGCATTTATGTTTTGCTCTCTTTGAAGGACAAGCTGAAAACCACTTGTATGTTTTTCCTTATGATTTGAACACACGTTTGACTTTCATTGTTTCATTATCATGATCTTTTGTTTGTGTTCATTTGCATGTTTACAACATGGTTGCTAAGTTTTTATTGTCATGATTATATCTTCATGCCCATGTTTAAGTTCTATTGATCCCAGCTCACCAATGCTTACATATATGATCAAGATTGTGTAGGTGCATGTCACCTCAAAAATTATTCTTTTGTTATCACTTTCCTACTCGAGGACAAGCAGGAGTTAAGCTTGGGGATGCTTGATACGTCTCAAACGTATCTATAATTTTTGATGCTCCATGCTTGTTTTTACACCATTTTCCTATTGTTTCGTTACACTTAGTGGCACTTTTATGCATTTTTCGGAACTAACCTATTAACGAAGTGCCACAGTGCCAGTTTCCTGTTTTCTGCTGTTTTTGTGTTTCAGAAGTGATACATAGGAAATATTCTCGGAATTGGACGAAACAAAAGCCAGAAGTCCTATTTTTCTCGGGAGCATCCAGACGTCCGAAGAGAGGAAGGAGAGGGGCCAGAGGCCACCCTCACAAGGGGCTGGCGCGGCCCAGGCCCTGGCCGCGCCACCCCTATGTGAGGAGGCCCTGGCTGCCCTCTCGCGACGCCCCTTCGCCTATAAGAAGCCTCGGGACGGAAAAACCTAACCCCCCGATCAGATTTCCAGAAAGAGTTCCGTAGCTCCGCCGCCGCCACTGACGAATTTCGGGGGACAGAAGTCTCTGTTCCGGCACCCTGCCGGGACGGGGAAGTGCCCCCGGAGCCATCTCCATCGGTCTCCATCACCGTCTCCGCCGTCTCCATCGACCTCACCGCCATCTCCATCAACCTTGCTGTCTCCTGTGATGAGGAGGGAGTAGTTCATCCCCGGGGCTAAGGGCTCTACCGGTTGCTATGTGGTTCACCTCTCTCTCCCATGATGTGATCTTTATGTGATCGTGAGCTTTGTATCATGTTGAACAAGTACATGTTATTATTCAGATATTTTGTGTACTCTAGTGATATTATTAAAGTAATCTATTCCTCCTGTTATGGTGTAACGGTGACAGTGCGTGCATCATGGTGGTACTTGGTTTAGGCTATGATTGTGATCCCTTGTGGATTATGAGAATAATTATTGCTATGATAGTTTGAGTGATTTATTCCTCCTTTCATGGTGTAAAGGTGGCAGTGTGTGCACCGTGTTAGTACTTGGTTTAAGTTGCAATGATTTCTATCTTGAATTGTGATCTAATTTGTTTATCGCTATGAGTGGTGTTTGTCAAGTACTTGATGAACTTTAAGGGGTGCTTCTGTAGCCACTATGCGATGATTAGTGTTATTCAATAGGAGAGTAATTCAGAGTACCTTAGCAAGAGAAGTTACTTGTTCAGTCATGTTATATTGTTGGGAGTGTGTCCACTAGTGAAAGTATGATCCCTAGGCCTTGTTTCCAAGCATTGCACACTGTTTACTTACTGTTTTGTTACTTGTTTGCTCGCAGCGATTTTTATTCCAAGTTACATTTGCTACTTATAATCATCACTACTACTTGTATTTCACTATCTCTTCGCCGAACTAGTGCACCTATACATCTGACAAGTGTATTGGGTGTGTTGGGGACACAAGAGACTTTCTGTATCGTAATTGCAGGGTTGCTTGAGAGGGATAGCTTTGACCTCTAACCTCCCTGAGTTCGATAAACCTTTTGTGATCCACTTAAGGGAAACTTGCTGCTGTTCTACAAACCTCTGCACTTGGAGGCCCAACAAGTGTCTACAAGAATAGAAGTGCGTAGACATCACTCAACATATGTGGTCTCCCCTTTACAATAGACTTCATGAGAGTAGGCCAAGAGGTTCACTAAGTCCCCACGAATAGCATCAAAGTTACCAGCTTGAGGGGCAATGGAGGCCCGGAAAATGCGAAGCAAAATGTTGGACCGTTGAGATAGCCCAAGGGTGCCTCCAATGACTATCTTCTTATCATCCCTGGTGTAAAGAGGATCAAGCTTTTTCTTCTCATAGTACTCACCGCCCACATGCATCCTCATGCCACTAGGAGTAGTAGCACCATGAAACTCATAACCAAGAAGAGCGGCAAAGTCCATGAAGTTGGAGTGGCAAACCTCTTCTCCAGTCATCCAAGTCATGGGGATCTCCTCACCATCCCCAAAAACAAGTGTAGCAAAGAACTGATGGACCAAGGTGATGTTGTAAGGCTCTTGAATCTTCATGCGAGCATGGAGCCCAAGCTTGCAAGTGATCCACACAGCCTCTGCGAAATATGCACTGTACTTGGCAAAATGGGAGAAGTCCATGACCGTCTGAGGGCAAACCGAGTACTTCTTGAGAGAAGCATAGAACTCCTTCATGATCAGCTCTTGTTCTTTACGGACAAAGCAATGGTCACACAAGTTGCGCGGGAGAGCATACATGTTCTGCTTCATCATCTCAACATATTTTGAGGATGACAACCCTTCCAAAGTCACAAGACTATCGAACCTGACCTTCTTAGCAGCCTCAGCATGTTCCTCCTCAGCCATCCTAGTCTTGAGCTTCTTGGCATCCCTAGCTTGCTGAGTAATGATAGACTTCTGAGCAATGGCCCCGGTGGCGGGATTGACAACCAACTTGTCCTTGTTATGAAAGTCTGATTTTCGAGAGCCGCCTGCACCTGTGAATGAGTGAGGAAGATAACAAGGTTGAGGTGACATGTCCTTGAGTCAAAAATAAGCAACTCAGCTGTAGATCATACTCCCAGGGCTGATCTAGCCAGAGTCTCCAGGGACTCAGGCCGGAGTCTCCGGCCGAAGCTGGAGACTTTGCGTCCAGGCCGGAGTCTCTGGTTGGACCCAGGAGCCCGAGCCTAGGAGACCACAAAGACCAAATCGAGAGTAAAAACCACAAAAAAGTTGCTATAAAGATGATAGACTACCACTAGAAGGTTCTACACCATTTCAAACTATGGAAAAAAATGCACATCTCATAGATCTAGAGAGAACTAGATGGAGGAGATGAAGAGCACATTTACCGGAGTCCAAGACACAAACCAGTCGGTGGGAAGATTCCCACAACCTCAAGGAGGAGATTGGCTGGTGGCACGGCGGATCCCAGGGCTTGGGAGAGCTCTGGGCGTCGATCTTCGAAGAGGGGCGGCAGGGGGTGAGTATGGGGCATGGCGGCAGATGGGGAAGAATGAACCGTTCTTCCCCACCCCGTGCCCTAAGTGATTTTTTGAAACTACCCGGGTTGGAGTCTCCGGTACTTACCCCGGAGTCTCCGGCCCATCAGAGTCTCTGGGCTATGAACCCCGGAGTCTCCGGCCCCCCTCGACTAGGTCAACATATATGGTGTAAGGACATGTCATTTAGAGATTTTCAGCAAGTTTGTGGATGAGATAGACTTGGGATGGAATCAATTGACACTGTGTGGTACAAAATGCTCATGTTTGCAAACATGCAAATAAAACCAAATAAGACCAAACATGAGCATGTTCCTATAGAAGATAAAGCAATAAACCAAATGGGAAACTCCTCCACAAAGGAGGTCAGTGGCCAAAGGCCACCATGTATGAGTATATAGGCATAGCACCGCGAAGATATATCTTGGGCCCAAAACCTTGACTCATCGATTAAGCTCAAATTGTCACAAATGACAAGATAAAACCATACGCTTACTATTGGCATTATGGGGGGAGGGATAGTCCAATCAATTAGAACCGCACTCCCCCTATTTCTGTGCCCACACCTAGAACAAAACTCACGTTAGAGTATGGGAGTTTATGCACCTAGCTCAAGCCACATTGCTTGAATCAATGATATTTAGTTCATGCCTCAATTCCCGGAATCTTGCTTCATCAAGAGGCTTCGTGAATATATCGGCAAGTTGCTCATTAGTGCCAACATAAGATAGATCAATATCTCCACGGTTGACATGATCCTGAATGAAATGATGATGAATCTCAATATGCTTCATCTTGTTGTGTTGCACCGGGTTGTGAGCAATCTTGATTGCACTTTCATTATCACATAAAAGAGGCACTTTGTCAAAAATGACACCGTAATCCTTCAAAGTTTGCCTCATCCATAAGAGTTGTGCACAACAACTTACCGCGGCTACATATTCGGCTTTGGTGGTAGAGAGAGACACACAATTTTGTTTCTTAGATGACCAACACACCAAAGACCTACCAAGAAATTGGCAAGCCCCGGAGGTTGATTTCCATTCCACTTTGTCTCCTGCCCAATCCAAATCCGAGTAACCTACAAGATCAAAACTTTTTCCCTTTGGGTACCAAAGACCAAAGTTAGGGGTATTCACTAAATATCGAAAGATTCTCTTGACCGCCACTAAGTGGCTTTCTTTTGGTGCGGCTTGAAAACATGCACAAACTCCTACACTTAACATAATGTCCGGTCTAGATGCACAAAGGTAAAGCAAGGAACCAATCATAGATCTATAGAGTTTTTGATCCACTTCTTTACCATTAGGATCGAGATCAAGATTAACCTTTGTTGGCATGGGAGTCTTTGCACCTTTGACTCCTATCATCTCAAACCTTTTGAACATGTCTTGGGTATATTTGGCTTGTTTCACAAAAGTCCCTCCCTTCAATTGTTTGACTTCAAATCCAAGGAAGAACTCCAACTCCCCCATCATAGACATCTCAAACTTGTCGGTCATGAGCTTAGCAAACTCATCATTGAAAGCATTGTTAGTAGAACCAAATATAATATCATCAACATATAATTGACAAATGAAAAGCTCCCCATTGACCTTCTTAGTAAAAAGAGTGGGATTGATCACCCCAGTTTCAAACCCACGATCAACCAACAACTCTTTAAGGTGCTCATACCACGCACGTGGGGCTTGTTTAAGTCCATAGAGTGCCTTATCAAGTTTGTAAACGTGGTTAGGAAACTTAGGGTTTTTGAAGCCCGGGGGTTGCTTCACAAAAACCAATTCATTTAAGGGACCATTGAGAAATGCACTTTTAACATCCATTTGTTGAAGTTTAAAGTTATGATGAGATGCATATGCAAGTAAGATGCGAATGGATTCAAGACAGGCAACGGGAGCAAAAGTTTCACCAAAGTCGATACCCTCAACTTGGGAAAAACCTTGAGCCACCAATCTTGCCCTGTCACGAATGACAATGCCATTTGCATCTTGCTTGTTCTTGAAGATCCACTTGGTCCCAATGACATTACGGCAATCTTTGGGTCTTTCTACTAGAGTCCAAACTTTGTTGTGCTCGAAGTTGTTGAGTTCATCATGCATGGCATCAAGCCAATCCAGATCCTCAAGCGCCTCATAAACTTTCTTGGGTTCTACACAAGAGACAAAAGCATGATGAGAGCTAAAGTTAGAAAGTTGCCTCCTTGTGGAGACACCTTTATGAACGCTCCCAACAACATTTTCCAAGGATATGTTTCTTTGTCGAAGAATGGACTCAAGCTTCTTCTCACGGCGAGTGCAAGCCTCAAGAGGAGATTCTTGAGAGACTACTTGATCATCTTCATGATCGTTGTTCTGGTCCTCACCTTGACCAATTGGATTGCCTTGATCATCAAGTGTCCCGTAACCATGGAAATCAGATGAATCTTCATCAGGGCCTTGATCACCCCAGGAGACTCCAGTATCCAAACCCGGAGACTCCGGTATAGGCCAGAGAGTCCGAACCACCGGGGCCGGAGACTCCGGGCAAGATTGCTCGGTGGGATGATCTTGAGGTTGAGGGTGCGCAGCTTGTCTTTGGTCAATGTCCTGTGGGTGTTCAGTAGGTGAAGGCTCCACTTGTGTAGAGCATTGTCCTTCTCCTTCGGCCAAAAGGTGTCCCTCAATGGGCCGGAAGAATCTGACACCCATTCTTCTTATGGCTTGGGGAGGAATTTCATCACCTACATCACAAACACCACTTTGTCCCACAAAGGAACTATTATCTTCATCGAACCTCACATTACAAGTCTCTATAACATGCCTGGTGGACTTGCTATAGATCCTATAGGAATGTGAGTTCGTGGAGTAACCAACAAAGATACCCTCTAAAGCTTTAGAATCAAATTTTGACAAACGAACACCTTTCTTCAGATAGAAGCACTTACAACCAAATACCCGAAAGTACATGATGTTGGGCTTTTGCCCGGTAAGTATTTCATAGGGAGTCTTGTTCAAGTTCTTGCGGAGATAAAGCCGGTTGGTGGCATGGCATGCGGTATTAATATCTTCGGCCCAAAAGTTGTATGGAGACTTGAACTCCGCCAACATAGTTCTTGCCGCATCCATAAGAGTCTGGTTCTTCCTCTCAGCAACTCCATTTTGTTGTGGGGTATATGCAGCGAAATATTGATGTTTGATACCTGCATCACTAAGAAACTCATTTAGGGAGTAGTTCTTGAACTCGGTGCCATTGTCACTTCTTATAGTCAATATGGTGGTATTGAATTGACGCTCTACTTTAGTGGCAAAGTCTTTGACGATTTGTTGGGTCTCACTCTTGAACTCAAAGAAATAAACCCAAGTGTATCTTGAATAGTCATCGACAATAACCAAGCAATACTTCTTGCCACCAAGACTTGCATAAGTGGGAGGTCCAAAGAGATCCATGTGAAGGAGCTCCAAGCACCTCTTGGAAGAGATAATAGTCTTGCTTGGATGGCTTGTTTCATGCATCTTTCCTTCAATACAAGCCCTACAAACATGATCTTTGGCAAAAGAAACATCCTTTAGTCCGAGTATGTGGCCGCCGGTGTAGAGATTTTGCAAAGCTCTCATATTGACGTGGGCTAACCGGCGATGTCAAAGCCAACCCACGTCGGCCTTAGCAATTAGGCATATCGCGGTCGTAGTGGGTTTCTCCGAGAAGTCCACCACATACAAGCCATTTTCGACATACCCAACAAAGGCAACCTTGAGAGACTTACTCCACATGATGACCACAATATCAACATCAAAATATGTGACATAGCCCATAGTAGCAAGTTGATGAACGGAAAGTAAATTATAACCAATGGTTTCGACAAGCATGACATTCACTGGGGACACATCCGGAGTGATCACCACCTTCCCGAAACCAAGTACCTTAGAGGATGACTTGTCACCATATGAGACCGTGACATTAGAAGTATTTGGCCTTAGATATTCCACAATATTTTTGCTTCCGGTCATGTGGCTTGTGGCACCACTATCAATGATCCATTTTCCTCCCCTGGAAGCAATGTCCTACAAGAGATCAATTCTTGGATTTAGGTCCCCATTTTTGGATGGTTCCTCTTTTGTTAGTCACAAGAATCTTAGGTACCCAAATAGCATATTCAATGTAACCATCATAGGGACCAACATATTTAGCATAGACATCACCATAATAATCCCTAAGAAGAACATAATGAGGGTTATATTTTCCTGCAAAGTCATTGTGAGTAGGGCCGGAGACTCTGGCCTTGGGGGCCGGAGACTTCGGGCAAGATGAACCAGCCGGAGACTCCGGTCCCTTGGACCCGGAGACTCCGGTCACTTCAACCTTCTCCACTTTTTCCTTTACCTTGAGCTCCTCCCACTCCTCCTCAGTGTAACAAATGTCAAAAGGAACATGAGGAGTGGGAGCAGCAGCAGCAGGCTTCTTCTTCTTCTTCTTGATCTTCTTGTTCTTCTTCTTCTTCTTTAGGGGCTCGGTCACCAATTCAAAATTCCCCCTTTTTGAGGACTCGGCAACATATCCGAGACCTTCCTTGCCCTTGATCATTCGTTGATTACTCAAGATATCATTGAGATTCTTTTCTCCTTGAATGCAAGTGGCAAGTCCCTTGGCAAGTTTGGATTTCAACCTAATGTTCTCCTCAATGATATCACTGAAGGGAATATGCCCGAGAGGCAATAATAAAGTGGTTATTATCATATTCCATGTTTATGATAAATGTTTATTTCTCATGCTAGAATTGTATTAATCGGAAACATTAATACTTGTGTGATTAATAAACTAAAAAGGTTCCTAGTAAAGCCTCTCTTTTATACTAGCTCATTGATTAACCGATGATCAAGGTTTCCTGATCATGAACATTGGATGTTGTTAATAACAGGGTCATATCATTAGAAGAATGATGTGATGAACACTCACACCCATAGTACGAATAGCAGTACGATCAAGTCATCAAGTTTATTGCTATATCAAACTCATACAAAATAGTTCTAATCCTCAGACCATGAGATCATGTTAATCACTGATGCTGGAAGAGTGCTTTGATGATATCAAACGTCACACTATTACAGGGTGATTATAAAGGTTGATTTGGGTATTCTGAAAGTATTAGTTGAGGCTCATGGATCAAGAGTGGGATTTGTCCATCCGGATGATGGAAAGATATTCTCTGGGCCCTTCTCGGTGATATTGCATTAGAATCGCTTGCAAGCATGTGACTAGGTCACGGGAATGCATTATCACAGAACGAGTAAAGAGACTTGTCGGGAACGAGATCAAACTAGGTATGGTTGATACCAAATGATCAGATCTCGGAAAAGTAATAATATTGCAAGACAAAAGGAATTAACTATGTTCGTTATTGGTTCACACAATCACTAGTTCATCATTGAGTAAGTGGGAGTCATCATGGATTTTCAGATCCCGCTGATGATTATTGATCGGAGAGGAGTCTTGATCATGTCCACTTTATTCACAAACCGTATGGTGACACACTTAAGGTTTGCCGTCGTTTTTGAGTGGATACGATACTTCGATCGAATTACAGGACAGCATGAGGGTTGTTTTAGAAAAGCACCAAAACTATTTTGGTATATCGAAATAACTCAAGGGGATATTTGTTAATGTTTGTTAATTGATTTAATTAACAAATATTAAAGAAATAAAAATGTTTTATTAAATCAATTAGTATGAATTTAATTAGCATGAATGTCATGCAAAATTAAATGGGGGGGAGGGGTTACCTCATATTGATGAGGGGGTTACCACCATGAAGAGGGGGTTACCACAATGAAGAGGACCATGAAGAGGAGGAGAGCCTCCTTGGCCGGCCACCCCCTTGGGGCTGCCCATCCTCTCCTATAAAAGGCCCCCCTCTCCTCCATGTTCATACACTCTTGATTCTCCCCTTCCCCGCATAGTTGCTGCCCAATATCCGTCTTAGCTTAGCGAAGCTCTGCCGGATTTTTAGTTCGTGATTCATACACTTGGAGAAGTGTGTGGTGGAGTGTCCGGCGAATGCCTTCTTTTGCTGCCCCACTGGACCGAGGGCGTGGAGGAGTCGACGACAAGCTGTATGTGTGACCGAGCACGGGGGCGCTGCCAGTTGTGGCGCTGTGTACACGATCTCGTGATCGTCAAGTGAACCACTACGTTGACTACGTCAAGTGAACGACTACATCGACTACGTGTGTCTTCCTCGACTCTCCATCGGCAATGTTTGTGCGGGAACATAATCCCCGCTTCCGGTCTTCGAGGGTCAGTTATTCGTTGCTACCATCTCGTAGAGTTTTCTTGGCTAGTTTTGTGTTCATGCGTAGGAAAATTTTGTTTTCTATGCTATGAACCCATCAGTGGTATCAGAGCCATCTCTATGCGTAGTTGGTATGCACGGTTAGAACACATGTGGATGTGGGCGTTGATGATCATGTTATTGCTATTTTTTATATTTTGGATCATAGTGGCATAGTGGGATTGAAGCTGCCCGAGACTAACCTTACGTGATCGCGTTCACGAGACTTGTCCCACACTTGACATGCTTCGGTATATGTGGCTTTGCGGGTGCACATTTCTCCCACTATAGTTATGATCTATTTTGTAAAGAGTTATTAATAATATTTTTATCACCGTTATGGTTATATGTTCGTAGGTAAGAACGGTTCTTCGTAGAAAGCCCCAAACCACGTAAAATATGCAAAACAAATTAGAAACGTCTAACTTGTTTTTACAGGGCATGTGATGTGATATGGTTAAATTGTTTATGTTACAAATTGTATGCGATGATCTTTTTTGTAATTTATAAACAACCGGCAGGAGCCATATGGTTGTCTTTACATTTAAATGGCCTACGTGCCGAATATATATATATATATATATATATATCCAAGTGATATATTATAATGGAGGAAGACAACCAAGGTGGTGTGCCATGGACCTTGGTGCTACGCCGGTGGAATGATGGAGATCATGCCATGACGCACAAGATGGAGATCGAATGCATGAAGGACCATATCATATCACATTATATATGCATGTGATGTTTATCCTTTTATGCATCTTATTCTGCTTAGATTTAATCACGTGATAGCATTATAAGATGATCCCTCTCACATAAATATCAAGATAAAAATATGTTCTTCCATAGCATGCACCGTCAAGAAAGTTCGTCGTTTCGAGACACCACGTGATGATCGGGTGTGACAGACTCTACGTTCACATACGACGGGTGTAAGACAGTTTTACACACGCAAGTGCTATGGTTCTACTTGGCGAGCCTAGCATGTACAGACATGGCCTCGGAACACGAACCGAAAGGTTAAGCATGAGTCATATGGTTGATATGATGAACATGGTGATGTTCGCCTTTGAAACTATGCCGTTGACGTGATGATCGGTTGCGGTATAGTGAATTTGGTTCGTGTAATCACTTAAGAAAACTAAGAGGGATGTTGTTTTTAAGTGGGAGTTCACTTAGTAATTTTGAATTATAGAACTCAATTTATCATGAACTAAATCAAAGAGAATTTGCATAGTTTGTTGTAGGCATTGGTATCCGTTCACTACCTTGCGATTAGCTATAATTGAGATAATAGAACTATAGATTTCTGGATGTTAACTTTACAAACTGGTATCGTATTATTTGAATGTCAATCTAAAGTTTTAAGTCCTATTGCAAAGTTTTAGCAAACCTTATTTACTCGATAAAATTTAATAAGTAGTATTAAATCAAGAGTAACAATTCCAGTGTTAGTATCTAAGTATCACACTTGCCTCCATGATCCTTGATATTCAAAAGTTGTTTTTAGTATCAAGGTTATCTAGGAGTTGAAAGAATTGTTTCATAAACTATCATGTGTGGAAGATATTGTGATATCTGAAACAATGTTGGTTGCAATGTGATAGAGTATAATTTAGTAAGACACATGTTCTCATATTGTAGGAGAATTTATGAAGATTGGAGACGTTGGGCGTCCAGATCTCCTAAAAAGGTTTTAGGAACTAACATTATACTCACAATTCATCCTCATGAGCTATAGTAGCTTGGTCATGAAAGTTCTCATGATAGGATGAATACAAGATGTCGGTAACATGTTTACTACATTAAAAGATTACTAAAGAATGGAATTTGGAAGACGGCCAAATATTTGATTATGGTGATCTACTTCAAAGTGTGAGTCCAAGGGTATTAGTGTTTGACTAATCATGCCTTGAACTATGTGCCATGTGTATGGCACCACTATTGATGTTGATAGATTCTTCTAGAAGGAAAAGAATTTCTAAAAGAGAATCAAAAAACTATTCTGGCAGAAAAGAAAAGACTGGAAATGTCTAGCTTAGGTATATAGAAGATATACATATTATGGGTGTATTCGTTGCTTGTTAAAACAATGTGGTTCTTGGGTATTTGATACTAAATTGGTTGGTATGAACTGTCATACAAACAACGCAATACAAGAAATACAATGGCCTAATTAACTAGCAAATGAATATGGGATGATTCTCATCGAAAACAAATAAAGTGTTATTGTGTTTCGTTGGAATTAAACCTAGCCTTCAAGATTTGTTTGAATAATTGTTATTTTGTTCTGGTATGATGAGAACAATGGTTGTTCAAATTATTACCGCATTCATAAAAGATGAATGAACGCTTATCTTGTTGGAGAAATCACATCGATAACACTGATGCTAAAAATGTCTTAAGACAAATTATTAGAAGATCATTTATGAGTGATACCACTGTTTAAATCATATTGGAAAGAAAACATGAAGGAACTCCATATTGCTGGAATTCTGGAGCCTTTTGATTTTGAATCAATTGACACTTGTGAGAATTTCCTAGAGATGATTAAAACTCCGTTCATAGGCCAAACAAGAACGGACGACTAACTTATTGGATATTGTACATGTTGATGTATATAGTCCATTATGTGTAGCCGTGTGTGGTGAATTCTTGAACTTCATTTACTTTAACCGATGATTTGAGTAGATATATGTGTATATTTACTTGATAAGGAAGAAGCATGAAATATTTGAATATTGTTCAAAGTATTTCTAGATGAAGTTGAAAATCATTGTAACAAGAGAATAAAGAATTTATGATTTGATCATAAAGGAAGATATTTGAGTTACAAGTTTAGCAAATACCTAAAAGTTGAGGAATCGTTCCATAGACTTGTATTTCCTGAAACACCATAGGAGTATGGAGTGTTCGAGAAATAAAAATCAAACTTTGTTTGACATCATTGGATCAAAGGTGTCATCTATAAAACTGTCATTATATTTTAAGGATAAAGCTTTAGATACTACCGCTTTTTACACTAAAAAGAGCGCCATCATGATCCGTTGAAATGACACCATATGAGTTATGGCATGGGATAAAACCCAAGTTGTCTTTTCTAAAGTTTTGGTATGCTATGCATACGTAAAATGTTTACTACCAAAGTCGGATAAATACGTCTTTGTAGGTTATCCCAAAGTAACTGTTGGGTTTTCCTCCAGAACACTGAAGACAAAAGTGTGTCGCTGAAAACATCAAGTTTCTTGAGAAGGAATTTGTTGCAAAAAGTCAAGTGGGAGGACAATAGAACTTTGATTGGGTTATTGAACTTAAGCTATATGTGCTGAGTAGCGCAGCGCTGGAAAGTGTCCCAGAGGCGGCCACAATACGCATGGCTGTCATACCTCAAAGGTTGTGGTCACATAGATCTAAGTTCCTATTGAACCGTGTGTTGGGTAACAATCAAATAGTAAGATTTGAGAATAGATTATTATTGTTTGACAATGATGAACTGACTACATGCAAAGAAGTGATGATGGGCCCTGACTCTGTCAAATGGCTAGAAGCCATAAACTTCCATGATAGTTCCATACACGACAAACCAAGTTTCTGAACTTGGAAGACCCTCAGAAGGCATGAAGCCTAATGAACATATTTGGATCTATAAAGGCAGACATGGATGTTTAACATCTATGAAATAGTCAACACATTGTTAAAAGAGTTTACGATTGTGTTCAAGGAGTTGACTGTGACAAGATTTGATCTTTCATACCGATATTTTGTCTGGACGGATTACTGTAGCAACAACTACATATGCCAATTTTGGTATGTTAGTTGAACAAACAAGACAACATTCTTCTATTAGAATGGTTACCTAGGACATGTACATGACATTGTCCAATGGGTTTTGTAAATTCAAAGGATGCTAAAAGGCATGCAAACTTCAATGGTTGATGTAAGCATCACGGAGTTGGAATATTCACCGTGATGAAATAATTAAAAGATTTAGTTTCATCAGATACGATGAATATGCTTGCACAAGAAATTAAGTAGGAGCGCTAAGACATATTTTCAGTACATTATGTAGAAGACATATTGTTAATTAGAAATGATGTATCTTTTATTGACATAGGTTAAGAATTTCATTAAAATTAGATTTCAATGAAAGACTTAGGCAAAAACCAAAATATTGGGTCACGATGTCTATGTAGATAGATCGAGGTGCCAATATGGTTGTGCCAAAGTACATAGATGAAATATTGAATGAAGTTCAATATGGAAACGACGAGAAAAGTTCTTGCCGGATGGAAGAGGTTGAAACAAGATTCAGGTGTTTTTGACACTTGATGAGTGAAGCCACATGAATGATTTGATCGATCATGTATACCGTGATATGTACATACCCAGATATGTCCTATGCTCTAAATGTTATGAGCATATACCAGAGTGATAAATGCCATAAGATGATCACTGGACAATAGTAAAGATATCCTTATGTGCTTTGGAAGGACTAAGGATATATATTATGTATGACAAAGTGACACATAGTTCATTGTAAAGTGTTACATTGATACTAAGTTTGTCACAAGATACAATTAAGTTTATCTCAATTTTAGCTATATGTTTAGGTGGCACAATGTAATGGAAGGAAGTTCCATGATGGATTTGGATGAGTTCCAAAGTTAAGACATTGTGATGGATTCTACAACAAAGGTTGAGTATATGGCTACTTTAGAAGTAGCAAAAGAGGGCATTTGTGTCAAGAAGTGACAACATAAATTAGCTAAAGGAACTAAGGTCTCACCTAAGGACCAAATTTATATCCAACTATCTCATTTGAGAATGAGTGATGCGTAGAGACGCAAAGACATGCAAATACACACAGAACTGAAAGTGTCAGATCTGGAAATCAGGTTTACCACATGCAACACGTACAGATAACACGTGAATGCCATAAGTGTTATATACGCAAGTATCAACTAGATTATTGACTCTAGTGCAAGTGGGAGACTGAAGGGAATATGCCCGAGAGGCAATAATAAAGTGGTTATTATCATATTCCATGTTTATGATAAATGTTTATTTCTCATGCTAGAATTGTATTAATCGGAAACATTAATAGTTGTGTGATTAATAAACTAAAAAGGTTCCTAGTAAAGCCTCCCTTTTATACTAGCTCGTTGATTAATCGATGATCAAGGTTTCCTGATCATGAACATTGGATGTTGTTAATAACGGGGTCATATCATTAGAAGAATGATGTGATGAACACTCACACCCATAGTACGAATAGCAATACGATCAAGTCATCAAGTTCATTACTATATCAAACACATACGAAATAGTTCTAATCCTTAGACCATGAGATCATGTTAATCACTGATACCGGAAGAGTGCTTTGATGATATCAAACGTCACACCGTTACAGGGTGATTATAAAGGTTGATTTGGGTGTTCTAAAAGTATTAGTTGAGGCTCATGGATCAAGAGTGGGATTTGTCCATCTGGATGACGAAAACATATTCTCTGGGCCCTTCTCGGTGATATTGCATTAGAATCGCTTGCAAGCATGTGACTAGGTCACGAGAATGCATTATCACAGAACGAGTAAAGAGACTTGTCAGGAACGAGATCGAACTAGGTATGGTTGAAACCAAATAATCGGATCTCGGACAAGTAATAATATCGCAAGACAAAAGGAATTAACTATGTTCGTTATTGGTTCACATGATCACTAGTTCATCATTGAGTAAGTGGGAGTCATCATGGATTTCCAGATCCCACTGATGATTATTAATCAGAGAGGAGTCTCAATCATGTCCACTTTATTCATGAACCGTAGGGTGACACACTTAAGGTTTGCCGTCATTTTTGAGTGGATACGATACTTCGATCGAATTATAGGACAGCATGAGGGTTGTTTCAGAAAAGCACCAAAACTGTTTTGGTATATTGAAATAACTCAAGGGGTATTTGTTAATGTTTGTTAATTGATTGAATTAACAAATATTAAAGAAATAAAAATGTTTTATTAAATCAATTAGTATGAATTTAATTAGCATGAATGTCATGCAAAATTAAATAGGGGTTACCTCATGTTGATGAGGGGGTTACCACAATGAAGAGGACCATGAAGAGGAGGAGAGTATCCTTTGCCGGCCACCCCCCTTGGGGGTGCCCATCCTGTCCTATAAAAGGCCCCCCTCTCCTCCATGTTCATACACTCTTGATTCTCCCCTTCCCCGCATAGTTGCTGCCCAATATCCGTCTTAGCTTAGCGAAGCTCTGCTGGATTTTTAGTTCGTGATTCATACACTTGGAGAAGTGTGTGGTGGAGTGTCTGGCGGATCCCTTCTTCCGCTGCCCCGCTGGACCGAGGGCATGGAGGAGTCAATGACAAGCTGTACGTGTGACCAAGCACGGGGGCGCTGCCAGTTGTGGCGCCGTGTACATGATCTCATGATCGTCAAGTGAACCACTACGTCGACTACGTCAAGTGAATGACTACGTCAACTATGTGCATCTTCCTCGACTCTCCATTGGCAATGTTTGTGTGGGAATGTAATCTCCGCTTCCGGTCTTCGAGGGTCAGTTATTCGTTGCTACCATCTCGTAGAGTTTTCTTGGCTAGTTTTGTGTTCATGCGTAGGAAATTTTTTGTTTTCTATGCTACGAACCCATTAATCACTATGATCACATATGGGGTTAGAAGAACAAGGAACTTCAATAACTTGTATTGGTGGGACTTTAGATTGTTCAATAGTTAGTTAAATTTGAAGTTGCTCATGAATCTTGGTGAGATTAGAGAATTTGCTTTCCAAAGCCTTGTGGGCTTCTTCAAGCTTCTCAAACTTCTCACGAAAATCATTACGACCAACATCAAATTCAACTTTCTCCTTTTTAAGCAACTTGACCATAGCAAGAGCATGGTCACGTTCTTTAGTGAGTTTAGACAAGTTTAGATTATGAGACTCTTCTAGTCCCAACAATTTCTCCTCTAAAGAGACTCTCAAGTTTTGCTCTTCTTCGAGCTCAATTGATAGATAGCCAACATTATCGGCAGCTAATCTTTCCAACTCCTCCTTCTTCTTGATAGTGTCATGGGCATCACCTATTTGAAACATTAGTGTCTCAAAGTATATCTTGGTTGGCCCCTACATGTTAGCAATGAATTCATCACAAGAAACTAGTTCTTTCTTAATCTTAAGACTACTCATATCATCCATAGAAGTAGACTCGGAATGAGATGATGAAGGAGTAGGTGATGATGTTACCTCCGAGGCCTTGGCCATAAGACACTTGTGGTTGGCGATGGTGGCGTTCTCATTATGTGAGTTGAAGAGGGATGTAGGTGGAGTGGAGACAATGGCAATGGCGGCCATTTCTCCATTCTTTTCATCTTTGGAGTCATCATTATCGGACCTGGAGTCATACTCCTCATGAACCACCAACACTCTTTCTCCTTTGTTCTTGTTGTCCTTGTTCCCATGCTTCATGGATGGGTAGAACTTTGATGACCGGCGCTTGGGGATGAGCCGGCCTTCATTGTCCTCCTTGTTCTCATAAGGACATTCGGCGATGAAGTGCTTGATTCCTCCACAATTGTAGCAATGCCTCAATTTAGAGTCACCACCCTTCCTTGGAGATGACTTGAACTTGGATCCCTTCATCTTGTGCTTGTTGGCATCCCAAAAAGCAGTTGCATTGAGAGCCAAGTGTTTATGGAGTGCAAACTTGAGATCTTTTAGAGACCAATACTCTTCTTCATATATTTCTTCTTCTCCTTCACCTTGCTTGGACACCACCTTGGCCTTGAGAGCAAGAATGTGAACTCCTTGTCTGACAAGAACACGAGCTCTAGTCTCTTCTGCATTCTTCTTTAAGATAGACAAGGCGGTGAACTCGCAAAGAACTTTATTTGAGGTCATACTCCCAAAATCCTGTCTTGAACGGATTATCTCGGACCGCATGGGTTCTTTTGGGTTGATGGAGGTAATGAACATACGCTTGACATAGTCATCACCATTGTCTTTGTACCCAAACCCGGTCAAGGCCGTTGCAAGAGCCAAGATCCTTTGGTACATCTCATCGGGAGTCTCATTGTCTCGCATAATGAAATCCCTCTCTTCACTCTTGAGCTCATCAAACTTGGAGGACCGAATACTCTCATTCCCAATGAAGAGCATAGTGAGATAGTCCCATACTTCCTTGGTGGTGCTCAAGTTGTTGACGTGTGCCGCATGAGTATCCGGCATGGCTTGTTGAAGGAGATGCTTAGCGGTGGCATTGAGTTGCTCATCAACTTCTTCCCTTCCGGTCAAGTTGTGAGGATCATGAGGTGCAAAGCCATTTTGTATGACCCTCCATAAATGAGTAGAAGAGCTAGAAATATGAGATTTCATTAGTCCTTGCCATTTAATAAAATTGCGAGAATCAAGCTTAGGAGGAGATCCCATGTTGTTAATGTGTGGCATAGGATAATGGACCGGCAGACGGGAGTAAGTGTTAGGGGGTGGAATGAATGCACCCTTTGCCGGACCATCATTTTCCTTAGGAGGAGCACCTTTATTCTCGGCGGAGGTGGAGCCATTGTTAGGTGGCTACACCTTAGCCAAGGAGAGATCCACATTAGGTGTGGTGTTTGGGTCGGTGGGCCTGGAAGATTTCTTTCCAAAATATTCCTCAAACATAGCCTTCATCTCCAATCTCATAGAGGCTTGCATTGTGTCCAAGGACGCCAAATGCTCCTCACGTGAGATTGAAGAGGAAGAGATAGATGGAGGAGTATCTTCGGGACGAGTTTCTGTACCCTTATCCCCATCCATAGTTTCGCCCATACTCTTAGGCGGTTAAGCCCGAATAAGAGACCACGCTCTGGTACCAATTGAAAGGATCGTATGAGCGACTAGAGGGGGGGTGAATAGGAGCTACCCAATTTTTTACTTCTTTTCAAGTTAAGGCTAGACAAGAAGGTAAATTCTCTAGATGTGCTACTAACTGAATTTACCTAGAGTGACAAGCAAGCTATCAATAACAATATAAGTAAAGGTACAAGTAAAGGATAGAGGTAACCGCAATGGAGACACGAAGACACAAGGATGTATTCCCATAGTTCCTTCCTTGTTACGGGAAGTACGTCTATGTTGGAGAGGTGTGGCGCCACAAAGGCCACCAACGCCGCAAAGGCTCACCCTATTCTTTGGTGAACAAGCCACAAAGGTGAGTTCACGCTCCACTAAGCGATGCCCTTGAAGGCGGCATGAGACCTTTACACAAAGTATTGGGGCAAGCTCCACAACTCAATTGGAGGCTCCCAATAGGCCCACCAAGCTCTTACACACAAAGTTAAGCTTGGAGGACGGCTTCTTCCGGCTAGGAATCTGATGAACACAAAGATTACAAGCCCCTCAACAAAATGAGGGGGAAATCAAATCACCTTGGTGGAAGTGTAGATCTAGGTCTTCTCCCTCAAATCCCAAAAGGGCTTTGAGTTCTAGTGGCTAGGAGAGAGATCTAGTGCTTTGAAGCTTAGCAACTGTCGGTGGGTTTCGTGTCGCAAGAACACGGGGTACCACGCAACGGACCCAAAGATTCGAACGCAGGGGGCTGAACGTGTGAGATCTCGGACCACAACGAAACACGGCGACGGAAGCCTCGAGTGTCGAACGCCCAACACACTGCAGAGAGAGAGTCACCGAGCTTACCCAGGTTCAGGGCCCTCGTGGTGAGGTAAAACCCCTACTTCCTGCCTTCCTGTATTTCAACGCGACACCTCGCGAGGAGTACAAGGTCTTGGTACAGAGCTCCAACTGGTCAGAGGTTGAAGAACCCGCCTGCCCAGCTAGAGACTTGGAGGAAATTAGATCTAGGATCCGATCCCCTTCTAAGGGGTGACCTCCCTTCCTTTTATAGCGCCAAGGTCCTCCTTCCCCTCATCTTCTTGGGGAAGGGGTTGCCACACATGCGGCCAAGGAAGGGTGGACAGCTGTCGACTATCTTCTTCGGTAGACTTGGTCTTTGTAGAGTAGTGGCGCCGGTCCACAGGGGTGGGTGGAGGAGGCTGACGTCCTCCTCTGGCGCCCTGCACCGTCCATGCTATATTTAGGGGGGTGGCCAACTGCCACTGTGCCGCTTTGGACAGACACAGCGAAAGTTGGTCTCCTCCCTGTCGGGGGTAGCGTGGGCGGTACGCGGTCTTCTGCCCGTTATCTTCTTGCTCTGCGCGCAAACGTGCTGAGCTGACGTGGGCGAGATTCCTCTCCTCACCAGCAGGGGCTCGTGAGGAGGTCTTCTGGTCCTTAGCGGTTTCTGTCGTCGTTCTCCTCACGAGGCGCCTCCTCGTGAGGGTCTTCTCCGTGGCCTGGGCTGAAGATGGGCCGATGACGGGGCCCAGGAGCAGGTGGACCGGGATACCCCGGTATCCATTCCACCGACAGTAGCCCCCGGGAGCCCGGCCCAAAACGCGCCCTCTCGAGGAAGCGAAGGGACGGGGGCCCCCGAAGCTGCTGGGCCCTCCAACGGCACGCGTCAACGCGCGGTCAGAGGACCATGTGAAGTAGTGGAGGATCCGGACGCGTGGCGCGGCCGCAGCTGGTGAGATGAAACGACAGCGACGCCACAATCTCCGAGGCGTCACCCCTCATAATGATGCGTCGCTTGACTGCGGAGCGCTGCGCCAACGCTTCGGTTCCCGCGCTGGGACTTGACGCATCGACGCCGGATGTTCCCCTTAAATAGGTCCTCCTCGAGACCTTCGGCACTTCACCTCCTTCCTCCGGTACCACTCCTGCTTCTTCTTTCCTGAGAGCATGGACCCCTCCAACTCCGCCGCCGCCGCCGGCCCGAGCTCAGGGGCGAAGCGCCGAGGGCACCCTCTGGGCAGCGGAAAGGCGGCGAAGGCCGCCGCCCAGTGGACGCCCGGTGCCGGCGGCCCCCTCCGCATTGGCGCGCCGCCGCCAGCGCCGGCGCCTGCTCCCCGCGCCTCGGGGAGCATTGATCGGGCCCTCTGAGAGATGGAGGCCGTCCTAGGCCCGCCTCCTCCTGCTGCAGATCTTCCGCTTCCGCCGGTGAATGGAGTGGTTGCCACTCCGCGCCACCTGGCGGCGGCGATGTTGGGACCCCTCGTCGCCCCGGGGTCCCGCTTCCTGGAGCTCCTCGTCGTCGTCGACGCCCCGGGCTTCAACTCCCTCCGGCTGCCCGACGCCATCCGGAGGGTGATTCACGCCCACGGAAACGCCGTCGGGGAGGTCCTCCTGGGGGAGCAAAGCAGGCCAGGCCTCTTCTGGCCTGTGGACATCCTCCTCGGGGACGGCGGCAACGTCGTCCTCGCCGGCCGCTGGAGGGCTTTCGCCGTCGGCCTTCGCCTCCGCGTCGGCGACCACATCGTCTTCCGATTCAAGCTGGGGACGCTGGAGGCCTTGCTGCGGGTCTTCACCGCCGGCGGAGTGAGCCGCACCTGCCCCCCGCTCCCAGCACACTGAAGAGGAGGGGCCGGCGCGGTAGTCTTCTGGGGAGGGGAGCTAGTCTCCTCCCCTTTTTGCCTTGTAGTCCTTGCCGGCGGGGTATGCCCCGTCGTGCTTCGCTCCTTCCCCCGCTGGGGGATTTTAATGAAATCCTTTTGCTAATCACCTTGCTGTCCTTCATTGTCCTGGCCATTCGCTTGCTCGAGAGCCCCGCTGAGTTGTAGGCATCGACGGGAAGCCTCCCTCCACCTCAGAGCTCAGGATGGGTTCGGCGTCAATGACACAGTGGACGATTCCTGAGACAAGAAGTCGAAGAAAGAGTTGGAAAAGAAAAGACCCCGAATCCCCGAAAACGGAAAAACAAATTGATAAAACAAACAAAAAAAGAAGGCGAATAAGATGCCCCTGTGACCGGCACAGGGACCTTCTCCGTCGTGGAGGAGCGCGGCACTATCTGTGCCAGCAGCTAAGAGCAAATTGCCACGCGTGGCGATTCACGGGGCCTTCCTCGTCGTTGAGGGAAGCTGGACCCTCACGGACGTGAAAACGTCGACGCTTAAGAGAGCCCAGAGACCGTCGACACCCCACAAGGATTGCTCATGAGGTGAAGGGCCTGGCGCGGACCTCCGGATCTACGTCTCCTTCGCAAGATTTATCGGAGCGGCCTTGGTCTTCAATAATCCTACCACGTTAGGCCTTCCTCGTGAGAGGGAATCTTCCTGTGGATGCTAGTGCATCGACGCGTCTTTGCTCCCTCGTGAGGGTTGCTCACGAGGGGTAGGTCCTTAGCGGGTGCCTTGGGCACACCTTGGACTTTTTCTCGAAGATTTTTTATTTTCTGGAGTACTTCGCGAGGAACTAAGCACCATGGGCATCCAGAGGTGATCGTTAACGGGGCCGTCGCCCCCGACCAGAGCTCGCTCCCTTCGGTTTTTTCGGGCTTGCTGTTTTCCGGGCGAAGGCCCCAGCATAGACACCGTGCCTAGCCCCCTTCCGCGAGGAGTACAACAGGAAATAAATGGACGTCATGCCATTTTGATGTCATGCCGAAGCAGAGGCGCTACATTGCGCATTAACTTAATATCAGTGCTTAAGAGCAGGCTGAGCTGATACAAGTGCCGTGAAAACGGTCTTTTCCCCTCGTGAGGAACCTAGGGGTAGAACTTTCGCAGATGAGCTATGTTCCACGGGTTCCCCACTGGCACGCCTTCTGCGGTTTCCAGCCGCGCCGAGCCTGGCCTGGCGATGTGCGTCACCTTGAAGGGCCCCTCCCACATTGGAGACAGCTTGTGCAGGCCCTCGCGAGAGAGTATTCTCCTCAGCACCAGGTCGCCGACCTCCAGAGTCCTTGCTCGAACATTGCGGCTATGGTAGCGGCGTAGTCCTTGTTGGTACCTCACGGCGCGGAGCGCGGCTTGGCACCGAGCTTCCTCGAGCAGGAGGAGGCGATCCTTGATGAGGTCCTCTTGGCGAATTTCATCGAAGACGAGCACTCTTGGCGAACCGAACTTGATGTCGGTGGGAAGAACAGCCTCCGCCCCATAGACCAGGAAGAAAGGAGTCTCTCCCGTAGGTTTGGCGGCGGTAGTCCTGATGGACCACAAGATGGATTGGAGGTTGTCTAACCATTTTTTGCCGCAGGCCTCGAGCTTGGCGTTGAAGCTTTTCGTCTTGAGTCCTTTGAGTACTTCTGCGTTGGCACGCTCGGCTTGGCCATTGCTCCGGGGGTAGGCGATGGAGGCGAAGCAGATTTTGATGCCGGTCGATGCGCAGTACTCCCGGAACAGCCCGCTGGTGAACTGGCTGCCGTTGTCGGTGATTATGCGGTTAGGCACACCAAAACGACAGACCAGCCCACGGATGAACTTGACTGCGGACCTCGCGGGGATCGTGCACACCGGTTCCACCTCCACCCACTTGGTGAACTTGTCGATGGCGATGTAGAGGTAGCGATAGCCCCCTTGCGCTCTGGGGAATGGACCAAGGATGTCCAGCCCCCAAACGGCAAAGGGCCAAGTGAGTGGGATGGTTCGCAGCTCTTGCGCCGGCTGATGTATCTGCTTGGCGTGGAATTGGCACGCCTCGCACCTCTTGACCATCTCCGCCGCGTCCCCGAGCGCCGAAGGCCAGTAGAAGCCACTTCGATATGCCTTGGCGGCTAGAGTCGCAGCAGAGGCATGATGGCCGCATTCGCCGGCATGGATGTCCCTTAGAAGTTCTTGGCCTTGGTGAGTGGATATGCACTTAAGGGCGACGCCACTTGGGCGACGCCGGT
The DNA here is from genome assembly GCA_007115705.1 of Dactylis glomerata. NCBI lineage: Eukaryota > Viridiplantae > Streptophyta > Magnoliopsida > Poales > Poaceae > Dactylis > Dactylis glomerata. The sequence continues at coordinate 3,738,143 of QXEO01000548.1, read as the reverse complement.
ACAAGTCACCGTCCTTGACGCAATAGCCCGAAGCTTGCCGCACAATCCTCTCGGCCTCCTCTTCATCCTCAGGAAGCCTGCTGCTGGTGAGGTAGGCCTTGAGCTCGATGATCCAATCCACTCCCTCCTGCCGAGCCAATGCCAGAAGGACGCGGTCACCCGAAGGAGGCCCGCAATCCGGAGCCCCCTGCTCCGGCGGAGGCGGCAAAGCAGAAAGAGGAGGGGAATTGGATGTCGGTGGGGAGGCGGACGGCTTGAAGAGACGCTCCTCGAAGACGCCGGCGGGCTGCGCCAGGCGATGAGAGGCGCGCTTGGCGATCTCGTCGGCCTCCACATTTTCTCCCCTCGGGATGTGCCTCAGCTCCAAGCCTTGGAAGCGCTTTTCCATCTTTCGATGCTCCTCGAGATAAGCTGCCATGTGCTCATCCCTTGGAGTGTAGCTCTTGTTCGAGAAGTTCACAACCAGCTGTGAATCCCCTTTGACGATGAGGCGCTTGATGCCCAAAGCGTTTGCCGCCCTTAGGCCGGTGAGTAGCCCTTCGTACTCCGCGATGTTGTTGGAGACCTTGTCCTTAGGCTTGAAGCAGAGCTGCACAGCATAGAAGAGCTTGTCTCCAGAGGGAGAAGTTAGGACAGCACCCGCTCCCGCGCCGGGGAGGTTGAAGGCACCGTCGAAGTGCATGACCCAGAGGCCTGGGGCCTCCTCTCCAGGGAGAGTTGACTCCACCTCTGGAGGCTCGTCGACGAACGGATCAGTCAATTCTGCAGTGAACTCGGCCAAAGCCTTGCTCTTGATTACCTTTGTAGTTTCGAAGGAGATCTCGAAAGGCTGAAGCTCCACAGCCCACTCCGCCACCCGCCCGGTGACATTGGGGTTGCGGAGGACGGTTTCTAGGGGCCGATCGGTTACCACCTTAATCGGGTGACCCTGGAAGTAGTGGCGCAGCTTCCGCGAGGCGACGAGCAAGGTGTAGAGCAACTTTTGCTGCATAGTGTAGCGCTCCCGCGCGTCGCGCAGTACCGTGCTGATGAAGTACACAGGCTTTTGTACCTTGACGACACCCTCGGAAGGCTCCTCCTCAGGAGGCTCTTGAGCTTTGCTCTGAGAGAGCGGCTCGGTCGGTGAAGAACCCTCGGGCGGCTCCTCTCGAGGGGCGGGAGGTGAAGCGGCCTCCTCCTCGCGAGGAGCCCCCGAGCTTGGAGGAGTGACCTCCTCCCTGGCGATTACCTTGACGCCTCGCTCCGCGATGAGAACAGCGCTTGCAGTCCTTGGAGTTGCCGCGATGTAGAGTAGTAAGGGCTCGCGGGGGGTTGGGGCAACCATGATCGGTGGGCTCGTGAGGTACCTTTTTAACTCGGCGAAGGCCTTGTCGGCTTCCGGAGTCCACTCGAACTTCCCGGTGCGCTTCATGAGCTTGAAGAAGGGCAAAGCTTTTTCCCCACTCCTCGCGATGAAGCGCCCCAGGGCTGCCATGCACCCCGCGAGGCGTTGCATTTCCTTGAGATTGCGCGGAGGACTCATTTCTTCGATGGCCTTGACCTTGTCGGGGTTCGCCTCTATCCCGCGGTTGGACACGAGGAACCCCAACAGTTTCCCCGACGGTACGCCGAAGGCGCACTTGGCAGGGTTGAGCTTGATGTTTACCTTTCTCAGGTTGACGAATGTTTCCTCCAGGTCCTCGATGAAGGTGCGACCCTCGCGAGTCTTGACGACGATGTCGTCGACGTAGGCTTCCGCGTTCCTTCCCATCTGAGCCCCCAGGGCCTTACGCATGAGCCTTTGGAATGTAGCTCCTGCGTTCTTCAGGCCGAAGGGCATGCAGACGTAGCAGTACACCCCACAGGGCGTGATGAAGGCGGTCTTCTCTTCGTCCTCCTTTGCCATCTTGATTTGATGATAGCCGGAGAAAGCATCCAAGAAGCAAAGGAGGTCACAGCCGGCGGTGGAGTCGACGATTTGATCGATCCTTGGGAGAGGGTAAGGATCCTTGGGACAGGCTTTGTTGAGACTCGTGAAGTCCACGCAGAGGCGCCCACTGCCGTTAGCCTTTGGGACGACCACCGGATTAGCAATCCAGGTGGGGTGGGCCACCTCGCGTATCAACTTGGCCTCCTTCAGCTTCTCTATCTCCTTGACGATGAAGTCTTGCTTCTCTTGCGCTTGCTTCCTAGTCTTCTGCTTCACGGGGTGTGCCTGAGGGCACACGGCTAAGTGGTGCTCAATCACCTCCCTGGGAACACCGGGCATATCCGATGGAGTCCAAGCGAACATGTCAGAATTTGCCCGCAGGAAGGTGATGAGCGCGCTTTCCTATTTGGGGGAAAGCCCTGCCCCGATGGTGACGAAGTTGTCGCAGCCCCCAGCCTGGAGCGAGACCTTCTTGGTTGTCGAGCGCTCCTGAGTAAACTGGGGCCTCCTGCCTGAGTGCACCGCAGCTTCCCCAATGCTCATGCCTTGCATCGGATGGTCCAGGTCCTTGCTCGGCGACGTAGGGGCGGCGGACTTCTTCCCTGATGAGCCCTGCAGGTGGGGCTCAAGAGAGGCCTTCTTCGCGGCAGCCCGCTCTTGGGACACGAGCTGCTTCTTCCTCACGAGGTCGCCGGAGTGTTCCAGTAAATCTTCGTCGGCGGGGAACATGGTGGCGGCCTCGCGATAGACATGCTCAACTGATCGAAGAGCGTCCTTCTCATTGCAGCGCACGGTGATCGTGCCGTTGGCGCCCGAAATCTTGAGGACGTTGAAGCCATGATGCGTTGCTGCCATGAACCTAGCCAAGGCTGGGTAGCCGAGGATGGCATTGTATGGCAGGGCGATGTATGCGACGTCGAAGTCGAGGCTTTCCGTCCTGTAGTTGTCCCGGGTGCCGAAGGTGACGGGCAGGCTCACCTGCCCGATTGGCGTTGTAGATCCCTCGGTTACCCCGAAGAAGGGCCGAGTCGGCATGAGCCGGTGGTACGGCACCTGCATCTTTTCGAAGATCTCGACGGAGATGATGTTGAGGCCCGCCCCTCCGTCGATGAGAGTGCGATTGACGGCGACGTTGTTGATGGTTGGCGTGCACAAGAGGGGGATTGTGCCCACACCCCTTGTGGAAGCCAGATGATCCTCCTCGTCGAAGCCAATCTTGCACGTTGACCACTTCATTAAGCGATTGCCGATGCTGGGCTGCGCCGCCGCGATTTCTCGCGACAGCTGCTTGAAGTGTCGATTCGACAGAGGAGCCTGAGCTCCGCCCAGGAGGCAAGCGACGAAGTCTCGCGGCTCTTGATAGCCCCCCTGGCTCTCCTCCCGACGATCGTTTGCTGGTGGGGGCAGCGGCAGCGGCTCGGGATCGTCTCGGGACAGACCCCCACGGCGGCGACCCTCCTCGCGGTCGTCGTCGCGGCGATCGCCCCGGGATCCGCTCTTGCCATTGCTGCGGCCGCCCCCGCGACGCTTGGCGACGCCATTTTCCTCATGAAACTTCCGGACAACCCAACAATCCTCGATATTGTGGGTGTCCTTCTTGTGGATGATGCAGTAGCGGCGACGTCGACCTTTATCGCGATCAGAGCGGTCTCCGCGGCGTTGCTTAAAATCGGGCTCCGCCGCAAGGGCAGCAGCCTCCTTTCGCTTGGGGTCCTTGGACTTCGGCTTTGGGGGAGGCGCCTCCGGCTGATTGTGCACGAAGAGCCTCCCCTCCTCAGCCTTGGCGCAGCGGTCGGCGATCTCGAAGAGCCTGACAACGGAGGTCAGCTCATCATTCACGGATAGCTTCTCCCGCATCTTGACATCGGAGACGCCTGTGGAGAACGCGGAGATGACCTCCTCGTTGGAGATCCTGGGAATCTTGTTCCTCATCTGACTGAAGCGCTGGATGTACTGACGCAGCGTCTCGCCCTTGTACTGACGCACCGCCTTAAGGTCATTCTTGGTGGCAGGGCGCTCGTACGTGGGCATGAAGTTGGCCACGAACTGACGACATAAATCCTTCCACGAAGTCACGGATTCGTGAGGAAGATTCATGAGCCAAGTCCGCGGAGCGTCCTTGAGGGCCATGGGAAACCAATTGGCCATGGCGCGCTGATCTCCACGCGCAGCCTGGACGGCGACGACGTAGAGTTGGAGGAATTCGACAGGGTTTGTGGTCCCGTCATAGCGCGTGGCGATGTCCGGCTTGAACTTGTCAGGCCAGACAACGTAGCGCTGCTGGCGAGTAAGGGCAAGACACCCGGGGTTGTAGATCGGGACGCCGGGGATCCTGACGTTCTTGCCAGCCTCGCCGATGTCATCGATGGCGCGGTCGTGATTTTCACGGCGGCGCTCGAGGGAGACGTGTGCGTCTTCCGGAGCGCGTTGGACGATTTGGCAGCTGGGCTCCCCGCGCGGCGAAGATGCAGCGCGGGAAGCCACCTTCTTGGCCTTGTTGGCCCCTCCATCTCCGGCGCCAGGGACGTGATGTCCCGCCGCCGGATCTGGGCTCCCCGCGCCCTGGGCTCCTCCCAAGGCCGGATCTTCATTGGCGATGGCGACAAGCTCGGCGATTCGAGCGCGCCACCCCTCACGCCCGTCGTCGGTGGGTTGATAGCGCAGTAGCTCCTGCGCCATGGTGAGTGCCTGCGCAGGAGACAGCTGACTCCCAGAACGAGCGCGAGAAGTGGCGGTGGCGGTGAAGGAGAGCGAAGGCTCTGTCCGCCCAGACGGGAGGTAGGAGGACTCCAGATCTTCCTCCTCGGCCGATGCCTCATGACGACGGAAGATGGGCTCGGTTTGCCCCCGAACAGCGTTGCGACGGCGAAGACGCTCGAGCCTTGCGTAGGCGTCGGCCATGTCGAAGCAGATCTTGGAGAAAACACACCACAGCCCCCTACCTGGCGCGCCAAATGTCGGTGGGTTTCGTGTCGCAAGAACACGGGGTACCACGCAACGGACCCAAAGATTCGAACGCAGGGGGCTGAACGTGTGAGATCTCGGACCGCAACGAAACACGGCGACGGAAGCCTCGAGTGTCGAACGCCCAACGCACTGCAGAGAGAGAGTCACCGAGCTTACCCAGGTTCAGGGCCCTCGTGGTGAGGTAAAACCCCTACTTCCTGCCTTCCTGTATTTCAACGCGACACCTCGCGAGGAGTACAAGGTCTTGGTACAGAGCTCCAACTGGTCAGAGGTTGAAGAACCCGCCTGCCCAGCTAGAGACTTGGAGGAAATTAGATCTAGGATCCGATCCCCTTCTAAGGGGTGACCTCCCTTCCTTTTATAGCGCCAAGGTCCTCCTTCCCCTCATCTTCTTGGGGAAGGGGTTGCCACACATGCGGCCAAGGAAGGGTGGACAGCTGTCGACTATCTTCTTCGGTAGACTTGGTCTTTGTAGAGTAGTGGCGCCGGTCCACAGGGGTGGGTGGAGGAGGCTGACGTCCTCCTCTGGCGCCCTGCACCGTCCATGCTATATTTAGGGGGGTGGCCAACTGCCACTGTGCCGCTTTGGACAGACACAGCGAAAGTTGGTCTCCTCCCTGTCGGGGGTAGCGTGGGCGGTACGCGGTCTTCTGCCCGTTATCTTCTTGCTCTGCACCCAAACGTGCTGAGCTGACGTGGGCGAGATTCCTCTCCTCACCAGCAGGGGCTCGTGAGGAGGTCTTCTGGTCCTTAGCGGTTTCTGTCGTCGTTCTCCTCACGAGGCGCCTCCTCGTGAGGGTCTTCTCCGTGGCCTGGGCTGAAGATGGGCCGATGACGGGGCCCAGGAGCAGGTGGACCGGGATACCCCGGTATCCATTCCACCGACAGCAACAATGGAGGAGAGAGAGTGGAAGCCGCAGCCCCTTCTAGAGGTAGAAGAAGGCTTTATATAGTCCTCCACGAAATGTAGCCGTTGCTGTCCAACTAGGGCCAGAGTCTCCGGCCTGGAGGGCCAGAGTTTCCGCCCTAAGTGACTCCAGCACCGGAATCTCCGGCCAGAGCCCAAAGTCTTTGGCCCAACTCCGGACTGGAGTCTGAACTGTTCGAGCCCTTTGGCTAGCCAGAACCCAGCCAGACAGACAGAGTCTCCGGCCCCTAGAGATCGGAGTCTCTGGCCTCATCCTGCCGACCCGGAGTCTCCGGCCAGAGACACAAAGTCTCCGGCCCAACTCCGGGTGGGCATCTAACTTGTCTGACTTTGAGGCTTGCCTGGGCGAGACCCCTAGACCGGAGTCTCCGGCCAGTAGGGCCAGAGTCTCCAGCCTAGAAGTTGCAACAGCAACACTTCATGGAGACCCTCTCCACCATTTCCACCTTCGCGAAGCACCCTACAAGACAACTAAGCCCTAAACCCACTACAGGACTATGAGCTCCGATCTTTTCTTCCTTTTTGGGGTGCACCTCCGTGAGATCCTGAATCAACCTAGAAAATCTGCAGAACTTTAATAGCATGGTTAATTCACCATATGTTGTTAACAAACACCAAAATACATTTATTAGGGAAATGCTCTTTCACCTACTACCTTCTTGCTAGTAGGGAAATAAAACCCTAAAACCCCTTCGTTTTATTTTCTAGTTTTCCTTCAAAGTTATTTCATTGGTTTTATAGAATACTTATCAAAATCTAGTTCAATCCACAAGTTCATTAAAATTAGACATATTCACAAAAGGTGTTCCAAAATTTATGAACTAATTTCCAAATCCAAATACCATATTCACCACATCAAATCACACCTCTCTGATCTACCCAAGCATGCCTTTGCTTGGATATAAGTGCATCTATGTCAAATTCAAAATTTTGACCATCACATCCTTTAGACTTCCCTTCCATTTTCATTTGTCCCAAATGCAACCAAACTTGGCAATGCTAGCTTCAACTTGATACTCACCCTATCTGATCCATCACACCACGCTGGTACATGGGAAATCTTGATGCGCTACTCAACTAGAAATTAAGGACAACACTCAATTAACATATATCCCTAACTCTCTCACTCTAACTCTTCTTAATCAGCACCAAAACTGCCCCATCCCCTCTCCAACTGCCTTAACACTCCCTGGTCGACCTATGTATGCTATAGTACTGCCTTTGGCAGTTTCCTTTTGGAAAGGGAGGTTGATGCATATCTTGCCATGGATTCGGTGCTTCTTTTCCTCTCCCTCTCTCTCACTCCCATGTTCCAATCAACCCCTAATCAGCACCCTAGCTCTCTCCACCTCAGCACCACAACCCTATGTCACAGAGAGACAAACTCTAGGGCCCAAACCCTTCTCCCCCTGTCTCGTCCTTCCGGTGGCCGTGGTGTCTTGGATAGGAAGGAGCTGCCCGAGCCAGCCTCTGTTACCACGCCATCAAGAATGCCTACAACCCCTCCCTACATGGCACTAAATAAATGAGGCTAAACATACCCCCTATGCTGCCCTATCGCGTCGCTCTGACCGATGCCCCGATGTCCATTGGACAAGCATGTGTTTCGAGCCGAACAACACCTGCACCCCACTCCTCTTCACTCATGCATGCAAGGCACCATACCAGGACTCTCACGCTGCTCACGCCGTGTCCTACACTCAACCACACAGCCTATCCACACTATCGAACACCTACCGTACCCGACACGACCACGACTCCCCTGCCCATTTCAGTGCGCATCTCTCTCTCTCGTTACCCTTGTTAGACTCAGACTACTACGCCATGCACAACGCACTGCTTCCCTGGCCAATCCCATCCGATGGGGCCTATCATACTCCGAGCTCACCGCCTAGTATAAGAATCCAGAGGCCGGGGTCGAGCCTTCGTTTGCAAGCCATTCTCCCCTCTATTCACTAAAATCGCTCACCAGAGTAAGTAGAACACCACCCCAAACTTTCCCCTGCTGTGGGGAGCTCACCATCGCTGTTAACTTCGAGCATTAGTAGCAGAGGTGGACATCGCTACTATCGCTCTCCCCTCCCCCTCTATGCATAGCCTTGTTCCCCTCCTCGATCTCTTACTCACCATTCCCTCCGTTTCACTTGCAGCAACTATTAGCCGTCACCATCATCCAAAAAACCAGGGAGACCACCGGGGACAAGCACGACTGCAATCGCGCGCGATACCATCTGCATGCAAGCTGGGAGCACGTACGCGCACCCAGGGACCGCCGCTGCCCTTCCCTGGCCCTACTCTAGCTCGCCGGACCACCGCCGTCTATCGCCATCCCCTCCCGTTGAACTCCCACACAGTCCCGACATCGCTAGGGTTTCCCTGCCTTGGTGTGCATCTCGATTCATCGAGGAAGAAGATGGTACGATATACGTACCGCTTCGGCTCTCGGTAAGTTGGGCTGGCATGCCCCTGTCCGGCCCAGTTCCATTGGATTCAGCGTGAAATTGTTTTTTTTGTGGTTATTAACAGTGAATCAAATAGCTAGATCTGTGAACTAGAAAATTTGTAGAATATTCTCTGATCATGCAAATGACTAGGTTCAAATTTTTGTGAGTTACCTGTTAAGATATATATCAATGGCACTGGTCCCCTGGCAAAATATTTCATGTATATTTATCTATATTTAATCTTGTGAATTTGGTTCATTCTCAATCAAAAATCCAAATCTGGAGATCTGCAGATTCAAATGAGGTGATTCCAATTTTCAGAGTTATTATGGTGTGATGCCTTGCTTGTTTTGCTAAGTTGAGCTCTCTGTAATGTTTCTTCTTAAGGTGCTAATTAAAATGCTATGGAAGCTTGTTTATCTTGTTTATTTTATATATCATGTTATATATGTGATTTTTGCATAATTCCAACTTTCATGGATCATGTACTGTATCAACTTGCAAACCCTCGGTTTGTAGATTTATCTGATACCCAGAGAATATCTGAAAATCTAAATGCCTTTTTAGCTATTATTTGCATTAGAAAAATCATAGAAAAATGACCACAAACCCTTTTTGAGTGAATCCATTTTTGTTGGATTCATAAAAATGATTGATGCGTGATGGTGGTGTTATCTTTTCACCGTCCAGTTGGGAAACCCAAGAGAAAGGTATGATGAATATAGCAGCAAGGTTTTTCCCTCAATTAAGAAACCAAGGTATGTCGGTCAGGAGAGGAAGGAGCCAAACGACTGAAGGTGATGCTTGCTAGTCTAGTGACGCTCCAACAAGGGCGTCGTTTCTCAATCAAAATGAGTTAGCGCATCTTCAACTAGTAGCAATGTGGAACCTACACACAACACAACCAAATACTTTGCTGCCAAATTATGATGAGGTTGTCAATCTCATCGGTTTGCTGTAAACAAAGGAATGAGCGTATCAAGTGAAAATGATAATAGTATGCGAGTAAAGTAAACAATGCAAGTAAAGTAAATAGGTGATAGCAATATAAAGGAAATAGGACCTGGGTCCACAGTTCACTAGCGGTGTCTCTCCATAAGATAAAATAATACATGCTGGGTAAACAAATTACAGTTCGGCAATTGATAGAATAAAGACAACATGCATATGATGAGAGGATCACTATGATATTTACTATGGGCATTACAACAAAATACATAGACCGCCATCCAACTGCATCTATGACTAATAATCCACTCATGGGGATATCGTCCGAACACCCCATGAGTATTAAGTTTTGAACAACAGATGATTGCATTAAGCAAAGTGTGTAATGTAAACAAAGCATATGCCCTCGAGCATATGAATGTTGTTTTCCCCCTAGTAGCAACAGCACATCGACAACCTTAGAGGTTTATGTCACTCCCCCAGATTAAATAGAGGCATGAACCCACTATCGAGCATAAATACTCCCTCTTGGAGTCACTAGCAACTACTCGGCCAAGATAGCTACTAACAACAGAGAGCATGCAAGATCATAAACAACATAGAGATAACAAAAGATAAATTTCAGTACTTCAACTCAAGCATAACACCAATATTCATCAGATCCCAACAAACCAAACATGTAGAATTACATAACGGTGATCTCAATCATGTAGGGCAGCTCATGAGATCTAAACATGAAGCACATGGTGGAGAAGACAACCATCTAGCTACTGCTATGGACCCATAGTCCAAGGTAGACTACTCACTCATCGCTCCTGAGGCAAGCATGGCGATGAAGAAGACCTCCGGTGGCAATTCCCCTCTCCGGCAGGGTGCCGGGAAGAGCTTCTGGACCCTCCCGATCTTTGGGTCAACGACGGCGGCGGATCGCAATGTGTTTTGGAAAACTGATCTGGCCTTAGGTTTTTCTCGTCGGGGGGTCTTTATAGGCGAAGGGGCATCGTCAGAAGTGGACCAAGGAGGTCTCACACATAGGGGGCGCGGCCCAGCCCCTGGCCACGCTGCCCTGGTGTGAGGACCCCTCGTGGCCCCACTCTGTCTCCTCTTTGGTTCTCTGGAAGCTTTGGTAAAATTCTGGGCAACTGGCTTTGGTTTCGTCCAATTCCGAGATTATTTCCTGTGTAACTTTTCTGAAACACAAAAATAGCTAAAAACAGGAACTAGCACTGTGGCGACTTGTTAGTAGGTTAGTTCCGGAAAATGCATATAAGTGCCATGAAGTGTAACGAAACACTATGCAAATGGTGTAAAAATAAGCATGGAGTATCAAAAATTATGGATACGTTTGAGACGTATCTGTCGGTGGAATGGATACCGGGGTATCCCGGTCCACCTGCTCCTGGGCCCCGTCATCGGCCCATCTTCAGCCCAGGCCACGGAGAAGACCCTCACGAGGAGGCACCTCGTGAGGAGAACGACGACGGAAACCGCTAAGGACCAGAAGGCCTCCTCACGAGCCCCTGCTGGTGAGGAGAGGAATCTCGCCCATGTCAGCTCAGCACGTTTGCGTGCAGAGCAAGAAGATAACGGGCAGAAGACCGCGTACCGTCCACGCTACCCCCGACAGGGAGGAGACCAACTTTCGCTGTGTCTGTCCAAAGCGGCACAGTGGCAGTTGGCCACCCCCCTAAATATAGCATGGACGGTGCAGGGCGCCAGAGGAGGACGTCAGCCTCCTCCACCCACTCCTGTGGACCGGCGCCACTACTCTACAAAGACCAAGTCTACCGAAGAAGATAGTCTATAGCTGTCCACCCTTCCTTGGCCGCATGTGTGGCAACCCCTTCCCCAAGAAGATGAGGGGAAGGAGGACCTTGGCGATATAAAAGGAAGGGAGGTCACCCCTTAGAAGGGGATCGGATCCTAGATCTAATTTCCTCCAAGTCTCTAGCTGGGCAGGCAGGTTCTTCAACCTCTGACCAGTTGGAGCTCTGTACCAAGACCTTGTACTCCTCGCGAGGTGTCGCGTTGAAATACAGGAAGGCAGGAAGTAGGGGTTTTACCTCACCACGAGGGCCCTGAACCTGGGTAAGCTCGGTGTCTCTCTCTCTGCAGTGCGTTGGGCGTTCGACACTCGAGGCTTCCATCGCCGTGTTTCGTTGCGGTCCGAGATCTCACACGTTCAGCCCCCTGCGTTCGAATCTTTGGGTCCGTTGCGTGGTACCCCGTGTTCTTGCGACACAAAACCCGCCGACATTTGGCACGCCAGGTAGGGGGCTGTGGTTTGTCTTTTTCAAGATCTGCTTCGACATGGGTGACGATCGTCATCACCGTCTTCGCCTTCGCGTTGTCTACGCAAGTCGTCGCCGAGAGCGTCTCCAAGTCCTCGATGGCCTGGAGGCCATTGGATAGGGCGAGCCGGAGGTCGGCAACATCGGCTTCGGGGGCTTCGCGGCTCTTGCCGGGCCCCTTCGTCATGCGGCATGGCCGCCTCGCTTCAAGCCGGACACTGATGCGCGCTACGATGGGACCTCCGATCCCGTGGAGTTCCTACAGCAGTACGCGGGCAGTGTTCGGGCGGCTGGAGGCGATGGGCGTGTCATGGCCAATTGGTTCGTGATGGCTACAAAGGGAAAGCCTCGCCGGTGGCTCTGTGGGCTGCCGCCAAAGTCCATCTCGTCCTGGAGGGAACTCTGCGAGCGCTTCCTCGACAGGTACGCGTCCTTGGGACCTGCGCCGGGGACGCGTAGGCCTACTCCGTCCTCGGTGGCCCTTTCCTCATGGACTTGAAGACAAGGCAGGGGGGCTTAGGGGTCGTCATCCCTTCCTTCTGCTTAGGAAACGGACACTCTTCACCTGCGTAAGGAGCAAAGTGTAACGGCCGTCCTCACTCGCCTTTAATTCCCTCTAAACTGTGGAAACCGCCCGGAATCGCGAGTTTTGGCCTCACCAGCCTCGCAATTTTCGCTAATTGCGGCTTAACGCGAACGTGAGTTTTTGCTCGACTGCCTTTCGAGAAAGAGCCGGAGCACGGTGTCCGCGCTGGGGCCTTCGCCCGGAAAACAGCAGGCCCGCAAAACCCAGAACAGATCGAGCTCTGACTTGGGAAGGGACCCGCTATAGTCACCTCATACGATCCATGGTGCTCTCTCCTCTCGAGCGACACTCGCACAAAGGCACATGCGCGCGCGAGAGTCGCACAATTCGTGTGGATTTGCTCTAAGTCTCTTGCTGCCCTTGTCTGCGGCCTTGTGTTTCTTCTCCTGGGATCGCCTTTGTTGTGTTTGGACGCCTGGGGGGCTGCAGGGAGATAGTCCTGTATGCCATTACAGTCACCTCTGGAGCGCCAGTGCCCGCTAGCCTTGCACCACGAGTTGCATACTAAGCGTTAGGCTGCTGTCCCGCTCGGAGGCTGGCCCCTGGATGGCGTAGAACATTCCTCAGACAAAAGACGAGACAAGGAAAAACGCGCAAGGGTGCAAACAAGGATAATTTGGCGAATAACGCCTTAGGTGCGATTACAACTTAAACTGGCCCAGCAGGGCAATGTCTAATGGCTACTAAGTGTGCAGCTAGCCTAATCCTCCAGGAGGATGTCTAGAAGGAACTTACTGGGCGGCCGTTGTTTCGCCCTTGCCGTCGCCGGAGCTTTGGCTGGAGCCCGAGGACGTGTCCCCGTTGGACTCCGATGACCCGTCTTCTTCCTCCTCAGCATCCTCACTGTCGGACTCCTCGGAGCCGGAGGTGTCGCCGCTGGAGGAGCTCTCTGCGCCGGCGGCAGCAGGGGCACCTGGGCGAGCGTAGATAGCCTGCAACCGTCGCAGGGCGATCTCCCTCTGCTCTGCCCGGGTCGTCGCCGCACGGTCGGGAGTCCCTGGCGGGGGAGGCGGCGGTCTCCGCAGCACCTCTTCCAGGTTGAGGTCGGGGCGAAGACGCTGGAGGTTGGTGAAGATCCGCGTGCCCGCGAGTCCCAGCAACTCTCGGCACTCGGCGTCGATGAGTTCCAGGACCCTCGCCGACGCGCCGTCCAGCTCTTCAGCCAGCTGGTTGAAGAAGAGCAAGATCGACCCGTCGTCCTCGGGGACGGTGGGCAGGATCAGCCCGTGGATGCCCAGGCGGTGCGCCGCCGCCATGACGCGGGTTGAGAACCCGCGAAACATCTGCACTCGCTGCCTCCGCAGCACATTCGCCTCCTCTTCGGCGTCCCTGAGCTTCTGGAGCTCTCCGGAGATCTCCACCCTTTGCAGGGCTGACGCCACGTTCTCCTCCTCAAGCCTCTGCGCTTCACGCCGGAGTGAGGTGAGGGTGGCATCAGCTTCGGCAAGGGCGCGCTCAGCACCCCGGCGTGCTTCGTGCGCCCCCTTCAGCTCGGTCTCCAGGTTGCGGACCCGGTGCTCTAGGGTCTCGCGCCCCCGCTTGTACGTCGCCAGGGCGTCGTTGGTCTTGGCGCGGAAGTCAGCGTGGCACGCCTCGGTGAACTCGGCGCGTCTCCGCTCGAACTCCTGCTCCATGTTGACCCGCCGCTGGTTCAGCATGTGGTCCGCCTTCGCCTGGAGGGAAGCCTCGCGCTGGTCCAGCGCCTCTTGGCGACGGGTCAGATCGTTGTTGGACCAGCTGGCCAGCGCCTCGCGGCTCTCAAGGGCCTCCCGCTCCCTGTTGAGCCGATCCTCGAGGGCAAGGAGCTGCTCCTCTCGAAGGCGAAGCCCCCGCTCGCGTTCGCAGACCTCTGCCTCTCGGGCAGCGAGCCCAGCTTCTTGCAGGCTCAGATTCTCCGCCCTGGAGTCAGCGCTCTCCTCGCGAGCGTGGAGGAGGGCCTCTCGGTCCTCGACTTCGTCCAGCCTCTGCCGGGCGTTGGCGAGGAGGCCATCGGCATTGGTCCTGGCTTCGTCCAGGAGGTGTTGGGCTGCCCGTTTAGCCTCCTCACCAGCCAAGGCTGGGTTGGGAGGCCCGATGGTGGGAGGAATCTTTTGGCGCGCCTCGGAGACAATCTGCATGGCCTCTTGGTGCGCCCTGGCCAGGACTCCCCTCGCCGACTCCCTGGCGGTCGCCAGGGCCTCTTCGACGGCGCTAGCGCGGATCTCCTCCGCCTCCTTCCTCGACTGTTCGCAGCGCTCGGCGGCGCGCTGGTCGAGAAGGCGGCATCTCTCCATAGCTTGGTGCAGGAGGGCCCAGCCCTCGTTGATGCGCGCCTCCTCGGCAGCATGTGCCCTGCCGACCTCGTCGCGGAGGGCGCCGGACACCGTCGCGAGCACTCTCGCCCATGGGTCGGTGGCGTGGGGCTTGGCAACGATCCTCGCGGGCCTCCCCAGTATCTCCGGCAGGGGAGGCGATGCTGCCCTGGAGGGCTCTGGCGAGGTGGCGGTCGTTCCCCTGGGCTCGGGGGCTGGCCCTGAGCCGGGTGGTGTGGCGGTTCGCACCAGAGGTGCCTCCGGGGTGGTTGTGGTGCTGGCAACAGAGGGGGCAGCGGGAGCTGCCCCCATCGACTCTGGTGCGCCCCCTCCTCTAGGGGGCTCAGTCATGCCGGGAGCCGCGGTGGCTCCCGGGGCGGACTGCGCGCCTGCGGACGCGCGATCCTCTTCTTCTCCGGCGGCGCGCGGCGGCGTCGCCGGTGTGGTCGTAACCGCCGGGTCAGGGCCCGGCGTGGTCTGGCTAGTCTTCCTCTTCTTCCTCCTCTTCTTCTCCTCCTTCTTCTCCTCGGCGTCCCTGGAGAGGAAGGGGTACGAGGGTAAGGTCAGAGGAAAGGTAATGCAAAAAGGTAAAAGTCTTTGTGCAGGACCACTCACGAGGTGTCCCTCTCCACCCATCCTCTCTTGCTCGGGAGGGAGGACGGCGGTGGTGGGGGCGCAGAAGATTCGCCAGCCGGCTCCTTCCCTTGGGAGGCCCTCGCCTCAGGTTGCCGGCTGGCGCGTTCGTCGTTGAACTTGGAGCGGCGCTCCGCCTCGAGGCGAGCTCGGCGCCACTCCCCTTCCAGACCTCGCGAGGAGGACGCGCCGGCGTCTCCAATGGTGGGCCGGTTCGGCAAAGCTGAGTCATCGTTGGAGGAGTCTGAGAGCACCACGGTGCCCCTAGGACGCCTCCTGCGGATCAGCTGGTCGCCAGACTCTGCATCATCATCATCGTCATCATCTCCCGAGGCCGTGGGTCCCGTTCCCCTGGCTGCCGAGTCCTGTTCTGAGCTGGCCGCAGGTGCACTCGGGAGGGGACCAGGCACGACGCCGTCCGCCAGGAACGGGCCCCAGGCATTGAACTTCAAGATCCCCGCCGTAGCACGGCTGATCTCTCAAGCCCCCAGGCAATAGATCGGCAGGGCGCTGCGCGGGATGGCGGGGATGGGAACCGAAGAGAAGAAGGCTCTGATTACCTCCTCCCGAGCGTCGGCGTTGAGCTCGGTGATGTGCAGCCTGAGGTTGTCTCCGGACCTGTGCCTCCAGATCTCCCGGTGGTGGTCCTGGAGGGGGGCGATGCGTCGGGTGACAAACTCCACCCTGACCATGGTTCCCGTAACACCAGCATCCCGGAGATCGCGGATTCGCGGGCGGAGCGTCTGCAGGGCCTCCTCAGGGAGGGCCTCGCTGGCCCAGGTGTTGAGCTTGACGGGAGGGATCCCCGTGACAAGGAAGAGCTCTGATTCTTTGAGGATGTCGACGAAGAGCCAGCGGCTCCGAAAGTCTTCAACTTTCTTCACCCACTTCAAGTCGATGAAGTCGCCCTCCGTTCCGGCGGTGGCGATGAAGGAGACGCATCCGGAACTCTGGTTCTGCCCAGAGGACCGGAGGGAGAAGAGGTGGCGGAAGTACGCCACCGACGGCTTGATGCCGATCCAGGCCTCGCAGGCGTAGGCGAAGACCGCCAGCAAGGTGACGGCCTTGGGATGCAGGTGGATGGCCTGTATCCCATAGGTCTCCAAGATCGCCAGGAAGAAGGGGGAGAACGGCGGTAGCAGTCCGGCGAAGACGGAGAAGAGGAAGAACGGCTGTGCCGTCGGGGGCAGAGTCCCCCGCGGCGCGCGGCCGTGCCAGATGCGGGTGGCGCCCCACTCGTTGTTCTTGCTCCCGACCATCTCCCGGACGGTCTGGAGCTCGCGGCTGCTCTTGATTCGGGAATCGAGCAGAGGCGCCGCCGGCCGAGTCGCTGCAGCAGAAGGCCTCACCGCTCCACCAGCCCTGCGCGGTGCCATGGATCTGGGCGCGGGTGGGGCGCGGTGAGAGGATTGGAGGCGAGGAAAGGATTTGGATGCGCAAGATCTTCAAGGAAGGGAGCAGCGGCGGCGAAGTGCTGTGGGAAAGAAAGGAAGCCTTCCCTGCCAAGCTTTTAAGGGGAAGGCTAGGGCGCGGTTTCCGAAGCGTCGACCTTGACGCGACGGTTCGAAAAATGCCCGTTGCCCCAGCCACTTCGCACGATCTCCGCTCCGCCGTTTCGCTTCCTCAACTACAAGGGCGCCACGCGTCCGGAGTCTTCCACTACTTCACATGGTCCTCTGACCGCGCATTGACGCGTGCCGTTGGAGGGCCCAGCAGCTTCGGGGGCCCCCGTCCCTTCGCTTCCTCAAGAGGGCGCGTCTTGGGCCGGGCTCCCGGGGGCTACTGTCGGTGGAATGGATACCGGGGTATCCCGGTCCACCTGCTCCTGGGCCCCGTCATCGGCCCATCTTCAGCCCAGGCCGCGGAGAAGACCCTCACGAGGAGGCGCCTCGTGAGGAGAACGACGACAGAAACCGCTAAGGACCAGAAGGCCTCCTCACGAGCCCCTGCTGGTGAGTAGAGGAATCTTGCCCACGTCAGCTCAGCACGTTTGCGTGCAGAGCAAGAAGATAACAGGCAGAAGACCGCGTACTGTCCACGCTACCCCCGATAGGGAGGAGACCAACTTTCGCTGTGTCTGTCCAAAGCGGCACAGTGGCAGTTGGCCACCCCCCTAAATATAGCATGGACGGTGCAGGGCGCCAGAGGAGGACGTCAGCCTCCTCCACCCACTCCTGTGGACCGGCGCCACTACTCTACAAAGACCAAGTCTACCGAAGAAGATACTCTACAGCTGTCCACCCTTCCTTGGCCGCATGTGTGGCAACCCCTTCCCCAAGAAGATGAGGGGAAGGAGGACCTTGGCGATATAAAAGGAAGGGAGGTCACCCCTTAGAAGGGGATCGGATCCTAGATCTAATTTCCTCCAAGTCTCTAGCTGGGCAGGCAGGTTCTTCAACCTCTGACCAGTTGGAGCTCTGTACCAAGACCTTGTACTCCTCGCGAGGTGTCGCGTTGAAATACAGGAAGGCAGGAAGTAGGGGTTTTACCTCACCACGAGGGCCCTGAACCTGGGTAAGCTCGGTGTCTCTCTCTCTGCAGTGCGTTGGGCGTTCGACACTCGAGGCTTCCGTCGCCGTGTTTCGTTGCGGTCCGAGATCTCACACGTTCAGCCCCCTGCGTTCGAATCTTTGGGTCCGTTGCGTGGTACCCCGTGTTCTTGCGACACGAAACCCGCCGACAGTATCAGCATCCCCAAGCTTTACTCTTGCTTGTCCTCATGTAGGTAAGTGATAACAAAAGAAATAATTTTTTAGGTGACATGCACCTACACAATCTTGATCATATATGTAAGCGTTATGCGCTGGGATCAAAAGAACTTAAAACATGGGCATGAAAGACATAATCTTGATAGAAGAAACTTAGCAACCATGTTATAACATGAAAATGAACACAAACAAAAGATCATGAAAATGAAACAATAAAAATCAAACATGTGTTCAAATCATAAGGAAAAACATACAAATGGTTTTCAGCTTGTCCTTCATGAAGAGCAAAACATAAATGCATAGGACACCTTCAAGTTTAAGAGGGTGACTAGATACAAATAATTTAAGAACAAGTGAAACCAACAATATGAATCAATCAATGAAAACTTTGGGACAATGCACATTATACTAAGAATGACAACTATGCTCTCGTAATGGTGCATAAAGATAGAAGGTGGTGACTCAACATAAAAGTAAAAGAAAGGCCCTTCGCGGAGGGAAGCAGTGATTGCAAGTTTTGTAAACCTTCAAAAATTATGGTACTTACCAGCTTTGAGCTCTCATTGCCCCCATCATAAGCATCTTGAATGGTTAAAGTTAATGCGAGAACACATATGCTGCATATGCTTGACAAATCATAAGTTGAAAACCTCATGTCCCATGAATACGAGTACCCAAACCTCATGCTACTTTACTTAGAGTCTCAAGCAAGGCTCTTGTCATTGTAAGTATATACGTTTCATCGAGAACCGCCAACGGGGTACCTCCGTGCTCGATGACATGGAACAAGCCCACATCAAAATGACATGACGAGCAGACAATGAACACCTCGACATCTCTTTTATTTACCATTTGTATAGCTTTTTATTTTAAGATGCGTCGTCGAATGTCCACTATGGGTATGTTACAAATTTCCACCATAAATTATGCATGGCTTAGATTGGCGGCCCAAGTGTTTCCCTAACACATATACAAACTCCATGATCCCGGAAGATTCCCAATTCATTTCACACCGCGAGTATCCATAAACAAAAGATCATGATATCAACTCAAATAAGATGTGCAATGTTTAAAGCTTGCCCCATGACGGCATGGATGGGCTAGTCTCCAACTTACAACTTGCAAGCATAACAACTCAAGATAAGAGACCACAATGTCAAATTTTTAAAAGCAAGAAAATGTAAAGTGTGCCTTCCGGTTCGTGAGAGCTTTACTGACCAATTTTCGCATAACACTGGTAAGAGTTTAATTTGAAGAGTAGATAAAAGCAAGTCAAATATACTTTGGAATAGCAATTGCTAATAGGTATGTATGGTGGACACTTTGGCGAACTTGGTTTTTAGGAGTTGGATGCACGAGTAGAGCTCATACTCAGTACAAGGCGAGGGCTAGCAAAAGACTGGGAGCGACCAACTAAGAGAGCAATAATGGCCATAATCATGCAAAGCGACAAAGCAACATTAAAAGAAGCATAAGATGGCATCAAAAGTCAAAAACTAAATGATCATAGAGGCTATTGGCGACTTTGGAAGAGTCTGACATGTGTGAGCATGTGCCCAGTCAACCCAAATAAACCATCAAGGAGAAAACCAAAATAATGCTTCCAAACAATAAAAACAACGTATGATTTTTTCAAAGGCTCATTAAGCAATCTCAGTTATTTGAGACAAGTCATGCTATAGCAAAACCACTAAGCATACTATCAAAAAGACTTCAAGCATGACATGCAAAAGCCTAGGCCACAGTCTACACAAGCTCCTTCTTGTACCACTTTTTTGCATAAAGCTTTTTCTCTTTTCCAACACCATTCAAACTTTTTATAAACACCTCTTTTGATGAAAACCAATAAAGATCAGAGGCAAAAATACACCTTAATGAAAATATATAACAATATCTGAACACAAATCAAGGCGAAAACGAAAACTAAACATAGTTCTAGAAAAAGAAGAACACTCATTGAAATTATAAGAATGAAAAATGGAGTGTTCTTGGCAAATGAAAAGCAAGGCAAATTCTCCAAAAGAGATTTGTTGGGGTCCAACCATTTATGGCAGCAAACAAAACTAAACTAAACTGAAAACTAAAAACAACTGACGCTCCAAGAAAAACGCAATAAAAATATAGTGTCTTGAAAGGTGACCTAATGTTTGCCGATGAAGAAGGGGTGCCTCGGGGGCATCCCCAAGCTTTGATGCTTGCACTTCCTGGATATTTCTTGGGGTGATGCATGGGCATCCCCAAGCTTGAGCTTTTGTCCATTCTTCAACTCATCTCATCACTCTCCGATTCATACACTTTAAAACTTCCTTCATACAAAACTAAACACAAATCTATTAGCAACATTAGTGTACGCATAACATATAATCAACCTATTTTTGCTGCAGGTTTCAACCTAAAACCACCACATATAAATCATATACTACTGTAGAAACTACCCCAAAAGTTCCATGATAAAAAGAACTCAAAAAGAAAGCGATAAAGCGGCAAACACAAATATTTGCAGAAATCTGTCAAAATAGAACAGTTGACAATGGTCGAATTTTTGAGGGGTTTTATGTTGCTCAAATCAAAAAGTGTTCAGCTAATGAAATTTTGGATATAACCTGGGGCATATGCACAAGAAATTTCAGGTCCAAAAGATATACAGAGAATTTAACGAATTTTTACGGTGCAGCACCGAAAACTGTTTTAGGACAGCAACATCCCCAAATCTTACCTCACTCAAATTAGAGGCTTCTCTTGGCACAAAAACAAAATAAAAAGGATAAGGAGAGGTTATTACAGTAGTAATAACTTCCAAAACTCAAATAAAAGAAAAAGAACTGAAAGTAAAAACATTGGGTTATCTCCCAAGAGTGCTTTTCTTTGACGCCTTTGAGCTAGGCTCAGTAATTTGACAAGATGCTCACATAAGAAATATGAATTGAAACAAAAGAGCATCAAGGAGCAAATATAAAACACATTTAAGTCTAATCCACTTCCTATGCATAGGAATCTTGTAAGAAAATAAATCAAAGAAGCACATAGTCACAAGTATGGGTAGATAAAACAAGAGCAACTTTGGAACTTTCAATATAAAGAGAGGTATTTTAGTAACATGAGAATTCCAACAACTATATTTCCCTCTCTCATAATAATTTTCAGTAGCATCATGAACAAACTCAATAATATAAATATCACACTCACCCTCCTTTATTAAGCATGGAGGGCGATCAAATAAGGTATTAGTTAAAGAGTTACTCTTATTGGGAGGTAGACATGGGTAGCTCCATTCTTCCTCCTCTTGATCATCACTCTCCTCCTCTTTTTCATCCAATGAGCTTCCAGTTTCATCCATTTCTTCTTCCATAGGCTCCTTCAAGGCATTAGTCACTTCCATTGCCGTTGGAGAGTATCTATTAAGATATTTAAGAATATAGCCATTTTCTTACTTGTAATTATCAAAGCAAAATGTAAGTATATCATAAACCCCATATTTATATGGTGCATCATCAGTATTTTCAAGCAAATAAGCAAGTTCAAATGCACCCTTCCAAGCAATAAATTCTTTAATTTGTTCCACATCATAAAAGTCATAATTTCCATTAATATAAGAAGATATGGTAACATCATCATTATACTCACATTGAAAAGGGAGGTGTTTATACCTCCTACAGCAACAAGATCTATCAAAGCAATAAGTAACATTATAAGTAGAGCACACATTTCTAGCAATGATATACAATCTATTGATTTGTTCCCATAAATGTTTCCCTTTTTGTGACAAGTGGTGTTCCTCCTAATAATTTTGCTGCTCTTCCGTGAACCCACCTTGCCAAAAAGATTTAGTTTCAAAGAAACCAACCATTGATAGAAAGCATGATAAAGCAAGACAAGTAAAAACAACTACAAAGGATTCTAATTTGTTTGGGTTTTTGATAAAATGATGCAAGTAAAAATAAAGTAAAGCAAAACTTAAACAAAGTAAAGGATGTGCGTGCGAAAAACTCCCCTCGCAGAAGTCTTCTTTTTCCTCCCCGGCAACGGCGCTAGAAAAAGAGCTTGATGCATGACGGTGGTGTTATCTTTTCACCGTCCAGTTAGGAACCCCAAGAAGAAGGTATGATGAATATAGCAACAAGGTTTTACCTCAATTAAGAAACCAAGGTATGTCGGTCAGGAGAGGAAGGAGCCAAATGACTGAAGGTGATGCTTGCTAGTCTAGTGACGCTCCAACAAGGGCTCCGTTTCTCGATCAAAATGAGTTAGCGCGTCCTCAACTAGTAGCAACATGGAACCTGCACACAAAACAACCAAATACTTTGCTCCCAACTTACGATGAGGTTGTCAATCTCACCAGTTTGCTGTAAACAAAGGAATGAGAGTATCGAGTGGAAAATGATAATATTATGCGAGTAAAGTAAACAGTGCAAGTAAAGTAAACAGGTTATAGCAATATAAAGGAAATAGAACCGGGGTCCATAGTTCACTAGTGGTGTCTCTCCATAAGATAAAATAATGCATGCTGGGTAAACAAAATACAGTTGGACAATTGATAGAATAAAGACAACGTGCATATGATGAGAGGATCACTATGAGATTTACTCTGGGCATTACAACAAAATACATAGACCGCCATCCAACTGCATCTATGACTAATAATCCACTCACGGGGATATCATCCGAACACCCCATGAGTATTAAGTTGCGAACAACTGTCGGTGGGTTTCGTGTCGCAAGAACACGGGGTACCACACAACGGACCCAAAGATTCGAACGCAGGGGGCTGAACATGTGAGATCTCGGACCGCAACGAAACACGGCAACGGAAGCCTCGAGTGTCAAACGCCCAACGCACTGCAGAGAGAGAGACACCGAGCTTACCCAGGTTCAGGGCCCTCGTGGTGAGGTAAAACCCCTACTTCCTGCCTTCCTGTATTTCAACGCGACACCTCGCGAGGAGTATAAGGTCTTGGTACAGAGCTCCAACTGGTCAGAGGTTGAAGAACCTGCCTGCCCAGCTAGAGACTTGGAGGAAATTAGATCTAGGATCCGATCTCCCTCTAAGGGGTGACCTCCCTTCCTTTTATAGCGCCAAGGTCCTCCTTCCCCTCATCTTCTTGGGGAAGGGGTTGCCACACATACGACCAAGGAAGGGTGGACAGCTGTAGACTATCTTCTTCGGTAGACTTGGTCTTTGTAGAGTAGTGGCGCCGGTCCACAGGAGTGGGTGGAGGAGGCTGACGTCCTCCTCTGGCGCCCTGCACCGTCCATGCTATATTTAGGGGGGTGGCCAACTGCCACTGTGCCGCTTTGGATAGACACAGCGAAAGTTGGTCTCCTCCCTGTCGGGGGTAGCGTGGGCGGTACGCGGTCTTCTGCCCGTTATCTTCTTGCTCTGCACGCAAACGTGCTGAGCTGACGTGGGCGAGATTCCTCTCCTCACCAGCAGGGGCTCGTGAGGAGGGCTTCTGGTCCTTAGCGGTTTCCGTCGTCGTTCTCCTCACGAGGCACCTCCTCGTGAGGGTCTTCTCTGTGGCCTGGGCTGAAGATGGGCCGATGACGTGGCCCAGCAGCAGGTGGACCGGGATACCCCGGTATCCATTCCACCGACAGTATCCCCCGGGAGCCCGGCCCAAAACGCGCCCTCTCGAGGAAGCGAAGGGACGGGGGCCCCCGAAGCTGCTGGGCCCTCCAACGGCACGCGTCAATGCGCGGTCAGAGGACTATGTGAAGTAGTGAAGACTCCGGACGCGTGGCGCGGCCGCAGCTGGTGAGATGAAACGGCGGCGATGCCACAGTCTCCGAGGCGTCACCCCTCATAATGATGCGTCGCTTGACTGCGGAGCACTGCGCCAACGCTTCGGTTCCCGCACTGGGACTTGACGCATCGACGCCGGATGTTCCCCTTAAATAGGTCCTCCTCGAGACCTTCGGCACTTCACCTCCTTCCTCCGGTGCCACTCCTGCTTCTTCTTCCCTGAGAGCATGGACCCCTCCAACTCCGCCTCCGCCGCCGGCCCGAGCTCTGAGGCGAAGCGCCGAGGGCGCCCTCTGGGCAGCGGAAAGAAGGCGAAGGCCGCCGCCCAGTGGACGCCCGGCGCCGGCGGCCCCCTCCCCATTGGCGCGCCGCCGCCAGTGTCGGCGCTTGCTCCCCGCGCCTCGGGGAGCATCGATCGGGCCCTCCGAGAGATGGAGGCCGCCCTAGGCCCGCCTCCTCCTGCTGCAGATCTTCCGCTTCCGCCGGTGAATGGAGTGGTTGCCACTCCGCGCCACCTGGCGGCGGCGATGCTGGGACCCCTCGTCGCCCCGGGGTCCCGCTTCCTGGAGCTCCTCGTCATCGTCGACGCCCCGGGCTTCAACTCCCTCCGGCTGCCCGACGCCATCCGGAGGGTGATTCACGCCCACGGCAACGCCGTCGGGGAGGTCCTCCTGGGGGAGCAAAGCAGGCCAGGCCTCTTCTGGCCTGTGGACATCCTCCTCGGGAACGGCGGCAACATCGTCCTCGCCGGCCACTGGAGGGCTTTCGCCGTCGGCCTTCGCCTCCGCGTCGGCGACCACATCGTCTTCCGCTTCAAGCTGGGGATGCTGGAGGCCTTGCTGCAGGTCTTCACCGCCGGCGGAGTGCGCCGCACCTACCCCCCGCTCCCAGCGCACTGAAGAGGAGGGGCCGGCGCGGTAGTCTTCTGGGGAGGGGAGCTAGTCTCCTCCCCTTTTTGCCTTGTAGTCCTTGCCGGCGGGGTATGCCCCGTCGTGCTTCGCTCCTTCCCCCGCTGGGGGATTTTAATGAAATCCTTTTGCTAATCACCTTGCTGTCCTTCATTGTCCTGGCCATTCGCTTGCTCGAGAGCCCCGCTGAGTTGTAGGCATCGACGGGAAGCCTCCCTCCACCTCAGAGCTCGGGATGGGTTCGGCGTCGATGACACAGTG
Source organism: Dactylis glomerata (assembly GCA_007115705.1). NCBI lineage: Eukaryota > Viridiplantae > Streptophyta > Magnoliopsida > Poales > Poaceae > Dactylis > Dactylis glomerata. Next base: position 3,713,529 of record QXEO01000548.1, on the reverse strand, counting down.
GACGATTCCTGAGACAAGAAGTTGAAGAAAGAGTTGGAAAAGAAAAGACCCCAAATCCCCGAAAACGGAAAAACAAATCGATAAAACAAACGAAAAAAGAAGGCGAATAAGATGCCCCTGTGACCGGCACAGGGACCTTCTCCGTCGTGGAGGAGCGCGGCACTATCTGTGCCAGCAGCTAAGAGCAAATTGCCGCGCGTGGCGATTCACGGGGCCTTCCTCGTCGTTGAGGGAAGCTGGACCCTCACGGATGTGAAAACGTCGACGCTTAAGAGAGCCCAGAGACCGTCGACACCCCACAAGGATTGCTCATGAGGTGAAGGGCCTGGCGCGGACCTCCGGATCTGCGTCTCCTTCGCAAGATTTATCGGAGCAGCCTTGGTCTTCAATAATCCTGCCACGTTAGGCCTTCCTCGTGAGAGGGAATCTTCCTGCGGATGCTAGTGCATCGACGCATCTTTGCTCCCTCATGAGGGTTGCTCACGAGGGGTAGGTCCTTAGCGGGTGCCTTGGGCACACCTTGGACTTTTTCTCGAAGATTTTTTATTTTCTGGAGTACTTCGCGAGGAACTAAGCACCATGGGCATCCAGAGGTGATCATTAACGGGGCCGTCGCCCCCGACCAGAGCTCGCTCCCTTCGGGTTTTTTGGGCTTGCTGTTTTCCGGGCGAAGGCCCCAGCATAGACACCGTGCCTAGCCCCCTTCCGCGAGGAGTACAACAGGAAATAAATGGACTTCATGCCATTTTGATGTCATGCCGAAGCAGAGGCGCTACATTGCGTGATAACTTAATATCAGTGCTTAAGAGCAGGCTGAGCTGATACAAGTGTCGTGAAAACAGTCTTTTCCCCTCGTGAGGAACCTAAGGGTAGAACTTTCGCAGATGAGCTATGTTCCACGGGTTCCCCACTGGCATGCCTTCTGCGGTTTCCAGCCGCGCCGAGCCTGGCCTGGCGATGTGCGTCACCTTGAAGGGCCCCTCCCACATTGGAGACAGCTTGTGCAGGCCCTCGCGAGAGAGTATTCTCCTCAGCACCAGGTCGCCGACCTCCAGAGTCCTTGCTCGAACATGGCGGCTATGGTAGCGGCGTAGTCCTTGCTGGTACCTCGCGGCGCGGAGCGCGGCTTGGCACCGAGCTTCCTCGAGCAGGAGGAGGCGATCCTTGATGAGGTCCTCTTGGCGAATTTCGTCGAAGGCGAGCACTCTTGGCGACCCGAACTTGATGTCGGTGGGAAGAACAGCCTCCGCTCCATAGACCAGGAAGAAAGGAGTCTCTCCAGTAGGTTTGGCGGCGGTAGTCCTGATGGACCACAAGATGGATTGGAGGTTGTCTAACCATTTTTTGCCGCAGGCCTCGAGCTTGGCGTTGAAGCTTTTCGTCTTGAGTCCTTTGAGTACTTCTGCGTTGGCACGCTCGGCTTGGCCATTGCTCCGGGGGTAGGCGATGGAGGCGAAGCAGATTTTGATGCCGGTCGATGCGCAGTACTCCCGGAACAGCCCGCTGGTGAACTGGCTGCCGTTGTCGGTGATTATGCGGTTAGGCACACCAAAACGACAGACCAGCCCACGGATGAACTTGACTGCGGACCTCGCGGGGATCGTGCACACCGGTTCCACCTCCACCCACTTGGTGAACTTGTCGATGGCGACGTAGAGGTAGCGATAGCCCCCTTGCGCTCTGGGGAATGGACCGAGGATGTCCAGCCCCCAAACGGCAAAGGGCCAAGTGAGTGGGATGGTTCGCAGCTCTTGCGCCGGCTGATGTATCTGCTTGGCGTGGAATTGGCACGCCTCGCACCTCTTGACCATCTCCACCGCGTCCCCGAGCGCCGAAGGCCAGTAGAAGCCACTTCAATATGCCTTGGCGGCTAGAGTTGCAGCAGAGGCATGATGGCCGCATTCGCCGGCATGGATGTCCCTTAGAAGTTCTTGGCCTTGGTGAGTTGATATGCACTTCAGGGCGACGCCATTTGTGCGACGCCGGTACAAGTCACCGTCCTTGACGCAGTAGCCCGAAGCTTGTCGCACAATCCTCTCGGCCTCCTCTTCATCCTCGGGAAGCCTGCTGCTGGTGAGGTAGGCCTTGAGCTCGATGATCCAATCCACTCCCTCCTGCCGAGCCAATGCCAGAAGGACGCGGTCACCCGAAGGAGGCCCGCAATCCGGAGCCCCCTGCTCCGGCGGTGGCGGCAAAGCAGAAGGAGGAGGGGAATTGGATGTTGGCGGAGAGGCGGACGGCTTGAAGAGACGCTTCTCGAAGACGCCGGCGGGCTGCGCCAGGCGATGAGAGGCGCGCTTGGCGATCTCGTCGGCCTCCACATTTTCTCCCCTCGGGATGTGCCTCAGCTCCAAGCCTTGGAAGCGCTTTTCCATCTTTCGATGCTCCTCGAGATAAGCTGCCATGTGCTCATCCCTTGGAGTGTAGCTCTTGTTCGAGAAGTTCACAACCAGCTGTGAATCCCCTTTGACGACGAGGCGCTTGATGCCCAAAGCGTTTGTCGCCCTTAGGCCGGCGAGTAGCCCTTCGTACTCCGCGATGTTGTTGGAGACCTTGTTCTCAGGCTTGAAGCAGAGCTGCACAGCATAGAAGAGCTTGTCTCCAGAGGGAGAAGTTAGGACAGCACTTGCTCCCGCGCCGGGGAGGTTGAAGGCACCGTCGAAGTGCATGACCCAGAGGCCTGGGGCCTCCTCTCCAGGGAGAGTTGACTCCACCTCTGGAGGCTCGTCGACGAACGGATCAGTCCATTCTGCAGTGAACTCGGCCAAAGCCTTGCTCTTGATTACCTTTGTAGTTTCGAAGGAGATCTCGAAAGGCTGAAGCTCCACAGCCCACTCAGCCACCCGCCCGGTGACATTGGGGTTGCGGAGGACGGTTTCCAGGGGCCGATCGGTTACCACCTTAATCGGGTGACCCTGGAAGTAGTGGCGCAGCTTCCGCGAGGCGATGAGCAAGGTGTAAAGCAACTTTTGCTGCATAGTGTAGCGCTCCCGCGCGTCGCGCAGTACCGTGCTGACGAAGTACACAGGCTTTTGCACCTTGACGACACCCTTAGAAGGCTCCTCCTCAGGAGGCTTTTGAGCGTCGCTCTGAGAGAGCGGCTCGGTCGGTGAAGATCCCTCGGGCGGCTCCTCTCGAGGGGCGGGAGGTGAAGCGGCCTCTTCCTAGCGAGGAGCCCCCGAGCTCGGAGGAGTGACCTCCTCCCTGGCGATTACCTTGACGCCTCGCTCCGCGACGAGAACAGCGCTTGCAGTCCTTGGAGTTGCCGCGATGTAGAGTAGCAAGGGCTCGCTGGGGGTTGGGGCAACCATGATCGGTGGGCTCGTGAGGTACCTTTTTAACTCGGCGAAGGCCTTGTCGGCTTCCGGAGTCCACTCGAACTTCCCGGTGCGCTTCATGAGCTTGAAGAAGGGCAAAGCTTTTTCCCCACTCCTCGCGATGAAGCGCCCCAGGGCTGCCATGCACCCCGCGAGGCGTTGCATTTCCTTGAGATTGCGCGGAGGACGCATTTCTTCGATGGCCTTGACCTTGTCGGGGTTCGCCTCTATCCCGCGGTTGGATACGAGGAACCCCAACAGTTTCCCCGACGGTACGCCGAAGGCGCACTTGGCGGGGTTGACCTTGAGGTTTACCTTTCTCAGGTTGACGAATGTTTCCTCCAGGTCCTCGATGAAGGTGCGACCCTCGCGAGTCTTGACGACGATGTCGTCGACGTAGGCTTCCGCGTTCCTTCCCATCTGAGCCCCCAGGGCCTTACGCATGAGCCTTTGGAATGTAGCTCCTGCATTCTTTAGGCCGAAGGGCATGCAGACGTAGCAGTACACCCCACAGGGCGTGATGAAGGCGGTCTTCTCCTCGTCCTCCTTTGCCATCTTGATTTGATGATAGCCGGAGAAAGCATCCAAGAAGCAAAGGAGGTCGCAGCCGGTGGTGGAGTCGACGATTTGATCGATCCTCGGGAGAGGGTAAGGATCCTTGGGACAGGCTTTGTTGAGACTCGTGAAGTCCACGCAGAGGCGCCCACTGCCGTTAGCCTTTGGGACGACCACCGGATTAGCGATCCAGGTGGGGTGGGCCACCTCGCGTATCAACTTGGCCTTCTTCAGCTTCTCTATCTCCTTGACGATGAAGTCTTGCTTCTCTTGCGCTTGCTTCCTAGTCTTCTGCTTTACGGGGTGTGCCTGAGGGCACACGGCTAAGTGGTGCTCAATCACCTCCCTGGGAACACCGGGCATATCCGACGGAGTCCAAGCGAACATGTCAGAATTTGCCCGCAGGAAGGTGATGAGCGCGCTTTCCTATTTGGGGGAAAGCCCTGCCCCGATGGTGACGAAGTTGTCGCAGCCCCCAGCCTGGAGCGAGACCTTCTTGGTTGTCGAGTGCTCCTGAGTAAACTGGGGCCTCCTGCCTGAGGGTACCACAGCTTCCCCAATGCTCATGTCTTGCATCGGATGGTCCAGGTCCTTGCTCGGCGACGCAGGGGCGGCGGACTTCTTCCCTGATGAGCCCTGCAGGTGGGGCTCAAGAGAGGCCTTCTTCACGGCAGTCCGCTCTTGGGATACGAGCTGCTTCTTCCTCACGAGGTCGCCGGAGTGTTCCAGTAAATCTTCGTCGGCGGGGAACATGGTGGCGGCCTCGCGATAGACATGCTCAACTGATCGGAGAGCGTCCTTCTCATTGCAGCGCACGGTAATCGTGCCGTTGGTGCCCGGAATCTTGAGGACGTTGAAGCCATGATGCGTTGCTGCCATAAACCTAGCCAAGGCTAGGTAGCTGAGGATGGCATTGTATGGCAGGGCGATGTAGGCGACGTCGAAGTCGAGGCTTTCCGTCCTGTAGTTGTCCCGGGTGCCGAAGGTGACGGGCAGGCTCACCTGCCCGATTGGCGTTGTAGATCCCTCGGTTACCCCGAAGAAGGGCCGAGTCGGCATGAGCCGATGGTACGGCACCTGCATATTTTCGAAGATCTCGACAGAGATGATGTTGAGGCCCGCCCCTCCGTCGATGAGAGTGCGATTGACGGCGACGTTGTTGATGGTTGGCGTGCACAAGAGGGGGATTGTGCCCACACCCCTTGTGGAAGCCGGATGATCCTTCTCGTCGAAGCCAATCTTGCACGTTGACCACTTCATTAAGCGATTGTCGATGCTGGGCTGCGCCACCGCGATTTCTCGCGACAGCTGCTTGAAGTGTCGATTCGACAGAGGAGCCTGAGCTCCGCCCAGGAGGCAAGCGACGAAGTCTCGCGGCTCTTGATAGCCCCCCTGGTTCTCCTCCCGATGATCGTTTGCTGGTGGGAGCAGCGGCAGCGGCTCGGGATCGTCTCGAGACAGACCCCCACGGCGGCGACCCTCTTCGCGGTCGTCGTCGCGGCGATCGCCCCGGGATCCGCTCTTGCCGTTGCTGCGGCCGCCCCCGCGACGCTTGGCGACTCCATTCTCCTCGTGAAACTTCCGGACAACCCAACAATCCTCGATATTGTGGGTGTCCTTCTTGTGGATGATGCAGTAGCGGCGACGTCGACCTTTATCGCGATCAGAGCGGTCCCCGCGGCGTTGCTTATAATCGGGCTCCGCCGCAAGGGCAGCAGCCTCCTTTCGCTTGGGGTCCTTGGACTTCGGCTTTGGGGGAGGCGCCTCCGGCTGATTGTGCACGAAGAGCCTCCCCTCCTCAGCCTTGGCGCAGCGGTCAGCGATCTCGAAGAGCCTGACGACGGAGGTCAGCTCATCATTCACGGACAGCTTCTCCCGCATCTTGACGTCGGAGACGCCTGTGGAGAACGCGGAGATGACCTCCTCGTTGGAGATCCTGGGAATCTTGTTCCTCATCTGACTGAAGCGCTGGATATATTGACGCAGCGTCTCGCCCTTGTACTGACGCACCGCCTTAAGGTCATTCTTGGTGGCGGGGCGCTCGTACGTGGGCATGAAGTTGGCCACGAACTGACGACATAAATCCTTCCACGAAGTCACGGATTCGTGAGGAAGATTCATGAGCCAAGTCCGCGGAGCGTCCTTGAGGGCCATGGGAAACCAATTGGCCATGGCGCGCTGATCTCCACGCGCAGCCTGGACGGCGACGACGTAGAGCTGGAGGAATTCGACGGGGTTTGTGGTCCCATCGTAGCGCGTGGCGATGTCCGGCTTGAACTTGTCAGGCCAGACAACATAGCGCTGCTGGCGAGTAAGGGCAAGACACCCGGGGTTGTAGATCGGGACGCCGGGGGTCCTGACGTTCTTGCCAGCCTCGCCGATGTCATCGATGGCGCGGTCGTGATTTTCACGGCGGCGCTCGAGGGAGACGCGTGCGTCTTCCGGAGCGCGTTGGATGATTTGGCAGCTAGGCTCCCCGCGCGGCGAAGATGCGGCGCGGGAAACCACCTTCTTGGCCTTGTTGGCCCCTCCATCTCCGGCACCCGGGACGCGATGTCCCGCCGCCGGATCTAGGCTCCCCGCGCCCTGGGCTCCTCCCAAGGCCGGATCTTCGTTGGCGATGGCGACGAGCTCGGCGATTCGAGCGCGCCACCCCTCACGCCCATCGTCGGTGGGTTGATAGCGCAGTAGCTCCTGCGCCATGGCGAGTGCCTGCGCAGGAGACAGCTGACTCCCAGAATGAGCGCGAGAAGTGGCGGTGGCGGTGAAGGAGAGCGAAGGCTCTGTCCGCCCGGACGGGAGGTAGGAGGACTCCAGATCTTCCTCCTCTTCCTCCTCGGCCGAAGCCTCATGACGACGGAAGATGGGCTCGGTTTGCCCCCGAACAGCGTTGCGACGGCGAAGACGCTCAAGCCTTGCGTTGGCGTCGGCCATGTCGAAGCAGATCTTTGAGAAAACACACCACAGCCCCCTACCTGGCGCGCCAAATGTCGGTGGGTTTCGTGTCGCAAGAACACGGGGTACCACGCAACGGACCCAAAGATTCGAACGCAGGGGGCTGAACGTGTGAGATCTCGGACCGCAACGAAACACAGCGACGGAAGCCTCGAGTGTCGAATGCCCAACGCACTGCAGAGAGAGAGACACCGAGCTTACCCAGGTTTAGGGCCCTCGTGGTGAGGTAAAACCCCTACTTCCTGCCTTCCTGTATTTCAACGTGACACCTCGCGAGGAGTATAAGGTCTTGGTACAGAGCTCCAACTGGTCAGAGGTTGAAGAACCTGCCTGCCCAGCTAGAGACTTGGAGGAAATTAGATCTAGGATCCGATCTCCCTCTAAGGGGTGACCTCCCTTCCTTTTATAGCGCCAAGGTCCTCCTTCCCCTCATCTTCTTGGGGAAGGGGTTGCCACACATACGGCCAAGGAAGGGTGGACAGCTGTAGACTATCTTCTTCGGTAGACTTGGTCTTTGTAGAGTAGTGGCGCCGGTCCATAGGAGTGGGTGGAGGAGGCTGACGTCCTCCTCTGGCGCCCTGCACCGTCCATGCTATATTTAGGGGGGTGGCCAACTGCCACTGTGCCGCTTTGGACAGACACAGCGAAAGTTGGTCTCCTCCCTGTCGGGGGTAGCGTGGGCGGTACGCGGTCTTCTGCCCGTTATCTTCTTGCTCTGCACGCAAACGTGCTGAGCTGACGTGGGCGAGATTCCTCTCCTCACCAGCAGGGGCTCGTGAGGAGGGCTTCTGGTCCTTAGCGGTTTCCGTCGTCGTTCTCCTCACGAGGCGCCTCCTCGTGAGGGTCTTCTCCATGGCCTGGGCTGAAGATGGGCCGATGACGTGGCCCAGCAGCAGGTGGACCGGGATACCCCAGTATCCATTCCACCGACAGTAACAGATAATTGCATTAAGCAAAGTGTGTAATGTAAACAAAGCATATGCCCTCGAGCATATGAATGTTGTTTTCCCCCTAGTAGCAACAACACATCTACAATCTTAGAGGTTTCTGTCACTCCCCCAGATTAAATAGAGGCATGAACCCACTATCGAGCATAAATACCCCCTCTTGGAGTCACTAGCAACTACTCGGCCAAGATAGCTACTAACAACGGAGAGCATGCAAGATCATAAACAACATAGAGATAACAAAAGAAAAAATTTAGTACTTCAACTCAAGCATAACACCAATATTCATCGGATCCCAACAAACCAAACATGTAGAATTACATAACGGTGATCTCAATCATGTAGGGCAGCTCATGAGATCTAAACATGAAGCACATGGTGGAGGAGACAACCATCTAGCTAATGCTATGGACCCATAGTCCAAGGTAGAGTACTCACTCATCGCTCCGGAGGCAAGCATGGCGATGAAGAAGACCTCCGGTGGTGATTCGCCTCTCCGGCAGGGTGCCGAGAAGAGCTTCTGGACCCTCCTGATCTTCGGGTCGATGGTGGCAGTGGATCACGATGTGTTCTAGAAAACTGATCTGGCCTTAGGTTTTTCTCGTCGGGGGGTCTTTATAGGCGAAGGGGCATCATCAGAAGTGGACCGAGGCGGTCTCACACATAAGGGACGCGGCCCAGCCCCTGGCTGCGCCGCCCTAGTGTGAGGGCCCCTCGTGGCCCCACTCCATCTTCTCTTCGGTTCCCTGGAAGCTTCGGTAAAATTCTAGGCGACTGGCTTTGGTTTTGTCCAATTTTGAGAATATTTCCTGTGTAACTTTTCTGAAACACAAAAATAGTTGAAAACAGGGAACTGGCACTATGGCGACTTGTTAGTAGGTTAGTTTCGGAAAATGCATAAAAGTGCCACGAAGTGTAATGAAACACTAAGCAAATGTTGTAAAAACAAGCATGGAGCATCAAAAATTATGAATACGTTTGAGACGTATCAATGATACCCTTCGATTGGTGTGCCGGTAGCATGTTTTTTTAACCGAATGAAATAACTGCTTGTTATTGGAGCTCCATTAGGGTTTAGTTAATAGGTAAATCTTTGTTTTATTCTTAGAGATAGTTATTGTTATTAAAATGCCTGAAAATGTTCAGTATGATGTTTGTTTGTTTGTTCTGATACTTGCTTGGTGTGAGTTGTATGATGCTATGATGTGTGTGAACCTTGTATGCTTGCATGCTTATGTGTGCTATTGTTTATCGGCGCTAGATTCGAACGACACCAAGCGTACTAAGGAAGGGGAAGTGTTTGAGTATCAGGAAGAAGACAAGGGATAAGCTATTAAGGTAAGCCATCTAAACTTGTTGCATATCTGATCCTAGTTTTACCTATTGCATGATTTATTACTGTTTATGAAAATGCATCATTTTCTGTTGCTATTGCCTCTAAATAGCAATTGTTGGCGACTTGGCTCCATGAGTCAAATGATATCATCCTCATGGATGACCCCTATCTTAACACCTACTTATTCCCCAGAATTAGTGGCGTGATGGTTAGCATCATGGCCTTTGGAAAACCTTGTAGTGGAGCAAAAACTCTAGGTTGGGAACACTTAAAAGGAGATTTCAAAAATGTCTTCGAAAACCTTGGAATAAGAAGCTATTCCATTGAAAAATTTCAAAAAATTAGTTTTGAAAATGAGGTGGATGGATGCTCATGAGTTGGAGAAGTTGGTTTTAAAATGACATTGGTGATCACTAAGTGTTCGCTCAGAACAATTAACCCGTGCAACCACAATTACCCTGGTATGGGACGGGGCGTAGCAGAGTAGCTTGTTCACTTTGGTATGGGGCCTCCAAATGTAATGGCAGTCCAACCATGGACACCTCTTCTGTGGCACCCTGGGTAGCAGCGGTTACTCAGGCTCGCATTGTCACCTTTTTAGGGGCAGGGGTACAACCTAGGGGCCCTCATTGAAAACGCCTGCAAGTGATGGCAGGGTTCTGGAGGGTCAAGTTGGCTGGGGAATTTGTAACTCCTGGGTCAAACAACCACTTGGACTTCAGTGTTGAGGTGTGCATCTCTAGATGGTAGGTCCTATGCTAAGGTGAGCAGGTGAAAAACTATGATCGAGTGCTTGTCGTGGCATATGTTGTTATGCAGGGAGGATGCCCACACGATGAGTATCCGGATGTTGTGGGTAAAGTGTACAACCTCTACAGAGTGTAAAATTATTCGAATAGCCGAGTCCTCGGTCATGGACGGTTGGGACGACCGTTACTTAGCCCAATGTCGGTTTTGTTTTAAAAAGTGGTTTTCAGTAAAATGGAGGAAAGTGTCGGATGGAGTACTTGGAGGGTACTGCCGTAGCACGAGAAATGTTTGGAGTACTTGGAGGGTACTGCCGAGGAAATGGAGATGGTCATGTTTGATTGACCTGGTTTAAGAAACAAAAAAGGGTTACTCCCTTCCAAGAGATTTTACTAAAATTGTTTTTATAAATCTTTTTAATAAGGATATAGAGATGTCATAGAACATGGTTCTGGACATGCTATATCGACACGAGAAAACCATGTTTTTGAGGGAAGTAAACTAGACTAGAGCCTATCCTTCTTACAACCATACTGCATATCAAACTCTCTCCCCTTAGATGGTTTGCGAGTATAATTCAAATGTACTCACGGCTTTGTCCCTGGCTATTAACTTGGTCAGATTTGGAGGAAGACTTTATTGAGGAAGATGAAGGTGTTTATGATGATGTCGGTGTGAACTAGGAACACCTCCTAGTCAGTTGCCTGTAGGGTAGTAGTCATGACGTGGGTCATTAACGCTGCTTGGTATCCGCTGCTTAGTAGTAAGCTTGCCCTGCGAGGCAATATCATACTTGGTCATGTGACCAATTGTAAGACTTTTATATTCGGTACTGTAATGGATGATGAAACTTTGATATCAGCTCAGTTATGTGGACTCATGACATACTGATCATGGGATCGTGAGTTGTATGCATATGGGTATCCCAGATGGTAAATCGGGGTCCCCACAGAGTTGGTATCAGAGCCATCCTAACTGTAGGAGACCTTAGTTAGCTTGGGCGTTAGATAGGAAAGTAGTATTTTGCTAAAACTATTTGCAAAGGTTATTTCTTTTAAGTAGCCAGTAGTATGACTTATACCTTTCCCACCTCTTTAAAACTTCTAATCTTATCTCTCTGGTTTCCAAACATGTTTAAAGATTATTACTCCATCTGCCTCATCTTCTTCAAAACTACCTATTGGATGATGTCCCCGAATATACCTGGAGCTTAGCAGCACAAGATGGAGCAAACTTCAGAAGGACGTCCTCAAACCTCTCCAGCTGCAAAGGAAGAAGGATGTTGACAAATATTTTTCTTTTGGTTAACACCAATAGCTTTGTCAAGGAGCTGACCTTGGTCCTCCCTGGACTCGCACCTTTGCAGTTGTCAAGGACCAAGTTCTCGGTTGCTTGGCTAGAAATTTTTAGGCCTAGCACGAGACATCATTGCATATGAAGGACTTCAACAACCATTCCGAAGACCTCACATCCGTGTAATGTGAGCAAGAGTACCTACAAGATCTGCACTTCTGAACTCAATGTCAACAGCTCAACAACACTGTGGCTACCTCATCGACTACCATCAATCTCAACTAAAGCGAGAGTCAAGCAAATGAAGGAGTCAACAACTATGACAAACCATGACCCTAGGATGAATAAGATAAGCTCATTTTTCTCATATGAGCTACTCCCAACTACCGTGAGTATTAGGCGTCGTTGGTACTTGAAGTACCTCGTGTGATTCTTGCAATTGTTTATTGATTTCCTTGTGTGTTCTTGATGTTGTTTGCAGTTGCCTCGTGTGTTTCTTGAGTATGTGTTGTTACTTTGTGCTAGTGCTTGTTTTTGGCCCCTCGGCCTTAAAAACCCTCAAGTGCGTAAAACCCTGAATAGGAAGCCTCTCTAGAATGTGTTTTCCCTCTCATCCACTTATGTCTGCTCGAGTAGCATTCATAAAGTGAAACTAAGATGCTAACTTTAACCTTGATAGTGGTGCATAATAACTCTTCTTGCAACACCTTCCCCATATCTGACGTGACAAATTTTGCTATGTGCTTCATGCTTCATCAAGACCTCTCTACAACGCCAAGGAAGCAGAAGATAGACCCGCATGTACTACAAAGGACTTCTAGAAGATAAAGACTTCATTAACCTGGATCTTCTAACCTTAAATCTGTATTTTTGCTAACATTGATGATACTCTCTTAACCCTTCCAGCACTGGCTAACCTTCTAACCATCCAACTAACATGGGACATAGAAGTATCAAAGCCAAGCCTAACTTTCAAAGATCAACCCATTGTCGCCACTTGAAGCTCGAAGACTCACGTGCTTGATCTCCACTGAGCAAATAGAAGAATGAAGACTCTCCAAAATCAAGCCATCTATGTCGACTCTGCATTTAGGAGATATCCCTGGGGGGAGGGTGATATATCTCCAACGTATCTATAATTTTTGATGCTCCATGCTTGTTTTTTACACAATTTGCCTAAAGTTTTGTTACACTTCGTGGCACTTTTATGCATTTTCCAGAACTAACCTATTAACGAGTCACCACAGTGCCAGTTCCCTATTTTTTGCTATTTTTGTGTTTCAGAAAAGCTACACAGGAAATATTCTCGGAATTGGACAAAACCAAAGCTAGTCGCCCAGAATTTTACCGAAGCTTCCGGAGAACTGAAGAGGAGTTGGAGTGGGGCCACGAGGGGCCCTCACACTAGGGGGGCACTGCCAGGGGCTGGGCCGCACCCCCTATGTGTGAGACCACCTTGGTCCACTTCTGACGATGCCCCTTCGCCTATAAAGACCCCCCGATGAGAAAAATCTATGTACCCGATCAATTTTCTAGAAACACATCGTGATCCACCGCCGTCGTCGACCTGAGATCGGGAGGGTCTAGAAGCTCTTACCGGCACCCTGCCAGAGAGGGGAATCACTACCGGAGGTCTTCTTCATCGCCATGCTTGCCTCCGGAGCGATGAGTGAGTAGTCTACCTTGGACTATGGGTCCATAGCAGTAGCTAGATGGTTGTCTTATCCACCATGTGCTTCATGTTTAGATCTCATGAGCTGCCCTACATGATTGAGATCACCGTTATGTAATTCTACATGTTGTGTTTGTTGGGATCCAATGAATATTGGTGTGATGATTGAGTTGCTATACTAAAATATATCTTATGTTATCTCTATGTTGTTTATGATCTTGCATGCTCTCCGTTGTTAGTAGCTATCTTGGCCGAGTAGTTGCTAGTAACTCCAAGAGGGGGTATTTATGCTCGATAGTTGGGTTCATGCCTCTATTTAATCTGGGGGAGTGACAGAAACCTTTAAGGTTGTAGATGTGTTGTTGCCACTAGGGAGAAAACAAAATTCATATGCTTGAGGGCATATGCTTTGTTTATATTACACACTTTGCTTAATGCAATTATCTGTTGTTCGCAACTTAATACTCATGGGGTGTTCGGATGATATCCCCGTGAGTAGATTATTAGTCATAGATGCAGTTGGATGGCGGTCTATGTATTTTTTTTGTAATGCCCAGAGTAAATCGCATAGTGATCTTCTTGACATATCACATTATCTTTATTCTATCAATTGCCCAACTATAATTTGTTTACCCAGAATTTGTTATTTATCTCATGGAGAGACACCACTAGTGAACTGTGGACCCCAGTCCTATTTCCATCATATTGCTATCACCTATTTACTTTACTCGCATTGTTTACTTTACTCGCATGCTTCTACTGTTTTCCACTCGATATGCTCATACCCTTTGTTTCAAGCAAACCGGTGACGAGGGTTAACTCGACAAATGTCCTAGATGAAGGACTTAGGATCGGGGAGATAGGGCGCTGGATGAACTCGAAGATAAAGGTTAGTCGAAATAAGTGTGTGCTGAAAGTAAACTTGGGTGTTTAACCTGGCTTGCTCTCAATCTGCCCTACACCGTCCCCTCCTGGCCCCTATATATAGGTGGCCAGGTCTCGAGGATCGGGTAGGGTCCAATACAAATTACAAATATCGACATACGGTAATAACTCGTATTCGACTATCATTACAATTGGGCCTAGCACAACGGGCCTCAGGGGTACACAACTAACGGGCTCTATTAGCTATACCCTTGTCAGTAGCCCCTGAGATTCTACCAGAATTGTAGATTCGGGTTGAATCTCTAATCTTAAAATCTTCGACTTGATCAATTCTTTGACTTCTTCATATCTTCAAATCTTCGACTTGGTCTTTTGACTTATTTTCATGATATTCTTTTCGCAAGGGGTTTTGATGAACAAGCCTGACAACTCTGACGGATCAAGAGGTCAGTTAATTGCCGGAACAGATACTTGCCACCTACTTCAAATTCAATCCCCTTGGATTTGAATTCGGGATACTGGTCAAACCCACTCTTTTGCCGCATTTAGGACTTACAAAGAATGAATCCCAGTGATTCTCAGGGTACCCAGTGCGTCCACCAGGATTTTCTTCGCGTCGTAGACACGGATACATACCAGCAGAGCGCATCCATGTGCGTATACCAGGCCACACAGAACGGATCCCGGGGTCTTACCTTCGTGACAAGTCACGGCATTCGAATTGCGTTGCGATAACGCAACTCGAGAATCTCATGTCGCAGTCAAATTTCGACTGAAAATATTCGGGTTTCCACAACCATAAAACTCACTCCCGATGGGAGTAATACTCTTGCACTTCTCCAATCTCCAATGCTTGACTAATAAATATCGTCGGGTGCGCGCTCAGCACTCCCGATGGGAGTAGCCCCCGAGGCTATAGTCGAAAAAAGGGTTTTTCGAGTATAGGCTCCTGATATAATGCAGCTCTCCATACTTCAACTCGAAACACTTCAACTTCGAGATACCTTCTTCTTCGAGGTTCTTCAACTTGAGATACTTTCACTTCGAGATCCTCCAATTCGAGATACTTTCTTCTTCGAGGTTCTTCAACTCGAAACACTTTAATTTTGAAAATAACAGCCCCCAAGGCTATAATCAAAGAATTCTTCATATATGATTCTTTTTATCACTTCTTCTTTTGTCGGTGCCATCTTATTTCCTGATATGACATAAATGAAGACGTAATTCTGCACCAGTGCGGACCATTTTATGGGTAATACTGTAACTGCCACGATTTTTTGACCGTTAGTGGGCTGCACGATTTTCGACCGTTAGTGGGCTAGCGTTTCCTATCTTTGCGCCACATCTCAGCCCACGATCCTTCTCCCAGAAGGTATATAAATGGCATAGTGGGGAATCGCACTGTTTACCAGCTCGTTCCCTCCGCCGCCACCATTGTTGACCTCCTCTGCTTCTTCCTCTCTTGCGGAGCCCCCAAGCGTACTTCGTGCTGGATGCGCGTGAAACATCTGGCCACCAAGAGCGCTATGGCCAAAACTTCCGCCACCAACTGGGTTCGCTCCACCATCACCAAGAAAGATATGGAGAAAGCCACCGCAGATGGCCTCATCGCCGCCGAAGACTCCATCAAGTTTCCCAATACTGAACGGATCCCGAAGCCCCCGAGCGGTTATCGGGTAATGTTTCTTGCTTATCTTCTCCGCGGTTTGTCCCTTCCTGCCCATGAATTTCTTCGTGGGCTACTATTTGTCTACGGTGTGTAGCTCCATCAGCTCACACCAAATTCTCTTCTTCACATTGCTTGTTTTGTGACTCTTTGCGAGTCATTTTTGGGCATTGAGCCCCACTTTCTTCTCTGGAGATCAATTTTTTGACTCCGTCCCAATGTTTCTCTAGCAAGGAAACCCGAACTGGGCGGAGCCGTTGTTTCTATGCGTCCTGAAGCACAGTATTTTGAATTTTCCATGGCCGCGTCTGTCCAAGGGTGGAGGACGAAGTGGTTCTATATCAAGGACCGCAAATCCTCTCCTGAAGATGAATTCGGCCTGCCTCCTTTTGATGCTTCCCAAGAAATAAAGAAATTGTCATCATGGGATGCACTTCCCTCAGATGCGGAGGCACAAGAAATTCTTCCTCTTCTTTCCCGTATCAAATTTCTAAAAGGAGGCCAAGGGGGTGCTCTATCGGGTATGCAACTCATGGCGTTATTTATTCAACGTCGAGTTCAACCCCTACAGCACCGCCTTACGAAGTTTTAGAGTTTCTCTGGCTTGGAAGATCCTACTCGCATATCTGAAGACCTGATATCGAAAGAAGATGTCGACAAGCGATTTCGGAATCTCACCAAGCTCACAAAGGAGCATGAAGTTGCGGATTTAGCCGCTGATTTCTTCGACTCTGTGCACCCTCTTCCTGAGGTATGTATTTTTGCGTCCACTTCTTGCGAAACTTTTCTTGTTTTGACTTGCATTATTATTTGACTTCGCATTCTGCTTTCTTATTTTCGACTCTGTGCACCAAGCTCACAAAGGAGCATGAAGTTGCGGGTCACCAATTTCTTGTTTCGCGTCCTCCTCTTCCAGAGGAAGGGCCCCTTCCGGCTGATCTAGCTTCTCCTGCATCTGAAGCCCCCGAGGCTGACGAAAGTCAGGACGGAGATGATGTCGACGAATCGGAAGAAGAAACTAGCTCGTCGACATCGCCTCCTCCCTCACTTGCCGAAGATGTTAATGTCGACAAGAAGAGGAAGCGTGTCGATGAAATTGCTTCATCGAGTTCTGCAGCGGCTGGTAAAGCCCCCGTGCTTGTAGAAGATATGGAGTATTTCGACATGCTGGCATCGTGAGTATTGTACTCGATTTCTTCAATTGCATTGTTCTTGCCTTGTTTCTATAACTTATAATTTTCATGTAGTGATGACGAAGAACCACCAACACCCGCGACAGCTGCTCCTCCACCTTCTCCTACGGCCATTGATGAGCCCGTCGAACCAAATGTTGCACCAAGGGCTACCAGGTCTGGTGTGAAGAAAGTTCCTCAGGCCCGATACCCTAAACGCTCAAAGAAGGCCAAAGAAGGCGAAGTTTCCCTGGAAGCCCATGTATCCACAGTTTCTTCTGATGATGTGAGCAATTCTTCTTTCCCTTGTTTCCTTTCATGTATTTCTGCTCTTACATACTTCTTTTTCTCAGGCTTTAGTGAAGAGATTTATTGCACTGGGCACAGAGTGTGCAGGGTACCTAAAGGTTGCAAAAGCTTCCGAAGGTATGATTTTGACATCCAATCACCAATTGTCTTCTATACTTTACCCTTTGTCATTTATCTGATTCTCTGTCGACTTTGTGTGCAGCTGCTTTAGCCGCCGCCAATGCTCGAATTGCTTCGCTGGAGGCAGAGCTCAAAGCTTCGCAAAAAGCTTACGACGCTGCGACCGCTGCTAAAGCCATTGCTGAGAAGTCGCAGAAATCTGCACTTGCCAAGGCGAAGAAAGCGGAAAAATCTTTGGCTGATGCCAAACAGGAAAATGCTCACCGAGAGCAAGCTGTGGCAGAACGTCTTCACACAATTTCCACTGCTGCCGAAAGTAAGTTCTTCGACTTGTCTTCTGTTTTCGTCTCCTGTTGCACTGGTGTATTTATTGACACTTGTCCCTTCTTTTCTTTTCTATTGCTTTAGAATTCACAGGGGTATCTCCGTCGTCCCTGCAAACGGACGATGACCCTCTTATGGATGCTGTCAACCTACTCGAAGAAAACTTGATATCTATCCAGGAAACTTTCGAGTTGGCTGGCCGCGTCCTGTCACGGCTATTTGCCGGGTTGTGGCCGAAGAAAAAGATGACAATCCCGAAGGACAACCTGACTGAGCTTGCCAAGTGCTTTGACAGCGATGAAGAGCCTACTCTCCAGCTAAAGGCGCTGTCTATTAAGCGCGGCGCCGAAGGTGCCATTGCACTTTCCCTTGCGCATGGTACGGACTTTGACTGGGAGAAAGTTAGCTCCCCCCATGGTCACACTCGTGACGAGATGAAGGTGTTTTTCGAGAAGGCAAAGAAGTTGGCACATGCACTGCTGACAACGATTTCTCCTTCGGCGGCCTCTGCTGTGCCTGCTGCACCACCTCCAGCGCTGAAGGCTCCAGTGCCGCCGTCGATTTCCAGCGATGAAGCTGCCGCGCCCCCTTCTACCACGAAGCATAATGCTGAGGTGGCGTAGACTCAGCTTTCTTGTAGCTTTTTAGTTTTCTCCTTTTGAATGTAAAGATTCCAATTTAGGTGCAACCCGAGAACCTTTAGCCATAGGGTTGTGCTCTTTATGTAAATATATCCTCTTTGTATGGAGTACTATGCTGCCCTTCTGAAACTGTTTCTTCTTTCTTTTCTTTTTGTAGTCGATGCATGTTCGTGAGCCTTCGGCTCACGCTTCTGCTTCTTCCTCTGAGCGTGGATTCGATCCTCAGATTTCGTCGACTTCTAGTCGATGCAATCAGTGCGCAGAATATTCTTCCAGGGTTTCTGACCTTGAGGCTCGCCTTTCTTTGGCTAAATGCCAAGCGTAGATGGCTATTAAGAAGGCTAGCCAAGCAAGTAGCTATATGAAGAAAATCTCTTCCCTTGAAGAAAAGGTCTCCAACTTGACGGCGAAGGTTGTTCATAATGAAGAGTGCGAGTCTTTCATTCTTGGCATTGTCGAGTCTGCTTGCGAGCTGTTGCGATGTGAGTTTTCTTTCGATTCCTTCTTTGGTTATTTGTGCACTTCTTTTGTGATATGTTTGCCATTGTAGGTACTTGCTTGGATTTTGCTGCTGAAGAACGTCGAGTTGCTGAACAAAATGCTGCTTTGGAGAAGATGTCGACTGGCTTTGAGACTTTATGGTCTGATCCTCAACGCCGAAGCGCCATTGTCTTGCTTCAGGACCGTGCCCAGCATATTGGCGAGTCGGTTGATGGTTGCCGGCGAGCTCTCACAACTATGCACTCCATTATGCTTCCTCGTAATCCTTTACCTGCAACTTTCCCTCTTCTTCTTGATACTTTCAGATCAAGTCATCGTATTCATAGGCTGATAGAGCTGAACTTAGTGGCTGGTGCCAATTTTGCTCTCCGGTGGATACGCAAGTGGCACCCCAGATTGAATTATAGCACGATGTCCCTGAGTTTGGCTCCGGGTGGAGCTAGCCTTCGGGTTCATATGGAGAACACGCTTCAACCTGCTCGAAGACTCGTAGCTAGGCTTCTAGAGGCGGATGCTGTGTTTTTCCGCGAGTATCATTACCTAGATCCTTTAGGCGTAGATGATTCTGACAACCCAATGTTGTAAAGTGTATGTGGAATGCGAGAGTTTTATTTATTTCGCGACTATATATCTGAAATTTATTCTCAGGGCGTATTTGTATGGTTCGTGCGTTTGCCGCATCTTTTCTTTGAAAGGCTCGTAAACTCGAATATGAGGAACAATTTATCTTTATTTATACTTGTAATGTAAGATACACGGGGTGACCCAAGAGATCCGGCCTATGACCTGTGTTCTGGATCTAGAGGGCATTGCCCCTGGTATAACTCGTGGCTTTTACAGCCTTTGTATTCTGCTCTTCTCTATGTTTATGATGTCGCCGTTTTCCCTTCTTCTCATGTGCCTTCACCTTCTCCTGTTGTTTCTACTCGTGGTTTCTTTGCCTCGGGTTCCGCGACGCATCTCTCGAGTAGCTTGATGCCTTCTGTATTCGTGTTCTTCACCTTTTCTGCATAGTTGGCTATCATGCCAAAGTTTTGCGCCATCTTGTGGAACTCCCTATCGCAGAGATCTGAAACTTCAAAACTTCCTTTGACTGTAATTATTCCTCTTGGCCCTGGCATTTTAAGTACTAGATATGTATAATGAGGTACTGCCATGAATCGCGAAAACGCGGGTTGTCCGAGGATCGCGTGATACTGTGATGGCCAATCCATGACTTCAAAGTCTAGCTTTTCTCTTCTATAATTTTGTCGGTTGCCGAAGCAAACATTGAGTGCTATTCGCCCCAGCGGGTAGTTGGCACTTCCTGGTACGATTCCATGGAAAGAACAATCTGTAGGCTTCAGGAACTCTAGTGATATATGCATTGCCCAGAGTGTTTTTGCGTATATCAAGTTAATTCCACTCCCTGCATCCATGAATATTCTGTCGACATCATACGTGCCGATTTGAGCTTTGAGTACCAAAGGCGCGTTTCCCGGCCGAGGTACTGTTATAGGGTGATCTTCTCTGTTGAACTCAATTGGTTGTTCTGACCAATGCAAATATTCTGTCGTAGCTGGAGGCGACATGACTGCTAGATTGACTTGTCGAGTTATACTCTTTTCTTCTTTATTCGACTTGGGCACGGGTTGTATCATTGCTGTGATGTGTCCTTTTGATGGGACGTACCCTTCGTCGTCGTCGTCGTGTCCTTTGTTTTGCTGGTCTTGTCCCTGAGGAGCTCCGTTGTTTCCTTGCTTGCTTGTCAGAGGATTATTACTTCCTTTGAATCCTTGTCGCCTTGCTTCGGTTTGTTTGTTTATTGCTGCTTCTTGTAGTTTTAGGAATGTTGTGCAGTCTTTCATTGCATGCCTTGATACTCGCTTCCCGTCAACAAACGCTGAGTGTATATGACAAGGCCCATTGAGCATCTCTTCTGGTGAGGGATTGTACTCCCTGGATTCTCTTGGTGGGAATTTCTTATAGTCCTCTTTTCCACAGCTTCTATATCCTGAGCTTCTGCGATCGTTTCCTTGATAACTGTTGTCTTTGTACCCTGCGGCGACTTGGCTATGAGAGCCGTAGGTATCGTAGTTTCGGGATCGTCTCCTTTGACTTCCATATCTGTTTCTTCTGTCGTCTTCTGGAGATCGTGTTCGTTTGTTGTTGCACGCATCTTCTCCATCTGCAAATCTGTTTGCTGTGTCCATGAGGTCTGACACTATTTTTGGCTTGATTCTACCCATCTCTTCGACTAGGTCTCTTTGCCTTAATCCAATGATGAACGCGTCTATTGCTCTTTCGTCTGAAACTTCGACTGCTGAATTTTTGATTAGGCTCCATCTTTGGATGTATGCCCGCAGTGTTTCATCGCGTTACTGTACGCATGCTTTGACTTCTTCTATTGATGCTGGCCGTTTGTATGTCGACATAAAATTGCTCGTAAACTGCTTTGTAAGGTCTTCCCAGCTTCCAATGGATTCTTTCTCTAGTTTGCTCAACCACAACCTTGCTGCACCGGTGAGGTGTAGTTGCAAACTTTGCATTGCTGTTTCTTTGGTTCCTCCTAGTATTTGAACTGCTTGTAGGTAGTCAGCGAGCCACGACTGTGGTTCCTGTGATCCGTCGTACTTTTGCTGATCATGAGGTAGCTTAAATCCCTTAGGAACTGGAGTGGTGCGAACCCTACGGGTAAAGCACGATGCCCCCATCTCCTTTTCGTCGTCTTCATAGTCGCGCCTTTCATTTGGGGATCGCGATCTTCGAGTTCCACCATGCTGTTTTGGTGACGGCGATCGAGATCGATGTTTGCTGCTTCTATGTCGAGGACTGTTATGACGGCGAGGTGACCTTGCTTTGTGCACTTCCTTGTGGTGATGTGCTTCTTCTCCTTTTGCTGATAGCTTGTGGCCCACCATGTTGAGTCCGTTCAGTGCTGCTCTATGCATATGTTCTCTAGGATCTCCTAGACTTGGTCGAGTTGTAAGTAGATATGCTTGTGCTGCCACTAGTGCTGCTTCAGGAGTTTTTGGTAGGATGTTTCCCTGCTCGTCGACCGATAGGAAAGACGAGTCGAGGTTTTTCGAAATACTTTGCCTGTCGGAGTACTCGAGATTGTCATACCTTGAGCCGTGCCGACGATTTTTCCTTGCGTTACTGTATGATGCGTCGCTTCTTGCTTTACGAGCGGCTTCGCTGGCTGCTATGGCTGAATGTTTCCTTCTTTGTATCTCTATCTTCTCCTTTGCTAATTGCTTTGCTTGCTGCCTTAGAGCATAATGATACCCAAAGAGCATGTCTTTGCTGGAGTTTGATGGTATTGGCGTGCCGTGCTCTACGGCTTCTCTTATTATTTTCCACTCGTCGACTGATAGTCGAATTTTTTCCCTGGCTGTGAGGGATTCCACTGTTTGACCTTCTGCTAGGTGATTTGCTCCTCTATCGATATTTGCTGGGTTTATCACTGGGTTGTTATTTTCATCAAATTCTTCTGAGTTGTCGCCTATAATGGCGAGTACCTGGCACTGCTTACCGATGCTGTTGTTGAAGCTTGAGAAGATCGAGTTGCCATCTTCAGAAAGCTCTAATCCTGTCTTCCATGTATGTGTTGACTTGTCTGTGGTTTCATCGAGGCAGATCGTGAGATCTTCGAATTGGATTTCCGCGTCAAAATTTTCCTTTTCTTCGTTGTCTTCTGCGATCTTTCCTTTTTGCACTTCTTCTAGGCTGACCGGCGAGTTTACCTCGCTGGAGGAGCCGTCGGAATACTCCATTATTTCTGTTGCTTCAGGCTCTCTTACCGATGGATCTTGTTTCATCGGGTCCGAAAGACGGGACGAACCCGACGGCCCGATGAGGATGCTCAGACTTCCGATGGTTAGTTCCACCTCTTGACTTCCGTCGACTTCTGAACTGCTATTGGCTGAAAGCGAAAAAGCCGTCGAATTCATGATTCCAACGCCCAAGGTCCCCACGGTCGGCGCCAATTGACGAGGGTTAACTCGACAAATGTCCTAGATGAAGGACTTAGGATCGGGGAGATAGGGCGCTGGATGAACTCGAAGGTAAAGGTTAGTCGAAATAAGTGTGTGCTGAAAGTAAACTTGGGTGTTTAACCTGGCTTGCTCTCAATCTGCCCTACACCGTCCCCTCCTGGCCCCTATATATAGGTGGCCAGGTCTCGAGGATCGGGTAGGGTCCGATACAAATTACAAATATCGACATACGGTACTAACTCGTATTCGACTATCATTACAATTGGGCCTAGCACAACGGGCCTCAAGGGTACTCAACTAACGGGCTCTATTAGCTATACCCTTGTCAACCGGTGAGATTGACAACCTCATCATAAGTTGGGAACAAAGTACTTGGTTGTGTTGTGTGCAGGTTCCGCGTTGCTGCTCGCAAAGCAAAGCTTGGACGAGGCGCCATATAAATTGTTCGGAGCTGTCGCGAAGCTTGCAAGCATCACCTTCAGTCGTATTGGGTTTTTCTTCTTTGATCGATAAACCTTGGTTTCTAACTGAGGGAAAAAATTGCTGCTGTGCTCATCACACCTTCCGCTTGGGGTTCCCAGCTGACTGGTTATAATCATCATCATCAACTACACGCCAGCCATCAAGTCCTTTCTGGCGCCATTGCCGGGGAGGAAAAAGAAGACTTCTGCAAGGGGAGTTTTTCGCACGCACATCCTTTACTTTGTTTATTGTTTTGCTTTAATTTATTTTTACTTGCATTGTTTTATATCAAAAACACAAAAAATAAGTTTACTTTAGAGTTGCTTTTATCTACTTGCTTTTAGTTCATCATGTTGTTCCCTAAGTATGTTTTGGAGGACCTCTCAGTAGGTAGTGGTTCAATTATTGGGAAAGATAACATTGAGGAGTTCTTTAGTCACATTAGTATGCATAAAGAAGTTGAGGAAAAGTCTTTGGTTGAGCTAGCTCCTAGTATTGAAGTTCTTCTGCTTATTTAATTCACATGTTGGAAGCTAGGTTTGCTAGCCTTAATCCTTTTATGCAACACATATTCCTTAAGCTTCATGAAATTAAAGATCCTGAAAAGAAAGCTTTTATCTTGGAAACTTTGCACATAGAATTTAGAGATGTTGCTATTAAAGCTAGGAAAGTTCTTAAGCATTTTAATAAACTTGGTTCACCTATAAATGTTATTAGTACAAACAATGAAGGAACCGAAATACCTATACCTAGCAAGCTCTTGGGATTGTATGAAGCTTTCAGAAATAATTTTGACTGGATCTGTCCCAAAAATCTTTTTAGTGATTTGAGTAAACCAAAGTGTGATCACAAAGGGTCTTCAAAAACTTATGTGGATGAAATACAATGCCTTATTGACAAGACATCCGTAGTTGATCTTAATGCTCCTTCTAAAAATACTTGATTCGCAATTTTCTGCGCCTAGCTCAAAGGCGTTAAAGAAAAGCACTGTTGGGAGATAACCCAATATTTTCTTTTCAGTACATTTTCTTTTATTTGAGTCTTGGAAGTCATTACTACTGTAATGAACTCTCCTTATCATTTTTATTTCATTGTTGTGCCAAGAGAAGCCTCTAATTTGAGTGAGGTAAAGATTTGGGGATGTTGCTGTCCTGAAACTGTTTTTGGTGCTGCACTGTAAAATTCGTAAAAACTCTCTGTATATCTTTTGGACCTGCGATTTCTTGTGCATATGCCCCAGGTTACATACAAACTTTCATTAGTTGAACACTTTTTGATTTGAGCAACAGAAAACCCCTTAAAAATCGGCCTTTATCAGCTGTTCTGTTTTGACAGATTTCTGCCACTATTTGTTTTTGCCGCTTTATCGCTTTCTTTTCGAGTTCTTCTGATCACAGAACTTTTGGGGAAGTTGCTACAGTAGTATATACTTTATATGTGGTGGCTTCGGGTTGAAACCTGAAGCAAAAGAGGTTGATTATATGTTATGCTTACACTAATGTTGCTAATAGATTTGTGTTTAGTTTTGTATGAAGGAAGTTTTCAAGTGTAGGGATTGGAGAATGATGAGATGAGTTGAAGAATGGACAAAAGCTCAAGCTTGGGGATGCCCATGCAGCACCCCAAGAAATATCCAAGAAGTACAAGCATCAAAGCTTGGGGATGCCCCCGAGGCACCCCTTCTTCATCGGCAAAAATCAGGTCACCTTTCAAGACACTATATTTTTATTGCTTCATGCACTATGCATTTTTCTTGGAGCGTTAGTTATTTTAGTTTTCATTATTAGTTTTGTTTTGTTTTGTTGCAATAAATGGTTGGACCCCAACAAATTTCTTTTGGAGAAGTTGCCTTGCTTTTCATTTGCCAAGAACGCTCTAGTTTTCACTCTTATCAAAAACTGAGTGTTCTTCTTTTTCTACTACTACTTTTGGTTTTCATTTTTGCCTTGATTTGCATTTGGATCTTCTTATATTTATTTATCAAGTTGTATTTTTGCCTCTGGACCATGTTGGTTTTCCTCAAAAGAGTTGGATTAAAAAAGATCGAATGGTTTTGGAAAAGAGAAAAAGCTTTATGCAAAAAAGTGGTACAAGAAGGAGCTTGTGTAGACTGTGGCTTAGGCTTTTTCATGTCATGCTTGATGTCTTTTTGATAGTATGATTAGTGGTTTTGCTGTAGCATGACTTGTCTCAAATAACTGAGATTGCTTAATGAGCCTTTGAAAAAAATCATGCATTGTTTTTATTGTTTGGAAGCATTATTTTGGTTTTCTCCTTGATGCTTTATTTGGGTTGACTTGGCGCATGCTCACACATGTTAGACTCATAGAAAGTCGCCAATAGCCTCTATGATCATTTAGTTTTTGACTTTTGATGCCATCTTATGCTTCTTTTAATATTGCTTTGTCGCTTTGCATGATTATGGCCATTATTGCTCTCTTAGTTGGGTTTGAAACCAAAACTGACTTATGCCACGAGTAGAGATCCACATGAAGATTTCTCGGAAGATGAAGTCGACTCAAGGTATCCCAATATACCTCAATATTCTCAAGGCTACAAGAAGATGGAGACGCAAGAAGATCTTCAATGGTCTCCACCAACCCGGAGACAAGAAGGAACAGATCATCAACTACTGGAAGACACACCATTGGTGGTGCTCTGCCACCTGGAGCGTTTTTAGCTCAATCCCAAGACCACTGAGAAGAATGGTTTCTATTAGGACTAACCTGCGCCTTGGTAGTTAGGAAGCGTAGAGGACTAAGTCGATAGATTTGGCATGCCTATCAAGATCAAAGCATAAATGCTCTTGTCTACCATCCTCAGAGGACGACAAGCTCGAGATTAAAGGTCTACACCAACATCAAGCTTCAAGACGCAACACCAAGACTTGAAGACTCCATCCATATACATGAAGGAAGCGACAACCCCAAGACAACAAAATCTACCCGAGAAGCCTCGACTCTTCAAGACCTTAATTTGCAAGCTGAAAACCTTCTAACTCTCGAAGAATCTTTTTGGGCATACTAAATAGCCTAACCCCGCTAACCTTAAAAATGTCCTGATGAGGTTTCGACAGGATACTTTCGATAGCGTCAACTCTTCAGCCATCAACTTCAGCAAGTGAAGACAATCTACATCTTCGACAAAATCAAGTCTTCGGCGCAACTCAAAGTATCACCGGTGAGTTGGAAGAGCAACCGTTGGAGCCTAACTCTAACCTAGCCTCTACACGTACCTAGTACCACTCTTAGGAGTCTCAGGACAAGATTCTTTTAAGGGGGGAAGATCTGTGACACCCCAACTTTTATAACCTTGTTTAAGTAAGAGTTCGGTAATGTCGGTGTTATGGATACCGGGGTATCCCGGTCCACCTGCTCCTGGGCCACGTCATCGGCCCATCTTCAGAATCAACGACCCAAGCTACGGAGAAGACCCTCACGAGGAGGCGCCTCGTGAGGAGAACGACGACATGAACGGCTAAGGACCAGAAGACCTCCTCACGAGCCCCCGCTGGTGAGGAGAGGAAGTACGCCCACGTCAGCTCAGCACATTTGCATGCAGAGCAAGAAGATAACGGGCAGAAGACCGCGTACCGCCCACGCTACCCCCGACAGGGAGGAGACCAACTTTCGCCATGCCTGCTCAAAGCGGCACAGTGGTTGTTGGCCACCCCCCTAAAAATAGTGTGGATGGTGCAGGGCGCCAGAGGAGGACGTCAGCTTCCTCCACCCACTCCTGTGGACCGGTGCCACTACCCTACGAAGACCATGTCTACAGAAGAGCGTAGTCTACAGCTGTCCACCCTTCCTTGGCCATATGTGTGGCAACCCCTTCCCCAAGAAGATAAGGGGAAGGAGGACCTTGGCGCTATAAAAGGAAGGGAGGCCACTCCTTAGATGGGATCTGATCTTCTCCAAGTTGCTAGCTGGGCACGCAGGTTCTTCAACCTCTGGCCAGCTAGAGCTTTGTAACCAAGACCTTGTACTCCTCGCGAGGTGTCGCGTTGCAATACAAGAAGGCAGGAAGTAGGGGTTTTACCTCACCACGAGGGCCCTGAACCTGGGTAAAGCTCGGTCTCTCTCTCTGCAGTGCGTAGCGCATTCGACACTCGAGGCTTCCGTCTTCGTGTTTCGTTGTGATCCAAGATCTCACACGTTCAGCCCCCTGCGTTCGAATCCTTGGGTCCGTCGCGTGGTACCCCGTGTTCTTGCGACACGAAATCCATCAACATTTGGCGCGCCAGGTAGGGGGCTGTGGTGTGTTTTCTCCTAGATCTGCTTCGACATGGCCGACGCCAACGCAAGGCTCGAGCATCTTCGCTGTTGCAACGCTGCTCAGGGGCAAACCGAGCCCATCTTCCATCGTCTTGAAGCTTCGGCCGAGGAAGAAGAGGAGGAAGATCTAGAGTCTTCCTACCTCCCATCCGGGCGTACGGAGCCTTCGCTCTCCTTCACCGCCACCGCCACTTCTCGCGCTCGTTCTGGGAGTCAGCTGTCTCCTGCGCAGGCTCTTGCCATGGTGCAGGAGCTGCTGCGCTATCAACCCACCGATGACGGGCGTGAGGGGTGGCGCGCTCAAATCGCCGAGCTCGTCTCCATCGCCAACGAAGACCCGGCCCACAGAGGATCCCAGGGCGCAGGAGATCCAGATCCGGCGGTGGGGCATCGCGCCAGAGATGGGAAGGCCAACAAGGCCAAGAAGGTGGTTTCCCGCGCCGCATCTTCGCCGCGCGGGGAGCCTAGCTATCAAATCGTCCAACGCGCTCCGGATGACGCACGCGTCTCCCTCGAGCGCCGCCGCAAAAATCATGACCGCGCCATCGATGACATCGGTGAAGCCGGCAAGAACGTCAGGACCCCCGGCGAACCAATCTACAACCCTGGGTGTCTCGCCCTCACTCGCCAGCAGCGCTACGTGGTCTGGCCTGACAAGTTCAAGCCGGACATCGCCACGCGCTATGACGGGACCACAAACCCTGTCGAATTCCTCCAACTCTACATCGTCGCCGTCCAGGCTGCGCGTGGAGATCAGCGCGCCATGGCCAATTGGTTCCCCATGGCCCTCAAGGACGCTCCGCGAACTTGGCTCAAGAATCTTCCTCACGAATCCGTGACTTCGTGGAAGGATTTATGTCGTCAGTTCATTGCCAACTTCATGCCCACGTACGAGCGCCCCGCTACCAAGAACGATCTTAAGGCGGTGCATCAGTACAAGGGCGAGACGCTTCGTCAGTACATCCAGCGCTTCAGTCAGATGAGGAACAAGATCCCCAGGATCTCCAACGAGGAGGTCATCTCCGCGTTCTCCACGGGCGTCTCCGACGTCAAGATGCGGGAGAAGCTGTCCGTGAATGATGAGCTGACTTCCGTCGTTAGGCTCTTTGAGATCGCCGACCGCTGTGCCAAGGCTGAGGAGGAGAGGCTTTTCATGCACAATCTGTCGGAGGCGCCTCCCCCAAAGCCGAAGTCCAAGGACCCCAAGCGAAAGGAGGCTGCTGTCCTCACGGCGGAGCCAGATCATAAGCAACGCCGCGGGGACCGCTCCGATCACGATAAAGGTCGACGTCACCGCTACTGCCTTATCCACAAGAAGGACACCCACAATACCGAAGATTGTTGGATTGTCCGGAAGTTTCACGAGGAAAACGGCGTCGCCAAGCGTCGCGGGGGCGGCCACAGCCACGGCAAGAGTGGATCCCGAGGCGATCGCCGCGACGACGACCGCGAGGAAGGTCGCCGCCGCGGGGGTCTGTCTCGAGCCGATCCTGAGCCGCTGCCGCTGCCCCCACCAGTAAACGATCATCGGGAGGAGGCCCAGGGGGGCTATCAAGAGCCGCGAGACTTCGCCGCTTGCCTCCTGGGTGGAGCTCAGGCTCCTCTATCAAATCGACACTTCAAGCAGCTGTCGCGAGAAATCGCGGCGGCGCAGCCCAACGTCGGTAATCGCCTAATGAAGTGGTCGACGTGCAAGATCGGCTTCGATGAGGAGGATCATCCGGCTTCCACCAGGGGCATGGGCACAATTCCTCTCTTGTGCACACCAACCATCAACAACGTCGCCGTCAATCGCACTCTCATCGACGGAGGGGCGGGCCTCAACATCATCTCGGTCGAGATCTTCGAAAAGATGCAGGTGCCGTACCACCGGCTCATGCCAACTCGACCATTCTTCGGGGTAACCGAGGGGTCTACAACGCCAATTGGGTAGGTAAGCCTGCCCGTCACCTTCGGCACCCGGGACAACTACAGGACAGAAAGCCTCGACTTCGATGTCGCCTACATCGCCCTGCCATACAATGCCATCCTTGACTACCCAGCCCTGGCGAGGTTCATGGCAGCAACGCACCATGGCTTTAATGTCCTCAAGATTCTGGGCACCAATGGCACAATCACCGTACGCTGCAATGAAAAGGATGCTCTCCGGCCAGTGGAGCACGTCTACCGTGAGGCCGCCACCATGTTCCCCGCCGACGAAGATCTGCTGGAACACTCTGGCGACCTCACGAGGAAGAAGCAGCTCGTATCCCAAGAGCGGGCTGCTGCGAAGAAGGCCTCTCTCGAGCCCCACCCTCTGGGTTCGACAGGGAAGAAGTTCG
Organism: Dactylis glomerata; assembly: GCA_007115705.1. Classification (NCBI taxonomy): domain Eukaryota; kingdom Viridiplantae; phylum Streptophyta; class Magnoliopsida; order Poales; family Poaceae; genus Dactylis; species Dactylis glomerata. Next base: position 3,684,055 of record QXEO01000548.1, on the reverse strand, counting down.
CCGCCTCTGCATCGCCTACTCCGAGCGAGGACCTGGTCCATCCAATGCTGGACATGAGCATTGGGGAAGTTGCGGTACCCTCAGGCAGGAGGCCCCAGTTTACCCAAGAGCGCTCGGCAACTAAGAAGGTCCCTCTTCAGGCTGGGGGCTACGAAAACTTCATCACCATCGGGGCAGGGCTTTCCCCCAAATAGGAAAGCGCGCTCGTCACCTTCCTGCGGGCAAACTCTGACATGTTCGCTTGGACTCCGTCAGATATGCCCGGCGTTCCCAGGGAGGTGATTGAGCACCACTTAGCCGTGTGCCCTCAGGCACACCCCGTGAAGCAGAAGACTAGGAAGCAAGCGCAAGAGAAGCAGGATTGCATTGTCAAGGAGATAGAGAAGCTGAAGAAGGCCAAGCTGATACACGAGGCAGCCCACCCCACCTGGATTGCTAATCCAGTGGTCGTCCCAAAGGCTAACGGCAGTGGGCGCCTCTGTGTGGACTTCACAAGTCTCAACAAGGCCGGCCCCAAGGATCCTTATCCGCTCCCGAGGATAGATCAAATCGTCGACTCCACCGCCGGCTGCGACCTCCTTTGCTTCTTGGATGCTTTCTCCGGCTATCATCAGATCAAGATGGCAAGGGAGGACGAGGATAAGACCGCCTTCATCATGCCTTGTGGCGTGTACTGCTATGTCTGCATGCCCTTCGGTCTGAAGAACGCAGGAGCCACCTTCCAAAGGCTCATGCGCAAGGCTTTGGGGGCTCAAATGGGAAGGAACGAGGAGGCCTACGTCGATGACATCGTCGTCAAAACTCGCGAGGGTCACACCTTCATCAAGGATCTGGAGGAAACATTCGTCAACCTGAGAAAGATAAACATCAAGCTCAACCCCACCAAGTGTGCCTTCGGCGTACCATCGGGAAAACTGTTAGGATTCCTCGTGTCCCATCGCGGGATAGAGGCGAACCCTAACAAGGTCAAGGCCATCGAAGAAATGCATCCACCGCGCAATCTCAAGGAGATGCAACGCCTCGCGGGGTGCATGGCGGCCCTGGGGCGCTTCATCGCAAGGAGTGGGGAAAAAGCCTTGCCCTTCTTTAAGCTCATGAAGCGCGCTGGGAAGTTCGAGTGGACTCCGGAAGCCGACAAGGCCTTTGCTGAATTGAAAAGGTACCTCACGAGCCCACCGATCATGGTTGCCCCAACCACCCGCGAGCCCTTGCTACTCTACATTGCGGCAACTCCAAGGACTGCAAGTGCCATCCTCGTCGCGGAGCGAGACGCCAAGGTGATCGCCAAAGAGGAGGTCAACTCTCTAAGCTTGGGGGCTCCTCGCGAGGAAGAGACCACTCCATCTCCCGAGCCTCGAGAGGAACCGCCCGCGGCATCTTCGCCGACCAAGCCGCTCTTTCAGAGCAACGCTCAAAAGCCCCCCGAGGAGGAGCCCTCCGGGGGTGTCGTCAAGGTGCAAAAGCCTGTGTACTTCATCAGCACGGTACTGCGCGATGCGCGAGAGCGCTACACCATGCAGCAAAAGCTGCTCTACACCCTGCTCATCGCTTCGCGGAAGCTGCGTCACTACTTCCAGGGTCATCCGATCAAGGTGGTAACCGATCGTCCTCTGGAGACCATCCTGCGCAATCCCAACGTCACCGGACGGGTGGCAGAATGGGCCGTAGAGCTTCAACCCTTCGAGATCTCCTTCGAAACTACAAAGGTAATCAAGAGCAAGGCTCTTGCCGAGTTCACTGTGGAGTGGACCGATCCGTTCGCCGACGTGCCTCCGGAGGAGGAGTCAACTCTCCCAGGAGAGGAGGCCCCAGGCCTTTGGGTCATGCACTTCGACGGCGCCTTCAACCTCCCCGGCGCGGGAGCTGGTGCTGTCCTAACCTCTCCCTCTGGAGACAAGCTCTTCTATGCTGTGCAGCTCTGCTTCAAGCCTGAGAGCAAGGTCTCCAACAACATCGCGGAATACGAAGGACTACTCGCCGGCTTAAGGGCGGCGAACGCGTTGGGCATCAAGCGCCTCATCGTCAAGGGAGATTCACAGCTGGTTGTGAACTTCTCGAACAAGAGCTACACTCCAAAGGACGAGCACATGGCGGCCTATCTCGAGGAGCATCGAAAGATGGAGAAGCGTTTCCAAGGCTTGGAGCTGAGACACATCCCGAGAGGAGAAAATGTGGAAGCTGACGAGATCGCCAAGCGTGCCTCTCACCGCCTGGCACAACCGGCCGGCGTCTTCGAGGAGCATCTCTTCAAGCCGTCCGCTTCTCTGCCGTCATCAGGATCAGACCCTCCACCTACCTTGCCGCCACCGCCGGAGCAGGGGGCTCCAGACTGCGGGCCTCCTTCGGGTGACCGCGTCCTTCTGGCATTGGCACGGCAGGAGGGAGTAGACTGGATCCTCGAGCTCAAGGCCTTCCTCACCAGCAGCAGGCTCCCTGAGGATGTAGAGGAGGCCGAAAGGATCGTACGCCAAGCTTCGGGCTACTGCGTCAAGGATGGTGACTTGTACCGGCGTCGCCCAAACGGCGTCGCTCTGAAGTGCATTTCTACTCACCAAGGCCAAGAGCTTCTCAAGGACATCCATGCCGGCGAATGCGGGCATCATGCTTCTGCGGCAACTCTAGCTGCAAAGGCATACCGAAGCGGGTTCTACTGGCCTTCGGCGCTCGGAGACGCGGTGGAGATGGTCAAGAGGTGCGAGGCGTGCCAATTCCACGCCAAGCAGATACATCAGCCGGCGCAAGAGCTGCAAACCATCCCACTCACTTGGCCCTTTGCAGTTTGGGGGCTAGACATCCTCGGTCCATTCCCCGGAGCGCAAGGGGGCTATCGCTACCTCTACGTCGCCATCGACAAGTTCACCAAGTGGGTGGAGGTGGAACCGGTGTGCACAATCCCGGCGAGGTCTGCAGTCAAGTTCATCCATGGGCTGGTCTGTCATTTTGGTGTGCCTAACCGCATAATCACCGACAACGGCAGCCAGTTCACCAGCGGACTGTTCCGGGAGTACTGTGCATCGATCGGCATCAAGATCTGCTTCGCCTCCGTCGCCTACCCCCAAAGCAATGGCCAAGCCGAGCGTGCTAACGCCGAGGTCCTCAAAGGACTCAACATGAAAAGCTTCAACGCCAAGCTCGAAGCCTGCGGCAAAAAATGGTTAGACAACCTCCAATCCATCTTGTGGTCCATCAGGACTACCGCCACCAAACCCACTGGAGAAACCCCTTTCTTCCTGGTCTATGGGGCGGAGGCTGTTCTTCCCACCGACGTAAAGTTCGGATCACCAAGAGTGCTCGCCTTCGATGAAATTCGCCAAGAGGACCTCATCAAGGATCACCTCCTCCTGCTCGAAGAAGCTCGGTGCCAAGCCACGCTCCACGCCGCGAGGTACCAGCAAGGACTACGCCGCTACCATAGCCGCCATGTTCGAGCAAGGACGCTGGAGGTCGGCGACCTGGTGCTGAGGAGAATACTCTCTCGCGAGGGCCTGCACAAGCTGTCTCCAATGTGGGAAGGGCCGTTCAAGGTGACACACCTCGCCAGGCCAGGCTCGGCGTGGCTAGAAACCGCAGAAGGCATGCCGGTGGGGAACCCGTGGAACATAGCTCATCTGCGAAAGTTCTACCCTTAGGTTCCTCACGAGGAAAAAGACCGTTTTCACGGCACTTGTATCAGCTCAACCTGCTCTTAGGCACTGATATTAAGTTAAAGCGCATTATAGCGCCTCTGCTTCGGCATGACATCAAATGGCATGAAGTCCATTTATTTTCTGATTGTACTCCACGCGGAAGGGGGCTAGGCACGGTGTCTATGCTGGGGCCTTCGCCCAGAAAACAGCGAGCCCGAAAAACCCGAAGGGAATGAGCTCTGGTCGGGGGCGACGACCCTGTTATCGATCACCTCCAAATACCCATGGTGCTTAGTTCCTCGCGAAGTACATCGGAAAATAAAAAATCTTCGAGGAAAAGTCCAAGGTGTGCCCCAAGGCACCCGCTAAGGACCTACCCCTCGTGAGCAACCCTCACGAGGGAGCAAGGATGCGTCGATGCACCAGCATCCGCAGGAAGATTCCCTCTGCCGAGGAAGGCCTAACGTGGCAGGATTATTGAAGACCAAGGCCGCTCCGATCATCTTGCGAAGGAGACGCAGATCCGGAGGTCCGCGCCAGGCCCTTCACCTCATGAGCAACCCTTGTGAGGTGTCGACGATCTCTGGGCTCTCTTAAGCGTCGACGTTTTCACGTCCGTGAGGGTCCAGCTTCCCTCAACGACGAGGAAGGCCCCGTGAATCGCCACGCGCGACAATTTGCTCTTAGCTGCTGGCACAGATAGTGCCACGCTCCTCCACGACGGAGAAGGTCCCTGTGCCGGTCACAGGGGCATCTTATTCGCCTTCTTTTTTCGTTTGTTTTGTCGGTTTGTTTTTTCATTTTCGGGGATTTGGGGTTTTTTGTTTTCCAACTCTTTCTTCAACTTCTTGTCTCAGGAATCGTCCAATGTGTCGTCGACGCCGACCCCATCTCGAGCTCTGAGGCGAAGGGAGGCTTCCCGCCAATGCCAACAGCTCACTAGGGCTCTCGAGCGAGCAAACGACCAGGACAATGAAGAACAGCAAGGTGATTAACAAGCGGATTTCTTTAAAACGCCCCCAGTGGGGGAAGGAGCAAAAGCACGGCGGGGCATACCCCGCCGGCGAGGACTACGTGACAAAAGAGGGGAGGAGACTAGCTCCCCTCCCCAGAGGACTTCCGCGCCAGGGCCTCCTCTTCACTGCGCTGCGGGCTGGGGGTAGGTGCGGCAGACGCCGCTGGCGGTGAAGATCCGCACCAAAGCCTCCAGCGTCCCCAGCTTAAAGCGGAAGATGAGGTGGTCGCCGACGCGGAGGCGATGGCCGAGGGCGAATGCCCTCCAGCGGCCGGAGAGGACGGCGGCAAGGAGGATGTCCACAGGCCAGAAGAGGTCTGGCCTGCTCTGTTCCCCCAGGGCAATCTCCCCGGCGGCCGCGCCGGGGGCGTAAATCACCCTCCGGACGGCGTCGGGCAGCCGGAGGGAGTTGAAGCCCGGGGCATCGACGACGACGAGAAGCTCCAGGAAGCGGGACCCCGGGCCGATGAGGGGTCCCAGCATCGCCGCCGCCAGGGGCCGTGGAGTGGCAACCACTCCATTCGCCGGCGGGGCCGGAGGATCTGCTTCAGGGGGAGGCAGGCCCAGGGCGGCCAGCACCTCCTGGAGGGCCCGATCGACGCTCCCCGAGGCGCGGGGAGCAGGCGCCGCCACCAGCGGCGACGGCGAATTCAGGGCGCCCCCTCGCACGGGACCCCTGAGGGCCAGGGCGCCGGAGGCCCCTGAGGCAGCGCGGTTCGCCTCGCCCTGCCTCGGCGCACCAATGCGGAGGGGGCCGCCGGCGCCGAGCGTCCACCGGGCGGGGACCTTCGCCTTGTTCCCGCTGCCCGGGGGGCGTCCGCGGCGTTTCGCCCTAGAGCTTGATCCGGCGGCGACGGAGGAGTTGGAGGGATCCATGAGCTCAGGGGCGTAGGAGCAGAAGTGGCACTGGAGGAAGGAGGTGAAGTGCCGGAAGTCTCGAGGAGGATCTATTTAAGGGGGGGCGTCCGGCGTCGATGCATCAAATCCCTGCGCGGGAATCGAAGCGTTGGCGCAGTGCTCCGCGGTCAAGCGACGCGTCATTATGATGGTTTGACACCTCGGAGACTGTAACGTCACCCGCCGCTTCGTCTCGCCAGTGGCGGCCGCGCCACGCGTCCGCAGCGTCTGCCTCTTCACATGGTCCTCTGACCGCATGGTTGACGCGTGCCAGTAGAGGGCCCAGCAGCTTCTGGGGCCCCCGGCCCTTCGCTCCCTCGAGAGGGCGCGTTCGCGGGCCGGGCTCCCGGGGGCTACTGTCGGTGTTATGGATACCGGGGTATCCCGGTCCACCTGCTCCCGGGCCATGTCATTGGCCCATCTTCAGAATCAATGACCCAAGCTACGGAGAAGACCCTCACGAGGAGGCGCCTCGTGAGGAGAACGACGACACGAACGGCTAAGGACCAGAAGACCTCCTCACGAGCCCCCGCTGGTGAGGAGAGGAAGTACGCCCACGTCAGCTCAGCACGTTTGCGTGCAGAGCAAGAAGATAACGGGCAGAAGACCGCGTACCGCCCACGCTACCCCCAACAGGGAGGAGACCAACTTTCGCCGTGCCTGCTCAAAGCGGCACAGTGGTTGTTGGCCACCCCCCTAAAAATAGCGTGGATGGTGCAGGGTGCCAGAGGAGGACGTCAGCTTCCTCCACCCACTCCTGTGGACCGACGCCACTACCCTACGAAGACCATGTCTACAGAAGAGCGTAGTCTACAGCTGTCCACCCTTCCTTGGCCATATGTGTGGCAACCCCTTCCCCAAGAAGATAAGGGGAAGGAGGACCTTGGCGCTATAAAAGGAAGGGAGGCCACTCCTTAGATGGGATCTGATCTTCTCCAAGTTGCTAGCTGGGCACGCAGGTTCTTCAACCTCTGGACAGCTAGAGCTTTGTAACCAAGACCTTGTACTCCTCGCGAGGTGTCGCGTTGCAATACAAGAAGGCAGGAAGTAGGGGTTTTACCTCACCACGAGGGCCCTGAACCTGGGTAAAGCTCGGTCTCTCTTTCTCTGCAGTGCGTAGCGCGTTCGACACTCGAGGCTTCCGTCTCCGTGTTTCGTTGCGATCCAAGATCTCACACGTTCAGCCCCCTGCGTTCGAATCCTTGGGTCCGTCGCGTGGTACCCCGTGTTCTTGCGACACGAAATCCATCGACAGGTAATACAAAAATGAGGGCCAGCAAAAAAAATTTGTGTGTAATCAAATTTAATGGAGTCTCTTGATTGTTGCTTTGATTTATGAGTGATTGTTTCTTATGTAGGTTGCTTGTGAGCCTGATTTTGAATCGACACAATCCTTGTTCCCTTGTGGTCATATCATTAGCAATACTACTAGTTATTTTGTAAAACATTATATTGGCAACCCTTCATGTTTCAAAAAAAAAATTCAAAATAATGAGCCAAAATTTATTTTGAAAACAAATGTTTCTATACCTTGGTATGATCCCACTATTGTGTGATCTATTATTTTATTTTTTTACAAACATTTTACCAAAGGATTTTAAACCTCTTTTAAAGGCTTTAAAAAAAATTGGGAGATGTTCTTGTCACTACTATTTCATAGAAATCTTACAAAAGCTTTACTCCCTTATTTAATTTGTTTTTTTGTACCCTACTATGACACGAACATCATTGAGCATTTGTGCACAACTTGCTTCCTGGAATGCTAGAGTGTTGTCTGTATTGACTTTGCTTGAACTGTGTATGATGTATTGACTTGTTTGACCTCTTATATGTAGCTAGGCCTGTGGCCCAACTTATCTAAAACAAATCAAGTTATATAATGGCCAGTGGGGATTTGCTTACAAGTATATTTTCAAATTATTTTCCAAATAAGATCCCTTTAATATTTTCTTCTCTATCAGCTCTAAAAACTCCATTTCATATGAAAAGAGTATCTATTTTCAGAACACAAGTTTATAAAAAAATAGAATTGAAGCTCACTCTATGTGTGCATTCATTTTATTTAGCAAATATCTTCTATAAAAGTATTTTCAGAATTATTTCTCCTATTTTCAAAAACAACAAATATAGGCAGGATATCTTCTTGGTATTATTTCTGTCTCTAGGAATTACAGGACGACTACAAAAGTTTTATAAATGATTTTTGTGATCTCTTTTAACTTAGAAACCCCACTTGGCTATGATCATATTCCCCATGCAAATCATATATATCTATATCTGGTCTATATGATCTTGTCACAAACTCTAGCTCAGAATCATCTAGGAGATCCATGTATAATCATGCATGAAGTTTCTCACATCTATCCCGTACCCCTTTGTTCCCTACTACCTTCTTGCTAGTAGGGAAATAAAACCCTAAAACCCCTTCGTTTTATTTTCTAGTTTTCCTTCAAAATTATTTCATTGGTTTTATAGAATACTTATCAAAAGCTAGTTCAATCCACAAATTCATTAAAATTAGACATATTCACATAAGGTGTTCAAAAATTTATCAAATAATTTCCAAATCCAAATACCATCTTCACCACATCAAATCACACCTCTCTGATGTAACGGCCCTGAAAAATCCACAATATTAGAATTGTTTGTTATTTTCTTTTCACGTCAGCTTGACGTCATGCATAAATAACCTTTGCATGTTTTTGTCAAACTCAAAATTATTTGGAATAAAATCTATTTCTATTTTGCTCATATGGTTTCATAAATACCCTCATCTACTTTCTTATTTTGAATCGAAAACTATAAGCCCAATATTTGCAAACTCTGAAAATTTATTTTATATCAAATAGAAGTTTTGGAGTTAAAAAGCTGTTTAAAACTGGTTCTCAAATCTCTTCTGAATCCCTCTCTCTTTTGTTCCTGTAACTTCAGAAAAATCCTTCTATTTTAAAAAGGGCCGAAGCCTCTCTTTCTAGCATGCTTCACCTGTGGCCCCATCTGATCCCGAGTGGAGCGCTCCTGGTTTCCCCTCTTGTTCTTCTCCAACCAAGCACGCACCCTGCGTGACCCTCTCCTGCCAACGTCACCCGCTCCCTCTCATCCTTTATCTTCTGATCCCCAGATCGGGATCCCTCTGGAAACCCTAGCCCCTCGTCTCCCGTCCTCACGCCGCCACTGGCCTCCTCCCCTTCTTCTGCTCGTTCTTATTTGCAAGTTTCAGACTAAAAAAAACAGCCCCGGAGACCACCGTCACCATGCCCGCCGACGCGCCGTCATTGTAGTACACCCGCCGCCAAGCTGAAGCATCCTGGAGGTCCACATCGTCGACTGCATCGTCCCCGTTTAAGGAATCGAGCCGGGAACGACTACAACAACGACCACGTCTACTTCTTCCTCTCTGGTCTCCGGTGAAATCCGGCCGCCCCGGCCCTTCCCCGGCCTCTCCGAGCACGCACACGAACCCCCGGTGAGCCGCTCGTCCTTTTCCAACATTCATTGGTCCACTTCGTTTGCTCTGCCGATGTCTCCGACCTCACCTGAACCGTGTTCGCCATGAACGAGCTCGATCCCGAGCTCACACGCAGGCCCCGTCTCCTCCCTGCACCGCGTCCTCTGCCTCGTCCTCGGTTGCTGCGTCTGACACGGCGACGCTCCGTCACCAACCTCACCGCGCATCCCTGCAAGACCCAACGCCGAGGCTAGGCCGTGCCCCCGTCTCCGACCATCTCCGTCCGCCTTTCTGAACATCTGCAGCGAGCTCCCCTGTCCTGTCTTCAGTTTCGTCAGGTCAACTCTACTTCTATCACCTTATCTTATCCAGCACCCTATTCTATTCAAATCTGTCTCAGTGTTCTATTGGTCTATGTCCCTTGCCTTGTCTAGCAGATCGTGTGTTCGAATCCGGTGTTCCGCGGGAATTAATCCCCACTTTTTGCTTCTTTTGTTGCTCAGATCCGACGCCTATTGGGCCTCAGCCCAGAACCGCCTAGAGCAACCCGTCGCTGGCGTGCGACCGTTGCTATCTGTCGCTAATCGGGCTCAGGTCCGGACCAACAGCCTTCCAGTTTTTTTTCTGTTTCGTTTTCTGAAATTCTTGCAAGCATTTGCATCTTGCAAAATTTGTATCTTTTAAACCGTAACTCAAAATAAAAAGTATTTTATATAAAAGTTTATCGGAAAAATACATAGAATTTGAATATGCCATCCATATGCTTGTTTGCATCTTGCATCATGTCATGGCGTGATAGTTTGTATCTCATCTAATAAACAACATATGGAGCACTTGGGAAATTACCAAATAAGGTTCCCCGCTTCATTTAATTTTTGTGTAGCTCACCTTTGCCTTGTTTTGCCATGCTAATAAACATTTAAATTTTAGCATAGTAAAACAACTTGAACCATATCTATGTGTGTCAGGATTCTGATTCCGCTTAATTTTGTTAAGTTGCATTGCATCATATTTGCCATGTCATGCATACCTTCACATGATCATGCCGATTCTTTCTTCGTAGTAGTAAGTGTTGCATCCGTTGTTTGTTATAGCGATTTGCTTCTTCCTGGATAGGACGCTTCGTGGTGATGTGAGCAACGACAAGTTCTTCGGGTGTTCTTCGACCTTCTTTTCAGGCGAGCCCTTTTCTCTCTACCCATTTATACTTTTGCTCTCGCTAGCTCTATATTCTAGCCTTATGTCACGATGCTTTGTTCGAGTCACGTGTCCTATCCACCTGTTTATCCAAAGCAAAGCCATAGCACCTTCCATACATCCTATTACCCGTGTGCTTGTTGTTCGAGTTGGCCTTGCGAGTCGTAGGCATCTTCAGGTTGTTGGAGTTGTTTTAGCGTATTGGGTTGGGAAGTTATCACATGCTCTACTTTATGGATATATGTTGTTGGAGATACTCATAGCTTACTTTATTGTTAATAATTAAAATTGAATTAAGCAGAGGCATCGGTGAGTCATTTTGCCAGTTTTACGATGGCTCACTTGTGTCCCCTAGGACCCCGAGATCGCATGAACTATTCTGAGACTGAGCGCTCTAACCAGACATGGGTACGTTTACAGGCCTCCCCTCGATCACTGCTGGAATCTACACACTTGTCCAGTTGCCACAACTAGTTTGAGGTTTTCCATTTGGGTTTTACGTGCATGCAGCTCTTGTATCTTATGGTCCGATTTATTTTGGGGGAAGCCGTGGGTGCCTTGTAACCCCTTGTTTGCCTCTGCATGCATGTATAGAATGTGGTACGAGCGTTTATTGCATGCTGAAGCGGGCCGTCTCCCGAGGGTGGAGCTGGGCCTTGGAAGCCGTAGGCACAAACAGCTAGGTCCGTCTCAGAGATTCGGCCGAACTCTCGAGCGGGTTAAACTTAGTTAGGTGGCTTCCTGGACTTGTTTGTAGTGAAGGAGAGTGCGAGTCGTGACCTCCTGCTGGCACACCATTGGAAGTGTGCTAACTAGCTTGGCACTAAGGGGTGATCGTGCGTTTGGGTATATTTGGGCACCCCTGCAGGGTTAATCTTTTCGAAAAGTCATGTCCACGATTATGGACGACTTGGAGCTATACTACTCGATCATAGAATAACTTGCACCTGCTATTTCAATACTAATAAACTTGTGTAGTAAGCTAGCACAACACAACAATAAACCTGCAATAAAACTTGTTAACTGTGTGAGTGCCTTTGCAAATGCTTCCTCGCTGGGTGCGAAGGGGCAATGTATTGGCTGGGTTATGTTTGGTGTTAGTTTCTAGTTGGTTACTTTTATGTGTTCTCTTATCTTAATCTACTTAGACAGAAGTTTTAGTGTCTCTGTTGCCGCTAAGTCCACCATATAGCCTGTAGGCGAGCACAGCTGAATTCCAGTCTCGCGAGTATGTGCCTCGGTACTCACCCTCGTTTTTTTTCCTTTTTCTCTTTCTCCCTCCTTGTTCGGCAACCATTGGCCTGACGCTTTTGACAGGTATCAGAGTGCCGATGTTAGCAAGGTTATCCTTCCGGCTTGGCCTGGGCAGGGTTTGGACGCCATTGTTTATCTTCAGGCCTCTTAGGCCCATTTGTATTCTTATCCATACTCGGATGCTATTTGCTTTATGTATGATTTGGATCTTTGTATGTATATTTGGATATTTTAACTCGTGGAGTCTTTGTGGTTATATTATATATATTCTTTTGTGGGTTCCATCATGAACTTGTGTAACTATTGCTACCTTGATTCCACCCGCATCACGTGCATATTGTATGTGCATGAGGCGCTTGGTGGTGCGTTTCCAAAGCGACATCATGTAGATTGTGGTGTGATTGCTATAATCTGCAAGGTGCCAATTTTGGGGCATTACATCTGATCTACCCAAGCATGCCTTTGCTTGGAATAAGTGCATCTATGTCAAATTCAAAATTTTGACCATCACATCCTTCAGACTTCCCTTCCATTTTCATTTGTCCCAAATGCAACCAAACTTGGCAATGCCAACTTCAACTTGATCCTCACCCTATTTGATCCATCACACCACGCTGGTACATGGGAAATCTTGATGTGCTACTCAACTAGAAATTAAGGACAACACTCAATTAACATATATCCCTAACTCTCTTACTCTAACTCTTCTTAATCAGCACCAAAACCGCCCCACCCCCTCTCCAACTGCCTGAACACTCCCTGGTCGACCTATGTATGCTACAATATAGCCTTTGGCAGTTTCCTTTTGGAAAGGGAGGCCGATGCATATCTTGCCATGGATTCGATGCTTCTTTTCCTCTCCCTCTCTCTCACTCCCATGTTCCAATCAACCCCCAATCAGCACCCCAGCTCTCTCCACCTCAGCACCACAACCCTACGTCACAGAGAGACAAACTCTAGGATCCAAACCCTTCTCTCCCTGTCTCGTCCTTCCAGTGGTCGTGGTGGCTTGGATAGGAAGGAGGTGCCCGAGCCAGCCTCTGTTACCGGGCCATCAAGAACACCTGCAACCCCTCCCTGCATGACACTAAATAAACGAGGCTAAACCTGCCCCCTATGCTGCCCTATCGCGTCGCTCTGACCGACGGCCCGATGTCCATTGGATGCGCATGCGTTCTGAGCCGAACAGCACCTGCACCCCACTCCTCTTCACTCACGCATGCAAGGCACCATACCAGGACTCTCACGCTGCTCAAGCCATGTCCTACACTCGACCACACAGCCTATCCACGCTATCAAACACCTATCATACCCGACATGACCATGACGCCCCTGCCCATTTCAGTGTGCATCTCTCTCTCGTTACCCTTGTTAGACTCAGACTACTACGCCGTGCACAACGCACCGCTTCCCTGGCCAATCCCATCTGACGGGGCCTATCATACTCCGAGCTCACCACCCAGTATAAGAATCCAGAGGCCAGGGTCGAGCCTTCGTTTGCAAGCCATTCTCCCCTTCTTGGAGCAGCCACACGTTGTGGCCCCTCTTTCTTCTACCTCTCACTCTAACTCTCTAATCTCTCTTGTATTTCTCAAGAACACACGCATGAGAAAACTCAAGAAAGAAGACACAAGAACACACTCATAGTACACACACACTTCACCATGGGAGAAAGAAACATGGCTTTGTCGTGAAGCATTTTCTCCATGGTGTATCACAGTGGCTACATTGTTTCACTTGCCCGCAGGCTCTCTTTTCACATTCACTAGCTCACTTAAATAGGCTTTACAAAATAGACACATGCTCTCCACTACCACCTGATCCTAAACTCACGCCACCGCCAGCATGCATAGCTAGCCCACTAACCAACTAATGCAAGATCTAATCCCTATCTACATTGCATGCCCAGCATTTGCGCAACAGCCACACGACCTGGCCAAACTTGCATGCAGGACTACCAACACAACTAGCTTTTCGAAAAAAATGTGATCGCATCTCTACACTACACAGTGATACGTCTCCAACGTATCTATAATTTTTGATGCTCCATGCTTGTTTTTATACCATTTGCCTATTGTTTCATTACACTTCATGGCACTTTTATGCATTTTCTGGAACTAACCTATTAACAAGTGCCACAGTGCCAGTTCCCTGTTTTCTGCTACTTTTGTGTTTCAGAAGTGATACACAGGAAATATTCTCGGAATAGGACAAAACAAGATCCTGAAGTTTTATTTCACTGGGAAGCTTCCAGACATCCGAAGAAGAGTCGGAGGGGGGCCACCAGGGCCCCACACGCAGGGGTGGCGCGGCCAGGCCCCTGGCCGCACGGGCCCCGCGTGAGGGCGCCTGGCTCCCCCTCTGACGATGCCCCTTCGCCTATAAAGACCCCCCAATGGAAAAAACCTAAGTACCCAATCACTTTCCAGAACACATCGCGATCCGCCACCACCGTCAACTCGAAGATCGGGAGGGTCCAGAAGCTCTTCCCAGCACCCTGCTGGAGAGGGGAATCGCCACCGGAGGTCTTCTTCATCGCCATGCTTGCCTCCGGAGCGATGAGTGAGTAGTCTACCTTGGACTATGGATCCATAGCAGTAGCTAGATGGTTGTTTCCACCACCATGTGCTTCATGTTTAGATCTCATGAGCTGCCCTACATGATTGAGATCACCGTTATGTAATTCTACATGCTTGGTTTGTTGGGATCTGATGAATATTGGTGTTTATGATTAAGTTGTTGTACTAAATTATATCTTTTGTTATGTCTATGTTGTTTATGATCTTGCATGCTCTCCGTTGTTAGTAGCTATCTTGGCCGAGTAGTTGCTAGTGACTCCAAGAGGGGGTATTTATGCTCGATAGTGGGTTCATGCCTCTATTTAATCTGGGGGAGTGACAGAAACCTCTAAGGTTGTAGATGTGCTATTGCTACTAGGGAGAAAACAACATTCATATGCTCAAGGGCATATGCTTTGTTTACATTACACACTTTGCTTAATGCAATTATCTGTTGTTCGCAACTTAATACTTGTGGAGTTCTCGGATCGATTCACCACAAGTGGATTATTAGTCATAGATGCAGTTGGATGGCGGTCTATGTATTTTGTTGTAATGCCCAGAGTAAATCTCATAGTGATCTTCTTAACATATCACGTTATCTCTATTCTATCAATTGCCCAACTGTAATTTGTTTACCCAGCATGTGTTATTTATCTTATGGAGAGACACCACTAGTGAACTGTGGACCCCGGTCCTATTTCTATCATATTGCTATCACCTGTTTACTTTACTCACACTATTTACTTTACTCGAACTGTTTACTTTACTTGCATACTATATTGTTTTCCACTCGATACGCTCATAACCTTTGTTTCAAGCAAACCGGTGAGATTGACAACCTCATCGCAAGTTGGGAACAAAGTACTTGGTTGTGTGTGTGCAGGTTCCGCATCACCTTCAGTCGTTTGTCTCTCCTATCCTGATCGATAAACCTTGGTATCTTAACTAAGGGAAAACTAGCTCCTATACTCATCATACCTTCCTCTTGGGGTTCCCAATGGGCTGGTCATTCACCACGCACAAGGACTATCTGCTACACGCCAGCTGCCTCATTTCTGGCACCATCAACCAGTAGCAGCTTCTTTTCTGGCGCCGTTGTCGGGGAGGAAGTAGAAGACTTCTGCGAGGGGAGTTTTTCGCACACACATCCTTTACTTTGTTATTGTTTCGCTTTACTTTATTTATTTTACCTGCATCGTTTTATATCAAAAACCCAAAAAAATTAGAATCCTTGGTAGTTGTTTTTACTTGTCTACTTTCGTTTTGCTGAAATGGCCAATCCTGAAAACACCAAGTTGTGTGACTTTACTAGCAGAAACAATAGTGATTTTATCTGCACTCCTATTGCACCACCTGTTACTGCTGCAAACTTTTATGAGATTAAGCCTGCTTTGTTGAACCTTGTTATGAAAGAGCAATTTTCTGGTGCTAGTACTGAAGATGCTGCAGCTCATCTCAACAATTTTGTTGAGCTATGTGAGATGCAGAAATATAAGGATGTTGATAGTGATATTATTAAGCTCAAGTTGTTTCCTTTTTCTTTGAGAGGAAAAGCTAAAGATTGGTTGCTGTCTTTGACTAAGAATAGTATTGATTCATGGGCTAAGTGTAAGGATGCTTTTATTGGTAGATACTATCCTCCTACTAAGATTATATCCTTGCGTAGCAATATTATGAAGTTTACTCAGTTTGATAATGAACATGTTCCTCAAGCTTGGGAAAGAATGAAATCTATGATAAAGAATTGCCCCACTCATGGACTGACTACTCGGATGATTATCCAAACTTTTTATGCAGGACTGAATTTTTCTTCAAGGAACCTACTTGATTCAGCTGCTGGAGGCACTTTTATGTCCCTTACCTTGGGCGCCGCATCAAAGCTACTCGACAACATGATGGTAAATTATTCTGAATGGCACACCGACAGAGCTCCACAAGGTAAGAAGGTAAATTCTGTTGAGGAAACCTCTTCCTTGAGTGATAAGATTGATACCATTATGGCTATGCGTGCTAATGATAGGACTCATGTTGATCCTAGTAATGTTCCTTTGGCCTCTCTGGTTGCTCAAGAAGAGCATGTTGATGTGAATTTCATTAGAAACAATAATTTTAACAACAATGCTTATAGGAACAATTTTGCTAGTAACAATTATAGGCCGTATCCTTCTACCAATGGTAATGGTTATGGTAACTCTT
Source organism: Dactylis glomerata (assembly GCA_007115705.1). Classification (NCBI taxonomy): domain Eukaryota; kingdom Viridiplantae; phylum Streptophyta; class Magnoliopsida; order Poales; family Poaceae; genus Dactylis; species Dactylis glomerata. The sequence goes on along the minus strand of QXEO01000548.1, from coordinate 3,667,861 downwards.
ATGGTAATTCCTACAACAACACTAGGGCCGCGCCCTCCAAGCTTGAGGTTATGCTCAAGGACTTCATCGGTAAGCAAACTGCTTTTAACAAGTCTGTTGAGGAAAAGTTAGGCAAAATTAATATTCTTGCTAAAGTTGATAGCCTTGCTCATGATGTTGAACTTCTGAAATTAAAAGTGTTGCCTAATGATGTGAAAGAGAACAATGTTTTTCCTACCGCTAATGCTATTCAAGTTGGAATAGATGAAAATATTAGATTGTTAGCGGAATTGCATGCCAGGTGGGAAAGAGAAGATGAGATGGCTAGAGAAATGAAGGTATGTACCATTACTACCTCTAATGATGTTTCTCCTAATGCTAGCAATCCTCTTACTTTGATTGGTGTAGAGAAAACTCCCACTCCTTGTGTTAAAAAACCTAAAACTGCCAAAACTTTTTCTCAAAAGAGTGCTGAAATTTTTCAGAATGTGGGAGATGATAGCTCTACTTCTTTTAATGATTTTGTTGTTGATGGCTGCAATATATTTGAAGTAATTTTGTTCTTGCAAAATCTTGCTTTGACTCCCAATGCTAGTTCTCTAAATATTGCTTTTACTAAGCATATTACCAATGCTCTTATAAAAATTTGGGATGAAAAGTTGAAGTAAAAAGCTTCTGTTCCCAAGAAGTTAGAAGATGGTTGGGAACCCATCATTGATATGCATGTTAATGGTTATGATTGCCATGCTTTATTTGATCTAGGTGCTAGTATTTCTATCATGCCTAGAAAGATTTATGACATGCTTGATTTACCACCGCTTGAAAAATGTTATTTTGATGTTCCAATTGCTGATGTTGCTAAGAAGAAACCTTTGGGAAGAATTAATGATGTTCTTATTGTGGTTCACAATAACCCTGTTCCTGTTGATTTTCTTGTTATGGACGTTGAATTCCATGCTTCATGTCCTATTATTCTGGGAAGACCCTTTCTTCGAACTGTAGGTGCTATCATTGATATGAGGGAAAGCACTATCAAATATCAATTCCCACTAAAGAAAGGTATGGAACACTTCCCTAGGAAGAGAAATAAACTACTTTTTGACTCTATTCTTAGAGCAAATAATGAGCTTGATGCTTCATCACTTGATATTACTTGATTCGCAATTTTCTGCGCCTAGCTCAAAGGCGTTAAAGAAAAGCACTCTTGGGAGATAACCCAATGTTTTCTTTTCAGTACTTTTTATTTTATTTGAGTCTTGGAAGTCATTACTACTGTAATGACCGCTCCTTATCTTGTTTATTTCGTTTTTGAGCCAAGAGAAGCCTCTAATTTGAGTGAGGTAAAGATTTGGGGATGTTGCTGTCCTGAAACTGTTTTTGGTGCTGCACCGTAAAAATTCATATAAATTCTCTGTATATCTTTTGGACCTGCGATTTCTTGTGCATATGTCCCAGGTTATATCCAAACTTTTGTTAGCTGAACACTTTTTATTTGAGCAACAGAAGACCCCTCAAAAATTCAACCTTTCTCAGCTGTTCAGTTTTGATAGATTTCTGCCAATATTTGTGTTTGCCACTTTATCGCTTTCTTTTGAGTTCTTTTGATCATGGAACTTATGGGGAGGTTGCTACAGTAGTATTTGCTATATATGTGGTGGTTTTGAGTTGAAACCTGAAGCAAAAAGAGGTTGATTATATGTTATGCTTGCACTAATGTTGCTAATAGAATTGTGTTTAGTTTTGTATGAAGGAAGTTTTCAAGTGTAGGGATTGGAGAATGATGAGATGAGTTGAAGAATGGAAAAAAGCTCAAGCTTGGGGATGCCCATGCATCACCCCAAGAAATATCCAAGAAGTACAAGCGTCAAAGCTTGGGGATGCCCCCGAGGCACCCCTTCTTCATCGGCAAAAATCAGGTCACCTTTCAAGACACTATATTTTTATTGCTTCATGCACTATGTGTTTTTCTTGGAGCATCAGTTGTTTTAGTTTTCTTAGTTAGTTTATTTTGTTTGTTTTCTGCAATAAATGGTTGGACCCCAACAAATTTCTTTTGGAGAAGTTGCCTTGCTTTTTATTTGCCAAGAACACTCTAGTTTTCACTCTTATTAAAAATCGAGCGTTCATCTTTTTCTGCTACTACTTTTGGTTTTCGTTTTCACCTTGATTTGCATTCAGACCTTGCCATATCTTTTCATCAAGGTGTATTTTTGCCTCTGATCTTTATTGGTTTTCATCAAAAGAGGTGTTTATAAAAATTTCAAATGGTGTTGGAAAAGAGAAAAAGATTTGTGCAAAATAGTGGTACAAGAAGGAGCTTGTGTAGACTGCGGCTTAAGCTTTTTCATGTCATGCTTGATGTCTTTTTGATAGTATGCTTAGTGGTTTTGCTGTAGCATGACTTGTCTCAAATAACTAAGATTGCTTAATGAGCCTTTGAAAAAAATCATGCGTTGTTTTTATTGTATGGAAGCATTATTTTGGTTTTCCCCTTGATGCTTTATTTGGGTTGACTTGGCGCATGCTTACACAAGTTAGACTCTTACAAAGTCGCCAATAGCCTTCATGATCATTTAGTTTTTGACTTTTGATGCCATCTTATGCTTCTTTTAATGTCGCTTTGTTGCTTTGCATGATTATGGCCATTATTGCTCTCTTAGCTGGTCGCTCCCAGTCTTTTGCTAGCCCTCGCCTTGTACTGAGTATGAGCTCTACTCGTGCATCCAACTCCTAAAAGCCAAAGTTTTCCAAAGTGTCCACCATACATACCTACTAGCAATTTTCTATTCCAAGTAAATTTGACTTGCTTTTATTTTCTCTTTAAATTAAACTCTTACCAGTGTTATGCAAAATTCGGTCAGTAAAGCTCTCACGAACCGGAAGGCACACTTTACTTTTTCCTGTTCTTAAAAATTTGACATTGTGGTCTCTTATGTTGAGTTGTTATGCTTGCAAGTTGTAAGTTGGATTCTAGCCCATCCATGCTGTCATGGGGCAAGCTTTCAACATTGCACTTCTTATTTGAGTTGATATCGTGATCTTTTGTCTATGGATGCCCGCGGTGTGAAATGAATTGGGAATCTTGTGGGGATCATGGAGTTCGTATATGTGTTAGGGAAACGCCGGGCCGCCAATCTAAGCCATGCATAATTCATGGTGGAAATTTGCAGCATACCCATGGTGAACATTCGACGACGCATCTCACAATAAAAAGCTAAATAAAAGGCAAATAAAAGAGATGTCGAGGTGTTCATTGTCTGCTTGTCCTGTCATTTTGGTGTGGGCTTGTTCCATGTCATCGGGCACGGAGGTACCCCATTGGCGGTTCTCAATGATATGCATATACTTACAATGACAAGAGCCTTGCTTGGGACTCTAAATAAAGTAGCATGAGGTTTGGGTACTCGTATTCACGGGCCACGAGGTTTTCAACTTATGATTTGTCAAGCATATGCATCATAATTGTTCTCGCATTAACTTTAACCATTCAAGATGCTTATGATGGGGGCAATGAGAGCTCAAAGCCGGTAAGTACCATAATTTTTGAAGGTTATAAAACTTGCAATCACTGCTTCCCTCTGTGAAGGGCCTTTCTTCTACTTTTATGTTGAGTCACCACCTTCTTTCTTTATGCACCATTAAGAGAGCATAGTTGTCATTCTTAGTGTGATATGCATTGTCCCAAAGTTCATTGATTGATTCATATTGTTGGTTTCACTTGTTCTCAAATTATTTGTATCTAGTCGCCCTCTTAAACTTGAAGGTGTCCTATGCATTTATATTTTGCTCTCTCTGAAGGACAAGCTGAAAACCATTTGAATGTTTTTCCTTATGATTTGAACACATGTTTGACTTTCATTGTTTCATTTTCATGATCTTTTGTTTGTGTTCATTTGCATGTTTACAACATGGTTGCTAAGTTCTTATTGTCATGCTTATATCTTCATGCCCATGTTTTAAGTTCTTATAATCCCAGCTCACAAATGCTTACATATATGATCAAGATTGTGTAGGTGCATGTCACCTCAAAAATTATTCTTTGTTATCACTTACCTACTCGAGGATGAGCAGGAGTTAAGCTTGGGGATGCTTGATACGTCTCCAACGTATCTATAATTTTTGATGCTCCATGCTTGTTTTTACACCATTTGCCTATTGTTTTGTTACACTTCGTGGCACTTTTATGCATTTTCTGGAACTAACCTATTAACAAGTGCCATAGTGCCAGTTCCCTGTTTTCTGCTATTTTTGTGTTTCAGAAGTGATACACAGGAAATATTCTCGGAATTGGACGAAACAAGATCCTGAAGTTTTATTTCACCGGGAAGCTTCCAGACATCCGAAGAAGAGTCGGAGGGGGGCCACCAGGGCCCCACACGCAGGGGTGGCGTGGCCAGGCCCCTGGCCGCGCGGACCCCGCGTGAGGGTGCCTGGCTCCCCCTCTGACGATGCCCCTTCGCCTATAAAGACCCCCCGACGGAAAAACCCTAAGTACCCGATCACTTTTCTAGAACACATCGCAATTCGCCGCCACCGTCGACCCGAAGATTGGGGGGTCCAGAAGCTCTTCCCAGCACCCTGCCGGAGAGGGGAATCACCACCGGAGGTCTTCTTCATCGCCATGCTTGCCTCTGGAGTGATGAGTGAGTAGTCTACCTTGGACTATGGGTCCATAGCAGTAGCTAGATGGTTGTTTCCTCCACCATGTGCTTCATGTTTAGATCTCATGAGCTGCCCTACATGATTGAGATCACCGTTATGTAATTCTACATGCTTGGTTTGTTGGGATCCAATGAATATTGGTGTTTATGATTAAGTTGTTGTACTGAATTATATCTTTTGTTATCTCTATGTTGTTTATGATCTTGCATGCTCTCCGTTGTTAGTAGCTATCTTGGCCGAGTAGTTGCTAGTGACTCCAAGAGGGGGTATTTATGCTCGATAGTGGGTTCATGCCTCTATTTAATCTGGGGGAGTGACAGAAACCTCTAAGGTTGTAGATGTTCTGTTGCTACTAGGGAGAAAACAACATTCATATGCTCAAGGGCATATGCTTTGTTTACATTACACACTTTGCTTAATGCAATTATCTGTTGTTCGCAACTTAATACTTGTGGAGTTCTCGGATCGATTCACCACAGGTGGATTATTAGTCATAGATGCATTTGGATGGTGATACGTCCAAAACGTATCTACTTTCTCGAACACTTTTGCTCTTGTTTCTCCTCTAATTTGTGTGTTTTGAATGCAACTAACACGGACTGACGCTGTTTTCAGCAGAATTGCTCTGGTGTCTCGTTTTGTGCAGAAATTCAACTTCCAGTAAAAATTCGGGAAAAATCATGGAAAATTCTATTTCACCGAAAGACCCACGGAGCCAGAAGACAGGAGGGAGAAGAGGCTCGAGGGGCCGTCACACACAGGTGGCGTGGCCCAGCCCCTGGCCGCGCCACCCCTGTGTGAGGTGGCCCCAGGCCTCCTCTCGACCTCCCCTCTCGCGTACATATACCTCCTGACGACTTAAGATCGTGGAGACGGCGTTTTTTCCAGATAGACTTCCGCTGCGCCGCCGCCATCAGAAACCGCGATTCGGAACCAGGAAACTCCGTTCTGGCACCCTGCCGGGACGGGGATTCGGAGGAGATCTTCATCACCATCACCACCGACGCTCCTCCATCAACCATCCATGATTTCCCCATCCATTTGTGAGTAATTCCGCCGCTGTAGGTGAGGGGATGATAGGGATTGGATGAGATTGTTCATGTAATTTGATATGAGATTGATAGGGCATAGTGCCTAGTATCTTTATTTAGTGCCTATGACATTGTTGCAACTTGTTGTGCTTAATGCTTGTCACTTTGGGCCCGAGTGCCATGATTTCAGATCTGAACATGTTATTATTTCTATGATGATACTTGTTGTTTATGGTCTTACCTACAAGTTGTATACACATATTGTTGTCCGGAACCCGAGGCCCCAAAGTGACAGAAATTGGGATAACCGGAGGGGATGGCTATGATGTGAGGATCACATGTGTTCACCGAGTGCTAATGCTTTGCTCCGGTACTTTATTAAAAGGAGTACCTTAATTACCAGTAGTTTCCCTTGAGGCCCTGCTGCAACAGGCTGGTAGGACAAAAGATGTCGTGCAAGTTTCTCCTTGTGAGCACGTACGACTATATACGGAACACATGCCTATGATTGTTTGTACTAGGATGCTTTATCATTATTTATCTGCAATGCCCGTATCTCATTGATTTCATGAACTATCTTATCCATGCAATGCCCGTTATCCATCCCTATACCTACAGTATTTGTTCCTACTGTTTACAACTGCTATTATTACCGCTGCTATTTTACTACTGCTGTTACTGTTTTCCTACTGTCACTGCTTTAAAACGGTTGCTACTAATAAACCGCTGCGAGTAAGACTGTTTCCAGGTGCAGCTGAATTGACAACTCATCTGTTAAGGCTTGCATATATTCTTTGGCTCCCCTTGTGTCGAATCAATAAATTTGGGTAATACTTCCCTCGAAGACTGTTGCGATCCCCTATACTTGTGGGTCATCAAGACTATTTTCTGGCGCCGTTGCCGGGGAGCATAGCTTTATCTGTAAGTTCACTTGGTATTCATATTGTTCGCTGCAATCCTTTCATCATGGGTAAACCTCGTGATGGAAAAGTTCCTATATTGCCATCCACTACAAGAAGAGGTATGACTCTCAACACCTCTGTTGCTCTTGATTCGCCATCTGTTATGAGTAAGTTGCTTACACCACCACACCCACATGTTACTGCTACTACTTCTGCTGAGATTGAAAGTGCCACTGATAATTTAGATGATGCTTCTACTGTGCTTGATGAGAGAGGTTCACTAGGTTCCTTTTTAGAAGCTACTATTGCTAGAGCTAAGTTGGGAAACACTATTGTTACACCTGTTAGTTCACCTGAGTCCAGGGAATGTTCTAGTGATGATTATGATGATGATGCTTACATTGAGCTTAATGATGATTTTATTGCAGAAGCACGTGCTGCTCGTGATGCAGGTAATGTTAAAGAACTTCTTGCTAGACGCTCTGTTAGATATAATTTGTCTCCTGATCCTAAGTTTGCTGCTTCGCCTATCAATATTAGAGACAAGGATTATGATTTCTCTTTGGATTTATCTTACATATCTATTGTTGAGAAAACTCCTTTTTGTGGTACTAAAGATGAGAGTGCTATGGAGCACATGAATGAGCTTTCTACTTTGACTAATGTGTTTTCTGATGATATTAAGCTTCGCACTTACTTTGTTGCTAAGATTTTTCCTTTCTCGTTGAAAGATGCTGCTAAAACTTGGTTTAATAGCTTGTCTCCTGGATCTCTTACTAGTCCTATTGCTTTGGTTAATGCTTTCTTTCAGAAATATTTTCCCGCTAGTGCTCAACATGCTGCTGTGCAGAAAATCTTTGATTTTGAACAGGGAAAAGGAGAGAAATTGCCTGAATCTTGGACAAGGTTTTGTTCTTTAATTAGAGCTTTGCCTAAAGAACCATTGCCTAAAAATGAACTCCTTGATATATTTTATAATGGACTAACGGATGAATCTAAGTCATATTTGGATAGTTGTGCTGGTTGTGTTTTCAGGGAAAGAACTCCGGCTGAAGCAGAGGAGTTAATGGCTAAAATAAGCCAGAATTATGATGATTGGATTTTAGTTGAGCCAGCACCAGCGCCAACTCCTGCGCCATCTACAGAGCCTACGCCAAAGAAGAGAGGGATAATTGAGTTAAATGATGAAATTATGAAGGAGGCTAAGAAATCTCTTAAGGAGAAAGGTATTAAGGCCGAAGATGTGAAGAATTTACCTCCTATTGAAGAATTATGTAAGCCAATCCCTCGCTCATCAACTATTGAGGTACACTCTCTCTAGCGCTTTGATGAAAGAGATATTCCTTATACTAAACCTCCTGATCAATGCTTAGATGAATTTGATAATTTTATTGTTAAGCAAGAAAATTTTAATAGAATGGTGCATAATCATCTGTTGGAGAATTCTAGAGTTCTTGACAAGATGCAGGACATTGTGGAAAGAACCGCCAATGATGTGAAGATACTTTCTAAACATTTTCAAATGATTCAAACACAAATTGATCAGCTTACCAAAGTGCAGCAAGACCTGCTAGCTAATGCTGCAAGAGAGAAGCAAGCGTGCGAAATACGCACAAGAAGTGGTGCTGCTACTCAAGACCCATTATATCCTGAAGGACATCCTAAGAGGATTGAGCAAGATTCTCAACGTACTTCAAGTGATGATACTCCTTCCAAGAAGAAGAAGAAGCATAAAACAACTGCAGAATCCTCTGATGCAGGTAAAGACCCTAACAGTGTTGCTATTTCTGATGCTGAAACTAAACCAGGAGATGATAAAGAAGAAGATAAAGAAGAAGCTGAAGAAGAACCGGAAAAGAGTAATAAAAATGTAAAGTACACCAAAGAAGACTTCATTGCCAACAAGCATGGTAAGGAGAGGGAACCTTGGGTACAGAAGCCATTGCCTTTTCCTAGTAAGAAACACAAGTCCAAGGAAGAAGAACACTACAACAGGTTTTGTGAATGGATGAGACCTTTATTTTTGCAAATTCCTTTGACTGATGCTATTAGAATGCCTCCTTATGCAAAGTATATGAAAGATATTGTTACTAACAAAAGGAAAATTCCTAGTGAGGAAATTTCCACTTTACTTGCTAACTATTCTTTTGATGGTAAAGTTCCAGAGAAGCTTGGAGATCCAGGTATACCAACTATTCCTTGCTCCATTAAAAACAACTATGTTAGAACTGCTTTATGTGATTTGGGAGCTGGAGTTAGTGTCATGCCTTTTTCTCTTTATAAGAGACTTGATTTAGAAAAATTGGTTTCAACTGATATATCCTTGCAGATGGCTAATAAGTCTACTACTATTCCTATTGGTATAAGTGAGAATGTTCCTGTTCAAGTTGCTAACAGCTGTTTAATACTAACTGATTTTGTTGTGTTGGAAATGCCTGAAGATGATAATATGTCCATTATTCTTGGGAGACCTTTTCTGAACACTGCAGGTGCTGTTATCAATTGCAATCAAGGAAAGGTCACTTTTAATGTTAATGATAAAGAATACACTGTTTATTTTCCCAAGAAGATTGATAGGAGGAATGCTCTAAATTCAATCAAGCATGTTGAGACCATCAAAGTTGGTCAAATTATTTGTTCAGAGCAAAAGCCCAAGGAAGAATGTCAAATTGTCATGGTTGGGGCTATACCTATCAAAGTTAAGGTAACATAAGCATTAAGTGAAGTGCAAAGTTTTGCCTCATATAAAGTTAGTTTGGTAACAAGACTTGATCAACCTTGTTAGCAAAGTGAATTTATATGAACGAAACTTCGTTTTCACCGCTTTCACTCCATCTCACTTGTATATACTTTCATCAAATGTTATTCTTTCAGTTTAGTTACATGATTAAGAGTATTTCAGAGCTGCTGTATGCTTAGTTTTGACTTGCTTGAAATCTTTTCATCCTCGTTTTTCTGAGTTTTATCGATATGCAAATTTCTGAAAAATCCTCGAAAATAAAGTTTCTCGAAAAATTCCAAAAAATTCTTTATAAATTTTTATGTCAAAAATGGGGCAGAGAGACACCTGGGAGGCGCCAGGAGGGGCAGCCACGCCATGTCACACACAGGTGGCGCGGCCCAGCCCCTGGCCGCGCCACCCATGTGTGAGGGGGCCCTACCAGGCCACTCACTCATCTCTTCTTCCCCAGCTCTTTCTCTCTCCCGAAAAACACCGACCCATTTGCCCAAACTCGAGTTCTTGCTGTTCTTTGCCTGGATTTCTCGATCTCCTTGCTCAGCCCAGCATTTCTGCTGAAACTTGGATCATTTGCTCTCCGGTATGTGACTCCTCCACTTGTCCAAGTAGATTTTCTTTTAGTGAAGTATTTCATGAGTATTTTAGCATTGTAGGTGACAGTATAAATGAGTATGCATGCTTGTTCTATTACTTAGAAAGATATTTTGTTGCATGATAACTCTCTAGTAACACACTATAGTAGTTCCCTACACTTGCTTGTCTTTAAATCATTTTTTTTAATGAATTTGTTGAAAAATTTCAGAAATGGAGGAGAATGTGTATCAGCTCTCTCAGCACGATCTAGAAGTGCATGATGTTATGAAAGTTCACCGTGAAGAGAAGGTTTTTCCTTCACTCTATCCATGCTCGGCATTCTTGAGTGCTGCTGGAATTCTTCATGATTTTCAAACCTTGCTTTCTAATGCAGGATTAGAATATTTTGTTGAGGGTGAACCTCCCCAATATGTTAAACTAATAATGTCTGTGGTGCAGGATTTCAGTTTTAGCTGGTCCATTTCTAACCCCATGGTTCATTATAAAATTTATAACAAACCTGTGGATTTGCCTCTTGATGTTTTCTGTATAGCTATTAGAGTACCACAGTGGGGATCGCTCGAGAAGATAAGAGGTCAGCCTAGGCAGCTGTTGGAATTATATGAAGAGATTTGTCAAGGAAGAAGCTTCACAGGAGAAGGTGGTAAAATTCGAAACATTCATTTTCCATCCATCCGATATTTTGCCTTCTTCATTACCAAATGTGTTCTTGCTAGGAAGTCTGCAAGTAAGTTATCTCTCCATGATTTAGCTTTTATTGCCGCTGCTTTAAGGCGTGATAGAACTTACAATTTGGGTGCCTTAATAGCTTGCCGTCTAGATACTAACCGTGAAAAAGGGGGAGTTTGTGGAGGACTTATAGCTTCACGCCTGTTAGCTTTTCATGGTGTGATACCTCATTTTCTAGATTTGCCATTCCCTGAAGGGAAACTTGGTCTTGATGCTATGGTTCAACATAAGTTTATTTCTCCTCCTGCCAGTTTGATTAATTTAACATTTGAGTTAACCTATTTCAAGAAGACTACCTGGAAGGTTGTAAAGACTGAACGATCAATCCATTTGCATGCACCTCTTTTGTTTAACCTTGATCGCAGGAATGGATGGTCACTCACTGAAGATGAGCTCGATGCGTACGTAGAGGAGCACCCGCCACCTGTGCATGATGAGGAGGGCGCCGAAGAGTCGGGGCAGCCTTCCAACACTATGAATTTTCCATATGCGCAGCCTTATTATGATTATGCGCCGTCAGCTTCATCTTCGCGAGAGCCGGGGTACGATTACGCCTATGATGACCCACCAGCTTGGAGCAGCTACCAAAGTTGGGATTGATCTCCACTTAGGCCAAAAGCCTAAGCTTGGGGGGAGGTACGCCGACGATTCACTCATCTACATATTATACTTTGTCGGTTCTTTATATATTCATGTTTCATTTTCTTTACTGTTCTCGTTCTTGTTTTCATTTCTTCCAAAACACAAAAAGACCAAAAATATTTCCGTTGTTTCTCTCTATTTGGTTCTTTAGTTTTCTACCTTTGGTTTGCTTTATTTGCTATTTTCGGTTTGCTACTTGAAAAACCAAAAAAATATTTTGCTTTGTTGCTATTTCCTTCTGCTTTTGTTTCAAAAATCGAAAACTCCAAAAATATTTGTTGTTCTTCTTTGGTTTTGTAAAGTTTGTTGCAGAGTTCAGTTCCCCATTACTCCATTGGAGCTTGGTATTCACTTTATATCATTCAAGCCACACAAGTGAAGAGCAATAATGATGACATATGACAATCCGAGAGGTGGTAAGAGGCTGGTATGAACTCTATTTGTTTTCATTTTTGTACATATACTCATCTATGTGGACATGCTTAGTCGGTTCATGTGAGGTATGTGTCATCTAATGGATGCTTTGTAGTTCTTGCTTTCATATGATTAGTTTCAATCTACTATTAGCCTGTAGCATGTCATGTAGACGCTTGCATGCATTGTTTTATTCATAGTATGGTATGATATTGTGGTATCCACCTCTGAAAGCTCCTTTTGAATCGACTTGGCACATGCTCATGCATGCATATGACTGAATAAAAAGTCAATTAAGCCTCGATGATCTAATTTGCCTCAGAGTTCTTGTATCATTTTTATGCCTATATTAATTTTGTTTTGTCGCAAGCATGATTATGATAGTTATTGCTCTCTCGATTGTCGCTTCCCAGTCTTTTGCTAGCCTTCACTTGTACTGAGTATGAGCTCTACTCGTGCATCCAATCACCAAAAACCAAGTCTTCCAAAGAGTCCACTATAAATTCCTATGCATGGTATTTGTAAGCCATTCCAAGTAAATTTTCATGTGCTACCTTTCAAAACTTTCAACTACTTCCCATTTTGTGCCACTGTTTTTAGCTCATGGGGACGTAGTGGTCGGAATTGCTATCTTCCATATTAAATTAAGTACTCCTCGACTAGGCAGCTTCATCTGCTCGTCATTAATTTTGCAAGGGAGCTAGTCAGACCATCATAATTTTAATTCTAAAAGAAAAAAGGGGCACTCCTCCAAAGGATTGTGAAAGTTGGTGGGCACCCGATGGAATCGGTTAGCCATGGTTTGAGAAAGGAAAAAGGTGGGGAGGAGTGCCAAAGCTTTATAAAAGAGCACTAATGTGCCAAATTTCAAAGAACTCGGAACCGCTCTCACTTGTTTATTATGGAAGATAGTAAGTCCCCATTGCTAGTCGTTGACATAGAACAACCACCTCCCAAAAGAAATTTTTATCTCTGTTTTACAAATGAAAAGCTCTGGCACATGTTAAATCACTGCTTCCCTCTGCGAAGGGCCATTCGTTTACTTTTATGTTGAGTCACCATCTTCTAACTTAAAGCACTTCTTGAGAGCATAACTGTTATTCTTAGTGTAATGTGCTTGTCCCAGAACACGGTTAATTGTGGTATAACTTTGATGCTTGTATCTTTGATATTTCTACTTCTAGTCTTCCCTTGGACTTCAGAGGTGCCTCAGCATTTATGTTTTGCTCTACAAATAAAGGCAAGTGGGATACCATTCTTTCATATCATTTATGCATATTACAATCTTGTAGTTTCTCATGCACATGTTACTTGTTATTAGTGCATTGGCACTCTTTCATAGCTTGCTTGACTATGAGGTGACATTATTTGCATATTTCTTATTATGAATTGCCTGAGTACTTGATCACGTAGTTAGTATATATACATCATATGAGCAAATGTGTTCGTGAAAGTTTCTTTTATCGCTCTCAGTTGTTAACTGAATTGCTTGAGGACAAGCAAATAGCTAAGCTTGGGGGGAGTTGATACGTCCAAAACGTATCTACTTTCTCGAACACTTTTGCTATTGTTTCTCCTCTAATTTGTGTGTTTTGAATGCAACTAACACGGACTGACGCTGTTTTCAGCAGAATTGCTCTAGTGTCTCGTTTTGTGCAGAAATTCAACTTCCAGTAAAAATTCGGGAAAAATCATGGAAAATTCTATTTCACCGAAAGACCCACGGAGCCAGAAGACAGGAGGGAGAAGAGGCTCGAGGGGCCGTCACACACAGGTGGCGCGGCCCAGCCCCTGGCCGCGCCACCCCTATGTGAGGTGGCCCCAGGCCTCCTCTCGACCTCCCCTCTCGCGTACATATACCTCCTGACGACTTAAGATCGTGGAGACGGCGTTTTTTCCAGATAGACTTCCACTGCGTCGCCGCCATCAGAAACCGCGATTCGGAACCAGGAAACTCCGTTCTGGCACCCTGCCGGGACGGGGATTCGGAGGAGATCTTCATCACCATCACCACCAACGCTCCTCCATCGACCATCCATGATTTCCCCATCCATGTGTGAGTAATTCCCCCGCTGTAGGTGAGGGGATGATAGGGATTGGATGAGATTGTTCATGTAATTTGATATGAGATTGATAGGGCATAGTGCCTAGTATCTTTATTTAGTGCCTATGACATTGTTGCAACTTGTTGTGCTTAATGCTTGTCACTTTGGGCCCGAGTGCCATGATTTCAGATCTGAACATGTTATTATTTCTACGATGATACTTGTTGTTTATGGTCTTACCTACAAGTTGTATACATATATTGTTGTCCGGAACCCGAGGCCCCAAAGTGACAAAAATTGGGATAACCGGAGGGGATGGCTATGATGTGAGGATCACATATGTTCACCGAGTGCTAATGCTTTGCTCCGGTACTTTATTAAAAGGAGTACCTTAATTACCAGAAGTTTCCCTTGAGGCCCTGCTGCAACAGGCTGGTAGGACAAAAGATGTCGTGCAAGTTTCTCCTTGTGAGCACGTATGACTATATACGGAACACATGCCTACGATTGTTTGTACTAGGATGCTTTATCATTATTTATCTGCAATGCCCGTATCTCATTGATTTCATGAACTATCTTATCCATGCAACGCCCGTTATCCATCCCTATACCTACAGTATTTGTTCCTACTGTTTACAACTGCTATTATTACTGCTGCTATTTTACTACTGCTGTTACTGTTTTCCTACTGTCACTGCTTTAAAACTGTTGCTACTGATAAACCACTGCGAGTAAGACTGTTTCCAGGTGCAGCTGAATTGACAACTCATCTGTTAAGGCTTGCATATATTCTTTGGCTCCCCTTGTGTCGAATCAATAAATTTGGGTGATACTTCCCTCGAAGACTGTTGCGATCCCCTATACTTGTGGGTCATCAGATGGCGGTCTATGTATTTTGTTGTAATGCCCAGAGTAAATCTCATAGTGATCTTCTTGACATATCACGTTATCTCTATTCTATCAATTGCCCAACTGTAATTTGTTTACCTAGCATGTGTTATTTATCTTATGGAGAGACACCACTAGTGAACTGTGGACCCCGGTCCTATTTCCATCATAATGCTATCACCTGTTTACTTTACTCGCACTGTTTACTTTACTCGCACTATTTACTTTACTTGCATACTATATTGTTTTCCACTCGATACGCTCATAACCTTTGTTTCAAGCAAACCGGTGAGATTGACAACCTCATCGCAAGTTGGGAACAAAGTACTTGGTTGTGTGTGTGCAGGTTCCGCATCACCTTCAGTCGTTTGTCTCTCCTCTCCTGATCGATAAACCTTGGTATCTTAACTGAGGGAAAACTAGTTGCTATACTCATCATACCTTCCTCTTGGGGTTCCCAACGGGCTGGTCATTCACCACGCACAAGGACTATCTGCTACACGCCAGCAGCCTCTTTTCTGGCGCCATCAACCAGTAGCACACAGCCTCAGCCTAACATGCTAGCTTGACCCAACTAGATGCATGAACAAAATTAAAACATGATGAACCTATCGGCTAACAAGATTAGTTCCAACAATCACCTCCCTAATCTTATTATTTCAAATATCTCTCTCAAAGCCCATGTCGCCGATGTCATCGGTGCAACGCCACCAATGCCATCTTGCCGCACCGATTGTCGCCGCCGCCATTGGCCTCGACGAGAAACACACCTCCTATGCCATCACCATGAGCACGCCATCATGACACACTCGCTGCCACATGTTCACCATCGGTGCCGCACCTCGCCGATGGCTCGGCTCCATGTTCGCCGCCACTGGTGATGCGACTCGCCGGTGTCTCACCTTCATGTTGTCATCAATGGCGCACCTTGTCGATGACTCGCACATGGACGACGATCTCTTCATGGTAATGGCCTCCGCACCTTGGCCATCACCTCCTTGCCGCTGGTGACGCAACTTAGCAGACAGCCTCCCTTTCTCCTTCGCCCGTGACGCAGCTTGACGGTGATGGAGATCGGACCTCAACAAATGAGGCTCTGATACCAAATGTTGGAGCTACCACACGTTGCAGCCCCTCTTTCTTCTACCTCTCACTCTAACTCTCTAATCTCGTATTTCTCAAGAACACACGCATGAGAAAACTCAAGAAAGAAGACACAAGAACACACTCACAGTACACACACACTTCACCATGGGAGAAAGAAACATGGCTTTGCCGTGAAGAATTTTCTCCATGGTGTATCACAGTGGCTACATTGTTTCACTTTCCCGTAGGCTCTCTTTTCACATTCACTTGCTCACTTAAATAGGCTTTACAAGATAGACACACGCTCTCCACTACCACCTGATCCTAAACTCACGCCACCGCCAGCATGCATAGCTAGCCCACTAACCAACTAATGCATGATCTAATCCCTATCTACATTGCATGCCCAACACTTGCGCAACAGCCACATGACCTAGCCAAACTTGCATGCAGGACTACCAACACAACTAGCTTTGCATGTGTATGTGATCGCATCTCTACACTACACAGCCTCACCCTAACATGCTAGCTTGACCCAACTAGATGCATGAACAAAATTAAAACATGATGAACCTATCGGCTAACAAGATTAGTTCCAACACCCCTCTCTTCACTAAAATTTCTCACCAGAGTAAGTAGAACACCACCCCAAACTTTCCCCTACTGTGGGGAGCTCGCCATCGCTATTAACTCCGAGCATCCGTAGAGGAGGTGGACGTCGTTGTTGTCGCTCTCCCCTCTCCCTCTCTGCATAGCCTTGTTTCCCTCCTTGATCTCTTACTCACCATTCCCTCTGTTTCACTTGCAGCAACTCTTAGCCGTCGCCATCATCTGGAAAAGCAGGGAGACCACTGGGGACAAGCACGACTGCGACCACGCGTGATACCATCTGCATGCAAGCTAGGAGCACATACACGCACCCAGGGACCGCCGTCGCCCTTCCCTGGCCCTACTCCACCTTGCCGGACCACCGCCGTCTACCACCATCCCCTCCCGATGAACTCCCATGCGGTACCGGCATCGCTAGGGTTTCCCCGCCTTGGTGTTCGTCTCAATTCATCAAGGAAGAAGATGGTACGATATACGTACCACTTCGGCTCTCGGTAAGTTGGGCTGGCATGCCCCTGTCCGGCCCAGTTCCGTTGGATTTAGCCTGAAATTGTTTTTTTTTTGTGTGGTTATTAACAATGAATCAAGTAGCCAGATCTGTGAACTAGAAAATTTGGTAGAATATTCTCTGATCATGCAAATGACTAGATTCAAAGTTTTGTGAGTTACCTGTTAAGATATATATCAATGGCACTGGTCCCCTGGCAAAATATTTCCTGTATATTTATCTATATTTAATCTTGTGAATTTGGTTCATTTTTAATCAAAAATCTAAATCTGGAGATCTGTAGATTCAAATGAGGGTGATTCCAATTTTCAGAGTTATTATGGTGTGATGCCTGATTGCTGGAATGATGGCGCCGGAAAAGAGTTCGTGCTTAGTTGATTGTCCAGCCCGTTGGGAATCCCAAGAGGAAGGTGTGATGAATACAGCAGCAAGATTTTCCCTCAGTTAAGAAACCAAGGTTTATCGTAATTGGAGAGGAGAGACAAACGACTGAAGGTGAAGCGGACTGGCTTAGTAATGGGACCTGCACACACGCAACCCGTTTAATGATACTTGTTGACTCATCTCAGCCAGTAGCAATGTGGAACCTGCACACACACAACCAAGTACTTTGTTCCCAACTTACGATGAGGTTGTCAATCTCACTGGTTTGCTTAAAACAAAGGTTATGAGCGTATCGAGTGGAAAACAATAGAGTATGCGAGTAAAGTAAACAGTGCGAGTAAAGTAAATAGGTGATAGCAATATGATGGAAATAGGACCGGGGTCCACAGTTCACTAGTGGTGTCTCTCCATAAGATAAATAACACATGCTGGGTAAACAAATTACAGTTGGGCAATTGATAGAATAAAGATAAACATGATATGTCAAGAAGATCACTATGAGATTTACTCTGGGCATTACAACAAAATACATAGACCGCCATCCAACTGCATCTATGACTAATAATCCACTTGTGGTGAATCAATCCGAGAACTCCACAAGTATTAAGTTGCGAACAACAGATAATTGCATTAAGCAAAGTGTGTAATGTAAACAAAGCATATGCCCTTGAGCATATGAATGTTGTTTTCTCCCTAGTAGCAACATCACATCTACAACCTTAGAGGTTTCTGTCACTCCCCCAGGTTAAATAGAGGCATGAACCCACTATCGAGCATAAATACCCCCTCTTGGAGTCACTAGCAACTACTCGGCCAAGATAGCTACTAACAACGGAGAGCATGCAAGATCATAAACAACATAGAGATAACAAAATATAATATTCAGTACAGCAACTTAATCATAAACACCAATATTCATCGGATCCCAATAAACCAAACATGTAGAATTACATAACGGTGATCTCAATCATGTAGGGCAGCTCATGAGATCTAAACATGAAGCACATGGTGGAGGAGACACCCATCTAGCTACTGCTATGGACCCATGATCCAAGGTAGACTACTCACTCATCGCTCCAGAGGCAAGCATGGCGATGAAGAAGACCTCCGGTGGCGATTCCCCTCTCCGGCAGGGTGCCGGGAAGAGCTTCTGGACCCTCTCGATCTTCGGGTCGACGACGGCGGCGGATCGCGATGTGTTCTGGAAAATTGATCGGGTACTTAGGTTTTTTCCATCGAGGGGTCTTTATAGGCGAAGGGGCGATGTCAGAGGAGGGGCCAGGTGGCCTCACACCATGGTGGCGTGGGCCAGGGGCTGGCCGCGCTACCCCTGTGTGTGGGCCCCTGGTGGCCCCCCTCCTACTCTCCTTCGGATCTCTGGAAGCTTTCGGGTAAATAAGACTTCAGGAACTTGTTTCATCCAATTCCAAGAATATTTCCTGTGTATCACTTCTGAAACACAAAAATAGCAGAAAACAGGGAACTGGCACTGTGGCAACTCGTTAATAGGTTAGTTCCGGAAAATGCATAAAAGTGCTACGAAGTGTAACGAAACAGTAGGCAAATGGTGTAAAAACAAGCATGGAGCATCAAAAATTATAGATACGTTGGAGACGTATCAAGCATCCCCAAGCTTAACTCCTGCTCATCCTCGAGTAGGTAAGTGATAACAAAGAATAATTTTTGAGGTGACATGCACCTACACAATCTTGATCATATATGTAAGCATTTGTGAGCTGGGATTAAAAGAACTTAAAACATGGGCATGAAGATATAATCTTGACAATAAGAACTTAGCAACCATGTTGTAAACATGAAAATGAACACAAACAAAATATCATGAAAATGAAACAATAAAAGTCAAACGTGTGTTCAAATCATAAGGAAAAACATACAAATGGTTTTCAGCTTGTCCTTCAAAGAGAGCAAAACATAAATGCATAGGACACCTTCAAGTTTAAAAGGGCGACTAGATATAAATAATTTAAGAACAAGTGAAACCAACAATATGAATCAATCAATGAACTTTGGGACAATGCATATTACACTAAAAATGACAACTATGCTCTCTTAATGGTGCATAAAGATAGAAGGTGGTGACTCAACATAAAAGTAGAAGAAAGGCCCTTCGCGGAGGGAAGCAGTGATTACAAGTTTTATAACCTTCAAAAATTATGGTACTTACCAGCTTTGAGCTCTCATTGCTCCCATCATAAGCATCTTGAATGGTTAAAGTTAATGCAAGAACAATTATGATGCATATGCTTGACAAATCGTAAGTTGAAAACCTCGTGCCCCGTGAATACGAGTACCCAAACCTCATGCTACTTTACTTAGAGTCCCAAGCAAGGCTCTTGTCATTGTAAGTATATGCATATCATTGAGAACCGCCAATGGGGTACCTCCGTGCCCAATGACATAGGACAAGCCCACACCAAAATGACAGGACAAGCAGACAATGAACACCTCAACATCTCTTTTATTTGCCATTTGTTTAGCTTTTTATTGTGAGATGCGTCATCGAATGTTCACCATGAGTATGCTGCAAATTTCCACCATGAATTATGCATGGCTTAGATTAGCGGCCCGGTGTTTCCCTAACACATATACAAACTCCATGATCCCCACAAGATTCCCAATTCATTTCACACCACGGGCATCCATAAACAATAGATCACGATATCAACTCAAATAAGAAGTGCAATGTTGAAAGCTTGCCCATGACTGCATGGCTGGGCTAGTCTCCAACTTACAACTTGCAAGCATAACAACTCAACATAAGAGACCACAATGTCAAATTTTTAAGAACAGGAAAAAGTAAAGTGTGCCTTCCGGTTCGTGAGAGCTTTACTGACCGAATTTCGCATAACACTGGTAACAGTTTAATTTGAAGAGAAAATAAAAGCAAGTCAAATTTACTTGGAATAACAAATTGCTAGTAGGTATGTATGGTGGACACTTTGGAAAACTTTGGCTTTTAGGAGTTGGATGCACGAGTAGAGCTCATACTCAGTACAAGGCGAGGGCTAGCAAAAGACTGGGAGCGACCAACTATGAGAGCAATAATGGCCATAATCATGCAAAGCGACAAAGCAACATTAAAAGAAGCATAAGATGGCATCAAAAGTCAAAAAAATAAATGATCATAGAGGCTATTGGTGACTTTGTAAGAATCTAACATGTGTGAGCATGCGCCAAGTCAACCCAAATAAAGCATCAAGGAGAAAACCAAAATAATACTTCTATACAATAAAAACAACGCATGATTTTTTTCAAAGGCTCATTAAGCAATCTCAGTTATTTGAGACAAGTCATGCTACAACAAAACCACTAAGCATACTATCAAAAAGACATCAAGCATGACATGATAAAGCCTAAGCCACAGTCTACACAAGCTCCTTCTTGTACCACTATTTTGCACAAAGCTTTTTCTCTTTTCCAACACCATTTAAAATTTTTAAAGACACCTCTTTTGATGAAAACCAATAAAGATCAGAGGCAAAAATACACCTTGATGAAAAGATATGACAAGGTCTGAACACAAATCAAGGTGAAAATGAAAACCAAAAGCAGTAGCAGAAAAAGAAGAACAATCAATTTTTAATAAGAGTGAAAACTAGAGCGTTCTTGGCAAATGAAAAGCAAGGCAACTTCTCCAAAGGAAATTTTATTGGGGTCCAACCATTTATTGCAGCAAAAAAAACTAAACTGACTAAGAAAACTAAAACAACTGATGCTCCAAGAAAAACACATAGTGCATGAAGTAATAAAAATATAGTGTTTTGAAAGGTGACCTGATTTTTGCCGATGAAGAAGGGGTTCCTCGGGGGCATCCCCAAGCTTTGACGCTTGTACTTCTTGGATATTTCTTGGGGTGATGCATGGGCATCCCCAAGCTTGAGCTTTTGTCCATTCTTCAACTCATCTCATCATTCTCCAATCCCTATACTTGAAAACTTCCTTCATACAAAACTAAACACAATTCTATTAGTAACATTAGTGCAAGCATAACATATAATCAACCCTCTTTTTGCTTCAGGTTTCAACTCAAAACCACCACATATATAGCAAATACTACTGTAGCAACTTCTCCAAAAGGTCCATGATCAAAAGAACTCAAAAGAAAGCGATAAAGTTGGAAACACAAATATTGGCAGAAATCTGTCAAAACTGAACAGCTGACAAAGGTCGAATTTTTGAGAGGTTTGCTGTTGCTCAAATCAAAAAGTGTTCAACTAACGAAAGTTTGGATATAACCTGGGGAATATGTACAAGAAATCGCAGGTCCAAAAGATATACAGAGAATTTATACGAATTTTTATGGTGCAGCACCAAAAACAGTTTTAGGACAGCAACATCTCCAAATCTTTACCTCACTCGAATTAGAGGCTTCTCTTGGCACAAAAACAAAATAAACAAGATAAGGAGCAGTCATTACAGTATTAATGACTTCCAAGACTCAAATAAAAGAAAAAGTACTGAAAATAAAAACATTGGGTTATCTCCCAAGAGTGCTTTTCTTTAACGCCTTTGAGCTAGGCGCAGAAAATTGCGAATCAAGTAAGATCAGAAGAAGCATTAAGATCAACTGCAGAGATCTTTTCAACAATGAAGGAAAATGTGTTCAACTGAGTTTTTGAAAATCCTTTATGATCACGCTTTGGCGCACTACTTTCATCGAAGGGGTTTTCAGGGCAAATCCAACTGGAATTCTTTTCCCAAGCATCATGAATTCCTATAAGTTCATAAGGTATTGGCACTCTAATATCATCGGGTGTACCAACAACCACCACAGGTGAGCCAAACTTATTAAACTTCTTAAAAACTTTCTAGCCTCAATTGCAACATCTCTAAATTCTATGCGCAAAGTTTCCAAGATAAAAGCTTTCTTTTCAGGATCCTCAATTTCATGAAGCTTAAGGAACATGTATTGCATAAAAGGATTAAGACTAGCAAACCTAGCTTCTAACATGTGAACTAAATGAGCAGAAGCAACTTCATAACTAGGAGCTAGCTCAACCAAAGACTTTTCCTCAACTTCCATATACATACTAATGTGATTAAAGAACTCCTCAATGTTACTTTTGCCAATAATTGAACCACTACCTACTGAGAGGTCCTCCAGAACGTACTTAGGGATCAACATGATGAACTAAAAGTAAAGAAATAACAACTACCAAGGATTCTAATTTTTTTGGGTTTTTGATATAAAATGATGCAGGTAAAATAAATAAAGTAAAGCAAAACAATAAAACAAAGTAAAGGATGTGCGTGCAGAAAACTCCCCTCACAGAAGTCTTCTACTTCCTCCCCGGCAACGGCGCCAGAAAAGAGTTGCAGGCGTGTAGTTGATGTGGGAGCTTCTTCTTCTTTCTTTGGAAGTATTCTTCTTTAGTCCCGGCAACGGCGGCAGAAAAGAGCTTGATTGCTGGAATGATGGCGCCAGAAAAGAGTTGGTGCCTAGTTGAATGTCCAGCCCATTGGGAACCCCAAGAGGAAGGTGTGATGAATATAGCAGCAAGATTTTCCCTCAGTTAAGAAACCAAGGTTTATCGTTCTTGGAGAGGAGAGACAAACGACTGAAGGTGATGCGAACTGGCTTAGTAACACTCCAACAAGGGTGCCGTTTAACAATACTTGTTAACTCGTCTTCGGCCAGTAGCAACGCAGAACCTGCACACACACAACCAAGTACTTTGTTCACAACTTACGATGAGGTTGTCAATCTCACCGGTTTGCTTGAAACAAAGGTTATGAGCATATCGAGTTGAAAACAATAGAGTATGCGAGTAAAGTAAATAGTGCGAGTAAAGTAAACAGGTGATAGCAATATGATGGAAATAGGACCAGGGTCCACAGTTCACTAGTGGTGTCTCTCCATAAGATAAATAACACATGCTAGGTAAACAAATTACAATTGGGCAATTGATAGAATAAAGGTAAACGTGATATGTCAAGAAGATCACTATGAGATTTACTCTGGGCATTACAACAAAATACATAGACCGCCATCCAACTGCATCTATGACTAATAATCCACTTGTGGTGAATCAATCCGAGAACTCCACAAGTATTAAGTTGCGAACAACAGATAATTGCATTAAGCAAAGTGTGTAATGTAAACAAAGCATATGCCCTTGAGCATATGAATGTTGTTTTCTCCCTAGTAGCAATAGCACATTTACAACCTTAGAGGTTTCTGTCACTCCCCCAGGTTAAATATAGGCATGAACCCACTATCGAGCATAAATACCCCCTCTTGGAGTCACTAGCAACTACTCGGCCAAGATAGCTACTAACAACAGAGAGCATGCAAGATCATAAACAACATAGAGATAACAAAAGATAATATTCAGTACAGCAACTTAATCATAAACCCCAATATTCATCGGATCCCAACAAACCAAACATGTAGAATTACATAACGGTGATCTCAATCATGTAGGGCAGCTCATGAGATCTAAACATGAAGCACATGGTGGAGGAGACAACCATCTAGATACTCCTATGGACCCATGGTCCAAGGTAGACTACTCACTCATCACTCCGGAGGCAAGCATGGCGATGAAGAAGACCTCCGGTGGCGATTCCTCTCTCTGGCAGGGTACCGAGAAGAGCTTCAAGACCCTCCCGATCTTTGGGTCGACAGCGGCGGCGGATCGCGATGTGTTTTGGAAAATTGATCGGGTACTTAGGTTTTTTTCCGTCGGGGGGTCTTTATAGGCGAAGGGGCGATGTCAGAGGAGGGGCCAGGTGGCCTCATACCATGGTGGCGCGGGCCAGGGGCTGGCCGCGCCACCCCTGTGTGTGGGCCCCTGGTGGCCCCCTCCTACTCTCCTTCAGATCTCTAGAAGCTTCCGGGTAAAATAAGACTTCAGGAACTTGTTTCGTCCAATTCCGAGAATATTTCCTGTGTATCACTTCTGAAACACAAAAACAGCAGAAAACAGGGAACTGGCACTGTGGCAACTCATTAATAGGTTAGTTCTAGAAAATGCATAAAAGTGCCACGAAGTGTAACGAAACAGTAGGCAAATGGTGTAAAAACAAGCATAGAGCATCAAAAATTATAGATACATTGGAGACGTATCAATGCCTTGCTTGTTTTGCTAATTTGAGCTCTCTGTAATGTTTCTTCTTAAGGTGCTAATTAAAATGCTATGGAAGCTTGTTTATCTTGTTTATTTTCTATATCATGTTATATATGTGATTTTTGCATAATTCCAAATTTCATGGATCATGTATTGTATCAACTTGCAAACCCTCTTTTTGTAGATTGATCTGATACCCAGAGAATATCTAAAAATCTAAATGCCTTTTTAGCTATTGTTTGCGTTAGAAAAATCATAGAAAAATGACCATAAACCCTTTTTGAGTGAATCCATTTTTGTTGGATTCATAAAAATGATACCCTTCTATTTGTCTACTGTGTGCTGGTAGCATGTTTTTTTAACCAAATGAAATAACTACTTGTTATTAGAGCTCCATTAGGGTTTAGTTAATAGGTAAATCTTTGTTTTATTCTTAGAGATAGTTATTGTTATTGAAATGCCTGAAAATGTTTAGTATGATGTTTGTTTGTTTGTTCTGATATTTGTTTGGTGTGAGTTGTATGATGCTATGATGTGTGTGAACCTTTTATGCTTGCATGCTTATGTGTGCTATTGTTTATCGGCGCTAGATTCGAACGACACCAAGCGTACCGAGGAAGGGGAAGTGTTTGAGTATCAGGAAGAAGACCAGGGACAAGCTATTAAGGCAAGCCATCTAAACTTGTTGCATATCTGATCCTAGTTTTACCTATTGCATGATTTATTACTGTTTATGAAAATGCATCATTTTCTGTTGCTATTGCCTCTAAATAGCAATTGTTGGCGACTTGGCTCCATGAGTCAAATGATATCATCCTCATGGATGACCTCTATCTTGACACCTACTTATTCCCCAGAATTAGTGGCATGATGGTTAGCATCACGGCCTTTGGAAAACCTTGTAGTGGAGCAAAAACACCAGGTTGGGAACACTCAAAAGGAGATTTCAAAAATGTCTTCAAAAACCTTGGAATAAGAAGCTATTCCATTGAAATTTTTCAAAAGTGAGTTTTGAAAATGAGGTGGATGGATGCTCATGAGTTGGATAAGGTGGTTTTAAAATGACATTGGTGATCACTAAGTGTTCGCTCAGAATAATTAACCCGTGCAACCACAATTACCCTGGTATGGGACGGGGCATAGCGGAGTAGCTTGTTCACTTGGGTATGGGGCCTCCAAATGTAATGGCAGTCCGACCATGGACACCTCTTCCGTGGCACCCTGGGTAGCAGTGGTTACTTAGGCTCGCATTGTCACCTTTTTAGGGGGCAGGGGTACAACCTAGGGGCCCTCATTGAAAATGCCTACAAGTGATGGCAGGGTTCCGGAGGGTCAAGTGGGCTGGGGAATTTGCAACTCCTGGGTCAAACAACCACTTGGACTTTGGTGTTGAGGGGTGCATCTCTAGGTGGTAGGTCCTATGCTAAGGTGAGCAGGTGAAAAACTACGATCGGGTGCTTGTCGTGGCATATGTTGTTATGCGGGGAGGATGCCCACACGATGAGTATCCGGATGTTGTGGGTAAAGTGTACAACCTCTGTAGAGTGTAAAACTATTCGAATATCTGAGTCCTCGGTCATGGACGGTTGGGACGACCGTTACTTAGCCCAATGTCGGTTTTGTTTTAAAAAGTGGTTTTCAGTAAAATGGCGGAAAGTGTCGGACAGAGTACTCGGAGGGTACTGCCGTAGCACAAGAAAGGTTTGGAGTACTTGGAGGGTACTGCCGAGGAAATGGAGATGGTCATGTTAGATTGACCTAGTTTAAGAAACAAAAAGGGTTACTCCCTTCCTAGAGATTTTACTAAAATTGTTTTTTAAATGTTTTAATAAGGATATAGAGATGTCGTAGAACATGGTTCTGGACATGCTATATTGACACGAGAAAACCATGTTTTTGAGGGAAGTAAACTAGACTAGAGCCTATCCTTGCTACAACCATACTGCATATCAAATTCTCTCCCCTTAGATGGTTTGCGAGTATAATTCAAATGTACTCACGGCTTTGTCCCTGGCTATTAACTTGGTCAGATTTGTAGGAAGACTTTATTGAGGAATATGAAGGTGTTTATGACAACGCCGGTGCGAACTAGGAACGTCTCCCAGTCAGTTGCCTGTAGGGTAGTAGGCATGACGTGGGTCATCAATGCTGCTTAGTATCCGCTGCTTAGTAGTAAGCTTGCCCTGCGAGGCAATATCATACTTGGTCATGTGACCAATTGTAATACTTTTATATTCGGTACTGTAATGGATGATGAAACTTTGATATCAGCTCAGTTATGTGGACTCACGACATACTGATCATGAGATCATGAGTTGTATGCATACGGGTATCCCAGATGGTAAACCGGGGTCCCCACACCATCTCTGCATCCTCTGTTGCAATGTTGCTAATCCCCATCATCGCCAAGTCCCTACTTCCAAGCAGGCAATTAATAAATGTAGCACGACAAAGCTTGGTCTGGGTGATTTTTTTGCAGTCACTGCATCCACGCCTCTAGGACGGAAATCATAGATATAGAGTTAATTCGATCTGGGTGAACTGAATCAGCCTCTTATTAAGGTTGCAGAGTGGAGAAACTACTGGTGGCACCACAGACAAGGGTTAACTCGACAAATGTCCTAGATGAAGGACTTAGGATCGGGGGAAGAGGGCGTCGGATGAACTCAAAGGTAAGGTTAGTTGAAATAAGTGTATATCAAAATTAAACTTGGGTGTTCAACCTGGCTTGTTTTCAATCTGGCCTACACCGTCCTCTCCTGGCCCCTATATATAGGTGGCCAGGTCTCAAGGATCGGGTAGGGTCTGATACAGATTACAATATCGACATACGGTAAGAACTCGTATATCGACTATCATTACAATTGGGCCTAGCTTAACGGGCCTAAGGGGTACTTAACTAACAGGCTCTATTAACTATACCCTTGTCAGTAGCCCCTGAGATTCTACCAAAATTGCAGATTTAGGTTGAATCTCTAATCTTTAAATCTTCGACTTGATTAATTCTTCGACTTCTTCATATCTTCAAATCTTCGACTTAGTCTTTCAACTTATTTTCATGATAGTACTTCACAAGGGGTTTTGATGAACAAGCCTGACAACTCTGACGGATCAAGAGGTCAGTTAACTGCCGGAACAGATACTTGCCACCTACTTCAAATTTAATCCCCTTGGATTTGAATTTGGGATACCGGTCAAACCCATTCTTTTGCCGCATTTAGGTCTTACAAAGAATGAATCCCAGTGATTCTCAGGATACCCAGTGCGTCCACCAGGATTTTCTTTGCGTCATAGACATGGATACATACCAGTAGAGCGCATCCATGTGCGTATACCAGGCCACACAGGACGGATCTTGGAGTCTTACCTTCGTGATAAATCACGGCATTCGAGTTTCATTGCGATAACGCAACTCGAGAATCTCATGTCGTAGTCAAAGTTTGACTAAAAATATTCGGGTTTATACAACCATAAAGACTCGCTCCCGATGGGAGTAATCAGTGTTTCACCACACGGTCCTTCACTTCACATGTTCTAGTGCTTTGTCAAGAAATATCGTCGGGTGCGCGCTCAGCGCTCCCGATGGGAGTAGGCCCCGAGGCTATAGTCGAACAAATCTTTTTTCGAGTATAGGCTCAAATATAGTGTAGTCCATCATTGTACTTCAACTCGAAATAATCTTGTCATTGAATACGCATCCATTACTCCAGATTGATGTTGTAGTCAAGATTTTTCAAAGTAGTAGCCCCCGAGGCTAGAGTCGGATGTCCTTCGGGTATAGTTTTCATCAATTGATTTTGCATTTGTCGGTGCAATCCTGCTTGTATTTAACCTTTCTTGTATCACCTTCTTTATGACGTCAATGAATACGTCACTCTGTGTGAGTGTGAACCGTTGTGTGGGCAGCATTGTAATTTTTGCAATTTTTGACCGTTAGTGGGCTTGCCATTTCCGCTCTTTGCGCCACATCTTAGCCTAAGATCTCTTCTCTGAGAAGGTATATAAAGGGGGTAGTGGGGGATTTTACTATTTACCAGCTCTTTCTCTCCATCGCCTCCATTGCCGATCTCTTCTTCCTCCTCCACTCGTGCATAGCCCCCGAGCGCGTCGCGTTAGATGCGCGTGAAGCACCTAGCCACCAAGAACACCATGGCCAAGACAACTTCTGCCACCAGCTGGGTGCGTTCTGCCATCATGAAGAAGGAGTTGGAGAAGGCCAAGACGGACGGCCTCATCTCCAGCTCTGATTCAATCAGGTTCCCCAGTACTGAGCGGATCCCGCAGCCCCCAAGCGGCTTTCGGGTAATGTTCCTTGCTTTCCTTCTCCGTGGCTTTTCTCTCTCTGCCCATGAGTTTCTTCATGGGCTTCTCTTTGTTTACGGTGTGCAGCTCCATCAACTCACACCTAACTCCATCCTTCACATTGCCGATTTCGTGACTCTCTGTGAGTTATTCTTGGGCATTGAGCCCCACTTTCTGCTCTGGAGGTCAATTTTTCGGCTTTGCCCCAATGTTGCTATTGCCAGAAAACCTAAATTAGGCAGAGCCGTAATCTCTGTGTGCCCTGAAGCGCAATACCTCGAGTTTTCCTTTGCCGCGTTTGTCCAGGGGTGGAGGACCAAATGGTTCTATATCCAAGATCGCAAAGCCTCTCCTGAAGACCAATATGGTTTAGCCCCTTTCGACGCCTCCCAGGAAGTGAAGAAATTGGCGTCATGGGATGCACTTCCCTCAGATGTGGAAATAGAACAAGTTCTTCCTCTTCTCTCTCGCATTCAAGCTCTGAAAGGAGGCAACGGAGGCGCTTTGTCAGGTATCCAACTCATGGCGTTCTTTGTGCAACATCGAGTTCAACCCCTGCAGCATCACCTTACCAAGCTTTGGAGCTACTCTGGCTTGGAGGATCCTACTCGCGTCTCTAAAGATCTCATAGAGAAACAAGATGTTGACAAGCGAGTTAGGAGCCTCACCAAGCTCACCAAGGATCATGCATTTGCTGATTTGACCGCTGATTACTTCGACTCTGTGCACCCCCTACCCAAGGTACGTATCTTTTTGTTCACTTGTTGTCGAATTTCGTTTGCTTCGAGTTATGCTTTTCTTTGCCTTTCTCAATCTATTGACTTGTTTGTGTGCAGGGCACCAATTCCTCGTTTCGCGCCCTCCTCTTCCAGAGGTAGGGCCTCTTCCGGCTGATCTGGCCTCCTCTGTATCTGAAGCCCCCGAGGCTGAAGAGAGTCAGGATGGAGATGATGCCAAAGAATCAGAAGAAGACACTAGTTCATCGACATCGCCTCCTCCTGTGCTCGCTGAAGACATTGGTGTCGACAAGAAAAGGAAGCGTGTCGACGAATTTGCTTCGTCGAGTTCCTCTCTACAGAAAGCAGCGGCTAATAAAGCCCCCGTTCTCGCAGGAGACATCGAATACTTTGACCTCCTGGCATCATAAGTGTTTTCGTCGAGTTCTTCAATTGCACCGTACTTGTCTTCTTTCTATCATTTTACACATACCTTGTGCTTTCCTCTTGCAGAGATGATGAGGAGCCGCTAAAAGATGCTACAGCTGCTCCTTCGACTTTAGCTACGACTGCTGACGAGCCTGCCGAGCAGGAAGTTCCGCCGAGGGTTACCAGGGCCTCTGTCAAGAAGGTTCTTGTGGCTCGAAACCCCAAACGCTCAAAGAAGGCAAAAGAAACCAACGTTTCTCTTGAAGCACATGCACCTACGATTTTCCCCAATGATGTGAGTAATTTCTTTTGATTTGCTTTCTTTGTATATGCTTATGCTCTTACACGCCCTTTCTCCCAGGCATTGTTGAAGAGATTCGTCGCCTTGGGTACTAAATGTGATGAGTACCTAAAGGTTGCGAAAGCTTCCGAAGGTACGTTCGACATCCAGTCATGACTTTTCCTCCACGCTTATCCTTTGTTGTTTATTTTACTTCCTTTTTTTCTTTTGCTGTAGCTGCTCTGGCAATAGCCAATGCCCGAATTGCGTCGCTGGAGGCTGAGCTTAGTGCCTCACAGAAAGCCTATGATATTGCGGCTACTGCCAAAGCGAGCGCTGAGAAGTCGCAGAAATCTGCGCTTGGTAAGGTGAAGAAAGCCGAAAAAGCTTTAGCCGATGCCCGCAAAGAGCATGCTCAGCGAGAGCAAGCTGTGGCAGAGCATCTTCGCACAATGTCTGATGCTGCTGAAGGTAAGTATTTTGCCTTGTCTTGCATTTTGATTCTCATTGCATTGTTTCTACTTACTGACGCTTTTCTTTCCTTTTTCCCTCTGTCTTCTTTTGATGTGCAGGATTTACCAGGGTATCTTTGTCATCCTTGCAACCAGGCGATGATCATCTGATGACCGCGGTTAACCTACTTGAGGCAAACTGGATATCTATCCAGGAGACTTTTGAGTTGGTTAGCCGCATTCTGTCTTGGCTGTTCATCAGGTTGTGCCCGAAGAAAAAGGTGGAGGTTCCGAGGGACAACTTGGAGAAACTTGCCAAGGCCTTTGATACAACTGAAGACCCCACCCTCCAACTGAAGGGGATTTCTTTGAAGCGTGGTGCTGAGGGTGCTATTGCACTTTCTTATGCACATGGTGCGGATTTCAACTGGGAGAAGGTGAACTCTCCCCATGGCCGCACCCGCGATGAGATGAAGGCTTTCTTTGAGAAGGCGAAGAAGTTGGCGCCTGCACTGGCAGCGATTATTTCTCCTTCGGCAGCCTCCGTGGCATCTACTGCGCCACCTCCAGCGGCGGAAGATCCTGCACCTCCGTCAACTATTGGAGAGGATTTTGCCATGCCTTCTTCTGCCACGGAGCAAAATGCTGAGGTGGCATAGACTTGGCTTCTTTGTAGCTTTCCATTTATCCTTTTGAATGTAAAAACCTTTAGTCACGTGCAACCCGAGAACCTTAGTCAAAGGGTTTTGCACTTATGTAAACATATTTGCTTCCGATGAAGTATCGTGATGTATCTCTAAAATGTTTCTTCTTTCTTTTCTTTTGACTTCCAGTCGATGCACGCCAATGATCCTGCTCCTTCCTCTGCCCGCACGTTCGGCTCAATGATTTCGTCGCCTCCTAGTCGATGCAGTCAATGCACGGAGTATTCTACAAGGATTTCTGATCTTGAGGCTCGCCTGACTTTGGCCAAATGCCAAGCATAGATGGTTGTGAGCAAAGCTAGCAAAGCTTGTGGTTTAACCAAACAGAATTCTATTCTTGATGATAAAGTGTCAAGCTTGACCTCAAAGATTTTGCATCATGAAGAATGCAATTCTTTTGTCCTTGGCATTATCGAGTTAGCCTGCGAGATGTTGCGAAGTAAGTTTTCTTTCGACTTATCTTTTTCCTTTTTGCTTCGCTGCTGTTTCCATGATATCCCTTCTCTTCGTAGGCACTTGCTTGGATTTTGCTGCTAAGGATCGTCGGGTCACTGAATGAAATGCAGCTCTGGAAAAAATGTCCGCGGGTGTTGAAACTTTGTGGTCTGATCCTCGATGTTGGAAAGCCATTGTACTGCTTCAGGATCGCGCCCAAAACATTGGCGAGTCTGTTGATGGTTGCAGGAGAGCTCTCATGACTATGTATTCTGTTATGCTTCCTCGCAATCCTCTGCCTGCAACTTTCCCACTTCTTCTTGATACTTTCAGATCCAGTCAGTGTATTCATAGATTGATAGAGCTGAACTTAGTGGCAGGTGCTAATTTTGCTCTCGGGTGGATACGCAAGTGGCACCCAAGACTCAATTATAGCACTATGTCCCTGAGTTTGGCTCCTGGTGGAGCTAGTCTGCGAGTACACATGGAGAATACTTTGCAGCCTGCTCGGAGGCTTGTAGCTAGGCTGCTAGAAGCAGATGCTAGGTTTTTCTGTGAGTGCCACTATTTAGATCCCTTAGGCATGGATGATTCTGATAACCCACTGCTGTAATATTTATGTATATATGGAATGCGAAAGTTTCTGATTTCGCGACTTTATGTCTAAAATTTGTTCTCAAAGCGTTTTAGTATGGTTCACGCGTTTGCCACATTTCCTCTTTTGAAAGACTCATAGACTCAAAATATGAGGAACGTTTTGTCTTTATTATGCTTGTAACGTAAGATACATGGGGTAACCCAAGAGATTCGGCCTATGACATGTGTTCTGGATCTAGAGGGCATTGCCCCTGGTATAACTCGTGGCTTTTATAGCCTTGTTCTTCTACTCTACCTTGTTGTTCTTGATGTCTATGCCGTCGTGTCCTTCTCTTCTTCTCCTGTGTCTTTGTCTTCTCCTGATGCTTCTACTCGTGGTTTTTTCATCTCTGGCTCCACAATGCGTCCTTTGAGTAGCTTGACGCCTTCTGCAGTCATGCTTTTCGCCTTCTCTGCAGAGTTGGCTATCATGCCAAAGTTTTGCGCCATCTTGTGGAACTCCCTGTCGCAGAGATCTGAGACTTCAAAACTTCCTTTTACTGTGATTACTCCTTTTGGTCCTGGTATTTTGAGTACCAGATATGTGTAGTGAGGCACTGCCATGAATAGCAAAAATGTGGGTCGTCCGAGGATCGCGTGGTACTGGGATGGCCAGTCCATGACTTCGAAGTCTAACTTTTCTCTTCTGTAGTTTTGTCGATTGCCGAAGCAAACGTTGAGTGCTATTTGACCTAGTGGATAATTAGCACTTCCTGGTACTATCCCGTGGAAGGAACAGTCTATTGGCTTTAAGAACTCGAGTGATATATGCATTGCTCTGAGTGTTTTCGCATATATCAGATTGATTCCAGTTCCTACATCCATGAATATTCTGTCGACATCGTATGTGCCGATTTGGGCTTTGAGTATCAAGGGCGCGTTTCCTGGCCGAGGTACTGTTATAGGGTGATCTTCTCTGTTGAACTCAATTGGTTGTTCTGACCAGTGTAGATATTCTATTGTGGCTGGAGGTGAAATGACTGTTAGGTTGACTTGTCGAGTAATACTTTTTTCTTCTTTGTTCGACTTGGGCACAGGTTGTATCATTGATATGATGTGTCCCTTGGATGGAACATATCCTTCGTCGTCATTGTGTCGTCGTGGTGAAACAACATATGCCATGGGATGGCTTAAATGGGGGCCGAACTAGATGCTGGAGGATTCGGGAGAGGGGAACGAGCTGAAAAGCACGACAGAAAGGAACACAGATCTACCCAGGTTCGGGGCTCTCATAAGGAGATAACACCCCTACTCCTGCTCTACTGGTTATATATTTGGGTCGATGGAGTATACAACAATGGTGCTTCCAAGCTCTCTGCTAGAGGAGGAAGATGAACTGCTAAGTGTAGGAACACAAAGTGACCAACCCTTTACTAGGGCTCCCTGTGCCACCTTATATAGTGGTGGCCAGGGTTACAATGGTCACACAAGACCAGGAGACACCAACTACACTCCAAACAGGACATGCTGACGATGGCACATGCCCTTGACTTTCTCCCTGATTGCTCTCGATGGGACTCACCCTTGATGTACCTTGTACTTCTTGGACTGTGACCTTACCTCTGTGAGGTAAGGGCTGTACTTGTGCACAGTGAGGGTAGGTAGACCACCACTGTGCACCCTGCCAACGTGACCCCTCCCCATACTTGGCAGAGTCTTTCCTTGATTGTAGGGACATGACATCTTAGCTGACTTCTGTATCCCGGATATGACCGTTGGCCATATCCTGGACCTATATGCCGGACCAACGACCTATGAAGGATGAGTAATCCGGCATCCATGCTCCTGCACAACATATCAAATAAGTTAGGCCGACATATCTAAGTATATGCCGGCACTCCTCAATAGATATTCCGGTTATACCGGCATACCCGAACATACGTCGGGATATGCATATATGCCGGCCTGGCCGATTCTCTTATATTCCGGCCAGGCCCTTCCTTGGTAATCCGGCATAAAGTCAACCATAGCCCTTGTATCTTTCTAGTCTCTTGACCCTACCGGGGGTCACCCCCCCGACACTAGTCTCCGAAGCTGTTGAGGTTCCCCAGTCATAACTGTGGAGCCTTGATAGGTTCAACATATCATCTTTTCGTTATACCCCGGCTCTCCGTTATATTCCGACGATCAGATTATATGCCGGGACATCCACGGATATACCGGCCACTGTTCCTTCTCCAAAAATTAATCCGGCTGGCCCTCAGGATATTCCGGACTGAACTTATTCCTCGGGCAGTTATGCCGACATATAGATGAGACTTCCTTGAGAAGCCAAGCCCGACAGTTTGCATCGAAACTTGCAACTGCCCTGCCACCTCGAACGGACATATGACGTGAAGGTTCATAGTGCCTTTACCTCAGGCCATCATTGCCTAGTGGCTCGGTTACTGTAACCGCCGCCCCACTCCATGCCGCCACGTGGCGACTCCCGGTGGAAACGGCCGGGGTAGTGGAGCACTACCACGATCCCCACGACCCTGGTCCCTTCGGTATAAATACGGGGGTGGGGGTAAACTTGCTCTTTTTACCCCCACAGTGCCTTCTTCTTCCTCCGCTCCTCTGCCTCTCGTGCTTCCTCGCCGGACCGGAGAACAGCGAAGGAGCACCGCCGCTGTCCTGCTCCACGCCAGCGCCGACGCTCGACGACGCCCGACGTTCCCGTCGACGACGCCGCCGCCGCCTCTTCTCTTTGCGACATTGCTGGAGGATCGGATCTTCCTCTGCACGCTCGCCGCCGCTCCATCGCCGCCGGCCAAGCCTCGGTGAGTTCATCCTCTGTTCTTCCTCTTTCATGCTTTTTCGTAGCCTTGTTCCGGTATCACTGCGCGCTTAGATCTTTAGCAGTTTCTCTTCATAGTATCTTCTTGCCTCGATTAGCATTGCCAGAGAAGCTCTTCTATGGTTCACAGATGTTCTTGCGTAGAGCTTATTTCCATGCTTTGTTTCTGGTTTTAACTGCGATGGTAGATCCCCTTTTCCTGCTAACTTCTGGGAGAGCGGTATACCGGAGAGACTAACCTCCCCCTTTTATCTGGCCTTGATAGGATTAACATCACGGGACTCCGGCTCTCACGCCTTGTTCCGGCCATCCAGATGGCTTCCTCAAGCATGACAGGTACCTCGGCCTCAGAGGAAGATAACTCGGCCCGGGTCCAAGGACGCTCCGGCTGGGAGGGGTCGGAGGTTACCCCGACCGACATATCCTGGGTCACCTCCACCAGGAGAGTGCCGGAGGGTGTTGCATGCCGGCTACCTGTGGGAGAGACTGCGCCGGCACCTGAACCCGGCGAACGAGTCATCTTCATTGCCCACTTCGAGCGGGGTTTCGGCCTGCCGGCGTCGGACTTCTTCCGGGATGTCCTCAACACCTACGACCTGCAGCCTCACCATATCCCGGCGAACGCGGTGATGATCCTCTCCGCCTTCGCCGCATTCTGCGAAGGCTTCGCCGGCATAGAGCCCTTCTCCCAAGCCTGGGCGAAGTACTTTCAACTACAGAAGCAAGTCGTCCAAAAGCCGCCCCGGAGCAAGGATGACCCGCCGGAGACGGCCCAGGAGAAGAAGGACCGCCCCATGACCCTTTGTGGCGCGGCCACCATCATGTCCCAGAAGGGCTCGGACTTCCCCAAGGTGGAACTCCTGGAGTCTTGCAAGAAGTGGCAGAAAAGATTCTTCTATGTCAAGAACACCACCGACGTGGATCTGCTCAACCTGCCGCCATTTGTGGACGAGCCACCCTTGGCTATGAAGAATTGGACCTACAACCCGAAGAACTCGGTGATGTCGGTGAACGCGCTCCACCGGGTTAAGGGCGAGCTCTGGGATGCCGGCCTTACCCCTCAAGATTTAGTGGCCTGCTTTATCAGCCGGCGCGTCTCCCCTCTGCAGCGCCGGTCGCATAAGATCTGCCAGATGAGCGGGCCCATGGACCCCACCTGGCATTCCACACATGAGCTGACTCCAGCCGACATTCTGCGGCGGATCAAGGACGTCTGCAAGTCCTCTCAGGCCACCTTTGCCTGGGGACTTGAACCATACAGCCGGGATCGGCCCGCCCCAATGGTAAATACTTGGCCGATACATACTCTCTTGTCCGGCATGCATGGCCCGAGATATTGTTATATGCCGACATACTCATAATGCTTGATCCGACATACTCCTTGCACCGGCATATTTCTTGCTTCTGATCCATTTTCTTTGCATTATGCAGAAGTTCAGCTTCCAGAGCATGGAGAACTCCCGGATCAAGATCGCGGCAGACTGCACTGCTGCGGATGTTGAAGATCCGGATCACTGGGACAAGCTACCCCGGAACACCCGAGCTGCAGCTGCCTTGGGTAGGGGCTCTTCATCCCGGCATTTCACTCAAGACTGGAGTGACGACGATTCCGATGAAGACTGTCGGATGTTTATTTGCCCGACACCTCTCGCTTATGCTTTTCCAGAAACACCTGTTGCTTACGCCTTTCCAATGCCGTCCTTAGCTATCCCGAACGACATGGTTGTCGACGCCGCCCCTCTGAACCAGGGACCTCCTTCCACCGGCAGACATGCCGACCAGAAGCGAGGCGTGAAGCCCCAGCCCGACACACCTCAGCAACAGAAGAGGCGGAAGGTTGGCATGCCCATTCTGAAGAAACAGAGGCATGTTGCCTCGGGGTAAGTTTCTTTTCTTCACATTGCTTCCGACATACTTTCTTCTTTGATTACTAACTTGGTGCTTTTCTTTCCTTCAGGGCTCCTCTTGCGCCGAAACATGTTTCCGGCTCAAGTGCCAGCCCCAATATTGAGAAGCCAGCGGCCACTACCGCCTCCGACATACCTTCAGCAAGCCACACTACTTCACCGGCGCCGGCATCTTCGCCTGCGCCTAACAAGACCACCTCCCCAGCGAAGGACGATCCTCCGCCGGAGCAATATTTCTCTGCCCCCGATGTCCACATGGACTCGGGGGCTCAACAGGAACCTCCGGCTTCTGATGTCCACATGGACACAGGAGCCCAACAAGATGCTCCCGACTCCGGCGCGCCCACCAGCGGCGCCGGGACAACTGAGGATGCCGGTGCAAGCAACAGGAGCGCCGGCACAAATATCGAAGGAAAAGGCCCTGCAGTGCCGGAAGTCCGGACTATTCCAGAACCTGCCCCTGCTGGGCAAGCTGCACCAGCCGCGCCGAAACAACCAGCACCCAAGACTCCTTCCACGGAGAAGACTCCTGCCCCGGCCAAGACCGCTGCCTCAGCCAAGAGTGCTGCCTCAGCCAAGACTTCCATCCCGGGCAAGACCTCTGCCCCGGCCAAGTCCAGCACTCTCAAGATCCAGCCGACCAAGTCCGGCACACCATCCGCCGCCACTGCTCCCTCTAAAGCGGCGTCCCGGCCCAGCTCTACCCTGGCCCTGCATCTTGGCAGGGCAGCAACCCGGCCTGGCTACCGGCCCAGCTTCTTCGACATGCCGGAACTTGAGGGCCGCGTCCCCCTGGAGACGAAAAGTGACCAGAGCCTTGGGTCTCTTAAGGAGCGCTGCATCAAGTGGAATGATGCCGACAGCATGGACACAGCCGACTCCAGGAGCAAGAAGTTGGCCGAAGCCTCGGCCACTGGCAATCCATCTGACATTCTAGCCGCGAAGCCCATTCCTATTGCCTGCGAGCTCCTCAGCCTTCAGCAAAGACTTCACCTCGTGGCCGATGCCACCAACGTAAGTCTTCTCCATGTATATCCCCAATACCCGAAAATGTCGGCTGTCCGGGATACGAACATCCAGGATTTTCCAATACTTTTTTAGTTAGCTGTTCTCAAATTAACTGCCGACATAT
This sequence comes from Dactylis glomerata, assembly GCA_007115705.1. Lineage (NCBI taxonomy): Eukaryota > Viridiplantae > Streptophyta > Magnoliopsida > Poales > Poaceae > Dactylis > Dactylis glomerata. The sequence continues at coordinate 3,629,785 of QXEO01000548.1, read as the reverse complement.
GAGCTCGATCCGAGCTTCAAATCCTAATCACCGAGAGCCGGGATAGGTGCGCAGCATCTGTGCCGGGTCTTTATCTATTTCACCTCTTAATTATTTTTCAAATCCTCTTGGCCGAGATATAAGCTTGATTCGAGCTTCAAATCCTAGTCACCGAGGGCCGGGATAGGTGCGCGGCACCTGTGCCGGGTCTTCAAAAGAATGATCACTTGACAAAATCTTCAACTTAACTGATATGCTAAGTTTCTCTCCTAATATTTCAAATCCCAACACTTTTGCAGCGCATGAACAACACACGGGCCGACATGTATCATGACTTGGTATGCGAGCATCGGAAGTTATCCGACGAGCATAGCAAGCTTTGGCTGGAGCTGTCCAAGAAAGGTAATCTTCGCCGACATACCGCTATATGCCGGATACCTTTCCTCTTTTTACTTTGCAATACTATTCTTGCCGACACATAACCTTGTGCCAACATCCTTCAGCTGGCACTGAAGAACAAGTCGCTGAGCTTCTTAAGAGGGTAAAGGAGCTGACAGGTATGCCGAATCCTGCTAATCTTCAACTAAACATTTTGTACTTCAAATCCTTTATTGTCACTATTTTCTATCTTCAAATTCTTTTAACTTCAAACTTTTGCAGATGAGAAGGCTGGACTGGAGGCACGCCACCAGGACTGTATGTCCTCAGTGGATGTGGCCAAGCAACTGGACGACCGGGATGCCGCTCACAAGGTTGAAGTTGAGCAGCTGAAGGGCCGGATTGCCGAGCTTCTGGAGGAGAAGGAGCAGAGGGAGGGCCAACTGAAGAAGACCCAGGACTTGCTCGTTGCTTCCGAGACTGATGCCTCCACCGCCCATGCCGAACTGACTAGCCTGAAGGAGCAGGCAACTAAATGGGAAGTTACAGTTGCACAGCTCAATGCCGACCTCGCCTGTAAGCTTCAAATCCTTTTCCTTCAGCCTACCCGACATATCATGACATTTTCCGGCACAACCTTTACGCCGGCACATACTCTTTTGCTAACATACTTTCTATTTCTCAGACATGCTTCCCGCTTCCGTCGAAGACGTTGAGAGGGCTCTGCAGTTGGATCGAGAAACCCGGGGTGTTCTGGTTGACTCGGCCAACTGGGACATGTCGGAACAGCTGTTGGCCCTGCAATCGCGGAAGAATGCCATGACCCTCTACATAGAAGAACTCTTCCTTGGCGCCCAGGAGGCATATTCTGCCCTCTGACCGGCGCAAAGGACACCCACCGACCCCGTCGACCTCGGCAATGATCTTCAGCTTGCCAAGGTTCGCCTCCGGGAATGGCGGGATTCCGGCGCCCGGGTGGGAGCTGATGAAGCTCTCACCTACTTCCTCTCCTGGTACGAAAAAGCTGATCTGGAGACTTTGCGCACTGTGCGTGAAGGATCTATCTGGACCACGGATCCGGAACACATCCGGCGTCAGCGGGAACTGGCCCATAGTTATGTGGACTATGCCGACACCGATGCTTTTGTCCGGGACATCCGCGAGCCGGAGAAGGCAGCAGACGATGCCCAGGACGCTGAGGGCTCCGACTCCAGCCAAGACAAAGAGGAAGCTGAAGAGGCCGGCACTGATGCTCCGGAACAGGGATCTGTCCCGGGCGGAGGCGATGGCTCCATTCCATCTGCTGGGTCCGGCACTCCTGAAGCTGACATCTCAACTGCTACAGCTCCACCAGCCGGCGGCTCTGCTTCTGCCCCTGCTTCTTAACTTTGCCGTACCAAAAAACTTTAAGGTTTATCAGATCCCCGGTATGCCGGGTGCAGATGTAATATATACTCTATTTCCCTTTGGTTTGCTACCTGAACAAGTTTTAACTTGGTTTGCTTTTTTATGAATGTCGGATCATCTTTTGGCTAAGTCACCGAGTTTGTTTTCCTGTTTCCTCAACTTCACAACCTTGGCTACTTGTCTACCTTTTTTGGCTTTCGACGTATGAGTCTCAAGGTTGCTTCATCAAACATATAGTACTTTAACTTTGAAACTTAGACTTCAAATCATCCGACATTCCAAGTTTTAATCTTAGCAATAACATAAGTGTCGGATCGCTTGCTCTATATTTCCTTAGCCGTTTTCCATGTGTAGACAATCTCCGGCATCTACTCTTGCTAGCCATGAAGCCGGGTTTTGGACAGCAGCTGAGTCGAAGAGCGGCCTTTGGTGCCGACACATTACTAGGTCGACATAGGAAATATTCCAATCAAGCCAGCCGGCATATATAAAAAACTGAAAACGGCAATATAACTCAGAGGCAGTGCCCGGTCTCTTCGGGATGCCGACATTTCATTCATTAGCCTTATACTGGCATAAAAAGCAAAATGGAAATACATACATTATGCTTCTCAGGAGTAAAAGGGACGGAGTAGGGATATGTTCCATGGTCGCTTGGTTTCTTCTCCGGACCTGTCCACCTTGTCCTTCTTGGGGGCCTGCGCATCTATAAGATAATAGGCATCATTGTGCAGAGCTCTGCTCACAATGAATGGCCCCTCCCATGGAGGAGTCAGCTTATGCCGGCCCTCTGTGCCTTGCCTTAGCCAGAGTACTAGTTCTCCCTCTTGGAATCTCCTTGGATTTACCTTCTGCGCATGATAGCGTCAGAGGTTCTGCTGATATACTGCTGTTCTTGACAGAGTTATTTCTCTTGCTTCCTCTAGCAGATCAACATCGTTTTCCCTGGCTTCTTTAGCCTCCTCCTCAGTATATAGCACCACTCTTGGTGCATCATGTATTACATCTGTGGGAAGCACAGCTTCTGCTCCATACACCAGAAAAAAGGGTGTATAGCCTGTTGACCTATTCGGAGTTGTTCTTAAACTCCAAAGCACTGCTGGCAACTCATCTAGCCAACATCCTGGAGTTTTCTCCAGTGGCTCTATCAGCCGGGGTTTTATGCCGGATAACACTAGTCCGTTTGACCTCTCTACTTGTCCATTGGTACAAGGGTGAGTGATGACCCACAAGTATAGGGGGTGTATCGTAGTACTTTCGATAAATAAGAGTGTCGAACCCAACGAGGAGCAGAAGGTGTTGATGAGCAGTTTTGATCAAGGAATCACTGTAAATACTAGCAAACAGGTTTTCAGGAGTATTTGGTAATACGAGTAAATTAAGTGCGAGTAAATAAAAGACAGTAGTAACAATTGCAGCAAGTGGCCCAATCCTTTATTCAGCAAAGGACAAGCCGGTTGTGTTCTTATAATAACCAAACGTTCTCGAGGACACACGGGAGGTTTCTGTCAAGAGCTTTCGCTTCATAGAGCCAATGATATTTATTGATTTGGTAAGTGTTATGGGGGTGAACCTGTGCTAGCGCACTACCCTTACTAGGATAAATACACACTTGTGATTATACCCCTTGCAAGCATCCGCAAATACAAGTAAGTAATTAAGATAAATCTAACCACAGCCTTAAACTCTAGGATCCTACGCTCCCTGGTGCAATGGTCTACCAACGGAGGTTTAGGTTTCTGTCACTCCAGCAACCCCACAATCGGTAGCCAAATACACAATGCATCTCACTAGGCCCATAAATGGTGAAGTATCATGTAGTCGACGTTCACATGACACCACTAGTGAAATAGCAACACAACAATATCAAACCATTAGATATTTCTCAACAATAATTCACTACTAACATCTTGACTTCTCCCATGTCCTCAAGAACTAAACGAACTACTCACAAGACATCATATGGATCATGATCAGAGGTGAAATAATGGTAACTAACAATCTGGACATAAACCTTAATTCAACGGTTCCACTCAATAGCATCAACTACAAGAGTAATCAACACCGGGAAAGTTTCCCCTATGAATATAACAAGATCCAACTCAAGATGTTACAGCGGGATGGCGAGGTGATGGTGGAGATGAAGGTGCTGGTGATGGAGATGGTGATGATGATGATCCCGATGAAGTCCGGTGCGATGGTGATGACGATGGCGATGATCTCCCCTCTCCGGGAAGGAATTTCCCTGACAGATTTCTCTCTGCCGGAGAGCTTTTTCTCTCTGGTGTTCTCCGCCCCGCAGAGGCGGCTGTGTCTAACTCTCGACCCCCCCCCTGACTTAGGTTTTCGGGGAAGATGATGTACGCGAAAGGGCGATGGTAGAGGTGGGCCAGGGCGGCCTCACGTGGGCCCCGTGCGGCCAGGGGGCTGACCGCGCCGCCCACGTGTGAGGGCGCCTCCTAGCCCCTCTCGTCTCCTCCTTCTGGCTCTGTGAGTCTTCTGGGAAATTATAATTTCTGGGTATTTTTCTGGAATTTTCCTGATCTTCAAAATATGGTCTTCTGATGGTCCTTTTTCCAGCAGAATCCTGACTCCGGCAGCATCTCCTCCGATGATCATCAAACATGTGAAAACAAAGGAAATAACATAAGTATCATATCTGAATATGAAATATATCAATGAATAACAGTAAATTATGATACAAAATAGTGATGCAAATTGGACGTATCAACCCCCCCCCCAAGCTTAGACCTCGCTTGTCCCCAAGCGAAAACCAAACTCGGTAAACATGACCACAGGTTTATGGAGTGAAGTATCGATAATCAAAATACGAACAAGAAGCATCACATTCACTAAGGCACAAATTATAATAGACAGCAACTTCCCTTTATAAGATGTAAACTTGCAATAGGTAAAAGGGAATCACATACAAGAATACACAAGGTAAATTATAATCGGCAATGGCAAACCTTAGTTCCTGGTCAATGAATGGAGAACAAGCTGTTCTCTCTTTTAAACGGAGCCTTTTAAAACAGAGCTCATATAGCAAAGACTATATGCTCAACAGAGTAAACTTTTGCATTCAATGAGAGCTTTCAAAGATGTATTCCTTCAGACAAAAGCATTATACAAAAACAAGGAAGATAATAAACATGATTAAACGGATCAACATATGGATGAGTGAAACATAACAACTCAAATGCTTGCTTGAGATAGAGGGAAATAGGTTGACTCAACATAAAAGTAAAAGATAGGCCCTTCGCAGAGGGAAGCAGGGATTAAACATGTGCTAGAGCTTTTCATTTGTAAAACAGAGGTAAAAGTTATTTTGAGAGGTGGTTGCTTTCGTCAACGACTAGCAACGGAGTTCTTGATTTCTTCCATACTAAACAAGTGAGAGCGGTTCTGAGATGTTTAATTAGTTGGCACTTTGGTGCTCTTTTATAGCTTTGCACTCCTCCCCACCTTTTACTTTCTCAAACCATGGCTAACTGATTCCATCGGGTGCCGACCAACTTTCACAAACCAATGGAGGAGTGCCTTTTTCTTTCTTTTTAGAAATAAGATTATAATGGTCTGACCAGCTCTCTTGCAAAATTAATGATGAGCAGATGAAGCTGCCTAGTCGAGGGGTACTTAATTTAGTATGGAAGATAACAAACCCATCCACTACGTCCTCATGAGCTAAAAACAGTGGCACAAAATGAGAAGTGTTTGAAAGTTTTTGAAAGGTAGCACATGAAAATTTACTTGGAATGGCTTAAAATACCATGCATAGGAATTTATAGTGGACTCTTTGGAAGTGACTTGGCTTTTGGGAATTGGATGCACGAGAAGTATTTCCTCTCAGTACAGGTTTTTGGCTAGCAAGGCTGGGTAGCAAGCACAAGAGTCGCATGAAACAAACAAACATACATATAATAAGAACAATCATGCAAACTCCCTTGAAAGTACAACGATTCTAACTTCAAGAATAACAATGCTTATAAGCTAAACATAAGGAAAACTGAAGTGATGTAACTACAAGCACTTCTTTATTCTTTTCTATTCAAACTTCAAGGTAAAGTTGCTACTGACCAAGCTAGGTTTGCCAAAACCAACTGAATCTACTCATGTTCCCAATGTGATACCAATACCAATCAACAAGACTAATCGCATAAGAGAGATTGCAGACTAACATAAAGTGTGCGAAAAGTAAACGATAAAACTTCTCATTAATATTTCATTACCGCAACTCACACCAAGGGATACAAAGATAACTAACTAAGGAGGATACTTCCAACTGCAAACTATTCTATATGATAACTTCTCTATTCATGATAAGAATCTACTTGAAAAGTAAATGAACAGAAGGTAATGATGTGATACCGCGGCACTCCCCCAAGCTTGGAACAAGCCAAGGGGATGCCTATACCGATGACGAATTACTCCTTTGGCTGGGGTGGTGGATAATCTCGAACAAACTTCTCAATCAACTCCTTCAGGTCATCAATCTTGTATTCGAGGTTACGAATCATATCAGAATTGTGCTCAATACGGTTCATGAACCTGTCCGCCAGAGAATCCCAGCTCTTGGAATTATTTCCCCATCCTTCTTCACTCTTGGAGCTTCCTATTCCTGCATTGTTAGAACGATCTATATCCCAGCCAGATGGTAATCATGATTTTGGCACCTTTTGGAACTGATGTTCATGAATTAGAGTATGGAAGGGACCAGTCCTTATGCGAGCGCTCTTCTTGAACTTGTCATGATCCGTCACCACCCCTATGCTGGCAATCACGGTGCTTGGCCTTGGACCTTGATCTTCCTCCTCATCTTCTCTTTCAACCTCTTCTTTCTGCCGGAAAGCTTTGATGCCATCTTCTGGAGGTGTCTTCTCCTTGTCACCACTTGAAGAGGCCATGACTCCCCAAAGTTTAGGATCAACTCCTGACAGAAACAGCTCGAAACAAAACACGACGAGAAAACGATATACAGACCTCGGAGACTCCGGGGGGTTAAATAGGCGAAAATCATAAATCGAAACGAAGCCACAGGAGGAAACCGGGACGGAAAAGAGTTCCGAGGCGTTCTCACACGGTGGTGGCGCGGCCAAGGGTGGGCCCGCGCCACCCCTGTGTGAGACCCACACGGACTTCTTTTTCTCCTCGTTTTCATCTCGTGATTTTTCATATTTATTAAGAACAGCAAAATTATTAAAGGAAGAGATTTTTGCGAAACTTTTCTGACTAGAACTGTTACCTATTTGAAAGCGAACTCTGCAGGTTCCTGCAGTTTGTCTTGGATGTAATCTTCCGGAGAAATTGTTTCAATAACATCAACGTCTTCATTATAAGAATCTCCAGAAATATAATATTTGAGTCTTTGCCCATTCACCACTTGTGTAGAATCATCTTTCAATGAAGCAATCTTAATAGCACCTGAGCGGTACACTTCCACAATAACAAATGGTCCTTCCCATTTAGAAAGTAATTTACCTGCAAAAAATCTGAGACGAGACCTATACAATAGTACTTTCTCACCAACATGAAACTCTCTCTTAAGAATTCTCTTATCATGCCATTGCTTGACTTTCTCCTTGAAAAGTCTGGCATTCTCATACGCTTCGTTTCTCCACTCATCTAGAGAACTCAAATCTAACAACCTCTTCTCACCAGCTAGTTTAAAATCTCTATTAAGCTCTCTCACTGCCCAAAAAGCTTTGTGTTCTAATTCTAAAGGCAAGTGACACGCTTTTCCGTAAACCATCTTATAAGGAGACATACCCATGGGGTTCTTATAAGCAGTTCTATAGGCCCATAAAGCGTCATTTAACTTACTAGCCCAGTTTTTCCTAGATCTACTAACAGTCTTCTGTAAGATAGACTTGATCTCTCTATTTGAAAGTTCTACCTGCCCACTAGTTTGGGGATGATAAGCAGAAGCAATTCTATGATTGACATCATACTTAGCAAGAGTCTTTCTAAAACTACCGTGAATAAAATGAGACCCTCCGTCAGTCATAAGATATCTAGGCACTCCGAACCTAGGAAAAATAACATCTTTAAGCATTTTTAACGAAGTCTCACCATCGGCACTCTTTGTAGGTATGGCTTCTACCCATTTAGTAACATAATCAACAGCAACAAGTATATGGGTATAGCCTTTTGAAGGAGGGAAAGGACCCATAAAGTCAAATCCCCAACAATCAAACGGTTCAATAACTAGAGTGTAATTCATAGGCATTTCATTGCGTCTAGAAATATTTCCAACTCTTTGACATTCATCGCAAGATAAAACGTACCTTCTGGCATCCTTAAAGAGGGTTGGCCAATAAAAACCTGATTGTAGAACCTTCTGTGCGGTCCTATCTCCAGCATGATGCCCTCCATAAGCGCTGCTATGGCATTTTCTTAATATCTCTTGTTGCTCATATTCCGGTACGCATCTTCTCATGATACCATCAACTCCTTCTTTATATAAATGTGGGTCATCCCAAAAATAATGCCTCAAGTCATAAAAGAATTTTCTTCTTTGCTGAGCTGTAAAGGTCGGAGGCAAATACTTGGAAACAATAAAGTTAGCATAATCAGCATACCAGGGAAGGTCTCGTGAAGTTGCATTAATTGCAGCCAACTGTTCATTTGGAAAACTATCATTAACAGGAATAGGATCAAAAGAAATATTTTCCAATCTAGACAAGTTGTCCGCCACAGGATTTTCAGCACCTTTCCTATCTACGATATGCAAATCAAACTCTTGTAAAAGCAACACCCATCTAATAAGCCTAGGCTTAGCATCCTTCTTAGTCATAAGATATCTAATAGCAGCGTGATCAGTATGAATAGTAACTTTAGAATCAACAATGTAAGATCTAAACTTATCACAAGCAAAAACAACAGCAAGAAACTCTTTCTCAGTAGTAGCATAATTCTTCTGAGCAGCATCAAGAGTCTTACTAGCATAATGAATAACATTCAACTTATTATCTACGCGCTGTCCAAGAACAGCACCAACAGCAAAATCACTAGCATCACACATAATTTCAAAAGGTAAATTCCAATCAGGTGGTTGAACAATAGGAGCAGTGGTTAAAGCCTTCTTAAGAGTTTCAAAAGCTTCTTTACAATCATCATCAAAGACAAATGGTACATCCTTTTGAAGAAGATTGGTAAGAGGCTTTGAAATCTTAGAGAAATCTTTAATAAACCTCCTATAAAAACCAGCATGACCAAGAATACTACGAATACCTTTAACATCTCTTGGACATGGCATTTTCTCGATTGCCTCCACTTTTGCTCTGTCAACTTCAATACCTCTTTCAGAGATTTTATGTCCAAGGACAATTCCTTCATTCACCATAAAGTGGCATTTCTCCCAATTAAGAACAAGGTTAGTTTCTTCGCACCTCTGCAAAACTTTATCAAGGTTGTGCAAACAATTATCAAAAGAAGTTCCATAGACGGAGAAATCGTCCATGAAGACCTCCACAATTTCTTCACAAAAACCATGAAAAATAGCAGACATACATCTTTGAAAAGTAGCAGGAGCATTGCATAAACCAAATGGCATACGTCTATAAGCATAAGTTCCATAAGGACAAGTAAAAGTGGTTTTCTCTTGATCATCCTTTTTAACAGCAATTTGAGAAAAACCAGAATAACCATCAAGGAAACAAAAATGAGTCTTCTTAGACAACCTTTCTAGCATTTGATCTATAAACGGTAAAGGGTAATGATCTTTCTTAGTAACTTTGTTTACCTTCCTATAATCAATGCACATTCTATAACCAACAACTACTCTTTGAGGAATAAGCTCGTTATTCTCATTAGGTACAACAGTCATACCTCCTTTCTTAGGAACACAATGAACAGGACTAACCCATCTACTATCAGCAATAGGATAAATAATACCAGCATCAAGGAGCTTTAATACCTCATTTCTTACCACATCCTTCATCTTGGGAATTAGGCGGCGTTGATGCTCTACAACTGGCTTTGCATCTTTCTCCATATTAATGGCATGCTGACATAAAGTAGGAGAAATCCCTTTTAAATCATCAAGAGTATATCCCATAGCTCCTCGGTGTTTCCTCAATATCTCCAATAATCTTTCTTCTTCCTTTCCTGAAAGTTTAGAACTAATAATAACAGGATATATTTTCTTATCATCAATATAAGCATATTTGAGGTCATCGGGCAAAGGTTTTAATTCAAACACACGATCTTCTCTAGGCGGCAAAGTAGTGCCAAGATCCTCCACAGGTAGATTATGCTTGAGTAATGGTGGTTGACGAAGAAGAATATCGCCAATCTCCTCTCTTTCCTTGCTAAATACATCACTTTCGTGATCTTCCATGAATTGCTGCAAGGCATTATTAGGGGCAAGAGCAATAGAAGCAAGCTGCTCAACTCGAAAATTTTCATTAGGCGTGTCATTTTCATAAGAAGTCTTAGCAAACTTGGAAAAATTAAACTCATAAGACTCTCCATTAAACTTAGTAAAAATTTTCTCTTTCTTACAATCTATTATGGCGCCACAAGTGTTCAAAAAGGGTCTACCAAAAATAATAGGACAAGTTTCACTAGCCTCCTTACCAAGTACTAGAAAATCAGTAGGGTACTTAGTCTTACCACATAGAACTTCCACATCTCGAACAATACCAAGAGGCCAAACCGTCTCTCGGTTAGCAAGCTGAACAACCACATCAATATCTTCAAGTTCGCAAGCGCCAATCTCATGCATGATTTCTTTATAAAGCTCTAAGGGAATAGCACTTGCACTAGCACCAATATCACATAAACCATAATAGCAATGATCTCCAATCCTGACAGAAATAACAGGAACACTTGCTTTCCTGTGCTTTTTAGGATGCGAGAGAATGTTAGAAGCATCTTCACAAAAAAGAATATATTCATCTCCTACATCTTTAGTAACAAGATCTTTCAGTATAGCAACAGGAGACTTAATAGTAATTTGCTCATCAGGCTCTGCAGCTCTCTTAGTACTTTTATTAGACACACTTACCAAAGTAGAATACTTTTTTACCTTAGCAGGGAAAGGTGTCTTCTCAATATAAGGTTCAGGAATGATGCTATCAACCGTGCAAACTTCTATAGCTGCCGCAGGTATATGACTAATAGAATCTTTGTAAGGCGCATGATATTTGTTCCAATCTTTCTTTGGAACATCAATATAAGAGGCAAAGGCCTTAAGACAATTAGCAAGTATTTGGGAATCAAGACCATAAGCAGAGCTAACATTATGAAAGTCTTCAGTTCCCATAAAAGATTTAATGCATTCATAATCATAGTTTATACCTGACTTCCTACCTTTGTCGTTTTCCCAACCTTCGGCATTCTCTTTTATACGGTCAAGAAGTTTCCACTTGGCATCTTCTTTCATATGAGTGAATGATCCAAAACAAGAAGCATCCAAATAATCCTTATCAGGAAGAGTAAGCCTCGCATAAAAATTATCAATAACGATATTATTGGGGAGCTCATGAATGGGGCATTTGAGCATCAGTAACTTCAATCTCCCCCACGCTTGGGCAATACTCTCTCCATCATGAGGCCAAAAATTATATATCTTGTTACGGTCTTTATGAATTTCACTTGGAGGATAAAACTTGGAATAAAAGAGAGGCACAATATCCTCCCATGCCATAGATGGACCATCTTGGAGTAGTCGATACCACTCTTCAGCTCTGCCTTTCAATGATATAGAGAATAATTTCTTCTTGACTTGGCTTGGTGAAATACCTGCACATCTGAACAACTCACATAATTCATGTATAAATAATAAGTGATCACCCGGATGGACAGTTCCATCTCCTGAATAGCAGTTATCCATAATACGCCCAACAATTTTCATAGGTATTTTAAAAGGATCAATTTCAGCAGGCGGTGGCGGTGGTGGTTCCTCCGCATTTGCAGCAGCAGCAGTAGTAGCATGAGTGTTTCCAAATAGGAAACCAAATGGAGAGTTCTCCATAGCAGAATAAAAATAAAAGACAAAATAAAACAATACTCACAGCGACGGTTACCTTTACCAATTCCACTCTTCAATAGCGCTACACTCCCCGGCAACGGCGCCAGAAAATAGTCTTGATGACCCACAAGTATAGGGGGTGTATCGTAGTACTTTCGATAAATAAGAGTGTCGAACCCAACGAGGAGCAGAAGGTGTTGATGAGCAGTTTTGATCAAGGAATCACTGTAAATACTAGCAAACAGGTTTTCAGGAGTATTTGGTAATACGAGTAAATTAAGTGCGAGTAAATAAAAGACAGTAGTAACAATTGCAGCAAGTGGCCCAATCCTTTATTCAGCAAAGGACAAGCCGGTTGTGTTCTTATAATAACCAAACGTTCTCGAGGACACACGGGAGGTTTCTGTCAAGAGCTTTCGCTTTATAGAGCCAATGATATTTATTGATTTGGTAAGTGTTATGGCGGTGAACCTGTGCTAGCGCACTACCCTTACTAGGATGAATACACACTTGTGATTATACCCCTTGCAAGCATCCGCAAATACAAGTAAGTAATTAAGATAAATCTAACCACAGCCTTAAACTCTAGGATCCTACGCTCCCTGGTGCAATGGTCTACCAACGGAGGTTTAGGTTTCTGTCACTCCAGCAACCCCACAATCGGTAGCCAAATACACAATGCATCTCACTAGGCCCATAAATGGTGAAGTATCATGTAGTCGACGTTCACATGACACCACTAGTGAAATAGCACCACAACAATATCAAACCATTAGATATTTCTCAACAATAATTCACTACTAACATCTTGACTTCTCCCATGTCCTCAAGAACTAAACGAACTACTCACAAGACATCATATGGATCATGATCAGAGGTGAAATAATGGTAAATAACAATCTGGACATAAACCTTAATTCAACGGTTCCACTCAATAGCATCAACTACAAGAGTAATCAACACCGGGAAAGTTTCCCCTATGAATATAACAAGATCCAACTCAAGATGTTACAGCGGGATGGCAAGGTGATGGTGGAGATGAAGGTGCTGGTGATGGAGATGGTGATGATGATGATCCCGATGAAGTCCGGTGCGATGGTGATGACGATGGCGACGATCTCCCCTCTCCGGGAAGGAATTTCCCCGGTAGATTTCTCTCTGCCGGAGAGCTTTTTCTCTCTGGTGTTCTCCGCCCCGCAGAGGCGGCTGTGTCTAACTCTCGACCCCCCCCCTGACTTAGGTTTTCGGGGAAGATGATGTACGCGAAAGGGCGATGGCAGAGGTGGGCCAGGGCGGCCTCACGTGGGCCCCGCGCGGCCAGGGGGCTGACCGCGCCGCCCACGTGTGAGGGCGCCTCCTGGCCCCTCTCGTCTCCTCCTTCTGGCTCCATGAGTCTTCTGGGAAATTATAATTTCTGGGTATTTTTCTGGAATTTTCCTGATCTTCAAAATATGGTCTTCTGATGGTCCTTTTTCCAGCAGAATCCTGACTCCGGCAGCATCTCCTCCGATGATCATCAAACATGTGAAAACAAAGGAAATAACATAAGTATCATATCTGAATATGAAATATATCAATGAATAACAGTAAATTATGATACAAAATAGTGATGCAAATTGGACGTATCAGTGAGCGACCGACGCAATGTCCAGCCGGATTCCCACCTCCTCACAAAATCTGGCAAATGGCCCTTTGGCAAAGTTTGACCCATTGTCAGTGATGATGCCATGGGGAACACCATATCTCAAGATTATATCTTTTAGGAATTTCACTGCTGTGTGTCCATCACACTTGCTTATGGGCTTTACTTCAATCCACTTGGTGAACTTGTCCACCATGACCAAAATATGGGTCATCTTTCCTCTGGCCGGCTTAAAAGCCCTGACCATATCCAGGCCCCAAATAGCAAAGGGCCAGGTTATCAGGATAGTCTTCAAGGCAGATGCCGGCTGATGAATCTGGTGGGCATATCTTTGACACCCATTGCATTTCCGGACCAAATCTTCTGCTTCTTGCAGTGCCGTCGGCCAATAGAAGCCATGCCGGAATACCTTTGCCACCAATGCTCTGGATGAAGCGTGGTGACCACACTCCCCCTGATGAATTTCTTGGAGCATCTCCAGGCCTTCCGCAGATTCGATACATCTCTGCAATACTCCGGTGACACTTCTTTTGTATATTTCCTTGTTTATGATGGTATATCCTTTGGATCTCCTTGCAACCCGGCGTGCCTCTGCCTCATCCACCGACACTTGACCATCCACCAAGAAATCCATGATAGGTCGTGCCCATGAGGGCACTTCTCTGACAGTGAACACTGCCTGATCTATCTCCATCATTTCGGCCGATACATAATCGATCTCCATGGGCTGCGAAGTACCCGGGACTGAGGGATCAGTCCCCGGGTATGCCAGAGCAGTCCCCGGGGATACCGGCATAACCTCTTGGTACATTTTACCCTTGCCCCTATTTCTGCTCCAGAATACTGCACTCACTGCATATGTCGGCCCAGTCCCCGGGACTGAGAAAACAGTTCCCGGGTCGTTTGACCTGACTCCAGCATCTATCTCCATTAGAACTGCATCCTCCGGACTTGGCGGAACATAAATGGACGATGATTCCGGTGAGGGCTTGATTGACGGCTTCCTCAGATGCTCCAAGGAAATGCCGGGCAGGATTGACTCCCTGGAAGATCCCAGCTTGGACAATGCATCGGCTGCGTTGTTCTGAGCCCGGAGAACATGCCAGAACTCACAACCTTCGAAGTAACCGCTCAACTGCTGCACCAGGAAGCGGTAGGATCCCATGTTAGCATCATGCGCATCCCATATGCCGGAACACTGCTGAATCACTAAGTCAGAATCACCGAAACACATAATCCGGTGAATTCCTATGTCCTTAGACACCTTCAGGCCATGCACAAGTGCCTCATATTCCGCCACATTATTTGATGCTGCAAAATGAATCTGCAGGACATATCTCAATTGGTCATTCTTTGGCGAACTGAGAACTATGCCGGCACCCAGGCCATGTATTGTCTTGGAACCGTCGAAATGCATCCTCCAATAATTTGCATCTGGCAATGGTGGCTCATATTGTATCTCGGCCCAGTCAATGAAGAAATTAGCCAATACCTGGGACTTGATTGTATCCCTCTTATCATCCTGAGGTGTATATGGTGAAAGCTCTATTGCCCACTTTGCTATCCGGCCGCTGGCATCTTTGTTACTTATGATTTCTGAGATAGGGGCCTCGGCCACTACCCGGATTGGGTGCTCCTGGAAGTAATGCTTGAGCTTTTTGGCCGCCATATAAACACCATACGTCATCTTTTGATAATGGGGGTAGTTTTGCTTCGAGGTGGAGAGGACTTCACTCAAATAATATACCGGCCGCTGCACGGTTTTGCCTCCTTCCTCTCGCTCTACTACCACCACTGCACTGACAACTCTGTTGGTTGCCGCTATATAGAGCAACATCGGCTCCCGGGGCATCGAAGACGCCAATACCGGCGCTGTTGACAACATCTGTTTCAGCTCTTTGAAAGCTGCGTCTGCTTGCGTTGTCCAGACAAATGTGTCGGACTTCTTCATCAACTGATACAACGGCAAAGCTTTCTCTCCCAACCGACTTATGAAATGGCTTAGGGACGCGAGGCATCCAGTGAACTTCTGCACTTCCCTCAAATCTGTCGGCGGCTTCATCTTTTCTATGGCACAAATCTTGCCGGGATTCACCTCAATACCCCGGCTGGAAACCAGGAAACCGAGCAACTTGCCTGCCGGCACACCGAAGGTACACTTAGCCGGATTCAACTTCATCCGGAATCTCCTCAAATTTGCAAAGGTTTCTCGGAGGTCATCTACGAGAGTCTTGCTCTCCTTGGTCTTTATGATGACATCGTCGACATATACCTGCACATTTTTATCTATTTGGTCATGCAAACACTTTTGCATGCACCTCTAGTAAGTTGCCCCGGCATTTCTTAAACCGAACGGCATAGTGAGATAGCAATAAGCCCCATACGGGGTAATAAAGGATGTCTTTATTTGATCCGGCTCATACAAGGGGATCTGGTGGAAACCAGAATAGGCATCTACAAATGATAATAGTTCACATCCAGCTATGGAATCAATCACTTGATCGATCCGAGGGAGCGGGAATGGATCTTTAGGACATGCCTTGTTCAAGTTGGTGTAATCAACACACATCCGCCATACTTTCACTATGGCGGGCTCATCCTTCTTCTTTTCCACCAAAACCGGATTAGACACCCAATCCGGATGAAGCACTTCTTTGATAAAGCCGGAGGCTAGGAGCCTGGCCACTTCGTCCCAAATGGCTTTCCTTCTATCACCTGCATTCCGCCAGAGCGGTTGCTTCACCGGCTTAGCATCCGGCCTCACATGTAATGCGTGCTCAGCCAGCTCCCTCGGCACACCTTGCAGGTCTGAAGTAGACCATGCAAAGATATCTCGATTCTCACGGAGGAAGCTGATGAGCTCGATTTCCTATTTGGGATCCAAACCTGCCCCGATGAGGGCATAGCGTTCTGGAAAAGCCTCATCCAGAGGCACCTTCTTGACTTCCTTGGCCACTTTAAAAGAAGCACTGCCACCGGGATTTGCCATGTCCGGCATAGATTTGCCGGCCACCACTGTCTCAGCAATTTCCACTGCTCGCTTGAGCCTCTTCCTTTCCTCTGCAATAATCAGAGTCTCAGCCAGATTTGATCCGGCTGTTGCACATGCCATCAAGCGCTTGTAATCACCAATGATGGTGATCACTCCCTTGGGCCCCGGCATCTTCATCTTTAGATATGCAACATGCGTAGAGGCCATGAACTTTGCCAGTGCCGGCCTGCCTAGCAAAGCATGGTAGGGGCTTTCCAGATCCACCACCTCAAACATGAGGTTCTCCACCCTGCAGTTATCCCGGTTGCCAAACATGACATCCATCCGGATCTTGCCCATCGGCGCACACGAAAGTCCTGGCACAATGCCATGGAATGTGGTCTTGCTTGGCTCCAGCATATTTTCCTTGATGCCCAGCTTCTGCATCGTATCCCGGTACATGATATTGATGCTGCTTCCATTGTCAATGAGGACCTTGCTGAATCTCACGTTATTAGCCGGCCCGACAAATGTCGGATCCATCACTAGCGCATATCCGCCGGGGTTAGGCATGATCCTTGGATGATCTGCCCTGTCCCAGCCAATGGCCTGGTCAGACCAGTATATCAGCTTCGGAACTGCCAACATAAGGGCATTTACCTCCAAACACCTCCGGTACAAGCTCTGCTTGTCTGTTCTTTTGGTCTCAAAGACCATGTAGCTCTGATCATGTTCCTTGTACTCATTTCGGCCTGCTGCTAGGCCTCTGGCATAGTACTCCGGGTTATAGTTCTGATCTACTTGATTTACGCCGGCATTTCCGGCGTTGCTCTGATTCCCGGGATTAGCCGGCCTGGGCGGGACTGCAACTGTGTTTGCACCTATCAACGGCGATGGAGCTGCCAGAATAGATGGTCTAGCCGGTCCCCAGGGACCTGCACGACCTACTAATATGTCGTCCAGCCATAAACAGTTTCTCGTCAAATGATTTGCCGGCTTACCCGGTTGGAATGTGTGAAACACACAAGGCTTGTCCATGGCCAGACCCACCGTATACTTCGGCCACTGCTTCTTCTGGCCGGCGCCGCCGCCGGCATTCTTATTGATCCAGACATTCTTCTTCTGGAAGGGCTGCGCTTGCTGCTGCTGCTGAGGCTGCTGATTGCCCTCATGTCTCGGACGCTGGCTACTGCCGGCGCCCTCTTGCTCTTCCTCCATAGCTGCTACTTGTGCCGTTCCATACCGGTAATCCGGCCTTTCATCTCTTCTCTTGTTTCGGTTATCAGAGCGATAGTATTGCCCTGGTCTCCCGGCGCTGTTGGTGTTCCCCTGAGTCTGCCCCTGTCCTTGTGAATCAAGGGTGGGCTGCATAGGATCTCCCAAAGCATAACTATCGGCAATCTTGATTGTCTCAGCCAACGTGGCCGGCATTTCCCTCTGAAGCCTTTGCCACAACATGGTGCCATGCCGGCACCTGGATTTGCCTTCTTGAAGGCCTCCTGCTGCTTGGTAGCTTCAGACAAAAGATGGTTAAGCCAGGCTTGCTGCTCATGCAGTGCTTCACCGGACAAATTAGATAAGTCCTTAGCTACCTCTGCTGCTGCTCTAAGGTTCTTCACTGGTGAGCTATAGACTACCTTAGGCACAGTGCTAGTTGCAGTATGACTCTTAGCTCTAGCATCTTTACCTAGTTCAGTGTTAAGATCTCTACCTCTAGTTCTAACCTCATCTATCCGGCTAGGCCGGGTTACCACAGGAGTAAAACCATGTGCTGCTTCATACTCACGGAGTTGCCGGTTAAACCGTTCGCGCTCCTGGTGCATGGCCAGGGCCTCGTCGATGAGGGCCTGGCGAGATCCCTCCAGGACCTCCCTTGTCTGCTCCGGATCATCGCCGGATCGCACCGGCTCGAGAAGCCGATCGATGATGGGAAGAAGCACCTGACCCTTTGCCGGCACAGCGGAAGTGCCGGCCAGGTTCTCGACACGCTCCAACGGAGGACGTGCCGACCTCTTGGCCTTTGGCGACTCTGGTGGAGTATCTCCTGCTGCTGCTGCTTTGCCGGCACCATCAGCCGGCGGCACTGATGTGCCGGCCATCATTACCTCGGCCGACTCTACTGAGCGAGCGCTACGCCCAGTGTGAGCCAGCCGATGCGACGGAGGATCCGCCGCCACCAGCACCTCTTCCCTGCAAACTCTCTCAGTCCCCACGTACACCTCGTGGGAACCGAAAGACATGATCCGGCCATCCCTGGGGAATGGCCGGCCGCCGAGATATCCGGCGTTGTCACTGACGAAGCTGAGCGAGCCTAGCCTCTGGACAAGGCTAGAGACAACGCGCACTCCCGAAACTGCTATCACAGACCCCGTCTGAATAAACACTCCGCCCAGCATATCGATCTGCCCCACGGTGGGCGCCAAATGTCATCGTGGTGAAACAACATATGCCATGGGATGGCTTAAATGGGGGCCGAACTAGATGCTGGAGGATTCGGGAGAGGGGAACGAGCTAAAAAGCACGACAGAAAGGAACACAGATCTACCCAGGTTCGGGGCTCTCGTAAGGAGATAACACCCCTACTCCTGCTCTACTGGTTATATATTTGGGTCGATGGAGTATACAACAATGGTGCTTCCAAGCTCTCTGCTAGAGGAGGAAGATGAACTGCTAAGTGTAGGAACACAGAGTGACCAACCCTTTACTAGGGCTCCCTGTGCCACCTTATATAGTGGTGGCCAGGGTTACAACGGTCACACAAGACCAGGAGACACCAACATGCCCTTGACTTTCTCCCTGATTGCTCTCGATGGGACTCACCCTTGCTGTACCTTGTACTTCTTGGACTGTGACCTTACCTCTGTGAGGTAAGGGTTGTACTTGTGCACAGTGAGGGTAGGTAGACCACCACTGTGCACCCTGCCAACATGACCCCTCCCCATACTTGGCAGAGTCTTTCCTTGATTGTAGGGACATGACATCTTAGCTGACTTCTGTATCCCGGATATGACCGTTGGCCATATCCTGGACCTATATGCCGGACCAACGACCTATGAAGGACGAGTAATCCGGCATCCATGCTCCTACACAACATATCAAATAAGTTAGGCCGACATATCTAAGTATATGCCGGCACTCCTCAATAGATATTCCGGTTATACCGGCATACCCGAACATACGCCGGGATATGCATATATGCCGGCCTGGCCGATTCTCTTATATTCCGGCCAGGCCCTTCCTTGGTAATCCGGCATAAAGTCAACCATAGCCCTTGTATCTTTCTAGTCTCTTGACCCTACCGGGGGTCATCCCCCTGACACATTGTGCTCCTGGTTTGGGTGGTCTTGTCCTTGAAGAGCTCCATTGTTCCCTTGTTGATTTGTGGGAGGTTTGTTGCTTCCCTCGTATCCTTGTCACCTTGCTTCGATTTGCTTATTTAATGCTGCCTCCTGTAGCTTCAGGAATGTTGTGCAGTCTTTCATTGCATGCCTGGATACTCGCTTCCCGTCGACGAACGCTGAGTGTATATGACAAGGTCCGTTGAGCATGTCTTCTGGCGATGGGTTGTACTCTCTGGATTCTCTTGTGAGAAACTTTTATAGTCCTCTTTTCCATAGCTTCGATATCCTGAGCCTCTGCGGTCACTTCCTTGATAACTGTTGTCCTTGTACCCTGTGGCTACTTGGCTATGGGGGCCGTAGTTATCATAGTTGCGGGACCGTCTTCTTTGACTTCCATATCTGTTTCTCCTATCATCCTCTGGAGATCGCGTACGCTTGTTGTTGCATGCATCTTCTCCGTCTGCGAATCTGTTTGCTACGTCCATGAGGTATGACACTGTTTTTGGCTTAATTCTTCCCATCTCTTCGACTAGGTCTCTTTGCCTTAATCCGATGATGAATGCATCTATTGCTCTTTCGTCTGAAACTTCGACTGCTGAGTTTTTGATAAGACTCCATCTTTGGATGTATGCCCGTATTGTTTCATCGCATTGTTGCACACATGCTTTGACTTCTTCTATTGATGATGGTCGCTTGTATGTTGACCTGAAGTTGCTTGTAAATTGCTTTGTGAGGTCCTCCCAGCTTCCAATAGTTTCTTTCTCTAGTTTGCTCAACCATGACCTTGCTGCGCTGGTGAGGTGTAGCTGCAAACTTTGCATTGCTGTTTCTTTGGTTCCTCCCAATATTTGTACTGCTTGTAGATAGTCTGAGAGCCATGACTGTGGTTCTTGTGATCCATCATACTTTTGTTGATCATGAGGTAATTTGAATCCCTTGGGTACTGGTATGGTGCGAACCCTACGGGTAAAGCACAATGCTCCCATTTCTTTTTTGTCGTCTTCATAGTCGCGTTTTTCATTTGGAGATCGAGATCCTTGGGTTCCTCCATGTTGTTTTGGCGATGGTGATCGAGATCGATGATTGCTACTTCTGCGCCGAGGACTATTGTGACGGGGAGGTGATCTTGGCTTGTGCGCTTCTTTGTGGTGATGTGCTTCTTCTCCTTTTGCTGATAGCTTGTGGCCCACCATGTTTAGTCCGTTCAATGCTGCCCTATGCATATGTTCCCTGGGATCCCCTGGGCTTAGTCGAGTGGTAAGCTGATATGCTTGTGCTGCTACTAATGCTGCTTCAGGAGTTTTTGGTACGATGTTCCCCTGCTCGTCGACCGATAGGAAGGACGAGTCGAGGTTTTTGGATATGCTTTGTCTTTCTGAGTACTCGAGGTTTTCGTACCTTGAACCATGTCGACAGTTTCTTCTTGCGTTAGTATGTGATGCGTCGCTGCGTGCTCTGCGAGCGGCATTGCTGGCTGCGATGGCTGAGTCTTTTCTCCTCTGTATCTCTACTTTTTCCTTTGCTAGTTGCTTTGCTTGCTGCCTCAGGGCATAGTGATACCCCAGGAGCATGTCCTTGCTGGAGTTGGATGGTACTGATGTGCCGTTTTCCACGGCTTCCCTTATTATTCTCCATTCGTCGACTGATAGTCAAAAAATTTCCCTTGTTGCGAGGGATTCCGCTGTTTCCCCTTCTGCTAGATGATTTGCTCCTCTGTCAATATTTGCTGGGTTTAGCACTGGGTTGTTGTTTTCGTCGAATTCTTCTGAATTGTCTCCTACAATGGCGAGCACCTGGCATTGTTTGCCGATGTTGCTGTTAAAGCTTGAGAAGATCGAGTTACTATCTTCAGAAACCTCTAACCCTGTCTTCCACCACTAGTGGAAAACAGAGCAATAGAACCGGTTTGTAACCCCCATTAGCACCGGTTTTGGAACCGGTGCAACGCATCCGGGACTAAAGCCTTAACCTTTAGCACCGGTTGCGTTACGAACCGGTGCTAAAGGCCCTCCACGTGGCCTCCCACACGCGCCCCCATCGGAGGACCTTTAGCACCGGTTTGTAATATGAACCGGTGCTAGAGGATGGCGACGTGGCAGCCCCTGCAGTGTTTGGCTAAAACCCTAATCCCTAGCCTTTTGAAATACGGTTTTTTCGAGTATTTGGAAAATGTTGATGCACATATAAAAGAAACCATCATATATATTACACAATATCGTCATACATATAGAGATCGAAGCTAGTATGTGTTATCTTTTATCGTGTTTGGTCGAACATATTACATAATGGAACATTGTACACGTTCATGAATATATACAATATAATTTCAGCTATGATTTTCCAAAATCGTAATGCCGATGGTATTCACCGGTTGGTACTATGACCTCATCAAGTAAGAATCCCGCCAGTTCCTCTTGAATTGCTCGTATACGCTCAGTTGCTAGAAGACGATCCCGCTTCAGTTCGATCTAATGTAAAGAAGGGGGTCAATATATATGAATGAAGAAACTCAACATAAATGATGGTAATAAAATAAAATTGTGAATATTGTTTACGTACATCTAGTTGTTCTAGTCTTCTCTTCTCACGACAAGTCTCTCGCATGAACTCGCAGACATAGAATCCACATAAATTATTCCCGTCTTCTTGCTTCAAGCACTTTACGAGAATAGAGTTCAATCAAAATAATAATCAAGGATGATAATGGTATTGAAACTAGAACCAACGAGATGCGTGGACCTAGCTAGTAGTACTTACCGGTACTTGTTTAAATTCAAGCTCATTTCTCCAGGGACCCGGTGCCTTAGCCGTGAACCGTTTCCAAGCACTGCCCCACAAAGAAAATGAATAAAGAAGTTAGTAATTACTTGATATCGGGAAATGAACGAAAGTAGCTGATATAGTGCCACGCATAATGATTGAAATTACCGCTGGAGTGTATCAATCATGTCCCTGAATGTCTCAAGGGATTTTTTTTTTGAGTCCACGACTAGTACTCGTCCTCTATCAAGTTCAATAACTAGCAGAATAAAATGATAGCTGCGCACACACATAACACACACTTAACATCGAGTAACCAAAATATATAGTAATGTGTATAAGACAGTTAACACACTCACTTGAAATTGTAAGGAAATAGTATTTTCGTCATGGTTTCTTGTTTCCTTAACGCCCGTACCAAGTTATCCTCCGTGTCCTTGATATGGTTATGGAGAGTTACCTCGTTCATGGTATATGGGTCAATGAACCCAATATCATAGATTTGTCCTCTTTTGCATTCGAGTTTCTTCAATCTGCATAATATAGTGAGTAAAATTATGCATGCAATAAACGAGATGAGATAAAAACTTATAGTTACAAGGAAAAATAATACTTACAAACAATAGGCACTGATCATCGATTTGTCGAGGGCATCATGATTGTATAACTGAAATAATTTAGCAAATTCGATGTTTATGTCGTCGGTTCCACGAAAGTAATGCTCATCATTAATTCCTATTACGATCCAATTCTGCCCACGCTGTGAGGCTTCCAAGTACCAGTTATGCAATTTTCGCATTCTTGTTGGTAGATTCGGAATCTCCTCGGGTCTGACGAGAGGGCTCCCATACCGGTATTTGTATGCTACTACTTCAGCCGTGGGGAAATCACAAATGCTTAAGTATTGAGCAACAGACATACCTGCAGCTTCGGCCTCCTCTTTGTACAGTGCTATGATCTCTGGATCATACTGGACATCGGGAAACACTTGGAGCGGGGGGCAAGAGTTCATCTGTTCTCCGAGCTGAGGAACTGATTTACCTTTCGACCGCTTTGCTGCATCTGACTTGAGAATAGTGCGGTCATAATCTGATGCAAGCCTTGGCTCGGGTTGGTGAAGGTTCTTCAACATTTTTAACACTTTTGGATCTAGAGGAGGCTGCTCGGCGGACTGCTCGGTCTTCTTTCTCTTCAAATTTTCAAAGAAGTTCTTTGATTTCTCTTGTACCTTTGCCGCATTTTCCTCCGGAGTATAGTCATAAGGTCTCTTTGGAGGAACCTTAGGTACTCTTGGAAGGGGCTCCTATCGACGGATCGGTGATCGGTTACTCTTGGGAGCAGCGATGGTACGCTTCTGACTTTGGCTCTGAGCCTCAGTGGGTGGAGGTGGCGGAGATGGCTCACTAGCTGGCGAAGGCTGGTATGCTGGAGAAGGCTGACGCGGAGATGGCGGAGAAGGCTGATGTGGCGGGGGAGAAGGGTGACGTGCTGGAGACCTTGGCGTCCAATTTGGAAGCACGATTAATTCCTTTAGCCATAGAACTGTGGTCTTCTTGGCTTCTCCCAGCTCGTACAAATCCCCTTCACCCGCAGGGTGGTCAAGCTTCAGCTGCTCAAATCCGCCCATAACTTTATCCACCCCGGCAACAGCATAGCCAGGTGGAATCGGATGGCAATGATAGGTTGAATCAGGTCCAATGGGTAAGGCATAGCCGACCGCCACCTTCATGGTTATGTTCACGACCTTCACATGTAGCTCGCAAGATGTCGACTCCGTGATATCATCCATTGGGTAGCGGATCGCCGGTTCATCATCATCCGCTGGGAGGTCTATGGAAGCCACGCTGCTTTTCCGCTGAGATGGTGGGCCGGTAGCATCATATCCGGCTTCTATCTGTGGCTGAGATGCGGCGGTTCCTTGCTGGCTTATCCGATTTAACAAGTCTGATTGCCGCTTCAGCTCTTGTTCTATTTGAGACATGCGGTCTGCTTCCCTTTCCTTTTTTCTCTGACGGCTTCTATCGGGAAATTTCTTCATTTCCACGGGAAACCCGAGTTTCCACGGTTTGGGGCCCGGAGTGGTTCGTGTTCGTCCTGGGTGTTCATCATTCCCAAGGGCGCGCGTGAGCTCGTCCTTCTCTCTTTCGGGATGGAACCTTCCCTCTTCAACATCCTTTGATGCGCTTCTAAGGGCATCAATGGGAAGAGGGTCTTCGTCATGCTTTTTTGTATATACACACTTCCCTTCCAAGTCCAACTTCCATCCATGCCCGTAAAACCAATCCCTTGACCGATCATTCCATTTCAATGTCTCCGGAATGATCCCTTTGGCAATTAGATCGTCCTCCATCTTCTTCCACTTAGGCTTGCCAGTCTTGTAGCCTCCTTGCCCCATAGTATGGTGATACTTCTTTTTAGCAGCATTTTTCTTATTTATTTCTGACCTTCGCTTAGCTGCCTCTGAAGTCTTGTACTCCACGAATGCGTCCCAGTGATCTTTTATCTTCTCATATTGTCCAGTGAACACCGGAGTCTTTTTTTGGTCGACAAAATCCTTGTACAATCTTTTCTTCCAGTTGTTGAATTGTATTGCCATCCTCGAAAGAGTCCACTTCTTGACTTTCCGCTCTATGATATTCAGATGATGATCATCATCATCTGAATCCTCCTCATTTGAATCCTCCTCATTTCGATCCACCTCAGTTCGATCCACCTGTGGCGCCTCTGGTAGGGTAAAATTAACCATGAGCTTCTTCCAAAGAATATTCTTCAATCTGTTGCGGACATATTTAACTGGTTCCGTCTTTGTCTTCTTCCATTCTCGAAGGGTGATCGGAATGTTGTCCCTAACAAGAACTCTGCATTGTCTTATAAATTTACTTGCGTGAGCCGCGGGAGCAATCGGTTCGCCATCTTCACCGATTTCTTCTATTCGGTACCTTTCATGTTCTTCCAACCTTCTGGCCGGACCTCTTCTATTTGCAGAAGAGTGGCTCGATCCAGAGGGCTAAAAGAAGAAGGAGCGTTAATATATGTATATACACAAATCAAATAATCCAACTATACAACAAATGCTTAATTTATTATTAATACACATCTACCTCGCCGGCGCCTTCTCCCTCATCTTCGGCACCTTCTCCCTCTCCGGCACCTTCTCCTTCACCGGTGCCTCCATCCACTCTGGCACCTTCTCCCTCTCTGGCACCTTCTACTTCACCGGTGCCATCCTCTCCGGCACCTTCTCCCTCATCGAAGCCATCTCTACGATTTTGTTCGTCTCCCTCACCGGAGTTGTTTAGAAACAACGTGACATCGTCATCATTATTATCGCGGATGATGTCCTCGATAATATTTTCCTGGAAGTCGTCTCTTCCGAGATCCATAGTTTCTGCAAAAAATTATTACAAATAATTATAATGATACGGAGACCAAAAAAAAAGGGGGCGTTGGCCGGGCGCCGGCGCGGTGGGGAGGGAACCTCCACAACGCGCCGGCGCCCGGCCAACGCCCCCATTTTATAACGGAACCCTAACACCCACAAAAGACCTAAAATAACTAAAGTAATAAAAGACCTAAAAAAATTAAATACCTAAAATAACTAAAGTTATAAAATTAACTAATTAATTAACTAATCCTAACTAATCCTAGAATTAACTAATTAACTAATCATATAATAAATTAAATACCCAAAATAACTAAATAATTAATTAACTAATCTTAAAATTAACTAACAAATCTTGCAGGAATAAAAACCTAGAAAAAATAAACTAATTATTTAACAAATCCTAACTAATCCTAGAATTAACTAATTAATTAACAAATCCTAACTAATCCTAGAATGAACTAGTTAATTAACTAATCCTAGAATTAACTAATCAAATAATAAATTAAATACCCAAAATAACTAAATAATTAATTAACTAATCTTAAAATTAACTAACAAATCTTGCAGGAATAAAATACCTAGAAAAAATACCAAAAAATCTAAAATACCTAAAAAAATGTACCTTGCAGGCACGGGCAGGGCACGGCCGGCGCGGGCGAGGGCGGCGCGGGCCGGCGGAGCGGCGCGGGCAGGCGCAGGCGGCCGCGGTGTGGCGGCGACGCAGGCGGTGTGGCGGCGGCGCAGGCGGACGGCAGCGGCGACGACGGCGGCGGCGGTCGCGGGCGGCAGGCGCGGACGGCGGGCGGCAGGCGCGGACGGCGGGCGTGGGTGGCGTGGCGGGCGCGGGTGGCGCGGGCGCAGGTGGCGCGGTGGGCGCGGGTGGCGCGGCGGGCGCGGACGGCAGCGGCGATGACGGCGGCGGCGGTGGAAAAATTTGACAGCCTGCCGGCGTCGATCTTGCTCCTAGCGCAGTCCTTAGCAGTTTCGGTGATGCGCGAGAGGAAGGAGACAACGATTTATAAAGCAGGGACCTTTAGCACCGGTTGGTGGCTTCAACCGGTGCTAAAGGGTGCTGGCTGGGAACTGCACCGCCACCCCCTTTAGCACCGGTTTGAGCCACGAACCGGTGCTAAAGGTTGTTTTAAACTTTTCAGTTGTTCCCGCCAAATTCGATATTGAAGCTATCATCAACATTCCATTTGATTTTCTTTTTGATTAGTTATATTTGATTTTCTATTATCTTTTGATTAGATATATTTGATTTTCTTTTTGATTAGTTATATTTGATTTTCTATTTTCTTTTGATTAGTTATATTTGATTTTCTTTTTCCTTTTGATTAGTTATATTTGATTTTCTATTTTCTTTTGATCAGTTATATTTGATTTTCTTTTTTCTTTTGATTAGTTATATTTGATTTTCTATTTTCTTTTGATTAGTTATATTTGATTTTCTATTTTCTTTTGATTAGTTATATTTGATTTTCTATTTTCTTTTGATTAGTTATATTTGATTTTCTTTTTTCTTTTGATTAGTTATATTTGATTTTCTTTTTTCTTTTGATTAGTTATATTTGATTTTCTTTTTTCTTTTGTTTAGTTATATTTGATTTTCTATTTTCTTTTGATTAGTTATATTTGATTTGATTTTTTCTTTTGATTAGTTATATTTGATTATCTTTTTTCTTTTGATTAGTTATATTTGATTTTCTTTTTTCTTTTGATTAGTTATATTAGATTTTCTATTTTCTTTTGATTAGTTATATTTGATTTTCTTTTTTCTTTTGATTAGTTATATTTGATTTCCTATTTTCTTTTGATTAGTTATATTTGATTTTCTTTTTTCTTTTGATTAGTTATATTTCCGTGAGAGGAAAAGGGCGGGAAGAAAAGGGCGGAAAGAAAAAGGGCGGGAAAACGATTGAACAGGAAAAGAAGTACATATCTCAACTGAAAATTAAGATACATGGCCAGATTAAGTCACAATCGGCCGAGCTTGTTTTCGAATGTTGGATGATTCAGTCATAGTCGTGCCTAGCCCTATAAACATCGCCACTGTAGTCGTCGTAGTCGCCGGTGTCATCGTCGCTGGCATCGGGGTCGCGGTAGTCGAACCTCGACTGGTGAGCACGCGTGGGCTGAGAGTGAGGGTAGCGCAGGCGGGGGCCACGGTAGGCCATGACGCTCTGGAGAGTCCGGCCGCGCCACCATAGCCGACGGCCGGCCTCGTTGAAGTTCGAACGAGGCGAGCCGTCCTCCTCGTGCCTGGCAAGCGCACTCTCACGCCGATTGATGAAGAAGGCGTCCCAAGTCGGGCTGTAGTCGGGATGCCACTGAGGATTCCTCCGCTGCTCTGGCGTGAGCTCGAAGTAGTAGTGGTTCGTGATGGCCATCTGGCGCGCCACACCTACAGGGACAGGAGGGACCGGTACGCCTCCGATGCTCAGCATCCAGCCGGTGGGGACGCGGTAGCCCGGCGGGCAGGGGTAGTTTGAGGCGCAAAGCGCCTCCGCCTCCTGGGGGGTTAGAGATACGATGGAAGCCATGGAAGAGAGTGATGAGGTTTGCAGATATGAGTCTAGATGTGATATGTAAATGGAGGCCAAGCCTACATATATATAGTGAAAAATGGCGGGAAGACGGAGTCGGGAAGTGGTCGAAAGCATGGGAAGAAAATGGCAGGAAGACAGAGGCGGGAAGTGGTCAAAAGCGCGGGAAGAAAATAGGCGGGAACACAGTGGCGCGGGGAACCATCTAACCTTTAGTCCCGGTTGGTGGGTACAACCGGGACTAAAGGTGGTTTTTGTGTCATCTAACAAAACTGTCGGTGGGATAAGGACGTGTGGGTAACCTTTAGTCCCGGTTGGAGATATCGGCAGGATAAGGACGCATGGGTGGATGCACTGCTCGATGAGATAAGGACGCGTGGGTGGACGCACGATGCCCCTGTCGGAGGAACAAGACAAAGTAGAAGCGGTATCGTGCCTATGAAAGGAGCATCGATACAATAACAGCATAGAAGGTAGGGAGAGTGAAAGACTCCATCTCCTCTAAGAATGTTGGGTAAATTATTGGGAAGCTCCGCCTCGGAAAAATTTCCCTCATACAATAACATCATTACACAAAAAAAAATGGGAAAGTGATTTCCATATTGAGATACACAAGTTATGATCCCTATCTAGTCTTCTGAGTTTTCTTCTTGTGTTTCCCTTTCTTCTAATTTTTTGTCTTGTAGGCCATGAACCTCCCTTCGTGTATCTCCCTTGATTAGGATCGCTTCGGTCGTAACCATGGAGTATGTTCACCATTTAACGCGATGATTGGGTCAATATTCACTCTGAAGGGCGGAATTTCATCAAACTTATTATAATCTTCTGACATGTCTGTCTTATCCTCAACTCCCACGATGTTTCTTTTCCCTGAAAGAACTATGTGACGCTTTGGCTCGTCGTATGATGTATTCGTTGTCTTATCTTTTCTTTTTTTGGTTTGGAGGACATGTCTTTCACATAGAAAACTTGAGCCACATCATTGTCTAGGACGAATGGTTCGTCTCTGTAACCAAGATTGTTGAGATCCACTGTTGTCATTCCATACAGCTGGTCAACCTTTACCCCTACTCCATCTAGCTTGACCCATTTGCACCGAAACAAAGGGACTTTAAAAGAAGGTCCATAGTCAAGTTCCCATATCTCCTCTATGTAACCATAATAGGTGTCCTTTTGCTCGTTGTTGTTTGTTGCATCAATGCGGACACCACTGTTTTGGTTGGTGCTTTTTTTATCTTGGGCGATCGTGTAGAATGTGTTCCCATTGATCTCGTACCCTTGGAAAGTCAATATAGTCGAAGATGGTGACCCGGCCAACAAGTATAGCTAATCTCCAACAATGTTGTCATTTATGAGATGTGTGCGGAACCAACCGCCGAAAGTCGCCATATGTTTATGTGTAATCCAGGAGTCAGACTGAGCCGGGTGTTGGGAGCGTACAATATTCTCGTGTTCAATGATATACGGGGCCACCAAGGCGGAACTTTGTAGAACTGTGTAGTGTGCTTGAGTGAAAGAAATCCCGTCCATACAATACATTGATTTCTTTCCTACCGTGCCTTTTCCACGTAGTCTCCCTTCATGCCACGATTCAGGAACACCAATCGACTTAATGTCAGGGATAAAGTCAACACAGAACTCAATGACCTCCTCTATTCCGTAGCCCTTGGAGATGCTTCCTTCTGGCCTAGCACGGTTATGAACATATTTCTTTAAGACTCCCATGAATCTCTCGAAGGGAACATGTTGTGTAGAAATACAGGACCGAGAATGGCAATCTCTTCGACAAGGTGAACCAGGAGATGCGTCATAATATTAAAGAAGGATGGCGGGAACACCAACTCAAAACTAACAAGACATTGGGCCACATCCTTCTGTAACCTTGGTAGCATATCTGGATTGATTACCTTCTGAGATATTGCATTGAGGAATGCACATAGCTTAACAATGGGTACACGAACATTTTCCGGTAGAAGCCCCCATAATGCAACTGGAAGCAACTGCGTCATAATCACGTGACAGTCATGAGACTTCAGGTTTTGGAATTTTTTCTCTGTCATATTTATTATTCCCTTTATATTTGATGAGAAGCCAGACGGCACTTTAATACTTGAAAGGACATCAAAAAAGATTTCCTTCTCTGCTTTTGTAAGAGCGTAGCTGGCAGGACTTAAGTGACGCCCTTTATTCGTCTTGCTCTGTGGATGCATGTTGTTTGGGTCTTTCATACGTTGTTGATCCTCTTGTGCTTCTGATGTATCTTTTGTTTTTCCATACACGCCCAGAAAGCCTAGCAGGTTCACGCAAACATTCTTCGTAACGTGCATCATGTCGATTGAAGAGCGAACCTCTAGGTGTTTCCAATACTCAAGCTCCCAAAATATAGATTTCTTCTTCCACATGGGTGCGTGTCCGGTAGCGATGTCATTTGGAACAGATTGACCGCCAGGACCCTTTCCAAAGATTACTTCTAGGTCCCTGACCATATCAAATAAATCATCACCAGTACGGAGATCAGGCTTTTGCCGGTGATCTGCCACACCTCTAAAATGCTTGCCTTTCTTTCTTACGGAATGCGTGGTCGTAAGAAATCGACGATGCCCCAAGTACACAATCTTCTTACATTTTTCCAAATATATAGCGTCAGTCTTATCTAAACAGTGTGTGCATGCATTGTATCCCTTGTTTGTTTGTCCTGAAAGGTTACTAAGAGCAGGCCAATCATTGATGGTTACGAAAAGCAACGCTCGTAGGTCAAATGGCTCCTGTTTGTGCTCATCCCATGCACGTACACCTGGTTTGGTCCATAACTGTAAGAGTTCATCAACTAATGGTCTTAGATACACATCAATGTCATTGCCAGGTTGCTTCGGACCTTGGATGAGCACTGGCATCATAATGAACTTCCGCTTCATGCACAACCAAGGAGGAAGGTTATAGATACATAGAGTTACAGGCCAGGTGCTATGACTGCAGCTCTGCTCCCCAAAAGGATTCATGCCATCTGTACTCAGACCAAACCTTAAGTTCCTTGCGTCGCCTGCAAAGTCCGGGTAGTCTCTCTCAATATTTCTCCACTGCGACCCATCAGCGGGGTGTCTCAACATCGCGTCTTTCTTACGGTCTTCTTTGTGCCATCGTAACAACCTGGCATGCTCTTTGTTTCTAAACAGACGTTTCAACCGTGGTATTATAGGAGCATACCACATGACCTTGGCAGGAACCCTCTTTCTGGGGGGCTCGCCATCAACATCACCAGGGTCATCTCGTCTGATCTTATATCGCAGTGCAGTGCATATCGGGCATGCTTCCAAATTCTCGTACTCCTCACCGCGGTAGAGGATGCAGTCATTAATGCATGCATGAATCTTCTGAACCTCTAATCCTAGAGGGCAGAGAACCTTCTTTGCTTCGTACGTACTGTCAGGCAATTCATTATCCTTTGGAAGCTTCTTCTTCATTATTTTCAGTAATTTCTCAAATCCCTTATCAGATAAACCAGTCTCTGCCTTCCATTGCAGCAACTCTAGTGTGGTACCGAGCTTTGTGTTCCCATCTTCACAGTCTGGGTACAACTTCTTTTTGTGATCCTCTAACATACCTTTTAACTTCCGCTTCTCATTCACACTTTCTGCTTCTCTGTGTGCATCTGCGATGGCCTGACGAAGATCATCATCAGGCTCATCTGATGCCTCTACATCTTCAGCTTCTCCTGTCCCTTCAGCTTCAGCTTCCCCCGTTGCAGTATCACCATATTCAGGGTACATATCATCATCCTCTTCTTCTTCATTGTCTTCCATTATAACCCCTCTTTCTCCGTGCTTGGTCCAACAATTATAGCTAGGCATGAAACCTTTCCGAAGCAGGTGGGCGTGAATGATTTTCTAGGAAGAGTACTCCTTCTTGTTCCCACAGTGAACACATGGACAACACATAAAACCATTCTGAATATTTGCCCGGGCCACATCGCCAAAATTACGAAGACCTTCAATGAACTCAGAAGTGCGTCAGTCACCGTACATCCATTGTCGTTCGTTCATCTGCTTCATATAATTAGGTTTACTAATACTATTACCGAACATCTGTTGCCTACCAAAACCCACCGGCGAGCAGCGACGAGCAACACGAAGAGCCGGGAGGCTCCCAGAACTGCTGGTGGGCCCTGGTCCCTCGGGCAACGGCCCGCAAAACTCCGGCACATGTCCTGGCTGATGCAAGGGCGTGCCACCTGACCTATACCTGGTCAGGAAGGTGATGGATTGCTTCGATTAGTTTCCTGCATGGCAGACACGTAAACATTAAATACGAGCCTCGATCGGCTCTCAGGTTTCCCTGCGAATCGGCTCATGTAGCCGATTGTCCCATGGATCTGCGTTAGATCTACGATAACATGGGGTTTTGCTTCATCAATACAAGTTAAATCGATCTACGACAGTTTAATGCTTTCACCACATAATTGGAACATCCTACACGTAATTGAGCCTGGCAGATACGAAAGATAACAGAGAAACTAACCCTAGAGGAGGCCAAAAAAACCAACGTAGAGTCAATTCCCGGAACAACTCCTCTAGAGTCAGCAAACCCTAATCTTACGTACTACTGGATCGTTCAACCCGTTTGCAAGGCCTGATCATGCAGATATCAAACTAATCCTTGGCGAACAAGGAACAACTATAACAGATCAAATCGACTGAATAAAGACTAAGCAAGATGTTGTCCTTACACCCAAAATAGGTGCAAAGGCAGCGAGATCTCTAGGGGCAGCATGACTAAGCAAACATAACGAAAAGTACCGATGCTAGCCCAAACAGATCTATGATAACAGTATTACTCGCCATCAACAAGGCTTCAGTACGAGCAACACCAAAGAACGCATAAGCAGATGCTGCCTAGATCGCGAGATGCGATCTAGGCAGCACAACGCTTACCTGAAAGAAACCCTAGAAACAAGGGGTGGCGATGCGCCGAGATTGTGTTTGTTGTGAACGTGATCGTCCTCCTTTCTCAATAACCCTAGGTACATATTTATAGTCCGGAGACTTTCTATCTTTGGAATAAACCTAAACGTAATCTACCACAATTATACAGATACACGGGCAATTTAGCCCAAATCCACGCGCAAGGCCGATCCAGCCACCAAGCCCATCTTGATTGCGGCCCATCTCCTTATTTGGCCAAAATGTGGCGATAACACATGCCCCCCTGGTTTTGGCAATAATAATTCCAAAACCACTCTGTTTTTTCTTCATCGGGTCACGCGTTGCAGAGCAGAACCGTCACATCGCTTCCTCATCATGATGCCTTGCCTTCTCAACTTCTCCGCAGTGCTCGATTTGACAACTCTGGCGCCACATTCTCGAAAACCGCTATGGCATTGAATCATCCTTCACTATTCCCCTTATTTAAATCCATCCAAGCCATTTGCATCCTCATTCTTCTCCATTAGCCAAAAAACCCTCTTCCTCTGCCATGGCCTCCTCTTCTTCCTCCAACTCCTCTGGCCTTTCCTTCCAATCCTCTGACTCCGTCAATCGGGAGCCGACGCCGGAGCACCCGCCGATGGCGGCGCACGAGGCTCTCGCCCCACAATGGTAGGACGAGAGGGACTGGGACTTCGCCGCCCAGTCAGAGGATGACGAGTCCCTGACCGACGGCGAGGAGGACCTCCAGTTCCTCGCCGATGGGGAACTGGAGGCGGAGAGCGACGACGATGCCGTGTCCTGGGGCGAGGACATCAGTTCCTCCGTCGAGGAGGAGGAAGCGGAGGAGGACACCTCCTCCGACGAGTACCCGCCGATGAAGCGCTTCCGCGCCGGGTCCAGCGAAGACACCGACGACGACGACGAGGACGAGGAAGCCCCCGCTGCCAATAGCAGCAGTAGCGAGGGCTACGCCGGCAGCAGCGCCGACGACAGCGAAGATGGCGGCGGCAACGGCAACGGCGACGACGACGACGCCGCCTTCTAGATTAGGAACAGTAGCAGTAGTACTAGTAGTAGTAGTACTATTTTGTAAGCAATCGGCTCCATTGTAAAAACCGTCTTTCGAATCAATGAAAATTGCCTTCCCTAATTTGATTTTGCCGATAGTCAAAATAGGTCAATGTTCCAAAAGCCGATAGCAACGCATCGGCTTTCACCATACTACGCCGATACGGTCAATCAAGTCAAAGCCCAAAGAGCCGATGGCAACACATCGGCTTTTTGCCACAACCGTTGACAAGATCAAACTTGGCCGCTTATTTAGATAAGCCTGAACGGTCAATTCCAACTCCAAACGGTAACCTGCGACCATCTTCAAAAAGGCCAACCCACATCTCCAACTGCCTTATTGAATAGATCGGTCTCACGGCGACACGAACCCTAGATTCCCCACCGCATAGATCCATCTCCGCCGGCAAATTAGATGGCGGAATCGTCCAATGCCAACACAGCGGTCTCCGGTCTGAAGGTAACCCTTAATTACTCCTCGCAATCTGAGCACGGTGCTAGAATTAACAGCAAACACCTGAATTAATGCTTTCTTCCACCATTAAATCTTTAGGTTTCAAACATTCTGCTGCCGCTTCCTTCTCTTCCAGATTCTTTCTGTCTTGGCCCTCGTACAGAATCTAGTCCTGCCCATTTGATCTCTTGCGAGGCAAATAGAATCCCCTTCGTAAGCCAAAACCCGAATTTGGATTCTTGGGCCGACTGCTTGCGAGCCTGGCCTAATCCCCCTGAACATTGGGTTTCTTGGTACAGTAGGGTAGCCAAATCTTACCAATCCCAATGGGAAACGATGGGAATAGCCGATGCCTTGTCTTTATCATTGTCTCCCCTTGAGAAACATGAAAATCTTCTAAAAACCATCGGCTATTTCTGGTCTGATGCTCTGAACTGCTTCATGTTCGGCCATGGCCCCATGACACCAACTCTGTTAGATGTAGTGATGATTACCGGCCTAGACGTTACATCACCCAGCCCCTCTGCTTTTAAGCTGCCAAAGGTCCCCTACAAGCTCTCTTCTAAAACAGAGTGCACAAACTGGGGTGCCTATCTTCAAAGCCACATGAAAACTAAGGGCCCTGTCACAGAGAAAGAACACACGGCCTTCCTCAATTTCTGGCTGGAACATTTCATATTCTGTGGCCCTTCCCTTGCTCCAACCAAGAATTATATATCCCTGGCCTATGAACTTGCCAGAGGCACTCAACTTGGCATCGGCAAACTGTTCCTTGGAGAAGTCTATCGATATCTCCAATTGATGTCTGTCAAACTATCCTCCCACATAGCAGTCAAAACAGGAGGTCCTTGGTGGTTTATTCAGCTATGGGCTCAGCTGTATTTTCAAAACCATATCCCAGACTTCCCCCTTTTGGCAAGTTGCACCTTTCCAGATGCCAAAGGGAAGCAGATCCGATGCACCAGCTACGGCCAAGCTCTGTATAGCCTGCCAGGTAGTAAACTGATCGCTCACGAAGCATCCAAGTGGTTCAGCATTTTCTTCCAAGGCCTGGACAATCCCATCTTCTTTCCTTACACGGAGGAGTCGGAACATTTTGAAAATCCAATCTCCTTCAGGCTAGACAACTTTGC
The DNA here is from genome assembly GCA_007115705.1 of Dactylis glomerata. Classification (NCBI taxonomy): domain Eukaryota; kingdom Viridiplantae; phylum Streptophyta; class Magnoliopsida; order Poales; family Poaceae; genus Dactylis; species Dactylis glomerata. The sequence goes on along the minus strand of QXEO01000548.1, from coordinate 3,593,826 downwards.
CGATGATACTAGCACTCGGCAGCTATTCTCCACCGTGATCCGTCCCTGCTTCCTCCCAGTTGGCATGAGCACATCCAACAGAATAATCAAGCCTGGATACGAGTTCTACCAGCCGGTCGTAGCAGCTCGGCAATTTGGTCTTGGGCAAGTACCTCCTCATTTCTTTCTCCACCATCTCACAGAGAGCAGAGCTGACCTGCCCGATCCTCTCACCAGTCAGAGGTGTTATTCTTTCTTTGATGCTCTGACCATCCCAATCCCAAACAACCTCATTTTCGCTTCATCAACCGATGGTTTTGAGAACTGGTGGTCAATGTGGAAGACTCATGCCTTCAGGAGAGCTCTGGGACCGCTGCTGAAACAGCTCAATGCTGAATATGACATCCCCGTGGAATAGGTACTACCACTTGTAAATTTTCTTGATGCAGCTCACAATGATTCTTTTGATAACCTGCTCCGTCCCCTTGCAGCAACAAGATGGTCCAGAACCTACCAACGAGGATGGCTCCCCCTTCGAATTCTTCCCACCTGCTCCTGTGGTCCTTTTCTGCAAAAACTCGCCACCTTTGAAACAGGTCGTGATGCAGAACCAGCCGATATCACCAAAATCGGCTTCCAAGAGCCAAGCAACTTCCAAGTCAGCTGCCTCCCGAGTTCCAACTAAAACAAGAACAGCGGTGAGGAAGGTAGTGGCCAAGAAAACTTTGAGGCGCCGGAGCCCTTCTCCACAGAGTTCGCATGTACGCTGATTCATGCCTTGGTTGATCTCATCTATCTTTGTACACATGCTTGTGCTTACTAACTCTCCCTTTCTCACAGGTCTCCATCGAAGACACCTCCAGCGAGGGAACACAATCCAATCGAGGAGATTCGAGCTCAGCAGACTCCGAGAGAACCACCACACAGAGCCAGCCAGATGTGCCACCATCGGCTTCCAAGAAAAGGCCTGTTCCTGAACCTGTTGCCCCCCGAGCGTCAGTCGAGGCGGGGCAAGCTGTGAGTCCCAAGAGGGCTCACAAGGGACTACAAACTTCTTCATCAGGCCAGGAGATTTCGAAAGTAATTACCCTCCATACTCCAAGAGGTGTAGATGAAACGGTTGCCAATTTGGCCAAGCCCCCAGTAACAACACACGAGCCGATTGTCTCGCCATCGGCTATCCCCCTGATCTCAGGAGAGGTATGTTTGTCTCGTTGAACTCATCCTTCCCTGTTTGACGCATACTGATGCCACTTCTGCCTGCCAGGGTTGTGATATCTCAGGCTTGCTGACGTTCGACCCTGAATCCATCGAACCAGCTCCCTCTGCCGCCAACGATGAACCACGAGCAAGCGCTGTTCTACCTCAATTTCAGCATCTCAAAGCTTTGCTGTCCTCCCCAATCGAGAAGTTGGTCGAGGGTTCTGAAGAGGTGAAGAATGTTCTTGACGAAATCAAGGACCAACTCCCGGTAGCACTGCAGGTGAAGCTTTTGCCAGTTGCGAATCTGTCTTTCTTCGGGTCAAGGGTGAAGTTGGCTCGTGAGAGGATCAGTCTACGCCACGCCCAACTCCCACTGAAGGTCGATATTGCAGCCAAATGTCAACGGCTCAATGAGAAAAAGGCGTCTCTGGATGCCAAAACTGACACCTCTGTCAGCACCGCTGAGCTTGCAACCTTAAAAAAGGAATTGGAAGATCTTGAAGAGAAGGTCCGGGCGACTAAAAAGCTCATTCATGACAAGGAAGCATTCATCGCCCGCTCCCAAGACGAAGCAGAAGGCCTCAAAGCCCAACTGAAGACTGATCTAGCAGAAATACGTGCCCTGAGCAAGCAGCTAGTGACGGGCAAGGACGATGATGACGAAGCCGAGATCGCCGAGGTGGATCGTGTCCGTGCTGACGCCCTCCGTGCCTTCGAGGCATTCCTTCAGTAGCTTATTCATGTAACCTGACACCTGCTCGTACCAATTTGAACCTCGAGAGCCGCTGTGCATTTTTTTTATTGGCCGATTTCATGTATCGGCCCCCATATTCACTGCACATGCTTGGGAAATATTTTTTTACTGGCCGATTTCATGTATCGGCCCCCATATTTCACTGTCCATCATCCCACATGCTTGGGAAATATTTCTTGAGATGCTGACCGTTGACAGCCACTGGGAATTTCACACCGTTCAGCTCCTCAAGCATGTACGCGTTGCCCCTTAAAACTTGGTCGACCCTGTATGGCCCGTGCCAATTTGGAGACCATTTGCCATATGCTGCGTCCTTAGTCCCCAATGGCAATATAGCTTCCCATACCAGATCGCCCACGTGGAACTCCTTTGGTCTCACCTTCTTATTATATGCACGAGCTACCTTGGCTTTGTTCTCTTTAATTTTCTCAAGTGACCACAGCCTAAGTTCAGTTAAGTCCTCCACACTGTCACTCATCAGGGCTGCATATTCTTCAGTTGTTAGATCGTTCTGAAAAGTGACACGTCTCGATCCAGCCGTAATCTCCCAGGGCAATACGGCTTCCTGTCCATAGACTAGATGGTATGGCGAGGTTTTTATCGCTCCATGACATGACATGCGATAAGCCCACAATGCTTCTGACAAAACCTCGTGCCAACGCCTAGGGTGCTCGTCAATTTTTCTCTTGATCAGCTTGATAAGGCTCTGATTGGACGCTTCAGCTTGCCCATTTGCTTGAGCATAGTATGGAGATGAACGGATCAGCTTAATTCCCGTGTCCTCGCAGAACTCTCTAAACTCGTGAGAAATGAAGACCGAACCTCCATCGGTCGTGATAGTTTGGGGGATCCCGAATCTATGAATGACATGTTCTTTCACGAAATTGATAACATCCTTCGAGTTTACTGACTTCATAGGGACGGCTTCCACCCATTTAGTGAAATAATCCGTAATGGCCAAAATCCACATGTGGCCTTTGCTCGATGGAGGATTGATCTTGCCAATCATATCCATACCCCAACCTCGGAATGGCCAAGGCTTAATGATGGGATTCATCGCTGATGCAGGTACCATCTGAATTTTCCCGAATTTCTGACATGCTTGACACCCTTTATAGTACTTGAAACAGTCCTCAAGCATGGTGGGCCAATAAAACCCTGATCGCCTGATCAACCATTTCATTTTGTGAGCCGATTGGTGAGTTCCACAGGCGCCTTCGTGCACCTCGTGTAGGAGCCGATTTGCCTCGGCTGGCCCCAGACATTTGAGAAGTAATCCTTCCAGAGTCCTGTAGAACATGTCATCCCCAATAAGCACATACTTCATGGCCTTGTATCTTATCCGTTTAGGTGCCCCCCGAGCCGAATCTTTCAAGTAATTGAAGATATCGGCTCTCCAGTCGTCGGCCTCCAGGAACTGTACCTGAACATCAGTGCCATCTGCTATGTCCTTGTAGCCTGAAGCCATCTGTGCGAGATCATTCGCCTCGGTATTCTGTGATCGCGGGATCCAGTTAAAGTTTAAGTACCTGAACTGTGCCATCAGCTCACGGCATTGCAACCATAATGGGAAGAGTGACTCGCTCTCACACTTGTATTCCTCCGCGAGTTGGGAAATCACCAATTTGGAGTCTCCAAAAAGTTCCACTGCTTCTGCTCTGGCTTCGATGAGCAACTCCATTCCCTTGCGTATTGCCTCATACTCAGCGACATTGTTGGTGCAAGGGGTAGATAGCCTGATGGAGAAGGAATATGTTGCCCCCCGGGGTGACACGAGTAGAATGCCGATGCCGCAACCATCATCACAAGCCGATCCATCGAAAAACATAGCCCATGCACGTACAGACAGTGCTGCTATATCAGTGTTGATTCGTTCAGCAATAAGATCGGCCAACGCCTGTCCCTTAACCGCTTTCGCGGGTTGATACCGGATATCAAATTCCGATAATGCAAACATCCATTTGCCGAGTCGGCCTTTCAACACAGGAGCCGACAGCATATGTTTTATGACATCTGATTTGCATATGATGATAATCTCTGCTGACAGCAAGATGTGTCGTAGCTTAGTGCAGGTGAAAAATAGGCAGAGGCACAACTTCTCGATCTCAGGGTACCTTGTCTCTGCATCCAGCATCCTTCTGCTGATGTAAAACACAACTCGCTCCAGACCATCATAAACTTGCACCACCACCGAGGCGATGGACGTGTCAGCCACCGACAAGTAAATGTAGAACGGCCTATCTTGCTGGGGCGGAACCAATACTGGCGGCTTCGTTAAATATTCTTTGATATCATCGAAGGCTCGTTGTTGTTCTGTCCCCCAGCGGAACTCCTCATCAGATTTAATTTTCACCAGTCCCATGAACGGTTCTATTCTTCCTGACAGATTGGAGATGAACCTTCGGACGAAGTTGATTTTGCCGATGAGACACTGCAGTTCTTTCTTCGTGGCTGGTGGCTTCATTGTTCGCACTGCCTCCTGACTTTTTAGGCCGATCTCAATTCCGCGTTCATGGACCAAGAAACCCAAGAACTGACCGGCCGTCACACCGAAGGCACACTTCTTTGGATTCATCCGTAGTCCGAATTTTCTGGTTCGGTCCAGGACGCGTCTCAGATCGTCCAAGTGTCCTTGTACTGAAGCAGACTTGACTACCACGTCATCGATATAAATCTCAACCAGCTTGCCGATCAGATCATGGAAAATGTAATTCATGGCTCTTTGGTATGTGGCGCCGGCATTCTTCAGTCCAAATGTCATGACTACATATTCAAACAACCCCACCGAACCTGGGACTCTGAATGCAGTCTTGTGTATATCTTCTGGAGCCATAAAAATTTGATTGTAACCGGCATTGCCATCCATGAAGCTCAAAACCTTATGACCAGCAGCTGCGTTGATCAATGTCTCTGCTACCGGCATCGGATACTCATCCTTTGGAGTGGCTCTATTGAGATCCCGAAAATCTATAGCAACACGCCATCGGCCATCCTTTTTCTCTACGGGTACGATACTAGAAATCCACTCAGCATACCTGCATGGCCTGATGAACCCAGCTTTCAACATCTTCTCGATCTCTTTCTTGACTTCTTCTAAAATTTCGGCCTTCATCTGTCGTGCTCGCTGCTGGAATGGCCGAAACCCTTTTTTAAGCGGGAGCCGATGCTCAATGATGCTCCTGTCTAACCCAGGCATCTCTGTATAGTCCCAGGCAAAGCAATCTGGATATTCTTTCAACAAAGCTATCATCGGACCCCGCAGATTCGGATCTAACTTTTTGCTGATAAATGTCGGTCGTGGCTTATCCCCAGGACCGATGTCGATCTCCTCTAGCTCATCAGCTGATGTAAACCCATACCCCAGCTTTCCGTCACCTGCTAAATCGATGCTGAACACAGGCCAAACATTTGGTGAGGATAACAAAGAAAATTTGGGCCGATTGCCGGAATCGGCCCCCTTTTTGATTGCATTACTCAAGGAAGGTTTACAACTTATTTGTGCTCTACAATGGTAAGGAATCTCCCTACTACGACTGCATGACATGCTTGTCGTAAGATCACTGCTTTTTATTTTTTGTGGCCGATCGCAGGGATCGGCCTCACCACGTACAATCGTGGACTTTGCTACTCTGTCAGGCCAGTGGATAAGACCAGCCTCACCCCGTTTTTTGTAGCTTCAATGCGCTCACAGCCATCTAGACTAACTCCAGAGATCGGCTCTTGGTCTTCTGCATCCCAGATGTTCATGCCAGCTATTGAGATCTCGATCGAATCATCTGCATGAACGACCTCCACTTCATCTCCATCCCACTGTATCAGGCATTGGTGCATCGTAGATGGAATGCAGCAGTTAGCGTGAATCCAATCCCTCCCCAGCAAGACAGCGTAGGTGCTTTTGCTGTCCACGATGAAGAATGACGTAGGGATGGTTTTTCTGCCCACGGTCAGATCCACATTCAGAACGCCTTGCGTTTCTGAAGCTTGGCCGTTGAAGTCGCTTAGCGTGACGTTGGTTTTGATCAGATCTGCAGTGGAGCGTCCCAAACGCCGCAGCATGGAGTATGGCATTATATTGACTGCCGCTCTGGTGTCAACCAACATCTTGCGGACAGGCTGCCCATTGATGAAACCTCTCAGGTACAGGGCTTTCAGATGTTTGTAGCCCTTCTCTCGTGGCTTTTCAAAGATAACCGGCCGTGGGCCGCAGTCAAACTGTGCTACTGGTAGTTCTTTGGTTCTTGGAGCGCAAAACTCTGACGGAAGTATGAATACCATGTTTGTGCCAGCCGATGTCTTCGCATCGGCTTTTACTGATTTGGGGCGCCACTCTTTCTTTTTCGGACGGGCCTCTGTCCCACCGGGCGTGCCAGAATGTGTTGCCTGCCAAAACCCACCGGCGAGCAGCGACGAGCAACACGAAGAGCCGGGAGGCTCCCAGAACTGCTGGTGGGCCCTGGTCCCTCGGGCAACGGCCCGCAAAACTCCGGCACACGTCCTGGCTGATGCAAGGGCGTGCCACCTGACCTATACCTGGTCAGGAAGGTGATGGATTGCTTCGATTAGTTTCCTGCATGGCAGACACGTAAACATTAAATACGAGCCTCGATCGGCTCTCAGGTTTCCCTGCGAATCGGCTCATGTAGCCGATTGTCCCATGGATCTGCGTTAGATCTACGATAACATGGGGTTTTGCTTCATCAATACAAGTTAAATCGATCTACGACAGTTTAATGCTTTCACCACATAATTGGAACATCCTACACGTAATTGAGCCTGGCAGATACGAAAGATAACAGAGAAACTAACCCTAGAGGAGGCCAAAAAAACCAACGTAGAGTCAATTCCCGGAACAACTCCTCTAGAGTCAGCAAACCCTAATCTTACGTACTACTGGATCGTTCAACCCGTTTGCAAGGCCTGATCATGCAGATATCAAACTAATCCTTGGCGAACAAGGAACAACTATAACAGATCAAATCGACTGAATAAAGACTAAGCAAGATGCTGTCCTTACACCCAAAATAGGTGCAAAGGCAGCGAGATCTCTAGGGGCAGCATGACTAAGCAAACATAACGAAAAGTACCGATGCTAGCCCAAACAGATCTATGATAACAGTATTACTCGCCATCAACAAGGCTTCAGTACGAGCAACACCAAAGAACGCATAAGCAGATGCTGCCTAGATCGCGAGATGCGATCTAGGCAGCACGACGCTTACCTGAAAGAAACCCTAGAAACAAGGGGTGGCGATGCGCCGAGATTGTGTTTGTTGTGAACGTGATCGTCCTCCTTTCTCAATAACCCTAGGTACATATTTATAGTCCGAAGACTTTCTATCTTTGGAATAAACCTAAACGTAATCTACCACAATTATACAGATACACGGGCAATTTAGCCCAAATCCACGCGCAAGGCCGATCCAGCCACCAAGCCCATCTTGATTGCGGCCCATCTCCTTATTTGGCCAAAATGTGGCGATAACAACATCATAAATAGTAAAATGATGAAACATGCATTTGTATCAATGACAAATAAAAGAATAGAGTTGCTAACCTCGATCGAGGAGGAAAGAACGAGGAGAAGACCTAAGTATCGCTCGGGCACCTCATATCATCTTTATTTTGTGTGAGCTTAAGTTGGTTCATGCTCTTAGGCATTTCATCAAACACCTCTTGTGCATAGGGGAAAAAACCTAACTAGCACACCCCCTCTCACACCTTCCAAAGGAAAAAAACAAAGGAGAAGGCTGGTGGGCGGCTGTATTTATAGGCAGGACCTCTAGCACCGGTCCGTGTCCAAAACCGGTGCAAAAGGATAGCCTTTAGCACCGGTTCGTGCCACGAACCGGTGCTAAAGGTCTGGCGCCTGCCACGTGGCAGACGCGACACCTTTAGCACCGGTTCGTGGCACGAACCGGTGCTAATGGTTGCTAACAAACCGGTTCTATAGCTCCACGGGCTCAATTTAGCTCTCTGGCAGCTCGAACCGGTGCTAAAGAACTCCTTTAGTCTGGGTTCGTAAGCCAACCGGTGCAAATGCCGTTTGGAGCAAAAAACGAAAGCCCTACTACTAGTGCACGTATCTATTGACTTGTCTGAGATGTCGTCGAGGCAGATCATGAGATCTTCGAGTTGGACTCCGGTATCGAAATTTTCCGTTGTTTCGTCGTCCTCTGCGATTTTTCCTTTTTGTACTTCTCCTAAGCTGACCGGCGAGTTTACCTCGCTGGAAGAGCCTTCAGAATATTCCATTGTTGCTGTTGTTTCGGGCGTACTTGCCGATGGATCTGGTTTCGTCGAGTCCGAGAGGCGGGATGAACCTGATGGTCCAATGAAGATGCTCAAACTTCCGATTGTTAACTCCATCTCTTGACTTCCGTCGAGTTCTGTACTGTTGTTGGCTAAAAGCGAAAAAGCCATCGAATTCATGATTCCAACGCCCAGAGTCCCCACGGTCGGCGCCAATTAACGAGGGTTAACTCGGCAAATGTCCTAGATGAAGGACTTAGGATCGGGGGAAGAGAGCGTCGGATGAACTCGAAGGTAAGGTTAGTTGAAATAAGTGTATATCGAAAGTAAACTTGGGTGTTCAACATGGCTTGTTTTCAATCTGGCCTACACCGTCCTCTCCTGGCCCCTATATATAGGTGGCCAGGTCTCAAGTATCGGGTAGGGTCCGATACAGATTACAATATCGACATACGGTAAGAACTCGTATATCGACTATCATTACAATTGGGCCTAGCTTAACGGGCCTAAGGGGTACTTAACTAACAGGCTCTATTAACTATATCCTTATCAACCACGGTTCAAACATCATTCGATTTTGTCATTCGCGTGAATCATGACGCCAGTCCACAGGCAAGTAATTACAGAACCCCAATGTCTTGATCAGCCATATCTTATCAAGAAAATATATGTTATGTACATGTATTTCAGCAGTTCTATGAATATGATTATATAGCCTCAAAAAAATTAATATGATTATGCATACAAGGGAGTGGAGAAGAACTAGCTGGGGTGGTCTCCATCACGTTCAGTGGCTCCCATACTTTCGTTATCTAGCCCTCAATAAGACTATAATGTGGCTCGCTGATTGCATAGTTTAAACATGTCATGCATGCATATATGTTTATGGGAAGCTGGCCGTCGCTCAACGTTCCCGTCGGGGAGCGTGAAAACCTGCACGTCAGGGAAGAATAGACCCGCAACTAGCGAGCCAGCGTGTCCTGGCCTCTGGTACGAGGAGACGATGCGTTTAGGGGATTTATCATTCCGCGGCGGCGCTGCCAGTTGCAGTGCTCGACAACGGAAATATGTTTTTTTTAGCAGAGACAACGGAAAGATGTGAGTCAGCATTGCTTGACCGGGCTAGCTTTGCTCCTTTCGGCTGGTTGAGCTAGCACGAGTGATGTGGCCTATAGCCTCTGCGGATGTGCAAGCAACGGCCTAATCGTACATGTTGGATATACCTAAGAGTATCTAAAAAGGGCCAGAACAATTACGACTCTGTTGCATCAACGCTAGATTTCATCAATTCAAAAAAACGCTTTATTTCATGCTAAGTCAAATTAAACTCTATTTCATGGAGACTAATTCTATATATCATTAGAATTATATCCCATTTGCATTCTATGGATTTATATAAACTGATTTAACGTAATTATGAAATTGATCTATCAGACTGTAACTTTTCACAGTGCAATACTTTCTTGCCGTGGAGCGATCCCAATGTCACCTCAACCAACCAAAAATAGCTACGGTAATTACAAGCTTGCAGATCCGCTCAGCCCGTGACCTCCCGGTGATGGAATCGCGATTACCCTCATATTGTCGTGCCGAGATCAACTAGGTTTTCTCTCCCGATACAACGCACGGGTATTTTTCCTAGTATAAATAAAAATTAAAAATTGAACAGGAAAGAGCGCTAGAAGCACGTACGCTATTAAAAAAAAGGAAAAGAATTCGTGCAATCGGAGGAAGCAACCTGGACAGAAAAACATGTAATAGACACGTTCACTACTGTGTCACGTCACGTTTTTTTTTTTTGAGGGGAAGCATAGCACTTTATTGAACTAAAACATTGTTATGGATACAAAGATCGGCAGGGGGCTGAAGAAGCCAAACCCGTCGTCCAAAACTACTAGAAGAAACAGAACGTGCCAGCCTATGGGCTTCCTTATTTGAATTTCTACTCTCATGTTTAAACGAAACCTCAGCGAAAGAAGCCGCTGAGTCCTTTATCTCCTCTAGGACCATGCTATATGCTCCTAAATAGGGCCTCGCCATGTCGCTAATCACAGCCAAGCAGTCCGAAGCCACCGTGATTCTCTGAACATGCAAATCCTGGGCCAAGGCAAGAGCCTCACGGCAAGCCATTGCTTCAAGGACCGAAGGCTCAGAGATACCCTCGACGGTGAGACTTGAAGCTCCAAGAAAGAATCCGTCCGCCCTACGGCAGACCACTGCCACTGCACCCCCGGTGAGGATTTTCGAAGCGCTGCATCCACGTTTATCTTTACACAGCCCTCAGCCGGGGGTAACTGTGTCACGTCACGTGGTATCGAACGAACGAAGGCATGATAGAAAGTTAAGTGCTAATGGGCTGAGCCCACTAAGGAAAACCTTAAGCGAAACGGTAGCGGCATAGCGCGCGCGCGCTACTGATTCGATCGTCTTTTTTTGGGTTCGTGGTGCCGTGGTGGGCTGCCGATTTTGTAGTAGTAGTAGTATAAGCACTGCCGGGCCGTTTATCAGAGAGAAAACCCTAGTCGAAGTCTCGAACTCACGGCATCTCCAGCACTTCTCCCCTTCCCAGCCCCCGGCCGCCGCTGACAGCTGCGCGAAATCTCCACCTCCTCGTGTTGTGCACTCGACGTCGACCCGGTTCAGACCCTGCAGCTCGCCGCGGAGCCCGCCACCCTCTTCTCCGGTTTGCTGCTCCTCCTCCTCAGACACCCCTCGTGTGTCCGGCAGCCGGTAAGTGCTCTTGCTTTCATCTTTTTTGTTGGAGAACGCGGAGGTGACCTACAATTACTTGCACAAGTTTGAAGATCACGATCACTGTTGATATGTGCAGACTTTCTTTTACTTACTCGTGAAGAATATATTCCGGAAAGAAGATACTAATCCACAAACAATGGCGACTGTGATGAGCGACTTGCCGGAGCTGCTTTATTGTGGGAAAGGAGAACACGCTGATCCACAGACTACGGGGATTGTGACTTGCCAGCTGCCTGAGCTGCCTCAGGACATCTTGATTGATATATTTTCCCGCCTCGAGATCCCTGACCGCGCGCGTGCAGGCTCTGTGCGCCCCTCCTGGCGTTCCGCCTACACCAGCCTACTCAGCCTTGTCAAGTACAAACAGTCCCAGATGCCGTGCCTGTTCTACACTGCTGAATATGCTGGGAAGAATGTTGTATGCCTCTACAATCTCTTGGAGAAGAGGGTTTACAAACTGCCGCTGACAGACCCGCTCCTCCGCGGTAGGTTCATGATTGGATCGTCCCAGCAGGGCTTGCTAGTTACAGTTGATGAGAGATCGGAGATGCAACTCGTCAATCCGATTACTTGTGAGCAGATTGACCTCCCTTCGGTGACCACCATAGAACAAGTGAAGCCCATCTATGATGACTCTGGTGCTGTCCACTTGTACGAATTCTCGTTGCACACTGCAAAAAAGGTTCTCTGCCCCCCAGAAATATTTGCTCTTGATGAGCTACGGGAGGTTCTCCAACACAAGGCTTTTGTGTTTTCTGATACATCCACTAAAAGCTTAATTGTGGTGCTCATCCACAATCCTCATCGCCAGCTCTCATTTGCAAGGATCGGGGATGTTAGTTGGACCTGGCTGCCGCCGCATGCCTTATTTGATGACTGCACCTACAGGGATGGACTATTGTATGCTGTGAGCACATATGGAGAAATTCACGCCTTCGACCTTACTGGCCATAAGGTGACATGCAAGATGATTTTGGGGAGGGCCGAGGTTGTAAAGTGTAGCAGCATGTATATTGTACAAGCTCCATGGGGCGATCTTCTGCAAGTTTGGAGATCATTTAAAGATTATGAGTTAGAACCTGAGCCTGGAGCATTTGAATATTGGAACACTGGCAGAATTAGGATATATAAAGTTGACTTTGCAGGGAAAAGACGTGAGAAAGTCAGGTGCTTGGGTGACCATGTGTTGTTTCTTGGGCATAACCAAACGCTTTGTATCAGTGCCAAAGAATATTCTGGTCTCAAGGCAAATCATGCATACTTTACTGACGATAGTATTTTATGGACAAAGGGATTTCAGAATAATCGCCGTGATATAGGAATTCTCAACTTGTATGATAACAGCAGGGAGGAAATCGTGTCACCTCAACTTTGGTCTGATTGTCCAGCTCCCACGTGGATTACACTTGATCCTAGAAAGTTGAAGGTGGTTTTAAATCACATTTGATTTTTTTTCTATGTTTAGTGACGATGTTAGCATAATATACATCAGATGAAATTCTCATGTTAATCCTCGAGTTGATATAAGTGACAGATCCTTCATCATCACCAAATTTGTGTGCAATGATATCTCTGTTGTAATGTTCATCTCCATGGCTTGGTTTGGAAAATAATAGCATGAACCACTGTCAGTTTCTTCCAGTAGTTTGCATGCTTAAATAATGATCATGCTTGCAAGAAATTGTAAATTGTCTTCCTAGTCCTAAAGAATAATGGAGATAAAATCACACATTCTGAATTTTAAAAGAGGGATCGTTTATGTTTCATGTGCTTTGTCGATTAACCATGGGGAAATATGAACTTCACAAGATAGATAGAATGCACAGTGTTATCATAAACTAATACGTACAACCCACCTAAATTATCAGATACTATCTCCGTTTCAAAATATAGTGTGTTTTCAAAAGCTAACGGAGGTAATAAGCTATTTTGTAGATTTGAACCACTAGCCAATCCAGCGCCTCTGTGATGCAACCATATGCACTATGTAATCTATTAAAAATATGTACCAGCGCTGCCAACCAATGTACAACCACGGTAAAAAGCCTCATCCACTATGTAATCAGTAGGCGTATTAGTAGCAATATAAAATAGAACACTTGCCCAGCCTCATCCACTATTTAATTGTAACCCAGTATATATACTAGCGCTGGCAACTAATGTGTGTTATAAAATGAAGCAATTTTCTTAATATCCTAGCTTGTCTTACTTCTACCCAATATATACAATCGTGAAAAAATTAAGCTTACTCTATTACGCATATATACCAGTCCTGAGAAAATTAAAATTACTCTACTACGCATCATAACAAATCATGACCACTGAAAAAAAACAGCCATAAGCAATTCAGCCCACAGATAACCTACCCGACCCATTAAGTCCAATGAAATGTTGCTCTTTCAACACGCGGCTGTGCACTAAAAAACAATTAAGACAAATCATGTACGCCGAAAAATGTAACTCCAAGGGCGCTGCAAGCTTACTAGTTTTGATTAAAACATGGGCGCTGCTAGGAATCGGAAGCCGATTTCCACTTCCCATCGGACCCTGTTTGACCGTCGGATGAGAAGGACCAGGACCATATAATTTTGAAGCAGTCCCGCATATTTAATTTCATGAATTGGGAAACATTGCATGCTTCCATCTTTAATGATTCCATAATGTACGTCCATTAACGTCGCTCTCCTCTTCATATTAGTATTTGTGCGCTTCACAGGAGGCATTGTGTGCTTCACAAGAGTACTTACCATCCATTCCTCTAATTACAAGAAATTCCAAATTTTCTTCTATTAACCCAATTATTCTTGAAAATGTTCAGTATGATATTTGTTTGTTTGTTCTGATATTTGTTTGCTGTGAGTTGTATGATGCTATGACGTGTGTGAACCTTTTATGCTTGCATGCTTATGTGTGCTATTGTTTATCGGTGCTAGATTCGAACGACACCAAGCGTACCGAGGAAGGGGAAGTGTTTGAGTATCAGGAAGAAGACCAGGGACAAGCTATTAAGGCAAGCCATCTAAACTTGTTGCATATCTGATCCCAGTTTTACCTATTGCATGATTTATTACTGTTTATGAAATGCATCGTTTTCTGTTGCTATTGACTCTAAATAGCAATTGTTGGCGACTTGGCTCCACGAGTCAAATGATATCATCCTCATGGATGACCCCTATCTTGACACCTACTTATTCCCCAGAATTAGTGGCGTGATGGTTAGCATCACAGCCTTTGGAAAACCTTGTAGTGGAGCAAACACTCCAGGTTGGGAACACTCAAAAGGAGATTTCAAAAATGTCTTCAAAAACATTGGAATAAGAAGCTATTCCATTGAAAATTTTCAAAAGTGAGTTTTGAAAATGAGGTGGATGGATGCTCATGAGTTGGATAAGGTGGTTTTTAAATGACATTGGTGATCACTAAGTGTTTGCTCAGAATAATTAACCCGTGCAACCACAATTACCCTGGTATGGGACGGGGCGTAGCGGAGTAGCTTGTTCACTTGGGTATGGGGCCTCCAAATGTAATGGCAGTCCGACCATGGACACCTCTTCCATGGCACCCTGGGTAGCAGCGGTTACTCAGGCTCGCATTGTCACCTTTTTAGGGGGCAGGGGTACAACCTAGGGGCCCTCATTGAAAACGCCTACAAGTGATAGAAGGGTTCCGGAGGGTCAAGTGGGCTGGGGAATTTGCAACTCCTGGGTCAAACAGCTGATTGCTGGATGAATGACCAGCCCGTTGGGAACCCCAAGAGAAAGGTATGATGAATATAGCAGCAAGGTTTTCCCTCAGTAAGAAACCAAGGTTTAATAGTTCAGGAGAAGAGCGGACAATACGACTGAAGGTGATGCTTGGTAGCCTAGTGACACACCAACAAGGGCGCCGTTTCACGATAAAACGAGTTGGCGAGTCTTCAGCTAGTAGCAACGCGGAACCTGCACACAACACAACCAAATACTTTGTTCCCAACTTGTGATGAGGTTGTCAATCTCACCTATTTGCTTGAAACAAAGGGTATGAGCGTATCGAGTGGAAAGTGATAATAGTATGCGAGTAAAGTAAATAGTGCGAGTAAAGTAAACAGTGCGAGTAAAGTAAACAGGTGATAGCAATATGATAGAAATAGGACCGGGATCCACAGTTCACTAGTGGTGTCTCTCCATAAGATAAATAACACATGCTGGGTAAACAAATTACAGTTGGGCAATTGATAGAATAAAGATAAACGTGATATGTCAAGAAGATCACTATGCGATTTACTCTGGGCATTA
The DNA here is from genome assembly GCA_007115705.1 of Dactylis glomerata. Classification (NCBI taxonomy): domain Eukaryota; kingdom Viridiplantae; phylum Streptophyta; class Magnoliopsida; order Poales; family Poaceae; genus Dactylis; species Dactylis glomerata. The sequence continues at coordinate 3,578,613 of QXEO01000548.1, read as the reverse complement.
CAACAAAATACATAGATTGCCATCCAACTGCATCTATGACTAATAATCCACTCACGGAGATATCATTCAAACACCCCATGAGTATTAAGTTGCGAACAACGGATAATTGCATTAAGCAAAGTGTGTAATGTAAACAAAGCATATGCCCTTGAGCATATGAATGTTGTTTTCTCCCTAGTAGCAACAGCACATCTACAACCTTAAGGGTTTCTGTCACTCCCCCCAGGTTAAATAGGGGCATGAACCCACTATCGAGCATAAATACCCCCTCTTGGAGTCACTAGCAACTACTCGGCCAAGATAGCTACTAACAACGGAGAGCATGCAAGATCATAAACAACATAGAGATAACATAAGGTATATTTTAGTATAGCAACTCAATCATAACACCAATATTCATCGGATCCCAATAAACCAAACATGTAGAATTACATAACGGTGATCTCAATCATGTAGGGCAGCTCATGAGATCTAAACATGAAGCACATGGTGGAGGAGACAACCATCTAGCTACTACTATGGACCCATAGTCCAACATGGCGATGAAGAAGACCTCCGGTGGCGATTCCCCTCTCCGGCAGGGTGCCGGGAAGAGCTTCTGGATCCTCCCGATCTTCGGGTCGACGGCGGCAGCGGATCGCGATGTGTTCTAGAAAATTGATTAGGTCCTTAGGTTTTTTCCGTCGGGGGGTCTTTATAGGCGAAGGGGCATCGTCAGGAGTGGCCCAAGGCGCCCTCACACGTAGGGGGCGCGGCCAGGGGCTGGGCCGCGCTGCCCTGGTGTGTGGGGCCCTCGTGGCCCCCCTCCAACTCCTCTTCAGATCTCTAGAATCCGGGAAAAATAAGACTTCAGGAACTTGTTTCGTCCAATTCCGAGAATATTTCCTGTGTATCACTTCTGAAACACAAAAACAGCAGAAAACAGGGAACTGGCACTATGGCAACTTGTTAATAGGTTAGTTCCGTAAAATGCATAAAAGTGCCACGAAGTGTAATGAAACAGTAGGTAAATGGTGTAAAAACAAGCATGGAGCATCAAAAATTATAGATACATTGGAGACGTATCAAGCATCCCCAAGCTTAACTCCTGCTCGTCCTCGAGTAGGTAAGTGATAACAAAAGAATAATTTTTGAGGTGACATGCACCTACACAATCTTGATCATATATGTAAGCATTTGTGAGCTGGGATCATAAGAACTTAAAACATGGGCATAAAAGATATAATCTTAACAATAAGGACTTAGCAACCATGTTATAACATGCAAATAAACACAAACAAAAGATCATGAAAATGAAACAATGAAAGTCAAACATGTGTTCAAATCATAAGGAAAAACATACAAATGGTTTTCAGCTTGTCCTTCATAGAGAACAAAACATAAATGCATAGGACACCTTCAAGTTTAAGAGGGCGACTAGATACAAATAATTTGAGAACAACTGAAACCAACATCATGAATCAAATCAATGAAAACTTTGGGACAATGCATATTACACTAAGAATGACAACTATGCTCTCTTAATGGTGCATAAAGATAGAAGGTGGTGAGTCAACATAAAAGTAAAAGAAAGGCCCTTCGCAGAGGGAAGCAGTGATTACAAGTTTTATAGACCTTCAAAAATTATGTTACTTACCGGCTTTGAGCTCTCATTGCCCCCATCATAAGCATCTTGAATGGTTAAAGTTAATGCGAGAACAATTATGATGCATATGCTTAACAAATCATAAGTCGAAAACCTCGTGCCTCGTGAATACGAGTACCCAAATCTCATGTTATTTTACTTAGAGTCCCAAGCAAGGCTCTTGTCATTGTAAGTATATATGTATCATCGAAAACCGCCAATGGGGTACCTCCATGCCCGATGACATGGAACAAGCCCACATCAAAATGATAGGACAAGCAGACAATGAATACCTCGATATCTATTTTATTTGCCATTTTGTTTAGCTTTTTATTTTGAGATGCGTCGTTGAATATCCACCATGGGTATGCTGCAAATTTCCACCATGAATTATGCATGGCTTAGATTGGCGGCTGTAACACCAGAATTTCCAGAAATTCAAAGTGCCTGTTATGTATTCCACCACAATCCCAGAATCATTGTTGTGATACACATAACATAGTTGGTAACCAGTTCCATAGACATTACAATATGAATAGTTCAAATACAAATGGTCATAGTGACCAAGTTCATATTACAACACAATATAGCAGCGGAAATAACGTCTTTGGGTCCATGCCTTCACCCTACAGGCAATGGCGACTCAGGAGATGATCTTAGTTCTGGTACTCGTCTTCATAACCTTCCTCCGGATAATCTTCCCCATAGTCTGGCCAAGTTGATAGGCAGGGACACAGCCATGAGTACATTGGATGCACTCGCAAACCATCTTATGAACAAAATGTTGAAATAGATATGAATGGTTGATATGGTGGTCTAAGCACTAAGTTTATTTGCAGAAGCTAGTTTTGTTTCCCAAGAATGTTCATTAGTAGAGAAGAAGATTTAATTCTCTAAGTTCAATCTAAAGAAGAACTTCAAGTGTTGGTCAACATCAATGTCAAGTCAAGTCATTCACCAAGTTCACCATAAGTTGTTAACATTCTTGACAAAAGTCAAGTACAGCTTGCCAACTGTCCATGACTGTGGACGCGGCTATTTGAATAGTTTTGAAACCTCTGCAGAGGGGTACACTTTACCCACACGATTCGATACATCTGCCGGGAGAAATCCATGGATTATCATACACCAAGTATGCAAGGTTCAGACAATCAAACAAACTCTTTCACTTGTTCACTCTAGTATAGGATCCTTTCCTAGAGCCCGAGACACGGACATCTCCGTTTCGGCGTCGCTAGTTTTGCCCGTTACAGGATGCTGCATGAATGGAAATTTCCACCCGGTTTGGAAGTACCCGCGCACGGTGCACTTCTATAAAGGATGATACAAGGTCTCCCATACTAGGGTAGACAAGCTACGGACTAAGCCCCTTCCCATTTAGGGGTAATGTGGTTGTACGGTATGGTTGGCTCACATAGTACATCACTCATTATCATTTAGAAATACATTCCATAGTCCTTATTCCAGATTATTTTCCTTCATAAAACCATCATGTAGGTGAAGTCTCCAATTCAAGTTTTCAAGTTCAAGTCACCATTTTAAGTAGGGTTCCCCTTATAGATGGCCTCAATTTTATTAGCGACTAAGCAACTATTATGAGTGATGCTACCACTAAGGAGGTGTAAAATAAACCCAGTTTGATACTCTTGCTAAGCAAGGTACCACTATACAACTATTCTTCTAGAGTAGTAATTCAATCATGCAATTTATTTAGGAGCAAAAAGAATGCAATAGGAAAACTAGGCATTGGGAGTATGAATCAAAACATGGCTTGCCTTGGTTGGCAAAGTGTCCTGAATAGTCCTCTTCTTCTTGATAAAATCCCCCCTCAATATCCTCTTCAGCAACACTAGCATCTAATAATGATAACAAAATACACACAATCACTAAGTAATACCAACAACACGCCAAGCATACACTCTTGTTCTCAAACAATAATAGCAAGGTTGGATTTCATTTGGGTTGGTTTACAAGTTTTTCTTCATGTTTCAATTAAGTATGCAAGTTGAGTTTTCTACAATCTGCCATGTGTTACCATCCTTTAACATGGGCATGAATTCAGAGGTGTTAGGGCTAGTTTAAGAATAGAATTATTAATTAAGTAGCTTAGTGGTTGAAGTTAAATAACAAGCTAAAGGTGAATTGGGGTTTATCATTTTATGCTACAAACTATAATTGAATTAGAAGTTAATTAAGGCTACTAACAAGATTTCAAATGGTAAAGGTTGTAGTAACCAGTAGGTAGGTTAGTTTAGGAGTTCATAAACTTAAGTTCAAGATTTTATAAACTCTACTTAAGTTTCTAAAATAATTGCCAAGGTTATTAGGGCTACAGTTAAATTGTTTTTATCAAATTGAATGGCTAACTCAAATCATATTCTAACTAATTTCAAAGGCTAGATAATTTTCTAAGCTTTCCAACGCATATTTATTTGCTAGAAATGAATTTGTAAAACTCCCGAAATTGAATTTGCAAAACAAGTCGGAATACAAATTCGAAATGGGCGGGAAATTAATTAAACGGAAATGGATCAAATTTTAACGAAAGCTGGGCCATTTCCGAAGAAACCCGAATGAGCCAGCCCAACATCTCGTAACCGAGCGGGAGAGGTTTTTCATTTTAAACCTGGCAGGTGGAGCCCACCGGTCAGGTCACTTATTAACACCGAATCGGTAAGTTGCTGTTGGATTAGAATCCAATGCCGCTCGGGCATCGTCTTCCTCTGGGCAGCGAGAAAGCTCACCGGCATTGGCAGGGGTACAGCTCAATGGCGAGGCTCAACGGAGAGGAAGCAGATCTTGTCGGCGGTGAAGCAGAACGGCGGCGGCAGCTTGACTCCTCCACCAGGCACCGGCGGCAACTCCAACGACTGCCGGAATCCTTCGGAACGCGACGGCTCGGGCTTGCAGAATTCGAACGTTTCCGAGGGAGAGAAGCAGAGCGGGAGGCTGGGAAGTGGTGTTGCGGTGGTGTGGTGTTCTGAGGCATCGAGGGGGCCTTTTTATAGGGTCGAGAGAGGACGGGAGCTAGGGTTTCCAGAGGTGGCTGTGGCGGGAAAATTTCTGGGCGCGGCGGCTCTGGCGGTGACGTTCGGTTGAGGGGACGGGTCGTGGGTGATGCGGCTCCTCCGCTCGCGTGCTGGCGTCGCTCGCTGACCTCGGCAACGTCTCAGAGGCGTGCTGGCTGGTCGGGTGACAGGGAGGCAGTGGAGGAACTTTTTCCACCATCCACCGGCCGGGATTCGGCTTGACCCAGTGAGAGATCGACAACGGAGAGGCAGGGGGCATCGTCGGGTATGCTGAGGTGGGCAAGGACGTACGGGATGGCGTTGGCTATAGTGCTCTGCGTTTTTCTGAATTTTTGCTCATAGGGTGTTCGATCAAATGCCCGCATGAATTAAAATTTTGAATTTTTGAAAACTTTCACTTTGTGTTGTCAACATATTAAACAAGGATTCTAGAGATATTTTTATTGAGCAGAAAGATGATGTTTTGCAGAAATCTTATTTCAAATTTGGGGTATGGTCACTGTTTCAGATTCAAACTTTGGCAGATGTTTGAGTGGAGTTATGATTTGAATTTTTGTTTGAAAATTCTTAGTCAAGTAAGTATGTAGTTTGGTCAAGCTCAACTAACTGACCATACCCTTAGTTGAGTTACAGATTTCTTAATCTAAGGGTCCAAAGTAGTGTAGTGGTTAACTTTTCCTAGATCAAACTTTTCTGTTCTTTTCTTTATTTCTTTTGCTTCTGGTTTTCTTAGTTCTTGTTTTTCTTCTATGATGTTTATGCTAGCTAGGGTTTTATTATCTTAACCACACACAACAATTTCTAATACACATACAATCATAGAAAGAGATCTTTATGTAAGACTATGCACACATGCAATATGAAGTGAAATTTTTATCTTGGTCCAAAATTTGGCACTTGAATAAGATGAAATAGGTTACAAAGTTTTGGGTTGTTACAATCTTCCCCCTTAAAAAGAATCTCGTCCTCGAGATTCACTAACTAAGAACTGAAAAGATTGGGAAATTCATTCTGAAGGTAATCTTCTCGTTCCCAAGTGGCTTCATCTTCGGTATGATTACTCCACTGAACTTTTAGGAACTTGATGCTTTGGGTTCGAGTGGTTCGATATGCTTCCTCGAGGATACAGATAGGTCAAATCCTTATTGATGTCCACAGAACGGTGATCAATATTCTTGAAAATTTCTGGCTTCTCAGGAACTTCAAGACATTTCTGAAGTAGAGACACGTGGAAAACATCGTGCACTTCCGACAATTCAGGGGGCATTTCCAACTGATAGGACACTTCTCCTCTGCGGCCTAGTATCTTGAAGGGTCCAATATACCTTGGTGCAAGCTTTCCTTTTACTTGGAATCTCTGCATTCCCTTGAGAGGTGACACTCTAAGATAGACAAAATCTCCAATCTTGAAGGTCAGTTCTCTATGTCTCTTGTCAGCATAACTCTTTTGTCTAGACTGGGCTGCCTTGAGATGCTCACGAATCATGCGAACCTTCTCCTCAGCTTCTTGCAGAATGTCTGGTCCAAATATCTTACTGTCTCCAGTTTTAGACCAATTCAAAGGGGTATGACACTTTCTTCCATATAAAGCTTCAAATGGGGCCATTTGCAAACTGGCTTGATAACTGTTGTTGTAGGAAAATTCTGCGAAAGGCAGACAATCTTCCCACTTAGCCCCATAGGCTAGAACACAGGCTCGCAACATATCTTCAAGTATTTGATTTACTCTTTCAGCCTGTCCATCAGTCTGAGGGTGGTAAGCTGTGCTAAAGGCTAATTTGGTTCCCAAGGCTTGATGCAAACTTCTCCAAAATCTTGAGGTGAATTGGGTGCCTCGATCAGAAACTATGGTTTTAGGGACTCCATGCAAACTAACAATTCTGGATAAATAGAGGTCTGCCAGCTGTCCTGATGTATAAGTGGTCTTGACAGGAATAAAGTGGGCAACTTTGGTCAGTCTATCCACAATAACCCAGATAGAGTCATTTTCGCGGCTAGACCTTGGAAATCCAGTGATGAAATCCATTCCAACTGATTCCCATTTCCATTCCAAAACTTGCAAAGGTTGCAGCAGTCCTGCAGGATGTTGATGTTCAGCCTTGACTCTTTGACAAATGTCACACTTGGATATGAACGATGCAATTTCACGCTTTATTCCATGCCACCAAAACTGTTCCTTTAAATCTTGATACATCTTGGTTCCACCGGGATGGATGGAGTAAGGTGTCTCATGGGCTTCCTTCATAATGACTTCCTTCAGTTCTGAATCAGCAGGCACACAAATACATCCTTTATACCAGAGAACTCCTTGATCATCTTCCTCAAATCTTGGCACCTTGCCGGAACTAATTCTGCGCTTAATTCCGTCAATACTCTCATTTCCCTTCTGGGCTTCTTTGATTTGGCTCATCAAGGTGGGTTGAAACTCAAGGTTGGCTAAGAATCCTTGACTGACTAATTCCAATCCAAATTTTTCAAACTCTTGGTGCAACATGGGTTGCTCCTCTTTGATCATCATATTCAAGGTGCATGGCTTTCTACTCAATGCATCGGCCACTACATTGGCCTTCCCGGGATGATAATGAATTTCAAGATCATAATCCTTGATTAGCTCTATCTATCTTCTTTGCCTCATGTTCAACTCCTTCTAGGTGAAAATATACTTCAAACTCTTGTGGTCGGTGTAGATCTTGCAGTGGTTACCCATAAGATAATGCCTCCAAGTCTTCAAAGCTAGAACTACGGCTGCTAACTCCAGGTCATGGGTTAGATAGTTTTCTTCATGAGGTCAAAGCTGCCGGGAGAGGTAAGCTATGACCTTGCCTTCTTGCATTAACACACAACCAAGTCCAAGTTTGGAGGCATCGCAATAGACATCAAAGTTCTTGGTGATATCGGGCATGGTTAGGATGGGGGCGGTCACCAATCGCTTCTTGAGCTCTTGAAAACTTTCTTCACACTTAGGGGTCCATTCAAACTTCTTGTCCTTCTTCAACAATTGGGTCATGGGTCGGGCAATGCTTGAGAAACCTTCAACAAATTTGCGGTAATATCCTACTAATCCGAGAAAACCTCTAACTTCTGTTTGAGTGGTAGGGGCTTCCCATTCCATGACTAATTTGATCTTCTTTGGGTCCACTGAAACTCCTCCAGCTGATAGTACATGGCCTAAGAATCCAACTTCCTTTAACCAAAACTCACATTTACTAAACTTGGCATATAGCTGATGCTCTCTCAGGGTCTCCAAGATTAATCTCAAATGGGTTGCATGCTCTTCTTCAGACTTGGAATAAATAAGGATGTCATCAATGAAGACAACAACAAACTTATCCAGAAACTCCATGAAAACCTTATTCATGAGATTCATGAAATAGGCAGGGGCATTGGTTAATCCAAAGGACATTACGGTGTACTCATACAATCCGTATCGGGTAGTGAAGGCTATTTTAGGTATATCAGTTGCACGGATCTTCAGTTGATGGTATCCAGTTCTAAGGTCAATCTTTGAGAAGACTTGAGCTCTAGTCAATTGGTCAAACAGATCATCAAACTTTGGGAGAGGATACTTATTCTTGATGGTAACATCATTTAGCTTGCGGTAATCAGTGCACAGTCGGCTGGAACCGTCACTTTTATCCACAAACAAGACGGGTGATCTCCAAGCGGATGAACTTGGCTGAATCAATCCCTTACTCAAAAGGTCATCCAATTGCTTCTTTAACTCCACTAGTTCAACTGGGTTCATACGATAGGGTCATTGGGCTATAGGTCCAGTTCCAGGGATAAGCTCAATGATAAACTCAATATCCCGATCCGGTGACATTCCGGGTAACTCATCGGGAAAAACATCTGGGTACTCACAGACGATGGGAACTTGCTCTAGAGTTGGTCCTGAGATACTCTTATGACATCTGGTGGTTTGGGGTGGTTTTACAGACACATGTTTTACTACAATTCCAGTGCTACTCTTCATGGTGATGGTCTTTTTGGCACAATCTATCACTCCTTGATGTTGTGACATCCAGTCCATACCCAAGACTACTTCCAATCCCTTGGTTCCTAACACAATCAAATTGGCTAAGAATGCTATCCCATGGATTTCTATGGGCACTGCCAAGCAGGTCCAAATAGCCTTTGTTATTGACCCAGGTATTTGTACAGACATGGTATTTTTCAGGGGTGTTTGTTGAAGTCCACTTTTATCCGCAAATAACTTAGTGATAAATGAGTGTGAAGCTCCAGAATCAAACAGAACTCTTGCAGGAACTGAATTAACATGGAACATACCAAGCACAACGTTGGTTGCTTCCTGAGCTTCTTCAACATTCATGTGATTCAGATGGCCTCGAGGATGGGGCTGGTTTCTTGGTGGATAATTCTTGCCATTTCCAACATGGTGCTGCTGCTGAGCAGGGGCAGTAGTCTTGGATGCATCATTCAGCTTCTTTGGGCATTCATTGGAGTAGTGCTCCTTGATTCTGCACTCATAACAGGTAACACCAGACTTATCACCAGACTTGGGCAGCGCAGGCGCACCATTTGGCCTTGGAGTGTTGGGGTTGAAGTTGTTGCCATTAGGTCTTGGAGGTGTACGGTTGAAGTTGTTGCCGGTCAGACGGTTGGGAAAGTTGGGACATGGAGCAGGTGCAGGTGGCCTAATAGGTTGAGGGGCAAAACCCATAGGTGGATTTCCCCTTGGCTTCTGTGAGTTGCTTGAGTTGCCTTGATACATCATATGGCGCTTGCGGTTCTCTGCAGCTTGCTTGAGTTTGCCTTCCATCTGAATGGCAGAGTCAACCAATGACTCAAGGTCGACAAAGGGAATGCTAACCAAGACACATTGCATCTCATCATGAAGTCCATTCAGAAAGCTCTCTTGCTTCTTCTCATTGGTGTTGGTGTCATCTGGGGCAAACCTAGACAAGGTAAGGAACTTGTCATGGTAGTCAACCACAGACAGGGAACCTTGCTTCAGATTCCTGAACTCATCTCTCATTCTTTTGACTAGACCCAAAGGAACATGGGCTTTGCTGAACTTGCTCTTGAACTCCTCCCAAGGCATCACATACCCTTGGGCTTGCATTGCACGAGTGCTATCCCACCAAGCTCTTGCGGCTCCCGCATGATAGTGGGTGGTGTACAAAACCTTCTCATGCTCGCCAACTCCGGCGACTTCCAGATTGTTCTCCATTGTATGAAGCCAATCATCAGCATCTAAGGGTTCTTCAGACTTAGTGAACATGGGTGGATTGGTGTTTTAGAAACTCCTCAGCTTGGATCGGTGATCACCATTGCCATAGTTCTCTCCTTCACCATGGCCATTTCTATTGCCATTGTTGTGGTTCATTGCCACCTGGGTTAGTTGCTGAAGAGTGGCCAAGTTAGCTTGGCGCTCAGCTCAGGCTACTTCTCGATCTTCTATGATCAACCTTAGCAGTTGTGCCACTTCCGGGTTTGGGGGTGGGGGTGCTCGTGGCATCTGAAGATAATGGGTGTAAGACAAGAAGGAAAAACTAATTGCTAAGTTTTGAATGTAACACAAATGATGCAATTTAGTCTTACTAAGGCCTTAAGGGCCAAATTCATATTTCATTCAACAAACATCAAATATACCACACATACGAGTTCACACATTACAAATGGTTTACATCAAACCATTGTGACTCGTCTACTAGAGAGGGGGATACAACTCACACCTACACGAAGTGACTTAAAGTGAACTCATAACTAGATAACACTTGGATCTCGAATCTAAACATCGGGCTCCTCAGGGTCTTCCTCCTCATCCTCGATGAATCCAGCATCCTCATCATCCTCCTGATCATCCAGGTCCTCCATGAAATCATCCTCATCACTAATGAGGGCATTATCCTCCTTGCGGAGGTCAATGCCTTGCTCCTCATCAAGGTGGTTCTCTAGATCTCCAATGTACTCAGTCAGCTCAGCCACCTTGGCCTTCAACTCTTCAATGGTCTCATCCTTTTCCTGGCGCTGGCGGTGAAGGCTCTTGCGATCCCTGGCAAGGATCCTGATGGTGCTCCTTGCCTTCACAAGTGCGAAGTGCTCAAGGTTGGCCTAGGTACAGGCACAATCTGCCTCCTGCTGAGTGGAGTACAGCAAGAAGTCCATGTGGTCTACATATGAACTCAGCTCATGGTGCCCCGGCATGTTTGCAGGACGCCCATCTGCATCATGCTGAGCAAAGTTCCAAAAATGCTCCACCTGAATCTCCTCAACATGCAGTCCGCATAGGCGGGCAAGCATCTCCTGCATACCTCGGACCAAACCATTGGCCCAAGTGTTCTCCACAAGCTCAAACTTGATCCTTGGAGAATTTAAATCTCCCTTCTTGCCACGACAACTTGCCCTGATAAGCCACTGAAGCTCTCCATCCGGGTGCTCATTGAGCAAGGCTACCTTGAACTTCGAAAACAGACGATCCAAGAACAAGGTCAGGGTAGTGAGGTCGTGCTCGAAAACCAGGCTACCACCATGCCCTAACTGGTAGTGCTCAGTGAACACTGGGGCCATCTACAAAATTTTAGATTAGATTAAGTTAGTGATCAACCCAAGTGTGCAAAATTTTAAGTAGGCAAAAACTGAATCAGGTACAAAGCTTTGTAAATAGAGAGGAAAGACTAAGCAATTTTAAACCATAACTTATCTCTTTGCTTTTATAAAGGTTTCATCTAATACCCATTCTAACTAAGGTCTCCTATGGTCAGCCTAGGCTCTGATCCCAACTTGTAACACCAGAATTTCTAGAAATTCAAAGTGCCCGTTATGTATTCCACCACAATCCCAGAATCATTGTTGTGATACACATAATGTAGTTGGTAACCAGTTCCATAGACATTACAATATGAATAGTTCAAATACAAATGGTCATAGTGTCCAAGTTCATATTACAACACAATATAGCAGCGGAAATAACGTCTTTGCGTCCATGCCTTCACCCTACAGGCAATGGCGACTCAGGAGATGATCTTAGTTCTGGTACTCGTCTTCATAACCTTCCTTCGAATAATCTTCCCCATAGTCTGGCCAAGTTGATAGCCAGGGACACAGCCATGAGTACATTGGATGCACTCGCAAACCATCTTATAAACAAAATGTTGAAATAGATATGCATGGTTGATATGGTGGTCTAAGCACTAAGTTTATTTGCAAAAGCTAGTTTTGTTTCCCAAGAATGTTCACTAGTAGAGAAGAAGATTTAATTCTCTAAGTTCAATCTAAAGAAGAACTTCAAGTGTTGGTCAACATCAATGTCAAGTCAAGTCATTCACCAAGTTCACCATAAGTTGTTAACATTCTTGACAAAAGTCAAGTACAGCTTGCCAACTATCCATGACCGCGGATGCGGCTATTCGAATAGTTTTGAAACCTCTGCAGAGGGGTACACTTTACCCACAAGATTCGATACATCTGCCGGGAGAAATCCACGGATCGTCATACACCAAGTATGCGAGGTTCAGATAATCAAACAAACTCTTTCACTTGTTCACTCTAGTATAGGATCCTTTCCTAGAGCCCGAGACACGGACATCTCCATTTCGGCGTCTCTAGTTTTGCCCGTTACAGGATGCTGCATGAATGGAAATTTCCACTCGGTTCGGAAGTACCCGCACACGGTGCACTTCTATAAAGGATGATACAAGGTCTCCCATACTAGGGCAAACAAGCTACGGACTAAGACCCTTCCCATTTAGGGGTAATGTGGTCGTACGGTATGGTTGGCTCACATAGTACATCACTCATTATCATTTAGAAATACATTCCATAGTCCTTAGTCAAGATTATTTTCCTTCATAAAACCATCATGTAGGAGAAGTCTCCAATTCAAGTTTTCAAGTTCAAGTCACCACATTAAGTAGGGTTCCCCTTATAGATGGCCTCAATTTTATTAGCGACTAAGCAACTATTATGAGTGATGCTACCACTAAGGAGGTGTAAAATAAACCCAGTTTGATACTCTTGCTAAGCAAGGTACCACTATAGAACTATTCTTCTAGAGTAGTAATTCAATCATGCAATTTATTTAGGAGCAAAAAGAATGCAATAGGAAAACTAGGCATTGGGAGTATGAATCAAAAGATGGCTTGCCTTGGTTGGCAACGTGTCCTGAATAGTCCTCTTCTTCTTGATAAAATCCCCCCTCAATATCCTCTTCAGCAACACTAGCGTCTAATAACGATAAACAAAATACACACAATCACTAAGAAATACCAACAACACACCAAGCATACACTCTTGTTCTCAAACAATAATAGCAAGGTTGGATTTCATTTTGGGTTGGTTTGCAAGTTTTTCTTCATGTTTCAATTAAGTATGCAAGTTGAGTTTTCTACAATCTGCCATGTGTTACCATCCTTTTAACATGGGCATGAATTCAGAGGTGTTAGGGCTAGTTTAAGAATAGAATTATTAATTAAGTAGCTTAGTGGTTGAAGTTAAATAACAAGCTAAAGGTGAATTGGGGTTTATCATTTTATGCTACAAACTATAATTGAATTAGAAGTTAATTGAGGCTACTAACAAGGTTTCAAATGGTAAAGGCTATAGTAACCAGTAGGTAGGTTAGTTTAGGAGTTCACAAACTTAAGTTCAAGATTTTATAAACTCTACTTAAGTTTCTAAATTAATTTCCAAGGTTATTAGGGCTGCGGTTAAATTGTTTTTATCAAATTGAATGGCTAACTCAAATCAGATTCTAACTAATTTCAAAGGCTAGATAATTTTCTAAGCTTTCCAATGCATATTTATTTGCCAGAAATGAATTTGTAAAACTCCCGGAATTGAATTTGCAAAACAAGTATGAATACAAATTTGAAATGGGCGGGAAATTAATTAAACGGAAATGGATCGAATTTTAACGAAAGCTGGGCCATTTCCTAAGAAACCTGAATGGGCCGGTGATGCTACCGATTTGATGAAGTAAATAATCGGCCAGTTGAGAACCCCAAGAGGAAGGTGTGATGAGTATAGCAGCTTATTTTCCCTCAGTTAAGAAACCAAGGTTTAATCGTTTAGGAGAAGAGCAGACAATTACGAATGAAGGTGATGCTTGCTAGTTTGCGACAGCTTCAGACAATTTATATATGGTGCCTCATCGAAGCTTTGCTTACTAGCTGCAACGTGGAACCTGCACACAATACAACCAAGTACTTTGCTCCCAACTTGCGATGAGGTTATCAATCTCACCGGTTTGCTTGAAACAAAGGTTATGAGCGTATCGAGTGGAAAACAGTAGAGTATGCGAGTAAAGTAAACATTGTGAGTAAAGTAAATAGGTGATAGCAATATGATGGAAATAGGACCGGGGTCCACAGTTCACTAGTGGTGTCTCTCCATAAGATAAATAACACATGCTGGGTAAACAAATTACAGTTGGGCAATTGATAGAATAAAGATAAACGTGATATGTCAAGAAGATTACTATGAGATTTACTCTGGGCATTACAACAAAATACATAGACCGCCATCCAACTGCATCTATGACTAATAATCCACTTGTGGCGAAGCAATCCGAGAACTCCACAAGTATTAAGTTGCGAATAACAGATAATTGCATTAAGCAAAGTGTGTAATGTAAACAAAGCATATGCCCTTGAGCATATGAATGTTGTTTTCTCCCTAGTAGCAATAGCACATCTACAACCTTAGAGGTTTCTGTCACTCCCCCAGGTTAAATAGAGGCATGAACCCACTATCGAGCATTGATACGTCTCCAACGGATCTATAATTTTTGATGCTACATGCTTGTTTTTACACCATTTGCCTATTGTTTCCTTACACTTAGTGGCACTTTTATGCATTTTCTGGAACTAACCTATTAACGAGTTGCCACAGTGCCAGTTCCCTGTTTTCTGCTATTTTTGTGTTTCAGAGTGATACACAGGAAATATTCTCGGAATTAGACGAAACCACATCCTGAAGTCTTATTTTACCTGGAAGCTTCCAGAGATCCGAAGGAGAGTAGGAGGGGGGCCACCAGGGCCCCACACGCAGGGGCGGCGCGGCCAGGCCCCTGGCCGCACGGGTCCCGCGTGAGGGAGCCTGGCTCCCTATCTGACGACGCCCCTTCGCCTATAAAGACCCCCGATGGAAAAAACCTAAGAGCCCGATCAGTTTTCTAGAACACATCGCGATCCGCCGCCGCCGTCGACCCGAAGATCGGGAGGGTCCAGAAGCTCTTCCCGGCACCCTGCCGGAGAGGGGAATCGCCACCGGAGGTCTTCTTCATCGCCATGCTTGCCTCCGGAGTGATGAGTGAGTAGTCTACCTTGAACTATGGGTCCATAGCAGTAGTTAGATGGTTGTCTCCTTCACCATGTGCTTCATGTTTAGATCTCATGAGCTGCCCTATATGATTGAGATCACCGTTATGTAATTCTACATGTTTGGTTTGTTGGGATCCGATGAATATTGGTGTTTATGATTAAGTTGCTGTACTGAATTATATCTTTTGTTATCTCTATGTTGTTTATGATCTTTCATGCTCTCCGTTGTTAGTAGCTATCTTGGCCGAGAAGTTGCTAGTGACTCCAAGAGGGGGTATTTATGCTCGATAGTGGGTTCATGCCTCTATTTCACCTGGGGGAGTGACAGAAACCTCTAAGGTGGTAGATGTGCTGTTGCTACTAGGAAGAAAACAACATTTATATGCTCAAGGGCATATGCTTTGTTTACATTACACACTTTGCTTAATGCAATTATCTGTTGTTCGCAACTTAATACTTGTGGAGTTCTCGGATTGATTCACCACAAGTGGATTATTAGTCATAGATGCTGTTGGATGGCGGTCTATGTATTTTGTTGTAATGCCCAGAGTAAATCTCATAGTGATCTTCTTGACATATCATGTTATCTTTATTCTATCAATTGCCCAACTGTAATTTGTTTACCCAGCATGTGTTATTTATCTATGGAGAGACACCACTAGTGAACTATGGACCCCGGTCCTATTTCCATCATATTGCTATCACATGTTTACTTTACTCGCACTATTTACTTTACTCGCACTATTTACTTTACTCGCACTGTTTACTCTACTCGCATACTATATTGTTTTCCACTCGATACGCTCATAACCTTTGTTTCAAGCAAACCGGTGAGATTGACAACCTCATCGCAAGTTGGGAACAAAGTACTTGGTTGTGTTGTGTGCAGGTTCCGCGTTGCAGCAAGCAAGCAAAGCTTGGACGAGGCGCCATATATAAATTGTCCAGAGCTGTCGCAAGCTAGCAAGCATCACCTTCAGTCGTCATTGTCTCTCCTCTCCTGACCGATATTAAACCTTGGTTTCTTAACTGAGGGAAAACCAGCTGCTATACTCATCATACCTTCCTCTTGGGGTTCCCAACGGGCTTGTCATTCACCACGCACAAGGACTATTGCTGGGGGATGAAGAAGAATAATCTCACTCATCAACTAGCCATCAGCTATTTTTCTGGCGCCGTTGCCGGGAAGGAAGAGAAGACTTCTGCGAGGAGAGTTTTTCGCAGACACATCCTTCACTTTGTTATTGTTTTGCTTTACTTTATTTATTTTACCTGCATTGCTTTTTATCAAAAAACCTTAAAAAAAATTAGAATCCTTGGTAGTTGTTTTTACTTGTTTACTGTCATTTTGCTGAAATGGCCAACCCTAAAAACACCAAGTTGTGTGACTTCACTAGCACAAACAATAGTGATTTTATCTGCACTCCTATTGCACCACCTGCTACTGCTGCAAACTTTTATGAGATTAAGCCTGCTTTATTGAACCTTGTTATGAAAGAGCAATTTTCTGGTGCTAGTACTGAAGATGCTGCAGCTCATCTCAATAATTTTGTTGAGCTATGTGAGATGCAAAAGTATAAGGATATTGATAGTGATATTATTAAGCTCAAGTTGTTTCCTTTTTCTTTGAGAGGAAAAGCTAAAGATTGGTTGTTGTCTTTGACTAAGAATAGTATTGATTCATGGGCTAAGTGTAAGGATGCTTTTATTGGTAGATACTATCCTCCTTGCATAGTAATATTATTAAGTTTACTCAGTTTGATAATGAACATGTTGCTCAAGCTTGGGAAAGAATGAAATCTATGATAAAGAATTGCCCCACTCATGGACTGACTACTTGGATGATTATCCAAACCTTTTATGCAGGACTGAATTTTTCTTCAAGGAACCTACTTGATTCAGCTGCTGGAGGCACTTTTATGTTCCTTACCTTGGGCGCCGCATCAAAGTTACTCGACAACATGATGGTCAATTATTCTGAATGGCACACCAAGAGAGCTCCACAAGGTAAGAAGGTAAATTTTGTTGAGGAAACCTCTTCCTTGAGTGATAAGATTGATACCATTATGGCTATGCTTGCTAATGATAGGACTCATGTTGATCCTAATAATGTTCCTTTGGCCTCTCTGGTTGCTCAAGAAGAGCATGTTGATGTGAACTTCGTTAGAAACAATAATTTTAACAACAATGCTTATAGGAACAATTTTGCTAGTAACAATTATAGGCCGTATCCTTCTACCAATGGTAATGGATATGGTAACTCTTATGGTAATTCCTACAACAACACTAGGGCCGCGCCCTCCGAGCTTGAGGTAATGCTCAAGGACTTCATCGGTAAGCAAACTGCTTTTAACAAGTCTATTGAGGAAAAGTTAGGCAAAATTGATATTCTTGCTTCTAAAGTTGATAGCCTTCCTCATGATGTTGAACTTCTAAAATTAAAAGTGTTTCCTAATGATGTGAAAGAGAACAATGTTTTTGCTACCGCTAATGCTATTCAAGTTGGAATTGATGAAAATATTAGATTGTTAGCAAAATTGCATGCCAGGTGGGAAAGAGAAGATGAGATGGCTAGAGAGATGAAGGTATGTACCATTACTACCTCTAATGATGTTGTTCCTAATGCTAGCAATCCCCTTACTTTTATTGGTGTAGAGAAAACTCCCACTCCTTGTGTTAAAAAGCCTAAAACTGCCAAAACTTTTTCTCAAAAGAGTGCTTAAATTTTTTGGAGTGTGGGAGATGATGGCTCTATTTCTTTTAATGATTTTGATGTTGATGGCTGCAATATATCTGAAGTAATTTTGTTCTTCCAAAAGCTTGCTTTGACTCCCAATGCTAGTTCTTTAAATATTGCTTTTACTAAGCATATTACCAATGCTCTCATAAAGATTAGGGATGAAAAGTTGAAGCAAAAAGCCTCTGTTCCCAAGAAGTTAGAAGATGGTTGGGAACCCATCATTGATATGCATGTTAATGGTTATGATTTCCATGCTTTATGTGATCTAGGTGCTAGTATTTCTATCATGCCTAGAAAGATTTATGACATGCTTGATTTACCACCGCTTGAAAAATGTTATTTTGATGTTCCTATTGCTGATGTTGCTAAGAAGAAACCTTTGGGAAGGATTAATGATGTTCTTATTGTGGTTAACAATAACCTTATTCCCGTTGATTTTCTTGTTATGGATGTTGAATGCCATGCTTCATGTCCTATTATTTTGGGAAGACCTTTTCTTCGAACTATAGGTGCTATCATTGATACGAGGGAAGGTACTATCAAGTATCAATTCCCACTAAAGAAAGGTATGGAACACTTCCCTAGGAAAAGAAAGAAATTACTTTTTGACTCTATTCTTAGAGCAAATTATGAGCTTGATGCTTCATCATTTGATGTTACTTGATTCGCAATTTTCTGCGCCTAGCTCAAAGGCGTTAAAGAAAAGCACTCTTGGGAGATAACCCAATGTTTTTCTTTCAGTACTTTTTCTTTTATTTGAGTCTTGGAAGTCATTACTACTGTAATGACCGCTCCTTATCTTGTTTATTTCGTTTTTGTGCCAAGAGAAGCCTCTAATTTGAGTGAGGTAAAGATTTGGGGATGTTGCTGTCCTGAAACTGTTTTTAGTGCTGCACCGTAAAAATTCATATAAATTCTCTGTATATCTTTTGGACCTGAAATTTCTTGTGAATATGCCCCAGGTTATATCCAAACTTTTGTTAGTTGAACACTTTTTGATTTGAGCAACAGAAAATCCTTCAAAAATTCGACCTTTGTCAGCTGTTCAGTTTTGACAGATTTCTGCCAATATATGTTTTTGCTACTTTATCGCTTTCTTTTGAGTTCTTTTGATCATGGAACTTTTGGGGAGGTTGCTACAGTAGTATCTACTATATATGTGGTGGTTTTGAGTTGAAACATGAAGCAAATAGAGGATTGATTATATGTTATGCTTGCACTAATGTTGCTAATAGAATTGTGTTTAGTTTTGTATGAAGGAAGTTTTCAAGTGTAGGGATTGGAGAATGATGAGATGAGTTGAAGAATGGACAAAAGCTCAAGCTTGGGGATGCCCAGCACCCCAAGAAATATCCAAGAAGTACAAGCATCGAAGCTTGGGGATGCCCCCGAGGCACCCCTTCTTCATCGGCAAAAATCAGGTCACCTTTCAAAACACTATATTTTTATTGCTTCATGCATTATGTGTTTTTCTTGGAGCGTCAGTTGTTTTAGTTTTCTTAGTTGGTTTAGTTTGTTTGTTTGCTGCAATAAATGGTTGGACCCCAACAAATTTCCTTTGGAGAAGTTGCCTTGCTTTTCATTTGCCAAGAACACTCAATTTTTCATTCTTATTTCACCGGGTGTTCTTCTTTTTCTGCTACTGCCTTTGGTTTTCGTTTTCGCCTTGATTTGCGTTCAGACCTTGTCATATCTTTTCATCAAGGTGTATTTTTGCCTCTGATCTTTATTGGTTTTCATCAAAAGAGGTGTTTATAAAATTTCAAATGGTGATTGGAAAAGAGAAAAAGCTTTGTGCAAAATAGTGGTACAAGAAGGAGCTTGTGTAGACTGCGGCTTAGGCTTTTTCATGTCATGCTTGATGTCTTTTTGATAGTATGCTTAGTGGTTTTGCTATAGCATGACTTGTCTCAAATAACTGAGATTGCTTAATGAGCCTTTGAAAAAATCATGCGTTGTTTTTATTGTATGGAAGCATTATTTTGGTTTTCTCCTTGATGCTTTATTTGGGTTGACTTGGCGCATGCTCACACATGTTAGACTCTTACAAAGTCGCCAATAGCCTTCATGATCATTTAGTTTTTGACTTTTGATGCCATCTTATGCTTCTTTTAATGTCGCTTTGTCGCTTTGCATGATTATGGCCATTATTGCTCTCTTAGTTGGTCGCTCCCAGTCTTTTGCTAGCCCTCGCCTTGTACTGAGTATGAGCTCTACTCGTGCATCCAACTCCTAAAAGCCAAAGTTTTTCAAAGTGTCCACCATACATACCTACTAGCAATTTGCTATTCCAAGTAAATTTGACTTGCTTTTATTTTCTCTTCAAATTAAACTCTTGCCAGTGTTATGCAAAATTCGGTCAGTAAAGCTCTCACGAACCGGAAGGCACAATTTACTTTTTCCTGTTCTTAAAAATTTGACATTGTGGTCTCTTATGTTGAGTTGTTATGCTTGCAAGTTGTAAGTTGGATTCTAGCCCATCCATGCTGTCATGGGGCAAGCTTTCAACATTGCACTTCTTATTTGAGTTGATATCGTGATCTTTTGTCTATGGTTGCCCGCGGTGTGAAATGAGTTGGGAATCTTGTGGGGATCATGGAGTTTGTATATGTGTTAGGGAAACACCAGGCCGCCAATCTAAGCCATGCATAATTCATGGTGGAAATTTGCAGCATACCCATGGTGAACATTCGACGACGCATCTCACAATAAAAAGCTAAACAAAAGGCAAATAAAAGAGATGTCGAGGTGTTCATTGTCTGCTTGTCCTGTCATTTTGGTGTGGGCTTGTTCCATGTCATTGGGCACAGAGGTACCCCATTGGCGGTTCTCAATGATATGCATATACTTACAATGACAAGAGCCTTGCTTGGGACTCTAAGTAAAGTAGCATGAGGTTTGGGTACTCGCATTCACGGGGCACGAGGTTTTCAACTTATGATTTGTCAAGCATATGCATCATAATTGTTCTCGCATTAACTTCAACCATTCAAGATGCTTATGATGGGGGCAATGAGAGCTCAAAGCCGGTAAGTACCATAATTTTTGAAGGTTATAAAACTTGCAATCACTGCTTCCCTCTGCGAAGGGCCTTTCTTCTACTTTTATGTTGAGTCACCACCTTCTTTCTTTATGCACCATTAAGAGAGCATAGTTGTCATTCTTAGTGTGATATGCATTGTCCCAAAGTTCATTGATTGATTCATATTGTTGGTTTCACTTGTTCTTAAATTATTTGTATCTAGTTGCCCTCTTAAACCTTGAAGGTGTCCTATGCATTTATGTTTTGCTCTCTTTGAAGGACAAGCTGAAAACCATTTGTATGTTTTTCCTTATGATTTGAACACACGTTTGACTTTCATTGTTTCATTATCATGATCTTTTGTATGTGTTCATTTGCATGTTTACAACATGGTTGCTAAGTTCTTATTGTCATGATTATATATTTCATGCCCATGTTTTAAGTTCTATTGATCCCAGCTCACCAATGCTTACATATATAATCAAGATTGTGTAGGTGCATGTCACCTCAAAAATTATTCTTTTGTTATCACTTACCTACTCGAGGATGAGCAGGAGTAAAGCTTGGGGATGCTTGATACGTCTCCAACGTATCTATAATTTTTTATGCCCCATGCTTGCTTTTACACCATTTGCCTATTGTTTCGTTACACTTAGTGGCACTTTTATGCATTTTCCGGAACTAACCTATTAACGAGTTGCCACAGTGCCAGTTCCCTGTTTTCTGCTATTTTTGTGTTTCAGAGTGATACGCAGGAAATATTCTCGGAATTGGACGAAACCACATCCTGAAGTCTTATTTTACCCGGAAGCTTCCAGAGATCCGAAGGAGAGTAGGAGGGGGCCACCAGGGCCCCACACGTAGGGGCAGTGCGGCTAGGCCCCTGGCCGCGCAGGCCCCGCATGAGGGAGCCTGGCTTCCCCTCTGACGATGCCCCTTTGCCTATAAAGACCCCCCGATGGAAAAAACCTAAGAGTCCGATCAGTTTTCCAGAACACATCGCGATCCGCTGCCGCCGTCGACCCGAAGATCGGGAGGGTCCAGAAGCTCTTCCTGGCACCCTGCCGGAGAGGGGAATCGCCACCGGAGGTCTTCTTCATCGCCATGCTTGCCTCCGGAGCGATGAGTGAGTAGTCTACCTTGGACTATGGGTCCATAGCAGTAGCTAGATGGTTGTCTCCTCCACCATGTGCTTCATGTTTAGATCTCATGAGCTGCCCTACATGATTGAGATCACCGTTATGTAATTCTACATGTTTGGTTTGTTGGGATCCGATGAATATTGGTGTTTATGATTAAGTTGCTGTACTGAATTATATCTTTTGTTATCTCTATGTTGTTTATGATCTTGCATGCTCTCCGTTGTTAGTAGCTATCTTGGCCGAGTAGTTGCTAGTGACTCCAAGAGGGGGTATTTATGCTCGATAGTGGGTTCATGCCTCTATTTCACCTGGGGGAGTGACAAAAACCTCTAAGGTGGTAGATGTGCTGTTGCTACTAGGAAGAAAACAACATTTATATGCTCAAGGGCATATGCTTTGTTTACATTACACACTTTGCTTAATGTAATTATCTGTTGTTCGCAACTTAATACTTGTGGAGTTCTCAGATTGATTCGCCACAAGTGGATTATTAGTCATAGATGCAGTTGGATGGCGGTCTATGTATTTTGTTGTAATGCCCAGAGTAAATCTCATAGTGATCTTCTTCACATATCACGTTATCTTTATTCTTTCAATTGCCCAACTGTAATTTGTTTACCCAGCATGTGTTATTTATCTATGGAGAGACACCACTAGTGAACTGTGGACCCCGGTGCTATTTCCATCATATTGCTATCACCTGTTTACTCTACTCGCACTATTTACTTTACTCGCACTATTTACTTTACTTGCACTGTTTACTCTACTCGCATACTACATTGTTTTCCACTCGATACGCTCATAACCTTTGTTTCAAGCAAACCGGTGAGATTGACAACCTCATCGCAAGTTGGGAACAAAGTACTTGGTTGTGTTGTGTGCAGGTTCCGCGTTGCAGCAAGCAAGCAAAGCTTGGACGAGGCGCCATATATAAATTGTCCAGAGCTGTCGCAAGCTAGCAAGCATCACCTTCAGTTGTCATTGTCTCTCCTCTCCTGACCGATAATAAACCTTGGTTTCTTAACTGAGGGAAAACCAGCTGCTATACTCATCATACCTTCCTCTTGGGGTTCCCAACGGGCTGGTCATTCACCACGCACAAGGACTGTTGCTGGGGGACGAAGAAGAATAATCTCCCTCATCAACTAGCCATCAAGCATAAATACCCCCTCTTGGAGTCACTAGCAACTACTCGGCCAAGATAGCTACTAACAACGGAGAGCATGCAAGATCATAAACAACATAGAGATAACATAAGATATATTTCAATATAGCAACTCAATCATAACACCAATATTCATCGGATCCCAACAAACCAAAGATGTAGAATTACATAACGGTGATCGCAATCATTTAGGGCAGCTCATGAGATCTAAACATGAAGCACATGGTGGAGAAGACAACCATCTAGCTACTGCTGTGGACTCATAGTCCAAGGTAGACAAATCACTCATCGCTCCGGAGGCAAGCATGGCGATGAAGAAGACCTCCGATGGCGATTCCCCTCTCCGGCAGGGTGCCGGGAAGAGCTTCTAGACCCTCCTGATCTTCGGGTCGACGGCGGTGGTGGATCGCGATGTGTTCTGGAAAATTGATTGGGTACTTAGGTTTTTCCCATCGGGGGGTCTTTATAGGCGAAGGGGTGATGTTTGGAGTGGCCCCAGGCCTCCTCACACCATGGCGGCGCGGCCAGGGCCTGGGCCGCAACTGCCTGGAGTGAGGGCGGCCTGTGGCCCCTCTCCTACTTCTCTTTGGATCCCTGGAAGCTCTCGGACAAAATAAGACTTCAGGAACTTGTTTCGTCCAATTCCGAGAATATTTACTGTGTATCACTTCTGAAACACAAAAATAGCAGAAAACAGGGAACTGGCACT
The DNA here is from genome assembly GCA_007115705.1 of Dactylis glomerata. NCBI lineage: Eukaryota > Viridiplantae > Streptophyta > Magnoliopsida > Poales > Poaceae > Dactylis > Dactylis glomerata. The sequence goes on along the minus strand of QXEO01000548.1, from coordinate 3,554,899 downwards.
GTGGCAACTTGTTAGTAGGTTAGTTCCAGAAAATGCATAAAAGTGCCACGAAGTGTAACGAAACATTGAGCAAATGGTGTAAAAACAAGCATGGAGCATCAAAAATTATAGATACGTTGGAGACGTATCAAGCATCCCCAAGCTTAACTCCTGCTCGTCCTCAAGTAGGTAAGTGATAACAAAGAATAATTTTTGAGGTAACATGCACCTATACAATCTTGATCATATATGTAAGCATTTGTGAGCTGGGATCATAAGAACTTAAAATATGGGCATGAAAGATATAATCTTGATAATAAGAACTTAGCAACCATGTTGTAAACATGAAAATGAACACAAACAAAAGATCATGAAAATGAAACAATGAAGGTCAAACGTGTGTTCAAATCATAAGGAAAACATACAAATGGTTTTCAGCTTGTCCTTCAAAGAGAGCAAAACATAAATACATAGGACACCTTCAAGTTTAAGAGGGCGACTAGATACAAATAATTTGAGAACAAGTTAAACCAACAATATGAATCAATCAATGAAAACTTTGGGACAATGCACATTATACTAAGAATGACAACTATGCTCTCTTAATGGTGCATAAAGATAGAAGGTGGTAACTCAACATAAAAGTAAAAGAAAGGCCCTTCACGGAGGGAAGCAGTGATTGCAAGTTTTATAACCTTCAAAAATTATGGTACTTACCGGCTTTGAGCTCTCATTTCCCCCATCATAAGCATCTTGAATGGTTAAAGTTAATGCGAGAACAATTATGATGCATATGCTTGACAAATCATAAGTTGAAAACCTCGTGTCCCGTGAATACGAGTACCCAAACCTCATGCTACTTTACTTAGAGTCCCAAGCAAGGCTCTTGTCATTGTAAATACTAGAAAATGCCCCGCGCATTGCTACCGAAATTTATAGCAAATAAAATTAGAACAAATTTTCCAAAATTTATAAGCAGGCATATATCTTAAGCTGCATATAAGATGGGCATGAAGGCTATTCTCGGTAAGTATAATAATCTCATACATATTCAGCATCTTAGGATTGCCAAGCACAAACAAAGGATTGAAACCATTGCCTACTATAGAATTACTATCGGAATGGACGTTTACCTATTCAGTCGCCAAAATACAAACATTTTCAGTGAACTTTCAGTGGTAAGTTCTTGTGCAAAAAAAGAAAAAAATTCAATGGCAAGTCTCACATCGCGATCCGGTTGAACACATTCCTTCTAATCGGTCGCACATCTGGTTTAACGCTTCCTTCTGATCTGTCACATGGCCTTGCCCCTCAATCCTACCTGAAAAGTAGCATGAAATTTGAGGAGAACATGAGAATATAGAAGGTTACCGCCAAACCATTTTTTTAAAGAAAAATGCAAATGGCCAGCTTTTGTATTGAAAAGCTTACAGGTTTTTGCTGGGACTATCAGGTACGTACAAAAGTACAATTTGAAAAGGAACACAACGTCCACACTTTGATCATGTGTAACCAGAAAACTATAGAGAAAATCTCCACACTGATAAGGAAAAACAAAAATAGCCAGAAAAAAGTTGCACATGCATCGCCGCACTCTGAATCCTTCGTTGCAGCCTCCTTGCCAAAACACTTCTCTCAGCTAGGCAAAGATATCTGCAGTTGGTTGTATTAACCTATTGGAATGCTTGGTGACATGCTTAGGGAAAGTGGGGATTTATAGATCTTGAGGTTATACGTGCTTAGTGAAAGTGAGGATTTATACAGGATGTTGGAGTATCTTGCTAGCCAGAAAAAATAGGGAATGGGAAAAGCTGAGGAGCTCCCATGCGCTGAGAATTAATTCATTGCCACTTGAGGGTGATCAAACATTCATGCGGGTCACCACTCACCATTTAAGTAGAGAAACTGTAAATTAAAGAAGGAAGACAAAGAGGTAAACACTCAAAGCCTTGTAGCTGCTCACAGACTATGGAGAAGATGAATCTAAAGGGGAATCACCTTACGAAAGTGAATGTAATAAAAATAAAGTTATGAGGTGACATGGCATGCTTGCATGACTTGGCAGAATATGATTGGTTAGAAGTGCTTAATGAGGTGGATAGCTTGCATGCTGAGAGAAATCAACTTAGTGGGTTGCTCCTATATAGATATTATAGATATGCATATCATTGAGAACCACCAACGGGGTACTTCCGTGCCCGATGATATGGAACAAGCCCACATCAAAATGATAGGACAAGTAGACAATGAACACGTCGACATCTCTTTTATTTGCCATTTGTTTAGCTTTTTATTGTGAGATGCGTCGTCGAATGCTCACCATGGGTATGCAGCAAATTTCCACCATGAATTATGCATGGCTTAGATTAGCAGCCCGGTGTTTCCCTAACACATATACAAACTCCATGATCCCCAGAAGATTCCCAATTCATTTCACACCGCGGGCATCCATAAACAAAAGATCACGATATCAACTCAAATAAGAAGTGCAATATTGAAAGCTTGCCCATGACTGCATGGCTGGGGCTAGTCTCCAACTTACAACTTGCAAAGCATAACAACTCAACATAAGAGACCACAATGTCAATTTTTTAAGAACAGGAAAAAGTAAAGTGTGCCTTCCGGTTCGTGAGAGCTTTACTGACCGAATTTCACTTAACTCTAATAAGAGTTTAATTTGAAGAGAAAATAGAAGCAAGTCAAATTTACTTGGAATAGCAAATTGCTAGTAGGTATGTATGGTGGACACTTTGGAAAACTTTGGCTTTTAGGAGTTGGATGCATGAGTAGAGCTCATACTCAGTACAAGGCGAGGGCTAGCAAAAGACTGGGAGCGACCAACTAAGAGAGCAATAATGGCCATAATCATGCAAAGTGACAAAGCGACATTAAAAGAAGCATAAGATGGCATCAAAAACTAAATGATCATAGAGGCTATTGGTGACTTTGTAAGAGTCTAACATGTGTGAGCATGCGCCAAATCAACCGAAATAAAGCATCAAGGAGAAAACCAAAATAATGCTTCCAAATAATTAAAACAACGCATGATTTTTTCAAAGGCTCATTAAGCAATCTCAGTTATTTGAGACAAGTCATGATACAGCAAAACCACTAAGCATACTATCAAAAAGACATCAAGCATGACATGAAAAAGCCTAAGCCACAGTCTACACAAGCTCCTTCCTGTACCACTATTTTGCATAAAGCTTTTTCTCTTTTCCAACACCATTTGAAATTTTTAAAGACACCTCTTTTGATGAAAACCAATAAAGATCAGAGGCAAAAATACACCTTGATGAAAAGATATGACAAGGTCTGAACGCAAATCAAGGCAAAAACAAAAACCAAAAGCAGTAGCGGAAAAAGAAAAACACTCGGTGAAATTGTATGAGTGAAAATGAAGTGTTCTTTGCAAATGAAAACGAGTACATCTCCTCCAAAGGAAATTTGTTGGGGTCCAACCATTTATTGTAGCAAACAAAACTAAACTAACTAAGAAAACTAAAACAACTGACACTTCAAGAAAAACACATAGTGCATGAAGCAATAAAAATATAGTGTCTTGAAAGGTGACCTGATTTTTGCCGATGAAGAAGGGGTGCCTCGGGGGCATCCCCAAGCTTTGACGCTTGTACTTCTTGGATATTTCTTGGGGTGATGCATGGGCATCCCCAAGCTTGAGCTTTTGTCCATTCTTTAACTCATCTCATCATTCTCCAATCCCTACACTTGAAAACTTCCTTCATACAAAACTAAACACAAATCTATTAGCAACATTAGTGTAGCATAACATATAATCAACCTCTTTTTGCTTCAGGTTTCAACTCAAAACCACCACATATATAGCAAATACTACTGTAGCAACTTCCCCAAAAGTTCCATGATAAAAAAGAACTCAAAAGAAAGCGAAAAAGTTGCAAACACAAATATTGGCAGAAATCTGTCAAAACAGAATAGCTGACAAAGGCCAAATTTTTTAGGGGTTTTCTGTTGCTCAAATCAAAAAGTGTTCAACTAACAAAAGTTTGGATATAACCTGGGTCATATGCACAAGAAATCTCAGGTCCAAAAGATATACATAGAATTTATACGAATTTTCAGGATAGCAACATCCCCAAATCTTTACCTCACTCAAATTAGAGGCTTCTCTTGGCACAAAAACAAAATAAAGAAGATAAGGAGCGGTCATTACAGTAGTAATGACTTCCAAGACTCAAATAAAAGAAAAAGTACTAAAAATAAAACATTGGGTTATCTCCCAAGAGTGCTTTTCTTTAACGCCTTTGAGCTAGGCGCAGAAAATTGCGAATCAAGTAACTTCAAGTGATGAAGCATCAAGCTCATAATTTGCTCTCAGAATAGATTCAAAAAGTAATTTCTTTCTTTTCCTAGGGAAGTGTTCCATACCTTTCTTTAGTGGGAATTGATATTTGATAGTGCCTTCCCTCATATCAATGATGGCACCTACAGTTCGAAGAAAGGGTCTTCCCAAAATAATAGGACATGAAGCATGGCATTCAACGTCCATAACGAGAAAATCAACAGGAACAAGGTTATTGTTAACCACAATAAGAACATCATTAATCCTTCCCAAAGGTTTCTTCTTAGCAACATCAGCAATAGGAACATCATAATAACACTTTTCAAGCGGTGGTAAATCAAGCATGTCATAAATCTTTCTAGGCATGATAGAAATACTAGCACCTAGATCACATAAAGCATGGCAATCAAAACCATTAACATGCATATCAATGATGGGTTCCCAACTATCTTCTAGCTTCTTGGCAATAGAGGCTTTTTGCCGCAACTTTTCATCCCTAATTTTCATGAGAGCATTGGTAATATGCTTAGTAAAAGCAATATTTAGAGAACTAGCATTGGGAGTCAAAGCAAGCTTTTGCAAAAACAGAATAACTTCAGATATATTGCAGCCATCAACATCAAAATCATTAAAATAAATAGAGCTATCATCTTTTGAGAAAAAGTTTTGGCAGTTTTAGGCGTTTTAACACAAGGAGTGGGAGTTTTCTCTACACCAATCAAAGTAAGAGGATTGCTAGTATTAGGAGCAACATCATCAGAGGTAGTAATAGTACAAACTTTCATATTCCTAGCAATCTCATCCTCTCTTTCCCATCTAGCATGCAATTCTGCTAACAATCTAAGATTTTCATCAATTCCAACTTGAATAGCATTAGCAGTAGCAAAAACATTGTTCTCTTTCACATCATTAGGCAACACTTTTAATTTCAGAAGTTCAACATCATGAGCAAGGCTATCAACTTTAGAAGCAAGAGTATCAATTTTGCCTAACTTTTCCTCAACAGACTTGTTAAAAGCAGTTTGCTTACCGATGAAGTCCTTGAGCATTACCTCAAGCTCGGAGGGTGCGGCCCTAGTGTTGTTGTAGGAATTACCATAAGAATTACCATAACCATTACCATTGGTAGAAGGATACGGCCTATAATTGTTACTAGCAAAATTGTTCCTATAAGCATTGTTGTTAAAATTATTATTTCTAATGAAATTCACATCAACATGCTCTTCTTGAGCAACCAGAGAGGCTAAAGGAACATTATTAGGATCAACATGAGTCCTATCATTAGCAAGCATAGCCATAATGGTATTAATCTTATCATTCAAGGAAGAGGTTTCCTCAATAGAATTTACCTTCTTACCTTGTGGAGCTCTCTCGGTGTGCCATTTGGAATAATTCACCATCATGTTGCCGAGTAGCTTTGTTGCGGCGCCCAGGGTAAGGGACATAAAAGTGCCTCCAGCAGCTGAATCCAATAGGTTCCTCGAAGAAAAATTCAGTCCTGCATAAAAAGTTTGGACAATCATCCAAGTAGTCAGTCCATGAGTGGGGCAATTCTTTATCATAGATTTCATTCTTTCCCAAGCTTGAGCAACATGTTCATTATCAAATTGAGTAAACTTTGTAATATTGCTACGAAGAGATATAATCTTAGCAGGAGGATAGTATCTACCAATAAAAGCATCCTTACACTTAGCCCATGAATCAATACTATTCTTAGTCAAAGACAACAACCAATCTTTAGCTTTTCCTCTCAAAGAAAAAGGAAACAACTTGAGCTTAATAATATCACTTTCTACATCCTTATATTTCTGCATCTCACATAGCTCAACAAAATTGTTGAGATGAGCTACAACATCTTCAGTACTAGCACCAGAAAATTGCTCTTTCATAACAAGGTTCAACAAAGCAGGCTTAATCTCATAAAAGTTTGCAGCAGGAGCAGGTGGTGCAATAGGAGTGTAGATAAAATCACTATTATTCGTGCTAGTAAAGTCACACAACTTGGTGTTTTCAGGATTGGCCATTTCAGCAAAACTAAAGTAAACAAGTAAAAACAACTACCAAGGATTCTAATTTTTTTGGGTTTTTGATATAAAACGATGCAGGTAAAATAAATAAAGTAAAGCAAAACAATAAAACAAAGTAAAGGATGTGCGTGCGAAAAACTCCCCTTGCAGAGGTCTTCCACTCTTCCCCGGCAATGGTGCCAGAAAAGAAGCTTGATGCTACCAATTTGATGAAGTAAATAACCGGCCAGTTGGGAACCCCAAGAGGAAGGTGTGATGAGTATAGCAGCTTGTTTTCCCTCAGTTAAGAAACCAAGGTTTAATCGTTCAGGAGAAGAGCAGACAATTACGACTGAAGGTGATGCTTGCTAGTTTGCGACAGCTTCAGACAATTTATATATGGCGCCTCGTCCAAGCTTTGCTTGCTAGCCGCAACGCGGAACCTGCACACAACACAACCAAGTACTTTGCTCCCAACTTGCGATGAGGTTTTCAATCTCACCGGTTTGCTTGAAACAAAGGTTATGAGCATATCAAGTGCAAAATAGTAGAGTATGCGAGTAAAGTAAACATTGCGAGTAAAGTAAACAGGTGATAGCAATATGATGGAAATAGGACCGGGGTCCACAGTTCACTAGTGGTGTCTCTCCATAAGATAAATAACACATGCTGGGTAAACAAATTACAGTTGGGCAATTGATAGAATAAAGATAAACATGATATGTCAAGAAGATCACTATGAGATTTACTCTGGGCATTACAACAAAATACATAGACCACCATCCAACTGCATCTATGACTAATAATCCACTTGTGGTGAATCAATCCAAGAACTCCACAAGTATTAAGTTGCGAACAACAGATAATTGCATTAAGCAAAGTGTGTAATGTAAACAAAGCATATGCCCTTGAGCATATGAATGTTGTTTTCTCCCTAGTAGCAATAGCATATCTAACACCTTAGAGGTTTCTATCACTCCCCCAGGTTAAATAGAGGCATGAACCCACTATCGAGCATAAATACCCCCTCTTGGAGTCACTAGCAACTACTCGGCCAAGATAGCTACTAACAACAGAGAGCATGCAAGATCATAAACAACATAGAGATAACATAAGATATATTTTAGTATAACAACTCAATCATAACACCAATATTCACCGGATCCCAACAAACCAAACATGTAGAATTACATAACGGTGATCTCAATCATGTAGGGCAGCTCATGAGATCTAAACATGAAGCACATGGTGGAGAAGACAACCATCTAGCTACTGCTATGGACCCATAGTCCAAGGTAGACTACTCACTCATCGCTCTGGAGGCAAGCATGGCGATGAAGAAGACCTCCGGTGGTGATTCCCCTCTCCAGCAGGGTGCCGGGAAGAGCTTCTGGACCCTCCCGATCTTCGGGTCGATGGCGGCGGCGGATCATGATGTGTTCTGGAAAATTGATCGGGTACTTAGGTTTTTCCCGTCGGGTGTCTTTATAGGCGAATGGGCGATGTCAGGAGTGGCCCCAGGCCTCCTCACACCATGGCGGGGTGGCCAGGGCCTGTGCCGTGCCAGCCTGGTGTGAGGGCGGCCTGTGGCCCCTCTCCTACTTCTCTTTGGATCCCTGGAAGCTCCCAGACAAAATAAGACTTTAGGAACTTGTTTTGTCCAATTCCGAGAATATTTCATGTGTATCACTTCTGAAACACAAAAACAGCAGAAAACAGGGAACTGGCACTGTGGCAACTTGTTAGTAGGTTAGTTCCGGAAAATGCATAAAAGTGCCACGAAGTGTAATGAAACATTGGGCAAATGGTGTAAAAACAAGCATGGAGCATCAAAAATTATAGATACGTTGGAGACGTATCAGCCGGCCCAACATCTCGTAACCGAGCGGGAGAGGTTTTTCATTTTAAACCTGGCAGGTGGAGCCCACCGGTCAGGTCACTTATTAACACCGAATCGGTAAGTTGCCGTTGGATTAGAATCCAACGGCGCTCTGGCATCGTCTTCCTCTGGGCAGCGAGAAAGCTCACCAATGTTGGCAGGGGTACAGCTCGACGGCGAGGCTCGATGGAGAGGAAGCAGATCTTGTCGGCAGTGAAGCAGAACGGCGGCGGCAGCTTGACTCCTCCACCAGGCACCGGCGGCGACTCCAACGGCTGCCGGAATCCTTCAGAATGCGGTGGCTCGGGCTTGCAGAATTCGGACATTTTCGAGGGAGAGAAGCAGAGCGGGAGGCTGGGAAGTGGTGCTGCGGTGGTGTGGTGCTCTGAGGCGTCGAGGGGGCCTTTTTATAGGGTCGAGAGAGGGCGGGAGCTAGGGTTTCCAGAGGTGGCTGTGGCGGGAAAATTTCTGGGCGCGGCGGCTCTGGCGGTGACGTTCGGTCGAGGGGATGGGTCATGGGTGACGCGGCTCCTCCGCTCGCGTGCTGGCATCGCTCGCTGACCTCGGCAACGGCTCAGAGGCATGCTGGCTGGTCGGGTGACAGGGAGGCAGTGGAGGAACTTTTTCCACCGTCCACCGGCCGGGGTCCGGCTTGACCCAGTGAGAGATCGACAACAAAGAGGGAGGGGGTGTCGTCGGGTACGCTGAGGTGGGCAAGGACGTACGGGATGGCGTTGGCTACAGTGCTCTGCGTTTTTCTGAATTTTTGCTCACAGGGTGTTCGATCAAATGCCCGCATGAATTCAAATTTTGTATTTTTGAAAACTTTCACTTTGGGTTGTCAACATATTAAACAAGGATTCCAGAGATATTTTTATTGAGCAGAAAGATAATGTTTTGCAGAAATCTTATTTCAAATTTGGGGTATGGTCACTGTTTCAGATTCAAACTTTGGCAGATGTTTGAGTGGGGTTATGATTTGAATTTTTGTTTGAAAATTCTTAGTCAAGTAAGTATGTAGTTTGGTCAAGCTCAACTAACCGACCATACCCTTAGTTGAGTTACAAATTTCTTAATCTAAGGGTCCAAAGTAGTGTAGTGGTTAACTTTTCCTAGATCAAACTTTTATGTTCTTTTCTTTATTTCTTTTGCTTCTGGTTTTCTTAGTTCTTGTTTTTCTTCTCTCACTTATCTTAACCACACACAACAATTTCTTATACACATATAATCATAGAAAGAGATCTTTATGTAAGACTATGCACACATGCAATATGAAGTGAAATTTTTATCTTGGTCCAAAATTTGGCACTTGAATAAGATGAAATAGGTTACAAAGTTTTGGGTTGTTATGGCGGCCCAGGCGTTTCCCTAACACATATACAAACTCCATGATCCCCAGAAGATTCCCAATTCATTTCACACCGCGGGCATCCATAAACAAAAGATCACGATATCAACTCAATTAAGAAGTGCAATGTTGAATGCTTGACCCATGACAACATGGATGGGCTAGAATCCAATTTACAACTTGCAAGCATAACAACTCAACATAAGAGACCACAATGTCAAATTTTTAAGAACAGGAAAAAAGTAAAGTGTGCCTTCCAGTTCGTGAGAGCTTTACTGACCGATTTTCGCATAGCACTGGTAAGAGTTTAATTTGAAGAGAAGATAACAGCAAGTCAAATTTACTTGGAATAGTAAATTGCTAGTAGGTATGTATGGTGGACACTTTGGAAAACTTGGTTTTTAGGAGTTGGATGCACGAGTAGAACTCATACTCAGTACAAGGCGAGGGCTAGCAAAAGACTGGAAGCGACCAACTAAGAGAGCAGTAATGACCATAATCATGCAAAGCGATAAAGCGACATTAAAAAAAGCATAAGATGCCATCAAAAGTCAAAAACTAAATGATCATAGAGGTTATTGACGACTTTGTAAGAGTTCTATCAATATGTCTTGATCAGCCATATCTTATCAAGAAAATATATGTTATGTACATGTATTTCAGCAGTTCTATCAATATGATTATATAGCCTCAAAAAAATTAATATGATTATGCATACAAGGGAGTGGAGAAGAACTAGCTGGGGTGGTCTCCATCACGTTCAGTGGATCCCATACTTTCGTTATCTAGCCCTCAATAAGACTATAATGTGGCTCGCTGATTGCATAGTTTAAACATGTCATGCATGCATATATGTTTACGGGAAGCTGGCCGTCGCTCAACGTTCCCGTCGGGGGAGCGTGAAAACCTGCACGTCAGGGAAGAATAGACCCGCAACTAGCGAGCCAGAGTGTCCTGGCCTCTGGTACGAGGAGATGATGCGTTTAGAGCAAGTACAATAAGATACAGTCAGCGGGCTATAAGGATTTAAATATTATATTTATGCTGAGTTGGCTGAGAGAGAAGAGGAGAGAGAAGAGGTGCTGGCTGTAAGATAAGAGCCAGCTGCAGCACGTACTCCTAGGCACTTTGTGAGTGTGTTAAGTGGGGCATATATTTAAAAAGTAGTACTATTCTATAACTAACTATTGTACATATTGACTATAAGCTAGCTATAGATGATATGGCAAGAGCTTATAGCCAACAACTGACTCTATTATTGTTCTTGCTCTTAAGGCCTCGTTCGTTTAATCCCTTGAAGGCCGGGATTGTTCTGGATTGGGCCCGATCCCGGTTTTCCAGCCCGGCGATGAAATTTTTCCAGACCATCAAATCTGTGCTCTTCGTTTAACCCCCTTCGGGATTACAGCCCGGCCCATCCCGTCCATCTTCCACTAACTCGGTCTGGAAAAAAATTACCCCCACATGACCCGTGGAACAATTTCCAGGACGAGAGAGAGCGCGTCGTTCGAGCAAAGGGCGACGCGGCGATCTCAGCGGCGGCGGCGACATGAACGCGGCACCTTCCCCTCCACCGCCGGATCTCCGCCAGCAACGGTCTCCTTGGTACGCCACCTCTATTCTCATCCTTCCCGCCTCCTACCTAGGGTTCTTGGTTAGAGATGATTCTTGGAGAAAGATCGCAAAAGGGAAATGAGATGGAGAGCGCCATGAGAAGGAGGACATGGAGGTGGGCGAGGAGAAAGAGATTCCATCCATACAGCTACGAGTTTGTTCTTCCTGCTATCGGCGACTGATTCTGGTCTGAATCTGGACGGATACTTGATCTCTTACTAGAGTAGGCTAGCACACTATATGTCCCCTGCTAATTCAGTTCAGGCTAATCTTGTTAATTACACATACGTACGTGCTTTCCTAGTTGATTTACAACAGCATACGGTAGTGGAGTGCAGGTTCAGTTATTACTTCGCTGTCACACACTCACACTATGGTTTGTCTGAAAAGCAGAGTGGTGTGTCTCATGAGTAATAGACATATGGTACTGGTTAGTGTGTGTGCACGCACCATTTCACCGTGTTGATCTCTTGGTTGATGCAAGGAAGTGCAGTTTGGTGCTGAAGGTTTCAGAGGAGAAGAGGAAGAGAGGAAGTTGTTTCTTCTTGACCATACAATTTTTTTTCCATGATAGCCATTTATATAAAAAACTCAAAATTCTAACAAAAAGAACAGATATATACTTGTATTAGCTTGCAAATTGCTTACACTGAAACAGGTGATTTAGGTTATTCTTGGCCAATGGCTTTGAACTTAACAACTGAACCAGTGAACTACTTGATTTTTTTAGACCTTTTATTTTCTGTCATGTTTGTCCGCTAGCAGCACTGTTACTTGATCTGACAAAACACCACACAGTATTTTTTTACCAATGATTCTTATTATTTAGATGTTAGTTAATACGCATGTAGCCTAGTCGGGATTAACCGAACAGGTGCAATGAACAAGGGATTATATGGGAAAGGGTTGAGTGGGGTTAGTGGGGATTGGGTGACAGGACGGGGTCCACCCAATCCCTGTCTGGAACTGTTCCACCTTTGGATTCAATCCCGTGTAACCGAACAGGGCCTAAGGGATTTATCATTCCGCGGCGGCGCTGCCAGTTGCAGTGCTCGACAACGGAAATATGTTTTTTTTAGCAGAGACAACGGAAAGATGTGAGTCAGCATTGCTTGACCGGGCTAGCTTTGCTCCTTTCGGCTGGTTGAGCTAGCACGAGTGATGTGGCCTATAGCCTCTGCGGATGTGCAAGCAACGGCCTAATCGTACATGTTGGATATACCTAAGAGTATCTAAAAAGGGCCAGAACAATTACGACTCTGTTGCATCAACGCTAGATTTCATCAATTCAAAAAAACGCTTTATTTCATGCTAAGTCAAATTGAACTCTATTTCATGGAGACTAATTCTATATATCATTAGAATTATATCCCATTTGCATTCTATGGATTTATATAAACTGATTTAACGTAATTATGAAATTGATCTATCAGACTGTAACTTTTCACAGTGCAATACTTTCTTGCCGTGGAGCGATCCCAATGTCACCTCAACCAACCAAAAATAGCTACGGTAATTACAAGCTTGCAGATCCGCTCAGCCCGTGACCTCCCGGTGATGGAATCGCGATTACCCTCATATTGTCGTGCCGAGATCAACTAGGTTTTCTCTCCCGATACAACGCACGGGTATTTTTCCTAGTATAAATAAAAATTAAAAATTGAACAGGAAAGAGCGCTAGAAGCACGTACGCTATTAAAAAAAAGGAAAAGAATTCGTGCAATCGGAGGAAGCAACCTGGACAGAAAAACATGTAATAGACACGTTCACTACTGTGTCACGTCACGTTTTTTTTTTTTTGAGGGGAAGCATAGCACTTTATTGAACTAAAACATTGTTATGGATACAAAGATCGGCAGGGGGCTGAAGAAGCCAAACCCGTCGTCCAAAACTACTAGAAGAAACAGAACGTGCCAGCCTATGGGCTTCCTTATTTGAATTTCTACTCTCATGTTTAAACGAAACCTCAGCGAAAGAAGCCGCTGAGTCCTTTATCTCCTCTAGGACCATGCTATATGCTCCTAAATAGGGCCTCGCCATGTCGCTAATCACAGCCAAGCAGTCCGAAGCCACCGTGATTCTCTGAACATGCAAATCCTGGGCCAAGGCAAGAGCCTCACGGCAAGCCATTGCTTCAAGGACCGAAGGCTCAGAGATACCCTCGACGGTGAGACTTGAAGCTCCAAGAAAGAATCCGTCCGCCCTACGGCAGACCACTGCCACTGCACCCCCGGTGAGGATTTTCGAAGCGCTGCATCCACGTTTATCTTTACACAGCCCTCAGCCGGGGGTAACTGTGTCACGTCACGTGGTATCGAACGAACGAAGGCATGATAGAAAGTTAAGTGCTAATGGGCTGAGCCCACTAAGGAAAACCTTAAGCGAAACGGTAGCGGCATAGCGCGCGCGCGCTACTGATTCGATCGTCTTTTTTTGGGTTCGTGGTGCCGTGGTGGGCTGCCGATTTTGTAGTAGTAGTAGTATAAGCACTGCCGGGCCGTTTATCAGAGAGAAAACCCTAGTCGAAGTCTCGAACTCACGGCATCTCCAGCACTTCTCCCCTTCCCAGCCCCCGGCCGCCGCTGACAGCTGCGCGAAATCTCCACCTCCTCGTGTTGTGCACTCGACGTCGACCCGGTTCAGACCCTGCAGCTCGCCGCGGAGCCCGCCACCCTCTTCTCCGGTTTGCTGCTCCTCCTCCTCAGACACCCCTCGTGTGTCCGGCAGCCGGTAAGTGCTCTTGCTTTCATCTTTTTTGTTGGAGAACGCGGAGGTGACCTACAATTACTTGCACAAGTTTGAAGATCACGATCACTGTTGATATGTGCAGACTTTCTTTTACTTACTCGTGAAGAATATATTCCGGAAAGAAGATACTAATCCACAAACAATGGCGACTGTGATGAGCGACTTGCCGGAGCTGCTTTATTGTGGGAAAGGAGAACACGCTGATCCACAGACTACGGGGATTGTGACTTGCCAGCTGCCTGAGCTGCCTCAGGACATCTTGATTGATATATTTTCCCGCCTCGAGATCCCTGACCGCGCGCGTGCAGGCTCTGTGCGCCCCTCCTGGCGTTCCGCCTACACCAGCCTACTCAGCCTTGTCAAGTACAAACAGTCCCAGATGCCGTGCCTGTTCTACACTGCTGAATATGCTGGGAAGAATGTTGTATGCCTCTACAATCTCTTGGAGAAGAGGGTTTACAAACTGCCGCTGACAGACCCGCTCCTCCGCGGTAGGTTCATGATTGGATCGTCCCAGCAGGGCTTGCTAGTTACAGTTGATGAGAGATCGGAGATGCAACTCGTCAATCCGATTACTTGTGAGCAGATTGACCTCCCTTCGGTGACCACCATAGAACAAGTGAAGCCCATCTATGATGACTCTGGTGCTGTCCACTTGTACGAATTCTCGTTGCACACTGCAAAAAAGGTTCTCTGCCCCCCAGAAATATTTGCTCTTGATGAGCTACGGGAGGTTCTCCAACACAAGGCTTTTGTGTTTTCTGATACATCCACTAAAAGCTTAATTGTGGTGCTCATCCACAATCCTCATCGCCAGCTCTCATTTGCAAGGATCGGGGATGTTAGTTGGACCTGGCTGCCGCCGCATGCCTTATTTGATGACTGCACCTACAGGGATGGACTATTGTATGCTGTGAGCACATATGGAGAAATTCACGCCTTCGACCTTACTGGCCATAAGGTGACATGCAAGATGATTTTGGGGAGGGCCGAGGTTGTAAAGTGTAGCAGCATGTATATTGTACAAGCTCCATGGGGCGATCTTCTGCAAGTTTGGAGATCATTTAAAGATTATGAGTTAGAACCTGAGCCTGGAGCATTTGAATATTGGAACACTGGCAGAATTAGGATATATAAAGTTGACTTTGCAGGGAAAAGACGTGAGAAAGTCAGGTGCTTGGGTGACCATGTGTTGTTTCTTGGGCATAACCAAACGCTTTGTATCAGTGCCAAAGAATATTCTGGTCTCAAGGCAAATCATGCATACTTTACTGACGATAGTATTTTATGGACAAAGGGATTTCAGAATAATCGCCGTGATATAGGAATTCTCAACTTGTATGATAACAGCAGGGAGGAAATCGTGTCACCTCAACTTTGGTCTGATTGTCCAGCTCCCACGTGGATTACACTTGATCCTAGAAAGTTGAAGGTGGTTTTAAATCACATTTGATTTTTTTTCTATGTTTAGTGACGATGTTAGCATAATATACATCAGATGAAATTCTCATGTTAATCCTCGAGTTGATATAAGTGACAGATCCTTCATCATCACCAAATTTGTGTGCAATGATATCTCTGTTGTAATGTTCATCTCCATGGCTTGGTTTGGAAAATAATAGCATGAACCACTGTCAGTTTCTTCCAGTAGTTTGCATGCTTAAATAATGATCATGCTTGCAAGAAATTGTAAATTGTCTTCCTAGTCCTAAAGAATAATGGAGATAAAATCACACATTCTGAATTTTAAAAGAGGGATCGTCTATGTTTCATGTGCTTTGTCGATTAACCATGGGGAAATATGAACTTCACAAGATAGATAGAATGCACAGTGTTATCATAAACTAATACGTACAACCCACCTAAATTATCAGATACTATCTCCGTTTCAAAATATAGTGTGTTTTCAAAAGCTAACGGAGGTAATAAGCTATTTTGTAGATTTGAACCACTAGCCAATCCAGCGCCTCTGTGATGCAACCATATGCACTATGTAATCTATTAAAAATATGTACCAGCGCTGCCAACCAATGCACAACCACGGTAAAAAGCCTCATCCACTATGTAATCAGTAGGCGTATTAGTAGCAATATAAAATAGAACACTTGCCCAGCCTCATCCACTGTTTAATTGTAACCCAGTATATATACTAGCGCTGGCAACTAATGTGTGTTATAAAATGAAGCAATTTTCTTAATATCCTAGCTTGTCTTACTTCTACCCAATATATACAATCGTGAAAAAATTAAGCTTACTCTACTAGGCATATATACCAGTCCTGAGAAAATTAAAATTACTCTACTACGCATCATAACAAATCATGACCACTGAAAAAAAAACAGCCATAAGCAATTCAGCCCACAGATAACCTACCCGACCCATTAAGTCCAATGAAATGTTGCTCTTTCAACACGCGGCTGTGCACTAAAAAACAATTAAGACCAATCATGTACGCCGAAAAATGTAACTCCAAGGGCGCTGCAAGCTTACTAGTTTTGATTAAAACATGGGTGCTGCTAGGAATCGGAAGCCGATTTCCACTTCCCATCGGACCCCTGTTTGACCGTCGGATGAGAAGGACCAGGACCATATAATTTTGAAGCAGTCCCGCATATTTAATTTCATGAATTGGGAAACATTGCATGCTTCCATCTTTAATGATTCCATAATGCACGTCCATTAACGTCGCTCTCCTCTTCATATTAGTATTTGTGCGCTTCACAGGAGGCATTGTGTGCTTCACAAGAGTACTTACCATCCATTCCTCTAATTACAAAAAATTCCAAATTTTCTTCTATTAACCCAATTATTCTTGATTTTAGGATAGTAATTATTACTATTTTTTTTGACCAGGATAGTAATTATTACAATTGTAAAATTCGTTTCTATGCAATAGTCGTTTGCTTCCTTGTAAACAAAATTTGTTTCCAATGCTGTACAAGTTTGCTTCCACAACAAGTAAAATTTGATTTGATCTACAAACAATATTTACAATGTAACGATTTGTTATCCATACATTAGAATGTTTCCATCGAGGAAATTTTGCTGGGAGACTAGTTTGCTTCCATACATTCAATGTACCACAGGATTATTTCCATCAACTATATATTTGCTTGAGATAAAATAGGTTTTTGTTGTCATAACAAAATATATTCACTTGTAGAAATTACAATATGTTTCAAATTCATGGAGATTTGCTTCCAAAATCCTGTAAATCTGCTTCCAAAAAGATATGGACATCTGTTTTCATCAACCGCATGCCTGTACCACACATGGACTGCTTCCGGAGAAATGGACGTCTGCTTTGGAAGGAATGGAGGTCAACTTCCACCATGAATGAAACAAAATGCAGCAAAATGAACTAGTAGTAGACAATCAAATTCAGGCTCCTTCATGTTCATGGTAGCAAAAGGGTGGACTGAAAAACGAAAAAATTCGAATAACATGTTAGGTGGCATGAACTTCCGAGTTTGCATATTTTTACAATTAAAAAACTAATTATGCAGCATGGATGGCATGAACATCCGAGTTTGCATATTTCTTTAAAAAAAAAAAGCTAATTACGCAACATGTACATGCCATGACAATTTAAAAGGAAATTTGTAGATATGATAACAGGCAAACTGAGGAAGTGATACGTCTCAAACGTATCTATAATTTTTTTATGCTCCATGCTTGTTTTTACACCATTTGCTTAATGTTTCGTTACACTTTGTGGCATTTTTATGCATTTTCCGGAACTAACCTATTAACGAGATGCCACAGTGCCAGCTCCCTGTTTTCTGCTGTTTTTGTGTTTCAGAAAAGTTATACAGGAAATATTCTCGGAATTGGACGAAACAAAAGCTGAACATCCAGAAATTTACCGAAGCTTCCAGAGAACCAAAGAGGAGACAGAACGGAGCCAGGGGGTGGTCTCACCACCAGGGGGCGCGGCCTAGGGCCTGGCCATGACGCCCTATGGTGAGCCCCACCTGGTCCACTTCTGACGCTGCCCCTTCGCCTATAAAGACCCCCTGACGGGAAAAACCTAAACACCCGATCACTTTTCCAGAAACATATCGCGATCCGCCGCCGTCATCGACCCGAGATCGGGAGGGTCCAGAAGCTCTTCCCGGCACCCTACCGGAGAGGGGAATCGCCACCGGAGGTCTTCTTCATCGCCATACTTGCCTCCGGCGTGATGAGTGAGTAGTCTACCTTGCACTATGGGTCCATAGCAGTAGCTAGATGGTTGTCTTCTCCACCATATGCTTCATGTTTAGATCTCATGAGCTGCCTTACATGATCGAGATCACCGTTATGTAATTCTACATGTTGTGTTTGTTGGGATCCGATGAATATTGGTGTTATGATTGAGTTGATGTGCTGAATATTATCTTATGTTATCTCTATGTTGTTTATGATCTTGCATGCTCTCCGTTGTTAGTAGCTATCTTGGCCGAGTAGATACTAGTGACTACAAGAGGGGGTATTTATGCTTGATAGTTGGGTTCATATCTCTATTTAATCTGGGGAAGTGACAGAAACCTCTAAGGTTGTAGATGTGCTGTTGCCACTAGGGAGAAAATAACATTCTTATGCCCAAGGGCATATGCTTTATTTACATTACACACTTTGATTAATGCAATTATCTGTTGTTCACAACTTAATACTTGTGGGGTGTTCGGATGATATCCCCGTGAGTGGATTATTAGTCATAGATACAGTTGGATGGCGGTCTATGTATCTTGTTGTAATGCCTAAAGTAAATCTCATAGTGATCCTCTCGACATATGCATGTTATCTTTATTCTATCAATTGCCCAACTGTAATTTGTTTACCCAGCATGTGTTATTTTATCTTATAGAGAGACACCACTAGTGAACTGTGGACCCCGGTCCTATTTCCATTATATTGCTATCACCTGTTTAGTTTACTCGCACTATTTACTTTCTTGCATACTACTATTGCTTTCCACTCGATATGCTCATTACTTTGTTTATAGCAAACCGGTGAGATTGACAACCTCATCATAATTTGGGAGCAAAGTATTTGGTTGTGTTGTGTGCAGGTTCCGCGTTGCAGGTGGCAAAGCAAAGCACTGGACGAGGCGCCTTATAAATTGTCCGGAGTTGTCGCGAAGCTAGCGAGTATCACCTTCTGGAGTTTGGCTTTTTCCTGGATACGATTAAACCTTAGTTTCTTACTGAGGGAAAAGCTTGCTGCTGTACTCATCATACCTTCCTCTTGGGGTTCCCAACTGGACGGTGATTTGCATCAACACACCGTGCCGCACCAAGACTCTTTTTTGGCGCCGTTGCCAGGGAAAAAGAAGACTTCTGCAAGGGGAGTTTCGCACGCACATCCTTTACTTTATTTTAGTTTTGCTTTACTTTATTTTTACTTGCACTGTTTTTATAAACAATATAAAAAAAATTAGTTTCCTTATAGTTATTTTTACTTGTCTGCTTTTAGTTTTGCTAGAATGGCTACTCCTGAGAACACCAAGTTGTGCGATTTTACTAGCACTAATAATAGTGATTTTATCTGCACTCCTATTGCGTCACCTGCTCCTGCTTCTGATTTTTATGAGATTAAGCCTGCTTTGTTGAACCTTGTTATGAAAGAGCAATTTTTTGGTGCTAGTACTGATGATGTTGTAGCTCATCTCAACAATTTTGTTGAGCTATGTGAGATGCAGAAATATAAGGATGTAGAGAGTGATATTATTAAGCTTAAGTTGTTTCCTTTTTCTTTGAGAGAAAAAGCTAAGGATTGGTTGCGGTCTTTGCCTAAAAATAGTATCGATTCATGGGCTAAGTGTAAGGATGCTTTTATTGGAAGATACTATCCTCCTGCTAAGATTATAGCTTTGCGTAGCAATATTATGAAGTTTAGCCAGTTTGATATTGAACATGTTGCTCAGGCTTGGGAAAGAACGAAATATATGATAAAGAATTGCCCCACTCATGGACTAACTACTTGGATGATTGTCCAAACTTTTTATGCAGGACTGAATTTTTCTTCAAGGAACCTATTAGATTCAGCTGCTGGAGGCACTTTTATGTCCCTTACCTTGGGCACCGCAGTAAAGCTTCTCGACAATATGATGGTAAATTATTCTGAATGGCACACCGAGAGAGCTCCACAAGGTAAGAAGGTAAATTCTATTGAGGAAACCTCTACCTTGAGTGATAAGATTGATGCTATCATGCTTATGCTTTCTAATGATAGGACTCATGTTGATCCTAATAATGTTCCTTTGGCCTCTTTGGTTGCTCAAGAAGAGCATGTTGATGTAAACTTCATTATAAATAATAATTTTAACAACAATGCTTATAGGAACAATTTTGCTAGTAACAATTATAGGCCATATCCTTCTACCAATGGTAATGGTTATGGTAACTCTTATGGTAATTCCTCCAACCACACTAGGGCTATGCCCTCTGAGCTTGAGATAATTCTCAAGGACTTCATCGGTAAGCAAAACACTTTTAACAAGTCTGTTGAGGAAAAGTTAGGCTAAATTGATATTCTTGCTTCTAAAGTTGATAGCCTTGCTCATGATGTTGAACTTCTGAAATTAAAAGTT
Organism: Dactylis glomerata; assembly: GCA_007115705.1. Taxonomy (NCBI): domain Eukaryota; kingdom Viridiplantae; phylum Streptophyta; class Magnoliopsida; order Poales; family Poaceae; genus Dactylis; species Dactylis glomerata. The sequence goes on along the minus strand of QXEO01000548.1, from coordinate 3,534,430 downwards.
TTTCCTAATAATGTGAAAGAGAACAATACTTTTGCTACAGCTAATGCTATCCAAGTTAGAATTGATGAAAATGTTAGGATGCTAGCAGAATTGCATGCCAGGTGGGAAAGAGAAGATGAGATGGCTAGAAAGATGAAGGTATGTACCATTACTATCTCTAATGATGTTGTTCCAAATGCTAGCAATCCTCTTACTTTGATTGGTGTAGAGAAAACTCCCACTCCTTGTGTTAAGAAGCCCAAAACTGCTAAAACTTTTTCTCAAAAGAGTGCTAAATTTTTCCGGAGTGTAGGAGATGATAAATCTATTTCCTTTAATGATTTTGATGTTGATGGCTGCAATATATCTGAAGTTATTTTATTCTTGCAAAATCTTGCTTTGACTCCCAATGCTAGTTCTTTAAATGTTGCTTTTACGAAGCATATTAACAATGCTCTTATGAAAATTAGGGATGAAAAGTTGAAGCAAAAAGCTTCTATTCCCAAGAAGTTAGAAGATGGTTGGGAACCCATCATTGATATGCATGTTAATGGTTTTGATTGCCATGCTTTATGTGATCTAGGTGCTAGTATTTCTATCATGCCTAGAAAGATTTATGATATGCTTGATTTACCACCACTTAAAAAGTGTTATTATGATGTTCCTATTGCTGATGTTGCTAAGAAGAAACCTTTGGAAAGGATTAATGATGCTCTTATTATGGTTAACAATAACTTTGTTCCCGTTGATTTTCTTGTCATGGATGTTGAATGCAATGCTTCATGTCCTATTATTTTGGGAAGACCCTTTCTTCGAACTGTAGGTGCCATCATTGATATGAGGGAAGGCACCATTAAATATCAATTCCCACTCAAGAAAGGTATGGAACACTTGCCTAGAAAGATAAAGAAATTGCTTTTTGACTCTATTCTTAGAGCAAATTATGAGCTTGATGCTTCATCGCTTGATATTACTTGATTTGCATTTTCTGCGCCTAGCTCAAAGGAGTTAAAGAAAAGCACTCTTGGGAGATAACCCAATGTTTTTTACTTTCAATTATTTTTCTTTTATTTGAGTCTTGCAAGTTATTACTACTGTAATAACTGCTCCTTATCCTTTTTATTTCATTTTTGTGCCAAGAGAAGCCTCTAATTTGAGTAAGGAAAGATTTGGGGATGTTGCTGTCCTAAAACAGATTTCGGTGCTGCACCGTAAAAATTCGTGAAAATTCTCAGAATATCTTTTAAACTGCGATTTCTTGTGCATATGCCCCAGGTTATATCCAAACTTTCATTAGTTATACATTTTTTGATTTGAGCAACAGAAAACCCTTGAAAAAATCGACCTTTGTCAGCTGTTCTGTTTTGATAGATTTCTGCCAATATTTGTGTTTGCCACTCTATCGCTTTCTTTTTGAGTTCTTTTGATCACGGAACTTTTGGGGAAGTTGCTACGGTAGTATATGCTTTATTTGTGGTGGTTTTGAGTTGAAACCTGAAGCAAAAAAGGTTGATTCATTGCTATGCTTACACTAATGTTGCTAATAGAATTGTGTTTAGTTTTGTATGAAGAAATTTTCCAAGTGTGGTGATTGGAGAATGATGAGATGAGTTGAAGAATGGACAAAAGCTTAAGCTTGGGGATTCCCATATCACCCCAAGAAATATCCAAGAAGTACAAGCGTCAAAGCTTGGGGATGCCCCCGAGGCACCCCTTCTTCATCGGCAAAAATCATTTCGCCTTTCAACACACTATATTTTTATTACTTCATGCATTATGCGTTTTTCTTGGAGCGTCTTGTTTTTAGTTTCAGTTTTGTTTAGTTTTGTTTGCTGCAATAAATGGTTGGACCCCAACAAATTTCCTTTGGAGAAGTTGCCTTCTTTTCATTTCCCAAGAACACATCGTTTTTTACTCTTATCGTTTCAACGAGTGTTCTCTTTTTCTAGAACTACATTTAGCTTTTATTTTTTGCCTTGATTTTTGTTCAGATCTTTTTATATCTTTGCATAAAGGTGTATTTTGACCTCTGGTCCAAGTTGGTTTTCATCAAAAGAGTTGTTTCAAAAAAGGTTTGAATGGTGTTGGAAAAGAGAAAAAGCTTTATGCAAAAAAAGTGGTATAAAATGGAGCTTGTGTAGACTGCGGCTTAGACTTTTGCTTGTCGTACTTGATGTATTTTTGATAGTATGATTAGTGGTTTTGCTATTGCATGACTTGTCTCAAATGACTGAGATTGCTTAATGAGCCTTTGAAAAAATCATGCGTTGTTTTAATTATTTGGAAGCATTATTTTGGTTTTCTCCTTGATGCTATATTTGGGTTGACTTGGCGCATGCTCATACATGTTAGACTCATACAAAGTCACCATAAGCTTCTATGATCATTTGGTTTTCGACTTTTGATGCCATATTATGCTTCTTTTAATGTCGCTTTGTCGCTTTGCATGATTATGGCCGTTATTGCTCTCTTAGTTGGTCGCTCCTAGTCTTTTGCTAGCCCTCATTTTGTACTGATTATGAGCTCTACTCGTGCATCCAACTCCTGAAAACTAAGTTATTCCAATGTATCCACCATACATACCTATTAGCAATTTGCTATTCCAAAGTACATTTGACTTGCTTTTATCTATCCTTCAAATTAAACTCTTTTTGGTGTTATGCGAAAATTGGTCATTAAAGCTCTCACGAACCTGATGGCACACTTTACTTTTCTCATTTTAAAATTTGACATTGTGGCTCTCTTATGTTGAGTTGTTATGCTTGCAAGTTGTAAGTTGGAAATTAGCCCAGCCATGTCGTCATGGAGCAAGCTTTCAACATTGCACTCTCTTTCATTTGAGTTGATATCGTGATCTTGTGTTTATGGATACTCGCGATGTGAAATACTTTGGGAATCTTGCGGGATCATGGAGTTTTTTTATGTGTTAGGGAAACACCTGGGCCGCTAATCTAAGCCATGCATAATTCATGGTGGAAATTTACAGCATGCCAATAGTGAATATTCAATGATGCATCTCACAATAAAAAGCTATACCAATGGTAAATAAAAGAGATGTCAAGGTGTTCATTGTCTGTTTGTCCTGTCATTTTGATGTGGGCTTGTTCCATGCCATCGGGCACTGAGGTACCCCGTTGGCGGTTCTCGATGATACACATATATTTACAATGACAAGAGCTTGCTTGGGACTCTAAGTCGAGTAGCATGAGGTTTGGGTATTCATACTTCATGGGACACGAGGTTTTCAACTTATGATTTGTCAAGCATATGCACCATAAGTGTATTCGCATTAACTTTAACCATTCAAGATGCCTATGATAGGGGCAATAAGAGCTCAAAGCTAGTAAGTACCATAATTTTTGAAGGTTTATAAAACTTGCAATCACTGCTTCCCTCCGCGAAGGGCCTTTCTTTTACTTTTATGTTGAGTCTCCACCTTCTATCTTTATGCACCATCTAAGAGAGCATAGTTGTCATTCTTAGTATAATGTGCATTGTCCTAAAGTTTTCATTGATTGATTCATGATGTTGGTTTTACTTGTTATTAAATTATTTGTATCTAGTCGCCCTCTTAAACTTGAAGGTGTCCTATGCATTTATGTTGAGGATTTCTATTTTCGTTCCCTCAGGTCGTTAGTTGTACTCAGTTTTCCCCAGCTCCTTAGTTTTTCCTCAGTTTTGTCCTAGCCCTTGTCCGAAACCGTCACCAGTGCTGGAATGGCCGGTTGCCCGACGGTTGAACACCTTTGACCGTTAACTGCTGACTAGTGGGGCCACATAGAGCCCGCAAAGACACGTCAGAGCATCCATCTTTGTTTGACCCTAAGCATCACCGTATCCCTGACCAAAATGCGGATGAGTGGGGCTTCGGTATATCGAATAACAAGTGGGGCCATAACGCTGATACAAGGGGCAATACAGGGGTATGATTAGATTTTTAAACAGAGCTCTACAGCGATGGCACGGAGGAGGTGGCCTGCGGGGTGCCGAGATGAGATCGACGTCCACAAAGAACTGCATGAGGCGAGACCAGACGCATTAGATAGATATGAACTACACGCATTTAACCATGCAAAGAAGAGAAGAAATGGTCGAGGACATCGACGACGACCTCAACACTTTGACTGACGGTGTCGGACACGAATGCGAGCAATGTAGAGAAAACTAGTGTCTCTCCTTTCTGGCGTATATAGATAGGTGCTAGGGGAGTGTGGTGGCGAAGGGAAAGACCTCGCGGTGGTCTGTGGCGTCCAGCATAGCGGGGCGGCGAGGCCGTACCCACAGCGGCGTGCATGTTCGGCATTGGCATCAACATGTACATTCGTCATTGGCCTCGGCGGTATCTCTGGTGTGTCAGTGATCGAATGAGGGGACGGGATTGAGGGTGCATCCCGACGGTGGCCTAGCAGTGGCGACGAGCATGCATAGCCGTTCTGACCATGCCGATATCGGCATCGGCATCGTTTGGAGGCTGTGGTGCTCGAATCATAGTGGAAATTGCGATTTCCTAATATTTTTACATGCATAATATATAGAAAATAGCTAGATCTATAAAAATCGATGCATATGAAGCTACATATATATTCTTGGTCATAATCCCCTTAGATGCATGGCTTCACGTCGTCGTCGCTTTCATCGTCAGTATCTTCATCGTCCATGTAGTAGTACTTCCTGCACGTTGTTTCGTCGAACACCTTCACTGTGAGCACATAATCGCCTTCATATTTGAAGTGTAGGAAGCAGCCGAAATCCACACCGTGCACGATGACAAAATTCTCCCAGCCCTTGTCGAGGTACATCCGGCCTTGTCCGTCAAATCAGACCTCCACGGTCCAGAGACGAGGACCGCAGTCAGCTGCTCGCAGATACACCTTTGCGGGCTCCTGGCCATCAAGATAGTCTGCAAACTTTTGTGTGAGTGCCTGCAAAGAGATCGAGCACCGATTGTTTGAAATTAAAGGTTTTTTAGAACATGCACATAATTAATCACATGCATCATATATGTGGGAACGCGTACGTACCTTCTTGGCCAAAGGGTCTTCATAGATGGTGATGAAGAACTCCTCTATGATCAATGGCAGTGTTGACGGTGGTGGTTGCAATGATGATGATCCACCACCCAGGCCGCCCCTTCCCCTTCCCCTTCCCCTTCCGGTCGGCGTCCGAGACGTGGAAGCCATGGCAATGGATCAAGTGTATATGAACGAAGAAGAAAGAGGCAGAAATGAAGAAGAGAGAGGCAGAACCTATTGACATAAGGGATGGCCGTTGTGGGGGTTTACACAATAAATTAAGGAGGAGATGACCGTTGTGGGGGTAGTTTATATCTCAATAAAAAAGTAATGCCTAAAAGAAATGGAAATTCATGATAGTTTATCATTTTACCGTGAAAAGTAATGCGTAAAAGAAATGGAAATTCGTGATAGTTCATCATTTTACCGTGAAAAGTAATGCGTAAAAGAAATAGAAATTCGTGATAGTTTATCATTTTACCGTGAAAAGTAATGCATAAAAGAAATGGAAATTCGTGATAGTTCATCATTTTACCGTGAAAAGTAATGCGTAAAAGAATGGAAATTCGTGATAGTTTATCATTTCAACGTTAAAAGTAATGCCTACAAGAAATGAAAATTCGTGATAGTTTATCATTTTACCGTAAAAAGTAATGCGTAAAAGAAATGGAAATTCGTGATAGTTCATCATTTTACCGTGAAAAGTAATGCCTACAAGAAGTGGAAATTCGTGATAGTTTATCATGTTGAATCCGGTGGCCAACTCGTTATTTAGCATACATTGAGGGGTAGTAGTTTGCCACCGACAGATAGAGAGAGGGTGGCATGATCCTGCCCGTTAGATCATAGGATCGATGGTAGGTGGGCACGATCCGTGTGACAACAGCTCGACCAATCAGGCCAAGTTTGGGCTTGTGTGAGAAGGGAGAGGGTAAAACTGAGTAGTATTAAGGATACAAGGGCAAGTAAATAGTAAACAGGCTAAGGAATTCAAATAAGAGATTTAGAAATAGAAAAACACATGTTTTGTACAATGAAACCCAGGTTGGCCTACCTCAAAGTATTAGCAATTCAAATATACATGAGTGTAAAAATTATGGCCTCATTCAGACAAACTATGTTTTGAGTATAGATGTTTTGAGAAGGGGTTTGAGTGGAAAGCCATGAACCTTCATAGCTACTAGTGATTTCAGAAGTGGCCATTTGTGTGAAAACTTGATTTATATATGATTGTTATGATTTTATTTTGCGCATGAGTTGGAGGCACTATGATTTTATTTTTTGAATTTTTTTGCGCATGAAATAACTCAATTAGATGGGTTAATCCCATCTGTTGACTCTCTGTTGACCAGCCACTTGAGGGTAAAACTGAGTATATTGCACTAGCCAGTATTAGTACTCGAGGGGAAAACTGAGTACAGATATTTTTCTAGTGTAAGACTCGAGGGTAGAACTGAGTACACGTAACGGTGCTGACGTGCAGTCCCATGGACGCGTGTTGCGGTGAGCAGCGGTTAGCCGCGCGGTGCGCGTGTTGAGACCAAATTTCAACTCCTGAGACGAACCGTCACTTTGCCAGTACAGAGCCCCTCTCTCCCTCCCTCTGCACACAGTCATTATAACTCACGCATGCAACCACGCCTTTCACGTCCCATCACCTTCTCAAAAAAGCCCCAGCCGCCCTACGCGCCCTCCCCTGCCGGCGATGGAGAAGAAGAATGCGCCGGCGGCCGTCGCCCCCGAGCCCGTCGCCTCCGAGCCCGTCGCATCCGAGCCCGTCGCCGCCGAGCCTGTCGCATCCGAGCCCATCGCATCCAGGCGCGGCGCCTCCGTGAACTGGGCCTCTCTCAGGGCTGACGGACCACTTCACAAGATCGGCGCCTGCTTACTGGCGAACGAGGAGTACGTGGACACCTACTCTGCTTTGAGGCGAGTTTGTACTAATTGGCGTTCAGATTTACCTGAGCCCGACGTGCACCTGCACGAATGAATCATGGTAGAGCACGCCCTTCCACGCGCCGCTGAGTTCTCCTTCCTCCACCTCCACACATCCCGCTACGTCACCATCGATCTAACGGAAGTTCATGCAAGGTTCAAATTCCTCCATATCTATAGAGTTAATCCTTTTATTTTCAATCGTAAACATCTTAGTGCTGAATGTTATCTTCATCAATCCCATATATTTTAGATACTACTTTGTCAGCTTTTGCCGTGGCGTCATCGTGCTTGCCCAAAAGAACCAGCCGCACAAGATACGGCTTCTAAACCCACTCACAAAGACATCGAACACTATATTTCAGGCGCATATGCCATCTGTTATTCTGGAGTCAGTCACTGTAATGAAGTCCCCGACTATGCTCTTCGTTTCCACATATTACCCGGCGGAAATTGCTTGGGTCGATGAGAGCACTCCAACTAAGGGTATAGATGAAGTTTGGGGAGAAGGAAGATTTTCGATCGAGCACCATTCTATGCGTTGCATTACCACGTTCAATGGTGAATTCTATGCACTAGCTGTGAACAATTTTGAGTTCGGAACATTAGTGTGCACCAACAATGTCCAGTTGGAGCAGGGCGCGAGCAATGTCAACATGGAGACACTATTTTCATTTCCAAAACTTGGAAATGACAAGTTCTGCCTTGTGAAGTCGGATGGTGATCTGCTGTTTGTGTTGTTGGGCGGTCATTTGGAGGAAGGTCAAACAGTGGTGTACCATGTGGACACTGAGAGCCGCTCTCTCCATGCCGTCAGTAACATTGGCAGTCGTGCCTTCTTTATCCATCATGTCCGGTGTATCTCCGTCGACACCAGAGTGCACCCGACACTTCGACCTGGCTGCATCTACTACGCGGATTTGGGTTATATTAGAGACTACTTTAATGATATGAACGCCTGGGATGAGTGGCCACTACATGTGGATAGATTAGGAAAGTACGGTCTGAAAGATGAACAAAGGCCATACCGTTTGGAGGATGTATTGGCTGCACACTGCAGACAAAAGGAGTTCAATGAATATTTCTTTCAGACCAGAAAATGGAGCGACGAATATATATATGATGAATGAAGAACAGATTCATTCATCCTGGGTATCCTAATCTTCATGTTGGGCATACATTGCGTCTTGTATTATTTTCAGCTTAGTTTATCGTGAACATTAACATCGTTATTGGCTGCTTTTGGCTGCTGTATGTAGTTTATGTATTATACTTAGTTTTCTAGATTTATTATGCTGCTGTGAATTTATCCTATACTAGCTTCTAGATTTCCTACTAGATTTGTTACCATATTGGGCAAAAAACGAGGGCCAAAAGGCAACAATCATTGAAGAAAGACATAAATAGAAGCTTCTATAGATTTGATACTAATTTAGTGAAAAGAGAGAGAACTGTTACACAGAGAGAGGGGGAAAAGGCGCTCTGAAAAGGCGCTCTGAAAAGGCAATGCAAATTTGGCCCGAGAGAGACAGAACCGAGCTCTCACATACAACCAAACATGGTCTCCTCCTGTCCCACGCGGTCCCTTTCTACCAGCCCCACGCGACGCGGCCCCACACGACGCGGGCCCACACAACGCGGCCCCACACGTCAGCATGGAACTGTCAACTAAACGGAAATCCTCACATCCGAGCTCCTTCTGAGGGTTTCAGACAACAGCTTGGGGAAAACTGGGGAAAAACTAATGAGCTGGGGAAAACTGAGTACAACTAACGACCTGAGGGCACGGAAATAGAAATCCCTTTATGTTTTGCTCTCTCATGAAAGACAAGATGAAAACCATTTGTATGTTTTTCTATATGATTTGAACACACGTTTGACTTTCATTGTTTCATTTTTATGATCTTTCATTTGTGTTCTTTTTTATGTTATAATATGGTTGCTAAGTTTCTTCTATCAAGATTATATCTTTCATGCCCATGTTTTAAGTTCTTTTGGTCCCAGCGCACAATGCTTACATAGATGATCAAGATTGTGTAGGTGCATGTTACCTCAAAAATTATTTCTTTTGTTATCACTTACCTAATCAAGGACGAGCAGGAGTTAAGCTTGGGAATGCTGACACGTCTCAAACGTATCTATAATTTTTTATGCTCCATGCTTGTTTTTACACCATTTGATTAGTGTTTCGTTACACTTCGTGGCATTTTTATGTATTTTCCGGAACTAACCTATTGACGAGATGCCACAGTGCTAGTTCCCTGTTTTCTACTGTTTTTATGTTTCAGAAAAGTTACACTGGAAATATTCTCAGAAATTGACAAAACAAAAGCCGAACATCCAAAAATTTACCGAAGCTTCCAGAGAACCGAAGAGGAGACGGAACGGAGCCAGGGGGTGGTCTCACCACCAGGGGGCGCGGCCCAGGGCTTGGCCGCGCCGCCCTATGGTGAGCCCCACCTGGTCCACTTCTGATGCTGCCCCTTCGCCTATAAAGACCTCCGACGGGAAAAACCTAAACACCTGATCACTTTTCTAGAAACACATCAGGATCCGCCGTCGTCGTCGACCCGAGATCGGGAGGGTCCAGAAGCTCTTCCCGGCACCCTGGCGGAGAGGGGAATCACCACCGGAGGTCTTCTTCATCGCCATGCTTGCCTCCGGCATGATGAGTGAGTAGTCTACCATGGACTATGGGTCCATAGCAGTAGCTAGATGGTTGTCTTCTCCACCATATGCTTCATGTTTAGATCTCGTGAGCTGCCTTACATGATTGAGATCACCATTATGTAATTCTACATGTTATGTTTGTTGAGATCCAATGAATATTGCTGTTATGATTGAGTTGATGTGCTGAATATTATCTTATGTTATCTCTATGTTGTTTATGATCTTGCATGCTCTCCGTTGTTAGTAGCTATCTTGGCCGAGTAGATACTAGTGACTCCAAGAGGGGGTATTTATTCTCGATAGTTGCGTTCATGCCTCTATTTAATCTGGGGGAGTGACAAAAATCTCTAAAGTTTTAGATGTGCGGTTGTGATACGTCTCCAACGTATCCATAATTTTTGATGCTCCATGCTTGTTTTTACACCATTTGCTTAGTGTTTCATTACACTTCGTGGCACTTTTATGCATTTTCCGGAACTAACCTATTAACAAGTCGCCACAGTGACAGTTCCCTGTTTTCTACTATTTTTGTGTTTCAGAAAAGTTACACAGGAAATATTCTTGGAATTAGACAAAACCAAAGCCAGTCGCCCAGAATTTCACCAAAGCTTTCAGAGAACCGAAGAGGAGATGGAGTGGGGCCACGAGGGCCTCACACACCAGGGCGATGCGGCCCAGGGGTAGGCCACGCCCCCTATGTGTGAGACCGCCTTGGTGCACTCCTGACGATGCCCCTTCGTCTATAAAGACCCCCCGGCGGGAAAAACCTAAAGACCTGATCACTTTTCTAGAACACATCATGATCCACCGCCGCCTTCGACCCGAAGATTGGGAGGGTCCAGAAGCTCTTCCTGGCACCCTACCAGAGAGGGGAATCGCTACCAGAGGTCTTCTTCATCGCCATGCTTGCCTCCGGAGCGATGAGTGAGTAGTCTACCTTGGACTATGGGTCCATAGCAGTAGCTAGATGGTTGTCTTCTCCACCATGTGCTTCATGTTTATATCTCATGAGCTGCCTTACATGATTGAGATCACCGTTATGTAATTCTACATGTTTGGTTTGTTGGGATCCGATGAATATTGGTGTTATGCTTGAGTTGAAGTATTGAAATTTCTCTTATGTTATCTCTATGTTTTTTATGATCTGGCATGCTCTCCGTTGTTAGTAGCAATCTTGGCCTAGTTGCTAGTGACTCCAAGAGGGGGTATTTATGCTCGATAGTGGGTTCATGCCTCTATTTAATCTGGGGGAGTGACAGAAACCTCTAAGGTTGTAGATGTGATGTTGCTATTAGGGGGAAAACAACATTCATATGCTCGAGGACATATGCTTTGTTTACATTACACACTTTTCTTAATGCAATTATCTGTTGTTCGCAACTTAATACTTGTGGAGTTCTCGGATTGATTCGCCACAAGTGAATTATTAGTCATAGATGCAGTTGTATGGCGGTCTATGTATCTTGTTCTAATGCCCAGAGTAAATCTCATAGTGATCCTCTCATCATATGCACGTTGTCTTTATTCTATCAATTGCCCAACTGTAATTTGTTTACCCAGCATATGTTATTTTATCTTATGGAGAGACACCGCTAGTGAACTGTGGACCCCGGTCCTATTTCCTTTATATTGCTATCACCTGTTTACTTTACTCGCATACTATTACTATTTTCCACTCGATACGCTCATTCCTTTGTTTCTTCAAGTTAAGTTTCTACATTCTGAGTTTGCTGCTCGAATGCTAGTTTGGTGTTCCAGCCCAATCAGGTTGATTCATAAATCTTATGCTATGATCAAATGCTAGATAAAATACAGAAAAAATTAAAGTACCATTCGGATTTATGATGATCTAAATTTACTTTTTGCTACCAGCCTCTTAATCTTATTCATGTATCATCATTGTCCAGTTTGTTGCATCTAGTTCAGGTTCTATGAATTGTACGTTTTTATGGCAACGCCCATTTTAGCCTCATAGAATAAAAATTCCGCAAAAATTTTAAATAGCATAATTTCGAAGAGTCCAGCCTGACTTGGCCTAGTAGCATGCACAAACTTCATAAATTGTTGGTAAACGAAATTTAGCCAAAATGATAATGCCATTTTCCAAACTGTGTAAAGCAGCTACATTCGGAATTTCAGAGTCAGACGGACAGGAGCACCACCGTGGCAGGGCTTACTTCGATCCGGCTTATCTTACGTATTGCTGCTACCTCGGCCTGGCTACTGTGTGAGTGTTATTCAGAGACAACAGAGATTGTGAGACCGTAGACAAGTGGCATGAAAAACTAAATCATTTCCAAAAAAGTGCTAGAAGTTCTCATGTAGGGGTTTGTTTTGCATACTGTACTATAAATCAGCCAAGTTCAAAAAGCGGGCTTGCTTTTGAATTATGCCATAGCACACTACCATCTCAAGGCACAATTCATGGGTCATTGGATATACCGTAGCAACAAGATCAGTAGTCCAGTACTATTTCCTTGCCACTGTGTGTAGTGATCTGGTCTATAATACCATAAAAAAAGACCATAATACCTCGGAGAAGGGGAAGGGGACGGTAGTTGTGCTTTCTGTTGACTAGATTGATATTGAAGTGTTGCCTCCAACATTGTTTCTGCCATGACTGCTCTATTCTCCATTTGTGTGAGTGAAACCATAGCTTCATCATACTTTTCCTGCATACACAGTTGAATGTATCACAAGCAAAGCATAAATTGAGCAAGCAGACACATAGTTGCTTTATTGCATGTCAAGCCCAGACAAGTGACCAGTGATGGCAAATAATCCCAACACTAACAGTATGAAATTGGAGTTCTGACCTTTTGGTGTTTCCAAACTTCAAATAATGTAAAGACAATCAAGTATTCAATATATCCATCACTAATATTATGTTTTGAACAATCCACATATAACATATAAGTGCATGTACATTTGAATGCATACTTTGTGAACAATATCCAAGATGAAACATTTTTGCAACGATAACTACAAAACATATTTGCTGTCCTCCACATCACCAAGTAGTGGTTGTTTCATATGTGAATGAAAGACCACTTTCATTCAGTATTCTTTCTGCTGATGAATTTGGTGAGCCGAGAAACTGCTCAGCATATATTTTCACCGAGATCATCAGATAAAAGTACGATGACATGGATAATTGACCAACTGAACTAACCTGAAGGATATGTGAAGCATATTTCTGAGCAGCAGCATCTTGTTCAGCAAAGATGCGGGCATCCTCTGTAACCTTCTGTTCTTGCTCTACACGCATGAGGAACTACAGTGAAGTAAATTCATGGTTAACTGGATATACCATAGTAACAACAAGATTAATTAAGAAGAATACACAGAGATGACAACTGCACCTGAAGCATTGCTTGTTCCTGTTCCTGCTTGTCTGATAGAGACTGCCTTAGCTCAGATAATTCTTCTTCTAACTGCTCTACCTAAGAGATGAAAACAGAATAATTAATTATTGTTTTTCAAGTCTAAAAGGATAAATTCGAACTACTAAGGTTAATTAGTGATCTATAGCATTTTCTAGTTGATTAACTGGTTATGAAATAGGAGGTACTACCAAATTTCAGGCCATGTATTCAAGATCAATATTAGACTTCAGCAATAAAGGGAACAAAACATAGCTGAATAATGATGGGTTGCAGTATAAAAAGATAGCCACCACAAATATTCCAATGGTTACCTTTGCACTTAATTCACGTCTGTTATCTTGCTTAACCATCTCCATTAGAGCTGTCTCTAAGTCATCAGCCCTGTATATAGATGCAAAGAAAATAAAAAGAAGGGAATTTCGATGAACTGAGAAGAAACAGTTCCACAGACATAAACACACTCTGAACGATGAGAAGAACATTTGCTCAGAAATGCACAAATAATACCTGGTAGTAGGAGAACATTCTCCAGCAGATAACATTTTACTTATATATAGCTTTTGTAGTATTAATACTGGTCATGGGCTAAATTATGGGAACATGAGAATTCTAAAGCACAGCAAATAATTATAGCAGATTCAGGCCTACTTCTAAAACTTGGACTAAATTTTGGGTACATATTTTGAATTACAGGAATACAGTCATAATTGACATACAAGAATAACTATATTCCTTGCAAAGAAACAACCAGCTAAGCTCTGTCTGGGTTTGCCATGATATATACCAGTGTTGCCCAGCTACAGAATAACATGTTCCACCCAGTAAACAGGATGGAAGCAGCTACCTACCGACAGCAGGCCATTCGATTACTTAATCTGTTCATAATCTCTTTTTATAACCGCTGCGGCCCATCTTCAAGGCCATCAGCAGGATGCCGGAGGGCACCGCCGCCGAGGTCCGCGCCAAGGCGGAGGCCCGCGCTGCGGCCTACGAGGTGCTCTCTCGCCACCTCGGCCAGCTGCTCCCCGGCGGGTCATGCGGGGCGCCACCGGCCTCCGCCGCTACCGCCTTATGGGGAAGAGCACCGCTGGCCTCCGCCGCTACCGTGAGGTCCCTCCGTGGTGGGGCAGGGTATGGCGGAGGGGGTAGGTGGAGATGAGCTCGCAGATGTTGCCGGCGGTAAGGGCCGAGGCGACGGCGGCCGGAGTTCGGCATGGCGGCGGCGGCGGCTCTCACTCGACTAGGTCGTGGGTGTATCAATGGTAGGGCTCAACGAACCGTTGTATAAGTTGGGCTGGTAGGCCGTCTGTTTGGGCCAGGCCCTTTTTCTGGTGCGGTAAGAAATTGACAGAAGTATCAATGGTACTTGTCACGTTTTTGATACCAGTACCAAATCTTGTGGACCTTTGGATGGATGAAAATAAAGGGCTAATATTCATTTGGGGTACCATAAAACACCTCAAGATTTGGGGATGTTGCTGTCCTGAAACTGTTTTCGGTGCTGCACCGCAAATATTCCTGAAAATTCTCTGTATATCTTTTGGACCTGAAATTTCTTGTGCATATGCCCCAGGTTATATCCAAACTTTCATTAGTTGAACACTTTTTGATTTGAGCAACAGAAAACCCTCTAAAAATTTGACCTTTGTCAGCTGTTCTATTTTGACAGATTTCTATCAATATTTGTGTTTGCCGCTTTATCGCTTTCTTTTTTAGTTCTTTTGATCACGGAACTTTTGGGGAAGTTGATACAGTAGTATATGCTTTATATGTGGTGGTTTTGAGTTGAAACCTAAAGCAAAAAGGGTTGATTCTATGTTATGCTTACACTAATGTTGCTAATAGATTTGTGTTTAGTTTTGTATGAAGGAAGTTTTCAAGTGTAGGGATCGGAGAGTGATGAGATGAGTTGAAGAATAGATAAAAACTCAAGTTTGGGGATGCCCATGCATCACCCCCAGAAATATCCAAGAAGTAAAAGCATCAAAGCTTGGGGATGCCCCCGAGGCACCCCTTCTTCATCGGCAAAAATCAGGTCACCTTTCAAGACACTATATTTTTATTGTTTCATGCATTATGCGTTTTTCTTGGAGCATCAGTTGTTTTTAGTTTTCAGTTTAGTTTAGTTTTGTTTGCTGCAATAAATGGTTGGACCCCAACAAATTCCTTTTGGAGAATTTGCCTTGCTTTTCATTTTCCAAGAACACTCGTTGAACGATAAAGTGAAAAACAGACTTGATCGAGTGTTATTCTTTTTCTAGAACTGTGTTTAGTTTTTGTTTTTTGCCTTGATTCGCATTTAGATCTTATTATATCTTTTCATCAAGGTGTATTTTTGCCTCTGGTATTTATTGGTTTTCATCAAAAGAGGTGTTTATAAAAAGTTTGAATGGTGTTGGAAAAAAGAAAAAGCTTTATGTAAAAAAGTGGTACAAGAAGGAGCTTGTGTAGACTGCGGCCTAGGCTTTTGCATGTCGTGCTTGATGTATTTTTGATAGCATGCTTAGTGGTTTTGCTGTAGCATGACTTGTCTCAAATAACTGAGATTTATTAATGAGCCTTTGAAAAAATCATGCGTTGTTTTTATTGTTTGGAAGCATTATTTTGGTTTTCTCCTTGATGCTTTATTTGGGTTGACTTGGCGCATGTTCACACATATTAGACTCTTATAAAGTTGTCAATAGCCTCTATGATCATTTAGTTTTTGACTTTTTATGCCATCTTATGCTTCTTTTAATGTCGCTTTGTCACTTTGCATGATTATGGCCATTATTGCTCTCTTAGTTGGTCGCTCCCAGTCTTTTGCTAGCCTTCATTTTGTACTGAGTATGAGCTCTACTGGTGCATCCAACTCCTAAAAACCAAGTTGTTCCAACGTGTCCACCATACATACCTATTAGCAATTTGCTATTCCAAAGTACATTTGACCTGCTTTTATCTACTCTTCAAATTAAACTCTTACCAGTGTTATGCGAAAATTGGTCAGTAAAGCTCTCACAAACTGGAAGGCACACTTTACTTTTCTTGTTCTTAAAATTTTGACATTGTGGTCTCTTATGTTGAGTTGTTATGCTTGCAAATTGTAAGTTGGGAATTAGCCCAGCCATGCCATCATGGGGCAAGCTTTCAATATTGCACTTCTTATTTGAGTTGATATCGTGATCTTTTGTTTATGGATACTCGCGATGTGAAATGAATTGGGAATCTTGCGGGATCATTGAGTTTGTATATGTGTTAGAGATACGCCTGGGCCGCCAATCGAAGCCATGCATAATTCATGGTGGAAATTTGCAGCATGCCCATAGTGGACATTCGATGACGCATCTCAAAATAAAAAGCTATACAAATAGTAAATAAAAGAGATGTCGAGGTGTTCATTGTCTGCTTTTCCTATCATTTTGATGTGGGCTTGTTCCATGTCATCGGGCATGGAGTTACCCCATTGGCGGTTCTCGATGATACGTGTATACTTACAATGACAAGAACTTGCTTGGGACTCTAAGTAAAGTAGCATGAGGTTTGGGTACTCGTATTCACGGGACATGAGGTTTTCAACTTATGATTTGTCAAGCATATGCAGCATAAGTGTTCTCGCATTAACTTTAACCATTCAAGATGCTTATGATGGGGGCAGTGAGAGCTCAAAGCCGATAAATACCATAATTTTTGAAGGTTTATAAAACTTGCAATCATTGCTTCCCTCCGCGAAGGGCCTTTCTTTTACTTTTATGTTGAGTCACCACCTTCTATCTTTATGCACCATTAAGAGAGCATAGTTGTCATTCTTAGTATAATGTGTATTGTCCCAAAGTTTTCATTGATTGATTCATATTATTGGTTTCACTTGTTCTCAAATTATTTGTATCTAGTCGCCCTCTTAAACTTGAAGGTGTCCTATGCATTTATGTTTTGCAATCTCCATGAAGGACAAGCTGAAAACCATTTGTATGTTTTTCTTATGATTTGAACACACGTTTGACTTTCATTGTTTCATTTTCATGATCTTTTGTTTGTGTTCATTTTCATGTTATAACATGGTTGCTAAGTTTGTTCTATCAAGATTATGTCTTTCATGCCCATGTTTTAAGTTCTTTTGATCCCAGCGCACAACGCTTACATATATGATCAAGATTGTGTAGGTGCATGTCACCTCAAAAATTATTTCTTTTGTTATCACTTACCTACTTGAGGATGAGCAGGAGTTAAGCTTGGGGATACTGATACGTCTCTAACATATCCATAATTTTTGATGCTCCATGCTTGTTTTTACACCATTTGCTTAGTGTTTCGTTACACTTCGTGGCACTTTTATGCATTTTCTGGAACTAACCTATTAACAAGTCGCCACAGTGCCAGTTCTCTGTTTTCTGCTATTTTTGTGTTTCAAAAAAGTTACACAGGAAATATTCTCGGAATTGGACGAAACCAAAGCCAGTCGCCCAGAATTTCACCGAAGCTTCTAGAGAACCGAAGAGGAGATGAAGTGGGGCCACGAGGGCCCCGCACACCAGGGCGGTGCAGCCTAGGGGTAGGCCGCGCCCCCTATGTGTGAGACCGCCTCGGTCCACTCCTGACGATGCCTCTTCGCCTATAAAGACCCCTCGACGGGAAAAACCTAAAGACCTGATCACTTTTCCAGAACACATCGCGATCCGCCGCCGCCGTCGATCCAAAGATCGGGAGGGTCCAGAAGCTCTTCCCGGCACCCTACCAGAGAGGGGAATCGCCACCGGAGGTCTTCTTCATCGCCATGCTTGCCTCCAGAGCGATGAGAGAGTAGTCTACCTTGGACTATGGGTCCATAACAGTAGCTAGATGGTTGTCTTCTCCACCATGTGCTTCATGTTTAGATCTCATGAGCTGCCTTACATGATTGAGATCACCGTTATGTAATTCTACATGTTTGGTTTGTTGGGATCCGATGAATATTGGTGTTATGCTTGAGTTGAAGTACTGAAATTTATCTTATGTTATCTCTATGTTGTTTATGATCTTGCATGATCTCCGTTGTTAGTAGCTATCTTGGCCAAGTAGTTGCTAGTGACTCCAAGAGGGGGTATTTATGCTCGATAGTGGGTTCATGCCTCTATTTAATCTGGGGGAGTGACAAAAACCTCTAAGGTTTTAGATATGCTATTGCTACTAGGGGAAAACAACATTCATATGCTCGAGGGCATATGCTTTGTTTACATTACACACTTTGCTTAATGTAATTATCTGTTGTTCGCAACTTAATACTTGTGGAGTTCTCGGATTGATTCGCCACAAGTGGATTATTAGTCATAGATGCAGTTGGATGGCAGTCTATATATCTTGTTGTAATGCCCAGAGTAAATCTCATAGTGATCCTCTCAACATATGCACGTTGTCTTTATTCTATCAATTGCCCAACTGTAATTTGTTTACCCAGCATGTATTATTTTATCTTATGGAGAGACACCGCTAGTGAACTGTGGACCCCGGTCCTATTTCCTTTATATTGCTATCACCTGTTTACTTTACTCACATTGTTTACTTTACTGGCATACTATTATTATTTTCCACTTGATATGCTCATTCCTTTGTTTCAAGCAAACCGGTGAGATTGACAACCTCATTGTAAGTTGGGAGCAAAGTATTTGGTTGTGTTGTGTGCAGGTTCCGCGTTGCAGCTGGCAAAGCAAAGCTTGGACGAGGCACCTTATAAATTGTCTGGAGCTGTCGCAAGTTAGCAAGCATCACCTTCAGTCGTTTGGCTTCTTCCCCTTTGGATCGATAAACCTTGGTTTCTTACTGAGGGAAAACCTTGCTGCTATATTCATCATACCTTCCTCTTGGGGTTCCCAACTGAACGGTGAACATTAACCGTACCGCAAGCATCAAGCATTTTCTGGCGCCGTTGCCAGGGATTGAAGAAGAAGAAGTTCCCACATCAACTACACTTTCCCATGTCAACTTGGCACCAGCAAGCATGTTGCCACTAGGGAGAAAACAACATTCTTATGCCCAAGGGTATATGCTTTGCTTACATTACACACTTTGCTTAATGCAGTTATCTGTTGTTCGCAACTTAATACTTGTGGGGTGTTCGGATGATATCCCCGTGAGTGGATTATTAGTCATAGATGCAGTTGGATGGCGGTCTATGTATCTTGTTGTAATACCCAGAGTAAATCTCATTGTGATCCTCTCGACATATGCACGTTATCTTTATTCTATCAATTGCCCAACTGTAATTTGTTTACCTAGCATGTGTTATTTTATCTTATGGAGAGACACCACTAGTGAACTATGGACCCTGGTCCTATTTCCATTATATTGCTATCACCTGTTTACTTTACTCGCATTTTTTACTTTCTTGCTTGCTACTATTGCTTTCCTCTCGATACGCTCATTCCTTTCTTTACAGCAAACCGGTGAGATTGACAACCTTATCGTGAGTCGGGAGCAAAGTATTTGGTTGTGCTGTGTGCAGGTTCCGTGTTGCAGCTGGCAAAGCAAAGCACTGGACGAGGCACCTTATAAATTGTCCGGAGCTATCGCGAAGCTAGCGAGTATCACCTTCTGGAGTTTGGTTTTTTCCTGGATACGATTAAACCTTTGTTTCTTATTGAGGGAAAAGCTTGCTGCTGTGTTCATCATACCTTTCTCTTGGGGTTCCCAACTGGACGGTGATTTACATCAACACACCGTGCCGCACCAGGAAGCTCATTGCAATGCATCTTACTTAGGAAGCATATGAGGGATACAAAGAAGCATGAATACATACAATGGAAGCATGACTGTATTGTCAATGAAGTAAGCAGAAATTGCATAAAAGACAACACCAGGTATAATATCTTCTTCTCCTTAGGGTTAACTTGAGTAATTTCTAACTTTAGTTCCTTGGTTTTGGGCTACAGGACAGACATCTTCTTCCCAGAGCACTACATCACCTCCAGCAGCAAATCCAGGTACTGCACCAGCTACTGCACCACCAATGCCTCCTCCAACACCTAGGGCTCCTCCAGCACCAGCTACTGCACCAAGGAGGGCTCCTCCAGCACCTAGGGCTCCTTCAGCACCTGCAGTTGCACCACCAAGGGCTTCTCCAGCACCAGCAACTACACCACCAAGGGCTCCTACTGCTTCTGCTCCACCTAGAGCATTCACTGCACCAAGGCCTACTCAGGCCTCATCTTCTGGTGCAAGTGCTCCTCTAGCTCACAGGATTAGCAAGAGAAAGAGCAAACTCACTGGTAGAATGAAGGGATACCTGAATGCAGGGAAGCATTCCTCACATAAATGATGTCCTCCTGCCATGCTATGTGTGTTCTTGTGAAATGAAGTGCAATGCACATTAGTTGTGTAAGACTATTTGCCAGACTATGTTGTAGAATATTGTAAGACTATGTCCTAGAATTTGAGTAAGATTATGTGTAAGACTATGTGCTAGATTATGTGCTAGAATTATGTGTAAGATTATGTTCCAGATTATGTGCCAGATTATGTATCTATTTTGAGTAACATAATGTGTATGATTATCTCTAAAAAGATGCCGAGAACCTAGGTTCGACCACTCCTTTTTTTAAAGATGCCGACAACTGATACGTCTCTAACGTATCTATAATGTTTGATGCTCCATGCTTGTTTTTACACCATTTGCTTAATGTTTCGTTACACTTCATGGTATTTTTATGCATTTTCCGGAACTAACCTATTAACGAGATGCCACAGTGCCAGTTCCCTATTTTCTGCTGTTTTTGTGTTTCAGAAAAGTTACACAGGAAATATTCTCGGAATTGGACGAAATAAAAGCCGAACATTCGGAAATTTACTGAAGCATCCAGAGAAACAAAGAGGAGATGGAAAGGAGCCACAGGGCGGCCTCACCACCAGGGGGCGTGGCCTAGGGCCTGGCCACGCCGCCCTATGGTGAGGGCCCCCTGGTCCACTTCTGACGCCGCCCCTTCGCCTATAAAGACCCCCCGACAGGAACAACCTAAATACCTAATCAATTTTCTAGAAACACATCACGATCCGCCGCCACCGTCGACCCGAGATTGGGAGGGTCCAGAAGCTCTTCCTAGCACCCTGCCGGAGAGGGGAATCACCACCGGAGGTCTTCTTCATTGCCATGCTTGCCTCTGGTGCGATGAGTGAGTAGTCTACCTTGGACTATGGGTCCATAGCAGTAGCTAGATGGTTGTCTTCTCCACCATGTGCTTCATGTTTAGATCTCGTGAGCTGCCTTACATGATCGAGATCACCGTTATGTAATTCTACATGTTGTGTTTGTTGGGATCCGATGAATATTGGTGTTATGATTGAGTTGATGCGCGGAATATTATCTTATGTTATCTCTATGTTGTTTATGATCTTGCATGCTCTCCGTTGTTAGTAGCTATCTTGGCCGAGTAGTTGATAGTGACTCCAAGAGTGGGTATTTATGCTTGATAGTTGGGTTCATGCCTCTATTTAATCTGGGGGAGTGACAGAAACCTCTAAGGTTGTAGATGTGCTGTTGCCATTAGGGAGAAAACAATATTCATATGCTCAAGGGCATATGCTTTGTTTACATTACACACTTTGCTTAATGCAGTTATTTGCTGTTTGCAACTTAATACTTGTGGAGTTCTCGGATTGATTTGCCACAAGTGGATTATTAGTCATAGATGCAGTTGGATGGCGGTCTATGTATCTTGTTATAATGCCTAGAGTAAATCTCATAGTGATCCTCTCGACATATGCACATTGTTTTTATTCTATCAATTGCCCAACTATAATTTGTTTACCCAGCATGTGTTATTTTATCTTATGGAAAGACACCACTAGTGAACTATGGACCCCGGTCCTATTTCTATTATATTTCTATCGCCTGTTTACTTTACTTGCACTGTTTACTTTACTCGCATATTACTATCACTTTCCACTCGATACACTCATACCCTTTGTTTCAAGCAAACCGGTGAGATTTACAACCTCATCGTAAGTTGGGAGCAAAGTATTTGGTTGTGTTGTGTGCAGGTTCCACATTGCCGCTCGCAAAGCAAAGCCTGGACGAGGAGCCTAATAAATTGTCCGGAGCTGTCGTGAAGCTAGCAGGCATCACCTTCTGATGTTTGGCTTTTTCCTGGACTGACAAACCTTGGTTTCTTACTGAGGGAAAATTTGTTGCTGTACTCATCATACCTTCCTATTGGGGTTCCCAACTGGACGATGAAAAACCATCAACACCATGCTGCATCAAGCTAATTTTCTAGTGCCGTTGCCGGGGAAAAAGAAGACTTCTGCAAGGGGAGTTTCGCATGCACATCCTTTACTTTGTTTTAGTTTTGCTTTACTTTATTTTTAATTGCATCGTTTTATCAAAAACACACAAAAAAATTAGTATCCTTTATAGTTGTTTTTACTTGTCTGCTTTTAGTTTTGCTAGAATGGCTACTCATGAGAACACCAAGTTGTGTGATTTTTCTAGCACTAATAATAGTGATTTTATCTGCACTCCTATTGCGCCACCTGCTCCTGCTGCTGATTTTTATGAGATTAAGCCTGCTTTGTTGAACCGTGTTATAAAAGAGCAATTTTCTGGTGCTAGTACTGATGATGCTGCAGCTCATCTCAACAATTTTGTTGAGCTATGTGAGATGCAGAAATATAAGGATGTAGAAAGTGATATTATTAAGCTTAGGTTGTTTCCTTTTTCTTTGAGAGGAAAAGCTAAGGATTGGTTGTTGTCTTTGCCTAAAAATAGTATTGATTCATGGGCTAAGTGTAAGGATGCTTTTATTGGTAGATACTATCCTCCTGCTAAGATTATAGCTTTGTGTAGCAATATTATGAAGTTTAGTCAGTTTGATAATGAACATGCTGCTCAAGCTTGGGAAAGAATGAAATCTATGATCAAGAATTGTCCCACTCATGGACTGACTACTTGGATGATTGTTCAAACTTTCTATGCAGGACTAAATTTTCTTCAAGGAACCTATTAGATTCAGCTGCTGGAGGCACTTTTATGTCCCTTACCTTGGGCGCCGCAACCAAGCTTCTCAACAATATGATGGTAAATTACTCCGAATGGCACACCGAGAGAGCTTCACAAGGTAAGAAGGTAAATTCTGTTGAGGAAACCTCTTCCTTGAGTGATAAGATTGATGTTATTATGCTTATGCTTTCTAATGATAGGACTCATGTTGATCCTAATAATGTTCCTTTGGCCTCTTTGGTTTCTCAAGAAGAGCATGTTGATGTAAACTTCATTAGAAATAATAATTTCAACAATAATGCTTATAGGAACAATTTTGCTAGTAACAATTATAGGCCGTATCCTTCTACCAATGGTAATGGTTATGGTAACTCTTATGGTAATTCCTCCAACAACACTAGGGCCGCGCCCTCCGAGCTTGAGGTAATGCTCAAGGACTTAACAAGTCTGTTGAGGAAAAGTTAGGCAAAATTGATATTCTTGCTTCTAAAATTGATAGCCTTGCTCAGGATATTGAACTTCTGAAATTAAAAGTGTTGCCTAATGATGTGAAAGAGAATAATCCTTTTGGCACTGCTAATGCTATCCAAGTTAGAATTGATGAAAATGTTAGAATGCTAGCAGAATTGCATGCCGGGTGGGAAAGAGAAGATGAGATGGCTAGAAAGATGGAGGTATGTACTATTACTACCTCTAATGATGTTGTTCCTAATGCTAGCAATCCTCTTACTTTGATTGGTGTAGAGAAAACTCCTACTCCTATTGTTAAAAAGCCCAAAACAGCAAAAACTTTTCCTCAAAAGAGTGTTGAAATTTTTTGGAGTGTAGGAGATGATAGCTCTATTTCCTTTAATGATTTTGATGTTGATGGATGCAATATATCTGAAGTTATTTTGTTCTTGCAAAAGCTTGCTTTGACTCCCAATGCTAGTTCTTTAAATGTTGCTTTTACTAAGCATATTACCAATGCTCTTATGAAAATTAGGGATGAAAAGTTGAAGCAAAAAGCCTCTATTCCCAAGAAGTTAGAATATGGTTGGGAACCCATCATTGATATGCATGTTAATGATTTTGATTGCCAAGCTTTATGTGATCTAGGTGCTAGTATTTCTATCATGCCTAGAAAAATTTATGACATGCTTGATTTACCACCGCTTGAAAAGTGTTATTATGATGTTCCTATTGCTTATGTTGCTAAGAAGAAACCTTTGGGAAGGATTAATGATGTTCTTATTATGGTTAACAATAACCTTGTCCCCGTTGATTTTCTTGTTATGGATGTTGAATGCAATGCTTCATGTCCTATTATTTTGGGAAGACCCTTTCTTTGAACTGTAGGTGCCATCATTGATATGAGGGAAGGCACCATCAAATATCAATTTCCACTCAAGAAAGGTATGGAACACTTCCCTAGAAAGAGAAAGAAATTGCTTTTTGACTCTATTCTTAGAGAAAATTATGAGCTTGATGCTTCATGACTTGATATTACTTGATTCGCACTTTCTGCGCCTAGCTCAAAGGCATTAAAGAAAGGGATTTCTATTTTCGTGCCCCTGGTTCGTTAGTTGTACTCATTTTTCCTGAGTCGCTTAACTTTTCCTCAGTTTTCCCCTCCCTCTAGTTTGAAACCCCTCGCAGATGCTCAGATGGGAGGGTTGCCGTCTGGTCAGAGGCCTTGACCGTTACCGGTGACGGCTAGGGAGTCGCGGTGGTTGTGAATTGACCGTTGCTTTTGAATGGTGTTGACTGTTGACCCAATGAGACACGTCAGACTGGCGGTCTCTCACTCACCCAAAGCTTTCCCCACTGGCCGAGACTGGAAGAGCTCACACACCGCCCCTTCGCCGCCACGCCATCCTGTCGTCCTACCTTATGGCGTTGTCCGCCCCCGAGCCGCCCCCGCCCCCACCACCACCCCCGGGAGGCGGAGAGGGCTCTGCCTCCACTAGATCTACCCCTATTGCGGTAGAGTTTGTACAGCCGTCTGGTGTGCCAATTATGCCCCTCAATGGCGGAGAAGATTGGGAATTGGAGGGGTCTAACGCATGGATTCCATCTGGGTAAGCATCGTCTGCCTATGTGAATTAACAGTAGGCAGTTTTTGAGCGTGAATCATTGTTGCTCAACTAACTATGTTGCTTTTCGAATAGGATTGATCCAGCGTTGGCTTTTTGGCTGGTGGTTCGGCTGGATACTAGCTTTTTGCGTGATTCTGAACGCAATGTGAGCGGATTTTACATCCCAGCGGTGGTTGCAACCGCCATCTTGTTGAGGGATTTAAAAGATAACATTTGCGCTATGTACCCCTAGGGAGCTGGTGATTCAGTTGATTTCCAATATTTCAAGAGCATGGAGGGAAGATATGTTCCACTGATTTCCGACGAGGATCTGGGAATTCTTTTTGCTTTAAATGATTCTTGTCGTGTCACTAAAATTCATATCCATGTGGACAGGGTCCAGGCATCATCTGGTGTTGGGGCATCATCAGGTGGTCGGGCATCATGTCTCTCTACTATTGCTGCCTCTACTAATCTTGTGCGCCACCTTGCTTCTTGTAGGTCCATAGCAGCACCATATGTCCCCAGTGCTAGTGGTAGCCAGATCGTTCCTGCGGTCGATGTGGACGACGATGCAGAGATTGAGGATCCGTCTCCTCAAGATGATGAGGATGAGTTGATGTTTCCTGAATTGGTAGATTGATGCAGTAAGCAGGCAATGGAGGATCAATACATGGAAGATATTGCACAAGGTGCCAGATTTGATGACACTGATGATGAAGAGAAGGATGAGAACAATGACAGCCTCATTTTAGCTGATTACGGAGGTGATGACTTGCCAACAATTGAGTGGAACAGGGAGGATCCTTAGCTTGCAGAAGGCACCGTATTTCAAATGATGATGGACTGCCATAATGCAATTACTACATATTGCATTCTCACCAAGAATGATTATGAGGTTATTAAAAGTGAGCCAGGTAGGTTCACAGTTAAGTGCCCATACAAGAGGTGTATGTGGAGGCTGCATGCATTCATAATGCTCAGAAGCACCATGGTTCAGGTACTACACCAACCAGTTATGTATTTTAGATCATGGTGTAAAATTTGTTAACTGTTACTAACATCCCTTATCATTATGTTTTAGATAAAGAAGAACTCGATCGACCATACTTGTCCACCTCGAGCGGGAGCGTGCTACTTGGTGATGACTCCAGAAAAGAGCTGTGGCGTGGAGTTAACGTGGAAGCAGTAAGTCCTTGTGCGTGGTGATGACCAGCCCATTGGGAACCCCAAGAGGAAGGTATGATGAGTGTAGCAGCAAGTTTTCCCTCAGTTAAGAAACCAAGGTATATCGAACAGGAGAAAAGAGTCGGTGACGACTGAAGGTGTTTGTGGAACCTGCACACACACAAACAAATACTTTGTTCCCAACTTGCGATGAGGTTGTCAATCTCACCGGTTTGCTTGAAACAAAGGTTATGAGCGTATCGAGTGGAAAACAGTAGAGTATATGCTAGTAAAGTAAACAGTGCGGGAAAAGTAAACAGTTGATTGCAATATTATTAAAATAGGACCGGGGTCCACAGTTCACTAGTGGTGTCTCTCCATAGATAAAATAACATGCTGGGTAAACAAATTACAGTTGGGCAATTGATAGACTAGAGCTAACGTGATATGTCAAGAAGATCACTATGAGATTTACTCTGGGCATTACAACAAAATACATAGACCGCCATCCAACTGCATCTATGACTAATAATCCACCCCCGGGGATATCATCCGAACACCCTAGAAGTATTAAGTTGCGAACAATAGATAATTGCATTAAGCAAAGTGTGTAATGTAAACAAAGCATATGCCCTTGAGCATATGAATGTTGTTTTCTCCCTAGTAGCAACAGCACATGTACCACCTTAGAGGTTTCTGTCACTCCCCCAGGTGAAATAGAGGCATGAACCCACTATCGAGCATAAATACCCCCTCTTGGAGTCACTAGCAACTACTCGGCCAAGATAGCTACTAACAACGGAGAGCATGCAAGATCATAAACAACATAGAGATAACAAAAGATATAATTCAGTACAGCAACTTAATCATAAACACCAATATTCATCGGATCCCAACAAACCAACATCATAGAATTACATAACGGTGATCTCAATCATGTAGGGCAGCTCATGAGATCTAAACATGAAGCACATGGTGGAGAAGACAACCATCTAGCTACTGCTATGGACCCATAGTCCAAGGTAGACTACTCACTCATCGCTCCGGAGGCAATCATGGCGATGAAGGAGACCTCCGGTGGCAATTCCCCTCTCCGGCAGGGTGCCGAGAAGAGCTTCTGGACCCTCCCGATCTTCGGGTCGACGGCGGCGGCGGATCACAATGTATTCTGGAAAACTGATCGGGCCCCTAGGTTTTTCTCGTCAGGGGGTATATGTAGGCGAAGGGGGGCTGTCAGAGGTGGAGCCACGCGGCCTCACACGGGGCTGGCGCGGCCAGGGGCCAGGCCACGCCGCCCCTGTGTGTGGGGGGCACGTGGCCCCCCTCCGTCAGGTCTTCGGATGTTTGGGAGCTCCCCGGTGAAATATGACTTCAGGAACTTGTTTCGTCCAATTCCGAGAATATTTCATGTGTATCACTTCTGAAACACAAAAACAGCAGAAAACAGGAAACTGGCACTGTGGCACTTCGTTAATAGGTTAGTTCCGGAAAATGTATAAAAATGCCACTAAGTGTAACCAAACAATAGGCAAATGGTGTAAAACAAAGCATGGAGCATCAAAAATTATAGATACGTTTGAGACGTATCAAGCATCCCCAAGCTTAACTCCTGCTCGTCCTCGAGTAGGTAAGTGATAACAAAAGAATAATTTTTGAGGTGACATGCACCTACACAATCTTAATCATATATGTAAGCATTTGTGAGCTGGGATCAATAGAACTTAAAACATGGGCATGAAGATATAATCATGACAATAAGAACTTAGCAACCATGTTGTAAACATGCAAATGAACACAAACAAAAGATCATGATAATGAAACAATGAAAGTCAAACGTTTGTTCAAATCATAAGGAAAAACATACAAGTGGTTTTCATCTTGTCCTTCAAAGAGAGCAAAACATAAATGCATAGGACACCTCAAAGTTTAAGAGGGCGACTAGATACAAATAATTTAAGAACAAGTGAAACCAACAATATGAGTCAATCAATGAACTTTGGGACAATGCATATCACACTAAGAATGACAACTATGCTCTCTTAATGGTGCATAAAGAAAGAAGGTGGTGACTCAACATAAAAGTAAAAGAAAGGCCCTTCGCAGAGGGAAGCAGTGATTTAGCATGTGCTAGAGCTTTTCATTTTGTAAAACAGAGATAAAAACTTGATTTTGAGAGGTGGTTGTCTTTGTCAACGACTGGCAATGGGGTTCTTACTATCTTCCATACAAAAATGAAGCAAGTTTTTGAGAGAGAGGTTGGCACTTTGGTGCTCTTTTTATAAAACTTGGCACTCCTCCCCACCTTTTTCCTTTCACATACCATGGCTAACCGATTCCATCGGGTGCCCACCAACATTCACATTCTTGGAGGAGTGCCTTTTTTCTATTTTTCTCTCTTTTTTTTCTTTTTGGAATAAGCAATATGGAAGATAGCAAATCCGACCACTACGTCCCCATGAGCTGAAAACAGTGTCACAAAACGAGAAGTATTTTGAAGGTTTTTGAAAGGTAGCACATGAAAATTTTACTTTGGAATGGCTTACAAATACCATACATAGGAATTTATAGTGGACACAATGGCAAACTTGGCTTTTAGGAGTTGGATGCACGAGTAGAGCTCATACTCAGTACAAGGTGAGGGCTAGCAAAAGACTGGGAGCGACCAACTAAGAGAGCAATAATGGCCATAATCATGCAAAGCGACAAAGCGACATTAAAAGAAGCATACGATGGCATCGAAAGTCAAAAACTAAATGATCATGAAGGCTATTGGCGACTTTGTAAGAGTCTAACATGTGTGAGCATGCGCCAAGTCAACCCAAATAAAGCATCAAGGAGAAAACCAAAATAATGCTTCCATACAATAAAAACAACGCATGATTTTTTTCAAAGGCTCATTAAGCAATCTCAGTTATTTGAGACAAGTCATGCTACAGCAAAACCACTAAGCATACTATCAAAAAGATATCAAGCATGACATGAAAAAGCCTAAGCCGTAGTCTACACAAGCTCCTTCTTGTACCACTATTTTGCACAAAGCTTTTTCTCTTTTCCAACACCATTTGAAATTTTTAAAGATACCTCTTTTGATGAAAACCAATGAATATCAGAGGAAAAAATACACCTTGATGAAAAGATATGACAAGGTCTAAACGCAAATCAAGGCGAAAATGAAAACCAAAAGCAGTAGCAGAAAAAGTAGAACGCTCGATTTTAATAAGAGTGAAAACTAGAGCGTTCTTTGCAAATGAAAACTAGTACATCTCCTCCAAAGGAAATTTGTTGGGGTCCAACCATTTATTGTAGCAAACAAACAAACTAAACCAACTAAGAAAACTAAAACAACTGACGCTCCAAGAAAAACACATAGTGCATGAAGCAATAAAAATATAGTGTTTTGAAAGGTGACCTGATTTTTGCCGATGAAGAAGGGGTGCCTCGGGGGCATCCCCAAGCTTTGACGCTTGTACTTCTTGGATATTTCTTGGGGTGCTGGGCATCCCCAAGCTTGAGCTTTTGTCCATTCTTCAACTCATCTCATCATTCTCCAATCCCTACACTTGAAAACTTCCTTCATACAAAACTAAACACAATTCTATTAGCAACATTAGTGTAAGCATAAAATATATTCAACCTCTTTTAGCTTCAGGTTTCAACCCAAAACCACCACATATAAAGTATATACTACTGTAGCAACTTCCACAAGAGTTCCATGATCAAAAAGAACTCAAAAGAAAGCGATAAAGTGGCAAAAACGAATATTGGCAGAAATCTGTCAAAACTGAACAGCTGACAAAGGACAAATTTTTGAGGGATTTTCTGTTGTTCAAATCAAAAAGTGTTCAACTAAGAAAAGTTTGGATATAACCTGGGGCATATGCACAAGAAATCGCAGGTCCAAAAGATATACAGAGAATTTTCACGAATTTTTACGGTGCAACACCAAAAACAGTTTCAGGACAGCAGTTTCCCCAAATCTTTACCTCACTCAAATTAGAGGCTTCTCTTGGCACAAAAACGAAATAAACAAGATAAGGAGCGGTCATTACAGTAGTAATGACTTCCAAGACTCAAATAAAAGAAAAAGTACTGTAAAGAAAACATTGGGTTATCTCCCAAGAGTGCTTTTCTTTAACGCCTTTGAGCTAGGCGCAGAAAAGTGCGAATCAAGTAATATCAGATGAAGTGCTAGTTACCTTAGTAGGCTCTTTAAAGGTTCCCGAAGATGATTCAACCTGCAAGTCACCCTTAGTGGAACTAAGAGTCTTACCAATTTTAAGAACATGTTGAGATTTAAGCGCAGAAACCTTGGGAACATACATAATTTTTTGCTCTTTTCCAACAAACACTTTCTCCTTCTTAAATTTAAGAGAAGAGAAGATTAAGCTAAGAGTTTCCATGGACTCCTCTAGCTTACCGATCCTTAAGTTTTGATTGTCATGAGTAGTGCTAGCCTCTAACATGGTAATTCTCTTACCAATATTTTCTATAAGTTCACTAACGCGGCTAGCATTTTCTAGGATACTTGGCAAACTTTTCTCTAAAGAGCTGAGCTTTTCTACCACCTCATCTAAGGTGGTCTCAGTTTTGGCAACATGAATAGGTGGTACTCCCACTAAACTTTCAATTATAGTGCATGCTTCTCCCGCGGGAGTACCCAGAAAATTACCTCCTGTAAGAGTATCAAGAACATACCTATTCCAGCTAGATATACCAACATAAAAATTTCTAAGGAGGATCGTGGTGGAGTGCTTTTTGCTACACCTATGATGAGCATTGTTAATATGGTACCAAGCATCTTTTAAACTTTCTCCCCCTTGTTGCTTGAAACTACGAACTTCTACTTCAGGATTACTCATTGTAACAAAACTAAAAGCAGATAAGTAAAAACAACTACCAAGGATTCTAATTTTTTTGGGTTTTTGATATAAAAACAATGCAGGTAAAATAAAGTAAAGTAAAGCAAAACAAATAACAAAGTAAAGAATGTGTGTGTGAAGAACTCCCCTCGCAGAAGTCTTCTCTCTTCCCCGGCAACGGCGCCAGAAAAAGAGCTGCTACTTGGTGATGACTCCAGAAAAGAGCTGTGGCGTGGAGTTAACGTGGAAGCAGTAAGTCCTTGTGCGTGGTGATGACCAGCCCGTTGGGAACCCCAAGAGGAAGGTATGATGAGTGTAGCAGCAAGTTTTCCCTCAGTTAAGAAACCAAGGTATATCGAACAGGAGAAAAGAGACGGTGACGACTGAAGGTGTTTGTGGAACCTGCACACACACAAACAAATACTTTGTTCCCAACTTGCGATGAGGTTGTCAATCTCACCAGTTTGCTTGAAACAAAGGTTATGAGCGTATTGAGTGGAAAACAGTAGAGTATATGCTAGTAAAGTAAACAGTGCGGGAAAAGTAAACAGTTGATTGCAATATGATTAAAATAGGACCGGGGTCCACAGTTCACTAGTGGTGTCTCTCCATAGATAAAATAACATGCTGGGTAAACAAATTATAGTTGGGCAATTGATAGAATAGAGCTAACGTGATATGTCAAGAAGATCACTATGAGATTTACTCTGGGCATTACAACAAAATACATAGACCGCCATCCAACTGCATCTATGACTAATAATGCACCCCCGGGGATATCATCCGAACACCCTAGAAGTATTAAGTTGCGAACATCAGATAATTGCATTAAGCAAAGTGTGTAATGTAAACAAAGCATATGCCCTTGAGCATATGAATGTTGTTTTCTCCCTAGTAGCAACAGCACATCAACCACCTTAGAGGTTTCTGTCACTCCCCCTGGTGAAATAGAGGCATGAACCCACTATCGAGCATAAATACCCCCTCTTGGAGTCACTAGCAACTACTCGGCCAAGATAGCTACTAACAACGGAGAGCATGCAAGATCATAAACAACATAGAGATAACAAAAGATATAATTCAATACAACAACTTAATCATAAACACCAATATTCATCGGATCCCAACAAACCAACATCATAGAATTACATAACGGTGATCTCAATCATGTAGGGCAGCTCATGAGATCTAAACATGAAGCACATGGTGGAGAAGACAACCATCTAGCTACTGCTATGGACCCATAATCCAAGGTAGACTACTCACTCATTGCTCCGGAGGCAATCATGGCGATGAAGGAGACCTCCGGTGGCGATTCCCCTCTCCGGCAGGGTGCCGGGAAGAGCTTCTGGACCCTCCCGATATTCGGGTCGACGGCGGCGGCGGATCGCGATGTATTCTGGAAAACTGATCGGGCCCCTAGGTTTTTCTCGTCAGGGGGTATATGTAGGCGAAGGGGGGCTATCAGAGGTGGAGCCACGCGGCCTCACACGGGGCTGGCGCGGCCAGGGGCCAGGCCGCGCCGCCCCTGTGTGTGGGGGCCATGTGGCCCCCCTCCATCAGGTCTTCGGATGTTTGGGAGCTCCCCGGTGAAATATGACTTCAGGAACTTGTTTCGTCCAATTCTGAGAATATTTCCTGTGTATCACTTCTGAAACACAAAAACAGCAGAAAACAGGAAACTGGCACTGTGGCACTTCGTTAATAGGTTAGTTCCGGAAAATGTATAAAAATGCCACTAAGTGTAACGAAACAATAGGCAAATGGTGCAAAACAAAGCATGGAGCATCGAAAATTATAGATACGTTTGAGACGTATCAGAGCGCCAGAGGAGAAATCAAAGCTAGCGAAGACTAGGTGGTTGGCAGATGCAATCATAGATTGGCTGAGAGAAACTCCATCACTTGGTCCAACAACACTCATAACCAAGATATCTGATAAGTTTAATATAAAAATACCTTACATGAGGATGTTCTATGCAAAGGGAATGGCTCTTGACAGGATCAATGGTCCATGGAATGAAAGCTTTCAGTTGCTTTACACTTTCAAAGCTGAAGTGGAGATGGCTAGTCCAGGCAGTGTTGGAGCGATAGACAAGCATACAGTTCCCTTCAAATTGAAAAGCGGGAGGATAATGCAGAAGGAATGTTTTAGAAGGGCTTTTGTTTTTTTCAAAGCTTGCTGGAAAGGCTTTCTGGACGGTTGCATGCCTTATTTGGCCATGGATGCAACAGCTCTTCATGACAGGTTTAAAGGACAGCTAGTTGCTGCTACTGCATTTGATGGACACAATTGGATGTTCCCTGTTGCTTATGGAGTTTTGGAGGTTGAGTCAGAGGAAAGTTGGACTTGGTTTCTGCAGAATTTGCGCGACCTTATAGGTCATCCACCTGGACTTACTATCCACACAGCCGCTTGCAAAGGTTTGGAGAGTGCAGTAGAAGCAGTATTCCCTAGAGTGGAGCATAGGGAATGTATGAGACACTTGGTACAGAATTTTACAAAGAAATTCAAGGGTAAAGTTTATACTGACAACCTATGGCCAGCTGCATACACATGTAGCATTAGGAAGCATCTGTTTCATTTGAATGTGTTGTATAAACAAAAACCTGGGGTGAAGGAGTACTTGGATGAACATCATGGTATGGTGTGGTCAAGAAGCCAATTCAATAAAATTTGCAAGGTAGACTATATAACAAGTAACCTTGCGGAGAGTTTCAATGCAAAGGTCAAGTCATTGAAAGGGCTTATGCTGTGGCAAATATTTGATAAGATTAGGCAGATGATCATGATAAAGATCAATCTGCATCAAAGAATAGCAGCCACAAAATATCTTGGCCATCTCATGTTCCCATCTTTGATTAAGTCTTTGCATGCTAGGGCAAAACAATTGAAGATGAAATGCATCAGAAAAGGAATGGAGGCTGAGGTAACCTACACTGATAGTAAAAATAGGCAGTGGAGGTATCCAGTGAGTTTGGTTGATAGGACATGCCATTGTAGACGATGGCAGATCCGTGGGATACCCTGCATACACACATTGTTTTTCATGAGTGTTATAGCGGGTGCAGAAGGTGAAGTTGATCAGTATGTGTTAGAGTATTTCTCTGTTGCCAAATTTAGGGCTGCATATGCTATGAATGTTCCTACCTTGTTGGGAAAAGACCAATGGATGAAAGTCGATCCAGGCTTCAAACTGTACTCTCCAGTTTTGACTAGACCGGTAGGTAGGCCGAGGAAGAATAGGATCAGTGCTAGTGCAGAGTGTGGTGCACCGATTCGATGACGTAAGTGCAAACGTTGTGGAACCCCTGGACACATTGCTAGGCTTTGTAAAAATCCAGTTGACCCAGCTTTTGGAATGGAAGATTAGGCGGGAGCAGCAACTGCAGAGGAGAATGAAGCATCAATTCAACATGAGGATATTGAAGCAATGAATCTAGAGCTGCTTGAACCGATGGATCGAGAGCTGCTTGAACCGATGGATCGAGAGCAGATTGAACATATGAATGGAGAGCTGCTTGAACCAATGGATTGAGAGCTGCTTGAACCGATGGATCAAGAGTAGATTGAACAGATGAATGGAGAGCTGCTTGAACTGATGGATCGAGAGCTGCTTGAACTGATGGATCGAGAGCAGATTGAACAGATGAATCGAGAGCTGCTTGAACCGATGGATCGAGAGCAGAGGGAACAGATGGATCAAGAGGCCATTGAAGCAATGCATAGACAACTGAGTGAAGCAATTGATCGAGAGCTGGATAAACCGATGGATCAAGAGCAGATTGTAGAAGCAAGGGAAGAAAATGCATTAGAAGAAAGAGCACAAGCTTCATATGATATGGTTGTCTCGGTGTTGGCACAACCCGAAGAGAAGAAGAAGAATAAGAAAGATAGCAAAAGGAAGGTAGACACCGGTAATATCCCTGGTAGGGTTACCCGGAGTAAGGTGGTGGACCCAGCGAGTCACACGAGGAGCAAGAGAAAGATTTTATTTTGAACAATTTATTTGAATTTGTATGAACAATTTGTATTGGGGATCCCTTTGTATTGAATTCGAACTAGTGTGACGTTCCCAAGTTTGTATGTTGAATAATCACAATAATATATGTGTTATTGCAAGTCGAATAAGTTTATCGCTTAAGCCGCATTTATCATTTTCTAAGTGACTAAACTCAAAAAATATAGTTTTGGGTTTAGTTTAATTCAAAATAATTCAAAACGTGGTGGAACCTTCCCATGGAGTCTTGTTATGTTACCTACAACCTAGAGAAATAATAATGGAAAAGGAAATATAGAGATATGAAGTTTTTCCCAAAACCACTTCCTAGTCCACGAGCTACTAGCTATGAAGATGCAGGGCTTTCTACTCAACACACCTCCCAAATACCCACTATGCTTACAAACTTTGTCCAAATGAGTCCAAATTCATCACACTTGTGTATCTTTGAATTGCAAACAATATCACATCGGCCAAAATATACTATATTGTTCAAATAACACAATCTAACAATTTTTATGGCAAAGGCTTCAATTTCCCTTACTCCCTTTATTATTTGGGTGCCCCTGTTTTACTTAGTTTTACTCAGTTTTCCCCCTCCGGGTCCACTTGTTTTACTCAGTCCTACTCAGTTTTGCCCTTCCGTTAAACATTTCCTCTATTTTCCCCCTCTTAGTTCTACTCAGTTTTCCTCACTTGTACTCACTGGCTGATCTCTGATTGGTCGAGATGTAATATGTCACACGGATCTTAGTTGGTTGATAGCTCAACATACGCTTGCACCGTTAGATCATTTATGATCGGACGGCCTGTATATCTCTCTCTACCTCGATGGACGCATACGGAGAGAAGAGTAGAGCACATACCTACCAACCCTGGTAGTCGCATATTCCAGTCGCATCTTCCTCTCTCCTATTTCCTCTCTTACTCTGGTGGTCGCGGCGGCGCGGATCTAACCGTGCGTGCGGACGCGCGGAACTGCAGCGTGCATGCGGCGGCGCGGATCTAACCGTGCGTGCGGCCATGCGAAACTGCAGCGTGCATGCGGCGGTGCGGATCTAACCGTGCATGCGGCGGCGTGAATCTAACCATGCGTGCGGCGGCATGGATCTAACCGTGCGTGCGGCGGCGCGAATCTAACCGTGTGTGCGGCGGCACAGATCTAACCATGCGTGCGGCGGCAGGGATCTAACCGTGCGGCGGCGTGGATCTAAGAGTGCCGATGAGGATCTAACCCTCTAAAATAGTTGAAATGTCTCTCTCTGTCTCACTTTCATTTCTCTTCTCAGGTCTGTTGATGATGAAGAACACCAAGACGGCGGCCGTGCCGACAGTGGTCATCGATGCCAAGATCATTGAAGCCATCGCCTACAACATCACCGCGATGGTGCAGATCCAGCCTTCAATGTTGGAGCCTGCCAATGTCTCACTTCTATTGCCCTCCTCAGATCCGTTGCTGATGAAGGACACCAAGACGGCGGCCGTGCCGATAGTGGTCATCGACGCCGCAAATTGGGATAAATTATGATAAATTTGTATTTTTCAATTTCAAATTGGGATAAAATTGTTCAAACTAC
The DNA here is from genome assembly GCA_007115705.1 of Dactylis glomerata. Classification (NCBI taxonomy): domain Eukaryota; kingdom Viridiplantae; phylum Streptophyta; class Magnoliopsida; order Poales; family Poaceae; genus Dactylis; species Dactylis glomerata. Next base: position 3,497,845 of record QXEO01000548.1, on the reverse strand, counting down.
TACCTCCGTCTCAAAAAGAGCTTCTCCAATTTCTCGATGTGTCCATGTACATCCGTATGTATGATTTGAATTCTATCCCAACTTGATTGGGAAGATTGATATGTATTTGATCCGAGAGGCTGGTACATGCTTTCACTTTTGAGATCCCTTCACTTTTATAAGATGTTCATGCATGCTAAAATTATCGCACGCATTACTTAGCACAACTAGGAAATTGTACGCCAAAATATAGTGGTTAGAGCCACACCAAAATACGGTGGTTAGAGCCATCTACTGAATAACAATTCTATACTATCTAAATCATCTACCACAACCACATAACTGCTAGGACAGGGATGACACCTAATAAAACTGCCCAGATGAATCTACTTTTCTCCTCTCCCATCACTTGAAGTTCATGTTCTAGATTTTCTACCACTTGATCAAATATGGCAAGATCTATCTCAAGTATCAACTTCTCCTTGCGAATAAGCTCTGAATTCTTCTTTTCTTCCTCCACAGTATGCTTCAGCTCGAATATCATCATGTTTTTACGGGCCAATTCATCACCTAAATTGGCCACCTTCTCCTCCAAATCCATCCTCTGACTACACCATTGGGTTGATTCATCTTGGTATGCAATATACCATGGATCCTCGGCTTGCCTGGCAAACTGTAACAATAATGGAAAAAAGAACAACTGAAATCACTCCAACAGGCCAGGGCGGCACTTCAAATTCAACGGTAGTACAAAGAGCAGAAGCTAGATACCTGCACTTCTGACGAAGTAGGAGAAGTAGAACGTGGCCACGACATGATCGAATCTCCACCCTCACCGGTGTACCTGCTACGACCAGACATTGAGGACTATTTCGCACCTGCAAACTCCAATAAATTATGGGAACCAAATGGTGCGCGGAACAAATCCCAATCGTCATGGGTGGCGGATCTGCTTGAAGCGGACTTTCCTGCGGTGGGTACAATGCGTGTGGACGAAACAAGTGCTGGAGCCATGGTTGACGTGTAGCGCTGCAGTCCGCCCGACGCCGCAGGGGGACAGAGCCGTGGCGCGATGAGGCACCAGCGATGGCTACTCCGTCCGACGGTGGGGAACGAGCTGCCAGCGGTTCTCCGATGACTAATGAGATACACAACACTAGGTTCTAGCCATGTTTAGCATAAGATTCAATTTAGATTAAGCTACAAAAATAGTCACCTGCTAGGTCTAGCTTAAGAAAAATTAATTAGCAAACTTGTTGCTTCTCTCTAACTAAAAGCAAGGATATATGCCTTTTCACTAAGGGCGACCCCAGCGGTCATTGGCTGAGGCAGCCCCACAGAGCGGCTCTATATGATTTTCTCTAAATAAATAGATGACCCCAGCGGTCATTGGCTGTGGAGGCCCCACAGAGCGGCAATATATGATTTTCTCTAAATAAATAGACGATCCCACTGGTCATTGGCTGCGGCAGTCCCACAGAGCGGCAATATATGTCTTTTCCTGAAAAATACATGACTCCACTGGTCATTAGCTACGGCAGCCCTATAGAGTGGCCCCATTTGTTATTGGCAGCACCATGTATACAATCAGGAAATAAAATAGCCCACACATCAGCGATAGATGGATGGCTGCTCCGACGTGTCTCCTGACCCTACCCGTCAGCACCATTCAAAAGCAACGGTCAATTCACAACCACCGCGGCTCCCTAGCCATCACCGGTAATGGTCAAGGCCTCTGACCAGACCAAAACTCTCCTATCCGAGCGTGTGCGAGGGGTTTCAAACTAGAGGGAGAGGAAAACTGAGGAAAAGTTAAGCGGCTGGGGAAAACTGGGCACAACTAAGGACCCGAGGGCATGAAAATAGAAATTCCTTAAAGAAAAACACTCTTGGGAGATAACCCAATATTTTTACTTTCAGTACTTTTTCTTTTATTTGAGTCTTGGAAGTTATTACTACTGCAATAACCTCTCCTTATCCTTTTTATTTCGTTTTTGTACCAAGAGAAGCCTCTAATTTGAGTGAGGTAAGATTTGGGAATGTTGCTGTCCTGAAACAGATTTCGGTGCTGCACCGTAAAAATTCGTGAAAATTCTCAGAATATCTTTTGGACCTGCGATTTCTTGTGCACATGCCCCAGGTTATATCGAAACTTTCATTAGTTGAATACTTTTTGATTTTAGCAACAGAAAACCCTCTAAAAATTCGACCTTTGACAGCTGTTCTGTTTTGATAGATTTCAGCCAATATTTGTATTTGCCGCTTTATCGCTTTCTTTTTGAGTTCTTTTGATCACGGAACTTTTGGGGAAGTTGCTACAGTAGTATATGCTTTATATGTGGTGGTTTTGAGTTGAAACCTGAAGCAAAAAGGTTGATTCAATGTTATGCTTACACTAATATTGCTAATAGAATTGTGTTTAGTTTTGTATGAAGGAAGTTTTCAAGTGTAGGGATTGGAGAATGATGAGATGAGTTGAAGAATGGAAAAAAGCTCAAGCTTGGGGATGCCCATGTCACCCAAAGAAATATCCAAGAGGTACAAGCGTTAAAGCTTGGGGATGCCCCTGAGGCACCCCTTCTTCATCGGCAAAAATCTGGTCACCTTTCAACACACTATTTTTTTATTGCTTCATGCATTATGCGTTTTTCTTCGAGCGTCAGTTGTTTTTACTTTTTAGTTTTGTTTAGTTTTGTTTGCTGCAATAAATGGTTGGACCCCAACAAATTCCTTTTGGAGAAGTTGCCTTGCTTTTCATTTGCCAAGAACACTCTGTTTTTCACTCTTATCGTTTCAACGAGTGTTCTCTTTTACTAGAATTGCGTTTAGCTTTCATTTTTTGCCTTGATTTGTGTTCAGATCTTCTTATATCTTTTTATCAAGGTGTATTTTGACCTCTGTTCCATGTTGGTTTTCATCAAAAGAGTTGTTTATAAAAAGTTCGAATGGTGTTGGAAAAGAGAAAAATCTTTATGCAAAAAAGTGGTACAAGAAGGAGCTTGTGTAGACTGCGGCCTAGGCTTTTGCATGTCATGCTTGATGTCTTTTTGATAGTATGCTTAGTGGTTTTGTTGTAGCATGACTTGTCTCAAATGACAGAGATTGCTTAATGAGCCTTTAAAAAAATCATGCGTTGTTTTAATTATTTGGAAGCATTATTTTGGTTTTCTCCTTTGATGCTTTATTTGGGTTGACTTGGTGCATGCTCACACATGTTAGACTCATACAAGTCACCATTGCCTCTATGATCATTTAGTTTTTGACTTTTGATGCCATCTTATGCTTCTTTTAATATCGCTTTGCATGATTATGGCCGTTATTGCTCTCTTAGTTGGCCGCTCCCAGTCTTTTGCTAGACCTCATTTTGTACTGAGTATGAGCTCTACTCGTGCATCCAACTCCCAAAAACCAAGTTTGCCATTGTGTCCATTATAAATTCCTATGCATGGTGTTTGTAAGCCATCCCAAGTAAATTTTCATGTGCTACCTTTCAAAACTTTTAACTACTTCTCATTTTGTGCCACTATTTTTAGCTTACGGGGACGTAGTGGTCGGAATTGCTATCTTCCATATTAAATTAAGTACCCCTCGACTAGGCAGCTTCATCTGCTCATCATTAATTTTGCATGAGAGCTGGTCAGACCATTGCAATCTAATTTTAAAAAGAAAAAAGGCACTCCTCCATGCTATGTGAATGTTGGTGGGCACCCGATGGAATCGGTTAGCCATGGTTTGAGAAAGGAAAAAAGGTAGGAAGGAGTGCCAAAGCTTTATAAAAGAGCACCAATGTGCCAAATTTTCAAAGAACTCAGAACAGCTCTCACTTGTTTATTATGGAAGATAGTAAGACCCCATTGCCAGTCGTTGACATGAAACAACCACCTCTCAAAACCCAATTTTTATCTCTGTTTTACAATGAAAAGCTCTAGCACATGTTTAATCACTGCTTTTCTCCGCAAAGGGCCTTTCTTTTACTTTTATGTTGAGTCGCCACCTTCTATCTTTATGCACCGTCTAAGAGAGCATAGTTGTCATTCTGAGTATAATGTGTATTGTCCCAAAGTTTTCATTGATTGATTCATGATGTTGGTTTCACTTGTTCTTAAATTATTTGTATCTAGTCTCCCTCTTAAACTTGAAGGTGTCTATGCATTTATGTTTTGCTCTCTCATGAAGGACAAGCTGAAAACCATTTATATGTTTTTCCATATGATTTGAACACATGTCTGACTTCCATTGTTTCATTTTCATGATCTTTTGTTTGTGTTCTTTTTCATATTATAACATGGTTGCTAAGTTTCTTCTATCAAGATTATATCTTTCATGCCCATGTTTTAAGTTCTTTTGATCCCAGCGCACAACACTTACATAGTTGATCAAGATTGTGTAGGTGCATGTCACCTCAAAAATTATTTCTTTTGTTATCACTTACCTACTCGAGGACGAGTAGGAGTTAAGCTTGGGTATGCTGATACGTCTCTAACGTATCTATAATTTTGGATGCTCCATGCTTGTTTTTCCACCATTTGCTTAGTGTTTCGTTACACTTCGTGGCATTTTTATGCATTTTTCGGAACTAACCTATTAACGAGATGCCACAGTGCCAGTTCCCTGTTTTCTGCTATTTTTATGTTTCAGAAAACTTACACAGGAAATATTCTTGGAATTGGATGAAACAAAAGCTGAACATCCAAAAATTTACTGAAGCTTCCAGAGAACCGAAGAGGAGACAAAAAGGAGCCACAAGGCGGCCTCACCACCAGGGGGCGCGGCCCAGGGCCTGGCCGCACCGTCCTATGGTGAGGCCCCCCTAGTCCACTTCTGATGCTGCCCCTTCGCCTATAAAGACCCCCGACCAGAAAAACCTAAACACCCGATCACTTTTCTAGAAACACATCGCGATCCGCCGCCACCGTTGATCCGAGATCGGGAGGGTCCAGAAGCTCTTCCCAGCACCCTGCCGGAGAGGGGAATCGCCACCGGAGGTCTTCTTCACCGCCATGCTTGCCTCTAGCGTGATGAGTGAGTAGTCTACCTTGGACTATGGGTCCATAGCAGTAGCTAGATGGTTGTCTTCTCCACCATGTGCTTCATGTTTAGATCTCGTGAGCTGCCTTACATGATCGAGATCACCGTTATGTAATTCTACATGTTGTGTTTGTTGGGATCCAATGAATATTGGTGTTATGATTGAGTTGATGTGCTGAATATTATCTTATGTTATCTCTATGTTGTTTATAATCTTGCATGCTCTCCGTTGTTAGTAGCTATCTTGGCCAAGTAGTTGCTAGTGACTCCAAGAGGGGGTATTTATGCTCGATAGTTGGGTTCATGCCTGATACGTCTCCAACGTATCTATAATTTTTTATGCTCCAAGCTTGTTTTTACATCATTTGCCTATTGTTTCGTTACACTTAGTGGCACTTTTATGCATTTTCCGGAACTAACCTATTAACGAGTTGCCACAGTGCCAGTTCCCTGTTTTCTGCTATTTTTGTGTTTCAGAGTGATACACAGGAAATATTCTTGGAATTGGACGAAACAAGTTCCCGAAGTCTTATTTTACCCGGAAGCTTCCAGAGATCCGAAGGAGAGTAGGAGGGGGGCCACCAGGGCCCCACATGCAGGGGCGGCACAGCCAGGCCCCTGGCCGCGTGGGCCCTGCATGAGGGCGCATGGCTCCCCCTCTGACGACGCCCCTTCGCCTATAAAGACCCCCTGATGGAAAAAACCTAAGTACCCAATCAGTTTTCCAGAACACATCGCGATCCGCCGCCACCGTCGACCCGAAGATCGGGAGGGTCCAGAAGCTCTTCCCGGCACCCTGCCGGAGAGGGGAATCGCCACTGGAGGTCTTCTTCATCGCCATGCTTGCCTCCGGAGCGATGTGTGAGTAGTCTACCTTGGACTATGGGTCCATAGCAGTAGCTAGATGGTTGTTTTCTCCACCATGTGCTTCATGTTTAGATCTCAAGAGCTGCCCTACATGATTGAGATCACCATTATGTAATTCTACATGTTTGGTTTCTTGGGATCCGATGAATATTGGTGTTTATGATTAAGTTGCTGTACTGAATTATATCTTTTGTTATCTCTATGTTGTTTATGATCTTGCATGCTCTCCGTTGTTAGTAGCTATCTTGGCCGAGTAGTTGCTAGTGACTCCAAGAGGGGGTATTTATGCTCGATAGTGGGTTCATGCCTCTATTTCACCTGGAGGAGTGACAGAAACCTTTAAGGTGGTAGATGTGCTATTGCTACTAGGGAGAAAACAACATTCATATGCTCAAGGGCATATGCTTTGTTTACATTACACACTTTGCTTAATGCAATTATCTGTTGTTCGCAACTTAATACTTGTGGAGTTCTCGGATTGATTCACCACAAGTGGATTATTAGTCATAGATGCAGTTGGATGGCGGTCTATGTATTTTGTTGTAATTCCCAGAGTAAATCTCATAGTGATCTTCTTGACATATCACATTTATCTTTATTCTATCAATTGCCCAACTGTAATTTGTTTACCCAGCATGTGCTATTTATCTTATGGAGAGACACCACTAGTGAACTATGGACCCCAGTCCTATTTACATCATATTGCTATCACCTGTTTACTTTACTCGCACTGTTTACTTTACTCGCATACTATATTGTTTTCCACTCGATACGCTCATAACCTTTGTTTCAAGCAAACCGGTGAGATTGACAACCTCATCGCAAGTTGGGAACAAAGTATTTGTTTGTGTGTGTGTAGGTTCCGCATCACCTTCAGTCATTTGTCTCTCCTCTCCTAATCGATAAACCTTGGTATCTTAACTGAGGGAAAACTAGCTGCTATACTCATCATACATTACTCTTGGGGTTCCCAATGGGCTGGTCATTCACCACGCACAAGGACTATCTGCTACATGCCAGCAGCCTCTTTTCTAGCGCCATCAACCAGTAGCAGCTACTTTTCTGGCGCCGTTGCCGGGGAATGAAGAAGAATAATCTCCCTCGTCAACTTGGCACCAGTACTTTTCTGGCGCCGTTGCCGGGGAGGAAGAGAAGGCTTCTGCGAGGGGAGTTTTTCACACACACATCCTTTACTTTGTTATTGTTTTGCTTTACTTTATTTATTTTACCTGCATTGCTTTTTATCAAAAACCCAAAAAAATTAGAATCCTTGGTAGTTGTTTTTACTTATTTACTTTCGTTTTGCTAAAATGGCCAACCCTGAAAACACCAAGTTGTGTGACTTCACTAGCACAAACAATAGTGATTTTATCTGCACTCCTATTGCACCACCTGCTCCTACTGCAAACTTTTATGAGATTAAGCCTGCTTTGTTGAACCTTGTTATAAAAGAGCAATTTTCTGGTGCTAGTACTGAGGATGCTGCAGCTCATCTCAACAATTTTGTTGAGCTATGTGAGATGCAGAAATATAAGGATGTTGATAGTGATATTATTAAGCTCAAGTTGTTTCCTTTTTCTTTGAGAGGAAAAGCTAAAGATTGGTTGCTGTCTTTGACTAAGAATAGTATTGATTTATGGGCTAAGTGTAAGGATGTTTTTATTGGTAGATACTATCCTCCTGCTAAGATTATATCCTTGCATAGCAATATTATGAAGTTTACTCAGTTTGATAATGAACATGTTGCTCAAGCTTGGGAAAGAATGAAATCTATAATAAAGAATTGCCCCACTCATGGACTGACTACTTGGATGATTATCCAAACCTTTTATGCAGGATTGAATTTTTCTTCAAGGAACCTACTTGATTCAGCTGCTGGAGGCACTTTTATGTCCCTTACCTTGGGCGCCGCATCAAAGTTACTCGACAACATGATGGTAAATTATTCTGAATGGCACACCGAGAGAGCTCCACAAGGTAAGAAGGTAAATTCTGTTGAGGAAACCTCTTCCTTGAATGATAAGATTGATACCATTATGGCTATGCTTGCTAATGATAGGACTCATGTTGATCCTAATAATGTTCCTTTGGCCTCTCTGGTTGCTCAAGAAGAGCATGTTGATGTGAATTTCATTAGAAACAATAATTTTAACAACAATGCTTATAGGAACAATTTTGCTAGTAACAATTATAGGCCGTATCCTTCTACCAATGGTAATGGCTATGGTAACTCTTATGGTAATTCCTACAACAACACTAGGGCCGCGCCCTCCGAGCTTGAGGTAATGCTCAAGGACTTCATTGGTAAGCAAACTGCTTTGAACAAGTCTGTTGAGGAAAAGTTAGGCAAAATTGATATGCTTGCTTCTAAAGTTGATAGCCTTGCTCATGATGTTGAACTTCTGAAATTAAAAGTGTTTCCTAACGATGTGAAAGAGAACAATGTTTTTGCTACCGCTAATGCTATTCAAGTTGGAATTGATGAAAATATTAGATTGTTAGCAGAATTGCATGCCAGGTGGGAAAGAGAAGATGAGATGGCTAGAGAGATGAAGGTATGTACCATTACTACCTCTAATGATGTTGCTCCTACTGCTAGCAATCCTCTTACTTTGATTGGTGTAGATAAAACTCCCACTCCTTGTGTTAAAAAGCCTAAAACTGCCAAAACTTTTTCTCAAAAGAGTGCTGAAATTTTTTGGAGTGTGGGAGATGATAGCTCTACTTCTTTTAATGATTTTGATGTTGATGGCTGCAATATATCTGAAGTAATTTTGTTCTTGCAAAAGCTTGCTTTGACTCCCAATGCTAGTTCTTTAAATATTGCTTCTACTAAGCATATTACCAATGCTCTCATAAAGATTAGGGATGAAAAGTTGAAGCAAAAAGCCTCTGTTCCCAAGAAGTTAGAAGATGGTTGGGAACCCATCATTGGTATGCATGTTAATGGTTATGATTGCCATGCTTTATGTGATCTAGGTGCTAGTATTTCTATCATGCCTAGAAAAATTTATGATATGCTTAATTTACCACCGCTTGAAAAATGTTACTTTGATGTTCCTATTGCTGATGTTGCTAAGAAGAAACCTTTGGGAAGGATTAATGATGTTCTTATTGTGGTTAACAATAACCTTGTTCCCGTTGAGTTTCTTGTTATGGACGTTGAATGCCATGCTTCATGTCCTATTATTTTGGGAAGACCTTTTCTTCAAACTATAGGTGCTATCATTGATATGAGGGAAGGCACTATCAAGTATCAATTCCCACTAAAGAAAGGTATGGAACACTTCCCTAGGAAAAGAAAGAAATTACTTTTTGACTCTATTCTTAGAGCAAATTATGAGCTTGATGCTTCATCACTTGATATTACTTGATTCGCAATTTTCTGCGCCTAGCTCAAAGGCGTTAAAGAAAAACACTCTTGGGAGATAACCCAATGTTTTCTTTTAAGTACTTTTTCTTTTATTTGAGTCTTGTAAGTCATTACTATTGTAATGACTGCTCCTTATCTTGTTTATTTTGTTTTTGTGCCAAGAGAAGCCTCTAATTTGAGTGAGGTAAAGATTTGGGGATGTTGCTGTCCTGAAACTGTTTTTGGTGCTGCACCGTAAAAATTCATATAAATTCTCTGTTGATCTTTTGGACCTGAAATTTCTTGTGCGTATGCCCCAGTTTATATCCAAACTTTTGTTAGTTGAACACTTTTCGATTTGACAAAAAAAAACCCCTCAAAAATTCGACCTTTGTCAGCTGTTCAGTTTTGACAGATTCCTGCCAATATTTGTGTTTGTCACTTTATCGCTTTCTTTTGAGTTCTTTTGATCATGGAACTTTTGGGGAGGTTGCTACAGTAGTATCTACTATATATGTGGTGGTTTTGAGTTGAAACCTGAAGCAAATAGAGGATTGATTATATATTATGCTTGCACTAATGTTGCTAATAGAATTGTGTTTAGTTTTGTATGAAGGAAGTTTTCAAGTGTAGGGATTGGAGAATGATGAGATGAGTTGAAGAATGGACAAAAGCTCAAGCTTGGGGATGCCCATGCATCACCCTAAGAAATATCCAAGAAGTACAAGCGTCAAAGCTTGGGGATGCCCCCGAGGCACCCCTTCTTCATCGGCAAAAATTAGGTCACCTTTCAAAACACTATATTTTTATTGCTTCATGCACTATGTGTTTTTCTTGGAGCGTCAGTTGTTTTAGTTTTCTTAGTTAGTTTAGTTTGTTTTTTTGCTACAATAAATGGTTGGACCCCAACAAATTTCTTTTGGAGAAGTTGCCTTGTTTTCATTTGCGAAGAACGCTCAATTTTTAATAAGAGTGAAAAACGGAGTTGTTCAAGCGTTCTTCTTTTTCTGCTATTGCTTTTGGTTTTTGTTTTTGCCTTGATTTGCATTCAGACATTGTCATATCTTTTCATCAAGGTGTATTTTTTCCTCTGATATTTATTGGTTTTCATCAAAAGAGGTGTTTATAAAATTTCAAATGGTGTTGGAAAAGAGAAAAAGCTTTGTGCAAAATAGTGGTACAAGAAGGAGCTTGTGTAGACTGCGGCTTAGGCTTTTTCATGTCATGATTGATGTCTTTTTGATAGTATGCTTAGTGGTTTTGCTGTAGCATGACTTGTCTCAAATAACTGAGATTGCTTAATGAGCCTTTGAAAAAATCATGCGTTGTTTTTATTGTATGGAAGCATTATTTTGGTTTTCTCCTTGATTCTTTATTTGGGTTGACTTGGCGCATGCTCACACATGTTAGACTCTTACAAAGTCACCAATAGCCTTCATGATCATTTAGTTTTTGACTTTTGATGCCATCTTATGCTTCTTTTAATGTCACTTTGTCGCTTTGCATGATTATGGCCATTATTGCTCTCTTAGTTGGTCGCTCCTAGTCTTTTGCTAGCCCTCGCCTTGTACTGAGTATGAGCTCTACTCGTGCATCCAACTTCTAAAAGCCAAAGTTTTCCAAAGTGTCCACTATACATACCTACTAGCAATTTGCTATTCCAAGTAAATTTGACTTGCTTTTATTTTCTCTTCAAATTAAACTCTTACCAGTGTTATGCGAAATTCGGTCAGTAAAGCTCTCACGAACCGGAAGGCACACTGTACTTTTTCCTGTTCTTAAAAAGTTGACATTGTGGTCTCTTATGTTGAGTTGTTATGCTTGCAAGTTGTAAGTTGGATTCTAGCCCATCCATGCTGTCATGGGGCAAGCTTTCAACATTGCACTTCTTATTTGAGTTGATATCGTGATCTTTTGTCTATGGATGCCCGCGGTGTGAAATGAATTAGAAATCTTGTGGGGATCATGGAGTTTGTATATGTGTTAGGGAAATGTCGGGCCACCAATCTAAGCCATGCATAATTCATGGTGGAAATTTGCAGCATACCCATGGTGAACATTCGACGACGCATCTCACAATAAAAAGCTAAACAAAAGGCAAATAAAAGAGATGTAGAGGTGTTTATTGTCTGCTTGTCCTGTCATTTTGGTATGGGCTTGTTCCATGTCATCGGGCACCTCTAAGGTGCCTTTGTTTCAAGCAAACTGGTGAGATTGACAACCTCATCACAAGTTGGGAACAAAGTATTTGTTTGTGTGTGTGCAGGTTCCACATCACCTTCAGTCGTTTGTCTCTCCTCTCCTGATCGATAAACCTTGGTATCTTAACTGAGAGAAAACTAGCTGCTATACTCATCATACCTTCCTCTTGGGGTTCCCAACGGGCTGGTCATTCACCACGCACAAGGACTATCTGCTACACGTCAGCAGCCTCTTTTCTTGCGCCATCAACCAGTAGCAATGCCTCTATTTAATCTGGGGGAGTGATAGAAACCTCTGAGGTTGTAGATGTGTTGTTGCCACTAGGGAGAAAACAATATTCATATGCTCAAGGGCATATGCTTTGTTAACATTACACACTTTGATTAATGCAGTTATCTGTCATTCGCAACTTAATACTTGTGGAGTTCTGATTGCTAGTTGAATGACCAGCCCATTGGGAACCCCAAGAGGAAGATGTGATGAATATAGCAGCAAGTTTTCCCTCAGTTAAGAAACCAAGGTTTAATCATTTAGGAGAAGAGCAGACAATACGACTGAAGGTGATGCTTGCAAGCTTCGCGATAGCTCCGGACAATTTATATATGGCGCCTCGTCCAAGCTTTGCTTTGCGAGCAGCAACGTGGAACCTGCACACACACAACCAAGTACTTTGTTCCCAACTTGCGATGAGGTTGTCAGTCTCACCGGTTTCCTTGAAACAAAGGGTATGAGCGTATCGAGTAGAAAGTGATAATAGTATGCGAGTAAAGTAAACAGTGCGAGTAAAGTAAATAGGTGATAGCAATATTATGGAAATAGGACCGGGGTCCACAGTTCACTAGTGGTGTCTCTCCATAAGATAAATAACACATGCTGGGTAACAAATTATAGTTGGGCAATTGATAGAATAAAGATAAACGTGATATGTCAAGAAGATCACTATGCGATTTACTCTGGGCATTACAACAAAATACATAGACCGCCATCCAACTGCATCTATCACTAATAATCCACTCGCGGCGATATCATCCGAACACCCCATGAGTATTAAGTTGTGAACAATAGATAATTGCATTAAGCAAAGTGTGTAATATAAACAAAGCATATGCCCTCGAGCATATGAATATTGTTTTCTCCCTAGTAGCAACAGCACATCTACAACCTTGGAGGTTTTTGTCACTCCCCCAGATTAAATAGAGGCATGAACCCACTACCGAGCATAAATACCCCCTCTTGGAGTCACTAGCAACTACTCGGCCAAGATAGCTACTAACAACAGAGAACATGCAAGATCATAAACAACATAGAGATAACATAAGATATATTTCAGTATAGCAACTCAATCATAACACCAATATTCATCGGATCCTAACAAACCAAACATGTAGAATTACATAACGGTGATCTCAATCATGTAGGGCAGCTCATGAGATCTAAACATGAAGCACATGGTGGAGAAGACAACCATCTAGCTACTGCTATGGACCCATAGTCCAAGGTAGACTACTCACTCATCGTTCCGGAGGCAAGCATGGTGATGAAGAAGACCTCCGGTGGTGATTCCCCTCTCTGGCAGGGTGCCGGGAAGAGCTTCTGGACCCTCCCGATCTTCGGGTCGACAGCGGCGGCGGATTGCGATGTGTTCTGGAAAATTGATCGGGTACTTAGGTTTTTCTCGTCGGGGGGTCTTTGTAGGTGAAGGGGCATCGTCACAAGTGGCCCGAGGTGTCCTCACACATAGAGGGCATGGCCAGGGCCTGGGCCGTGCCGCCATGGTGTGTGGGGCCCTCGTGGCCCCCCTCCAACTCCTCTTCGGATCTTTGGAAGCTTCCGGGAAAAATAAGACTTCGGGAACTTGTTTCGTCCAATTCCGAGAATATTTCCTGTGTAGCACTTCTGAAACACAAAAACAGCAGAAAACAGGGAAATGGCACTGTGGCAACTTGTTAATAGGTTAGTTCCAGAAAATGCATAAAAGTGCCATGAAGTGTAACAAAACAGTAGGCAAATGGTATAAAAACAAGCATGGAGCATCAAAAATTATAGATACGTTGGAGACGTATCAAGCATCCCCAAGCTTAACTCCTGCTTGTCCTCGAGTAGGTAAGTGATAACAAAAGAATAATTTTTGAGGTGACATGCACCTACACAATCTTGATCATATATGTAAGCATTTGTGAGCTGGGATCATAAGAACTTAAAACATGGGCATGAAAGATATAATCTTGACAATAAGAACTTAGCAACCATGTTATAACATGCAAATGAACACAAACAAAAGATCATGAAAATGAAACAATGAAACTCAAATGTGTGTTCAAATCATAAGAAAAAACATACAAATGGTTTTCAGCTTGTCCTTCATAGAGAGCAAAACATAAATGCATAGGACACCTTCAAGTTTAAGAGGGCGACTAGATACAAATAATTTAAGAACAAGTGAAACCAACAATATGAATCAATCAATGAAAACTTTGGGACAATGCACATTATACTAAGAATGACAACTATGCTCTCTTAATGTTGCATAAAGATAGAAGGTGGTGACTCAACATAAAAGTAAAAGAAAGGCCCTTCATGGAGGGAAGCAGTGTTTGCAAGTTTTATAGACCTTCAAAAATTATGTTACTTACCGGCTTTGAGCTCTCATTGCCCCCATCATAAGCATCTTGAATGGTTAGAGTTAATGCGAGAATAATTATGATGCATATGCTTGACAAGTCATAAGTCGAAAACCTCGTGCCCCGTGAATACGAGTACCCAAACCTGATGCTACTTTACTTAGAGTCCCAAGCAAGGCTCTTGTCATTGCAAGTATATATGTATCATCGAAAACTGCCAACAGGGTACCTCCGTGCCCGATGACATGGAACAAGCCCACATTAAAATGATAGGACAAGCAGACAATGAACACCTCGACATCTCTTTTATTTGCCATTTGCTTAGCTTTTTATTTTGAGATGCGTCGTCGAATGTCCACCATGGGTATGCTGCAAATTTCCACCATGAATTATGCATGGCTTAGATTGGTGGCCCAGGCGTTTCCCTAACACATATACAAACTCCATGATCCCCGCAAGATTCCCAATTCATTTCACACCGCGGGCATCCATAAACAAAAGATCACGATATTAACTCAAATAAGAAGTGCAATGTTGAAAGCTTGCCCCATGACAACATGGTTGGGCTAGTATCCAAATTACAACTTGCAAGCATAACAACTCAACATAAGAGACCACAATGTCAAATTTTTTAGAACAAGAAAAAGTAAAGTGTGCCTTCCGGTTCGTGAGAGCTTTACTGACCAATTTTCGCATTACACTGGTAAGAGTTTAATTTGAAGAGTAGATAAAAGCAATTCAAATTTACTTGGAATAGAAAATTGCAAATAGGTATGTATGGTGGACACTTTGGAAAACTTTGGTTTTTAGGAGTTGGATGCATGAGTAGAGCTCATACTCAGTACAAGGCGAGGGCTAGCAAAAGACTGGGAGCGACCAACTAAGAGAGCAATAATGGCCATAATCATGCAAAGTGATAAAGCGACATTAAAAGAAGCATAAGATGGCATCAAAAGTCAAAAACTAAATGATCATAGAGGCTATTGGTGCCTTTGTAAGAGTCTAACATGTGTGAGCATGCGCCAAGTCAACCCAAATAAAGCATCAAGGAGAAAACCAAAATAATGCTTCCATACAATAAAAACAACGCATGATTTTTTCAAAGGCTCATTAAGCAATCTCAGTTATTTGTGACAAGTCATTCTACAGAAAAACCACTAAGCATACTATCAAAAAGACATCAAGCATGATACGAAAAAGCCTAAGCCGCAGTCTACACAAGCTCCTTCTTGTACCACTTTTTTGCATAAAGCTTTTTCTCTTTTCCAACACCATTCAAATTTTTTTAAGACACCTCTTTTGATGAAAACCAATAAAGATCAGAGGCAAAAATACACCTTGATTAAAATATATGAAAAGGTCTGAACGCAAATCAAGGCGAAAATGAAAACCAAAACAAGTAGCAGAAAAAGAAGAATACTCGGTTTTTTATAAGAGTGAAAACTAGAGCGTTCTTGACAAATGAAAAGCAAGGTAACTTCTTCAAAAGAAATTTGTTGGGGTCCAAACATTTATTGCAGCAAACAAAACTAAACTAACTAAGAAAACTAAAACAACTGACACTCCAAGAAAAACACATAGTGCATGAAGCAATAAAAATATAGTGTCTTGAAAGGTGACCTAATTTTTGCCGATGAAGAAGGGGTGCCTCGGGGGCATCCCCAAGCTTTGATGCTTGTACTTCTTGGATATTTCTTGGGGTTATGCATGGGCATCCCCAAGCTTGAGCTTTTGTCCATTCTTCAACTCATATCATCATTCTCCAATCCCTACACTTGAAAACTTCCTTCATACAAAACTAAACACAAATCTATTAGCAACATTTGTGTAGCATAACATATAATCAACCACTTTTGCTTCAGGTTTCAACCCAAAACAACCACATATAAAGAATATACTACAGTAGCAACTTCCCCAAAAGTTCTGTGATCAAAAGAACTAAAAAAGAAAGCGATAAAGCGGCAAAAATGAATAGTGGCAGAAATCTGTCAAAACAGAATAGCTGACAAAGGTCGAATTTTTGAGGGGTTTTCTGTTGCTCAAATAAAAAAGTGTTCCACTAATGAAAGTTTGGATATAACCGGGGGCATATGCACAAGAAATTACAGGACCAAAAGATATACAGAGAATTTTCACAAATTTTTACGGTGCAGTACCGAAAACAGTTTTAGGACAGCAACATCCCCAAATCTTTACCTCACTCGAATTAGAGGCTTCTCTTGGCACAACAATAAAATAAAAAGGATAAGGAGAGGTCATTACAGTAGTAATGAATTCCAAGACTCAAATAAAATAAAAAGTACTGGAAATAAAACATTGGGTTATCTCCCAAGAGTGCTTTTCTTTAACGCCTTTGAGCTAGGCACATAAAATTGTGAATCAAGTAATATCAAGAGATGAAGCATCAATTACCTCAGTAGGCCCTTTTGTAGTTCCCAAAGATGATTCAACCTGCAAGTCACTCTTAGTGGAACTAAAAGTCTTACCAATTTTGAGAACATGTTGAGGTTTAAGCGCAGAAACCTTGGGAACATACATAAATTTTTGTTATTTTCCAACAAACACTTTCTCTTTCTTAAATTTAAACTAAGAGTTTCCATAGACTCCTCTAGTTTACCAATCCTTAAGTTTTGATTATCAAGAGTAGTCCTAGCCTCTAAAATGGTGATTCTCTTACCAATATTTTCTTTTAATTCACTAACTCGGCTAGCATTTTCTAGGATACTTGGCAAACTTTTCTTTAAAGAGCTGAGCTTTTCTAACACCTCCTCCAAGGTGGTCTCGGTTTTAGCAACATGAATAGGTGGTATTCCCACTAAACTTTTAATTATAGTGCATGCTTCTCCAGCGGGAGTACCAAAAAATTACCTCCTGTAAGAGTATCGAGAACATACATATTCCAACTAGATATACCAACATAAAAATTTCTAAGGAGGATCGTGGTAGAGTGATTTTTTGTACACCTATGATGAGCATTGTTACTACGATACCAAGCATCTTTTAAACTTCCCCCCCTTGTTGCTTAAAACTATGAACTTCTACTTTAGGATTACTCATTCTAACAAGACTAAAAGCAAGCAAGTAAAAATAACTATCAAGGATTCTAATTTTTTGGGTTTTTGATATAAAACAATGCAAGTAAAAATAAATAAAGCAAAACTTAAAACAAAGTAAAGGATGTGTGTGCGAAAAACTCCCCTTGCAGAGGTCTTCCACTTCTTCCCCAGCAACAGCGCCAGAAAATTGCTTGATTGCTAGTTGAATGACCAGCCCGTTGGGAACCCCAAGAGGAAGGTGTGATGAATATAGCAGCAAGTTTTCCCTCAGTTAAGAAACCAAGGTTTAATCATTCAGGAGAAGAGCAGACAATACGACTGAAGGTGATGCTTGCAAGCTTCGCGACAGCTCCAGACAATTTATATATGGTGCCTCGTCCAAGCTTTGTTTGTGAGCAGCAACGTGGAACCTGCACACACACAACCAAGTACTTTGTTCCCAACTTGCGATGAGGTTGTCAATCTCACCGGTTTGCTTGAAACAAAGGGTATGAGCGTATCGAGTGGAAAGTGATAATAGTATGCGAGTAAAGTAAACAGTGTGAGTAAAGTAAATAGGTGATAGCAATATGATGGAAATAGGACCGGGGTCCACAGTTCACTAGTGGTGTCTCTCCATAAGATAAATAACACATGCTGGGTAACAAATTACAGTTGGGCAATTGATAGAATAAAGATAAACATGATATGTCAAGAAGATCACTATGAGATTTACTCTGGGCATTACAACAAAATATATAGACCGCCATCCAACTGCATCTATGACTAATAATCCACTCGCGGGGATATCATCTGAACACCCCATGAGTATTAAGTTGCGAACACCAGATAATTGTATTAAGCAAAGTGTGTAATGTAAACAAAGCATATGCCCTCGAGCATATGAATGTTGTTTTCTCCCTAGTAGCAACATCACATCTACAACCTTGGAGGTTTCTGTCACTCCCCCAGATTAAATAGAGGCATGAACCCACTATCGAGCATAAATACCCCCTCTTGGAGTCACTAGCAACTACTCGGCCAAGATAGCTACTAACAACGGAGAGCATGCAAGATCATAAACAACATAGAGATAACATAAGATATATTTCAGTATAGCAACTCAATCATAACACCAATATTCATCGGATCCCAACAAAACAAACATGTAGAATTACATAACGGTGATCTCAATCATGTAGGGCAGCTCATGAGATCTAAAGATGAAGCACATGGTGGAGGAGACAACCATCTAGCTACTGCTATGGACTCATAGTCTAAGGTAGACTACTCACTCATCGCTCCGGAGGCAAGCATGGTGATGAAGAAGACCTCTGGTGGCAATTCCCCTCTCTGGCAGGGTGCCGGGAAGAGCTTCTGGACCCTCCCAATCTTCGGGTCGACGGCGGCGGCGGATCGTGATGTGTTCTGGAAAATTGATCAGGTACTTAGGTTTTTCTCGTCGGGGGGTCTTTATAGGCGAAGGGGCATCGTCAGAAGTGGACCGGGGCGCCCTCTCACATAGGAGGCACGGCTAGGGCCTGGACCACACTGTCCTTGTGTGTGGGGCCCTCGTGGCCCCCCTCCAACTCCTTTTCGGATCTCTGGAAGCTTCTGGGAAAAATAAGACTTCAGGAACTTGTTTTGTCCAATTCCGAGAATATTTCCTGTGTAGCACTTCTGAAATACAAAAATAGCAGAAAACAGGAAACTGGCACTGTGGCGACTTGTTAATATGTTAGTTCCGGAAAATGCATAAAAGTGCCACAAAGTGTAACGAAACAGTAGGCAAATAGTGTAAAAACAAGCATGGAGCATCAAAAATTATAGATACGTTGGAGATGTATCAAGTTCTCGGATTGATTCACCACAAGTGGATTATTAGTCATAGATGCAATTGGATGGTGGTCTATGTATCTTATTGTAATGCCCAGAGTAAATCTCATAGTGATCCTCTCGACATATGCATGTTGTCTTTATTCTATCAATTGCCCAATTGTAATTTGTTTACCCAGCATGTGTTATTTTATCTTATGGAGAGACACCACTAGTGAACTATGGACCCCGATCCTATTTCTATTATATTGCTATCACCTGTTTACTTTACTCGCACTGTTTACTTTACTCGCATATTACTATCACTTTCCACTCGATACGCTCATACCCTTTATTTCAAGCAAACCGGTGAGATTGACAACCTCATCGTAAGTTGGGAGCAAAGTATTTGGTTGTGTTGTATGCAGGTTTCACATTGCCGCTTGCAAAGCAAAGCCTGGACGAGGCACCTTATAAATTGTTCGGAGCTGTCGCGAAGCAAGCAGGCATCACCTTCTGACGCTTGGCTTTTTCCTGGACTGACTAACCTTGGTTTCTTACTGAGGGAAAATTTGCTGTTGTACTCAACATACCTTCCTCTTGGGGTTCCCAACTGGACTGTGAAAAACCATCAACACCGTGCCGCATCAACAACCTAGGTGCGTTGTCGACGACATCTCTAAAAAGATGCTGAGAACCTAGGTTTAATGCCGACCACTCCTTTTTTAGAAGATGCCGACAACCTAGGTGGGTTGTCGACAACATCTCTAAAAAGATGCTGAGAACCTAGGTTTAATGTCGACCGTTCCTTTATTAGAAGATGCCGACAACCTAAGTTTAATGTCGACCACTCCTTTTTTAGAAGATGCCGAGAACCTAGGGTTGTCGATCACTCCTTTTTTAGAAGATGCCGAGAACCTAGGGTTGTCGACCACTCCTTTTTTAGAAGATGCCGAGAACCTAGGGTGGTCGACCACTCCTTTTTTAGAAAATGCCGACAACATTATATTTGAACACTAGGAATCAAAATAACCACATTTTCTTCACAATTAACAAGCATAATTTCACATAGATTCAAACATACATCAAATACATTCAAATATTCATAGATTACCAAGCTTGGATCAACACAAGGTTCAAACATAGATTCAAATATAGATTACCACAAGGTTCTAACATACATCAACACAAGGTTCAAACATACATTCAAATATTCATTACAACACCTGCCTGGATCAACACAAGGTTCAAACATACATCAACACAAGGTTCAAAAATACATCAACACAAGGTTCAAACATAGATAAGAACAAGGTTCAAACATACATTCAAACACTCCAAAGCACTCACTCCTGGATGATTTCTTTCTTGAATCTTCTTCATCTTGTCCTTGTTCACATCACCTGCTTGGATCAGATCATACGGGGCATACTCAAATTTCTTCTTCTCCTCCTTCAATGCATCCCTCTCCTCCACTAATGCATCCCTCTCCAACTTCAATGCATCTCTGTCTTGTAATATTTGCTGCATCTTATTCTTAAACACTTCTTCTTGAGTAGATAGCAGTTGCTTCATATAAGCCATGCCCTTCTTGTAGACCTCAACTTCATTCTTCAATGCATCAATAAGATGGTTCTACTGTTGCATCTACTGATTTTCTGCCTCTTCTTTTTCCTGCATCTTCTCATAGTTATCATGGTGAACCTGTCTTTCTGTACAATCCATGAAATGGTTCACATCTTTCATCAGGGCTTCATATTTCTTCTATGTTTTGTTCTTCTGATCAGTGATCTCTTTTAGCGGCCCACCACTCTCAATCCTCTCATCAACTCTAGCCATGTTGCTGTTCTCATACATGCCCCATAGCCTACACACTACATTCTTCATAATATTTGGCCACTCATTATCTAACCAGGATAAGAAACCATAGTTGTTGACTTCCTAAAAAACACAGAACAGCATGATCAATTTATATGCATCAAATATTCTGATAAATATTTATTAGCCACTCAGTATCTAAACAGCATTATGTTAATTCTTATACTACAGTCCAGTGCACAAAAAAAATTCTAAATGACCATGTTCTACATTCAGTACATAGTAATACTCCTAAATTACACCTAAATAGAATCATCTACAGGAATAATTCTACAAGAATACTACTATAGAAATAATTAACCTAAAACTAGCTAGAGTCTGCAGTAAAGGGTTTGCTAAATTTGAGTTGGCATACTCACATTCTGAACTTGACACATATAAAAATCGCCGCCCGGTGTTAGGACCTCCGCAAGCAACTCATTTGTGCGGAGGAAGACGGTGCTCGCAGCACACCTCAGGACACCCCTCTGCAACACCATGGAAGCTCATGTCGTCGCACACATCGGGGTAGTCATCCATTCTTGTCAGGTTCTACACACCATAAATCAGAAAAAGCAAGGAGAATAAGGAGAAATCGAGGGCGAATCGAAGAAAATGTGCGTCTAAAACCCTAACCCTAGAAAATTGGGGAAACTTACTCCTAACAATGGAGGCGGGCCCGACTCCGGGCTGTTGGGCCAGCTTGGCATGCCCGCGGTCACCGGAGTTCGCTACGATGGCCGGCGGCGACGGCTCTCCGGTGGGCAGGCGAAATCAAGTCGCCGGAGCGGGGACAGTGGAGAGGAAGAAGATGACTCGAGCCCGCTGTGTCAACTCTCTTCAGACAAGATAAGGTGGGCCTGGGTGGGCCCCGCTTGTCGGTTAACGTCCGTCCATGGAAGAGAGGCGACCTGTGCCACGTCATCCTTACAGGTGGGACCCGCATGTCGGAAACGCTGTTAATCGGCCAGAAATCGACAATAAGTGGACATTGCAAACAATTAGTTAGAAACCTGTGGTTTTTTTAAATTGAAACGTAAAAGTTTTAGGGCGTTTTAAAAAGTGCCCCGTAAGCTCTATAGTTTTTAGGGCATTTTTGAAAAGTGCCCTGAATGCTATATAGGTTTTAGGGCATTTCTCAAAATATCCTAAATGTTATGAGTTTTTAGGGCATTTCCAAAAAGTGCCCTAGATACTGTATAGCTTTTAGGGTATTTTTTAAAGTGCTCTGAATACTATATAGTTTTAAGGCACTTTCAAAAAAGTGCCATGAATGCTATATAGCTTCTAGGGTATTTTCTAAAAAAAAATGCTCCAAATGCATAATTTTTAAGGGCACTTTCAAAAAATACCCTAAAATAATATAAATTAAGGTAATTTATCAAAATATGCCCTAGATTATAGTTTTTAGGGCACTTTGAAACATGCCCCTATGAAAATGTCCTTAAAGGACCACCGTGGCCTAGTGTAAGCACCCTTCTTTATAAATTTCTGTTTGTTTTGAAGTGGACACAGAGAGAGAGTTTCTTTGAAGAGAGTATACATGCAGCACGCTCCCTCTCTCTCCCTCACGTGACTGGAGCTTCTCTGCCATGAAAAGAATTCAGTGGGAAGAAGAAGCCAAACTGTGACAGGACTTGTCAATTTGGCCTGTAAACCACACCAGAAATAGCACAGATCCCAAGATGCTTCTTCTTACATATGCGGTCAAGATAGAGGGGATAGCTACATAGGTGCTTAGAAAATCCACTCTCCAGGGCAGTGCTATGGCGCTTCGGGGCTTGGCGGAGGTACTGTGGGGTAGAATGTCGGCAGCTTCGGGGTGGCACCACATGGTCGGATGGCGGCGGCTCCGGGGCAGAGCTGTGCTGGGGGTGAGGCGATGGGGACGAGGGATTAGTGCATGGGGTCGAGAAACAAAGACTGGAAAGAAAAGGCGGTCTCGATCTCTCATTAATCGATGCGCCTGTGAATTTACGCCGTAGGCAAGGAAAGTAATAACGTCGAGGGTAATTGGCTTGTTAATTAGCACGTGATTTGTGGTTGTATTTAATGTGATTGGCTCATTGAATATTAATGTCCTCTGGTTGACTTTCCGTTATTTCTGTGTTTGAATAGGCTGGGCGCCCGAACGTAGCAATTCTACCAGATGATGGATGTCCTGGTCTTATCCAACAGCCTTCAGTGTTTCAAGATTCGTGGAGCTAGGTTTTACACTTGCATCCTGCACATTGTCCATCTTCGCGCTACTAAGGCAACCAAGATGTACAGGAACACTTACAAGTTAGAGTAAAAAGTTTTTGAAAAATGTTTCGACCTAGAGTCCTGAGAGGCGACTCTCAGGGCGACTAGGGTTTACTTCCTCGCGTCGCTACTTTGGCGGCGTGGAGTTTTGGTTCTGGCCGGATTGTTCTCCCGATCTCTGTCGGGATAGGAAGAGAGGTTCGCTGATATGTTCCCAGGAAGTGTTAAGTCCTTTTTTGGGGATCGGATAGACAAGTCTCACAGAAGCAATGGCGAGTCCGGCGGCGAGTGCGTCTAACCTGTCTGGCAGATCGGGGAAGAAATCGGAGGCTCTGGATGATTTGCTTCATCGATTGGGGATTGAGGACGATGAGATTGATGACCTAATTTTTGAGGAAGAAGAAATTGCTCCGAAGGAAGGGATCAAGTGGATGGCGCTGGTTAGAGTGCATACCTCAAACTACTTCAGTCCCCAAGCGTTTGAACAAAGCATGAAAGTGGCGTGGAGTCCTGCGAAGGAGGTAAGATTTCAGCACCTAGAGGAAAATCTTTTCACAGTTCAATGCTTTTGTCTTGGAGATTGGATCAAAGTGGAATAGGGTGGACCCTAGTTATTCAGACAAAACGCGGTATGCATTGAGAAATATGATGGCTTATCTCCTACTGAATCTATTGATCTGAATTATTTTGATGCATGGATTCAAATACACAAGCTCCCAATGGGATATAGAGACGATGCTCTGATCAGGAATTTGACTCAAAAAAAGATTACCAAAGTGATAAGTACTGAATTAAATGTCCAAGGCCAAGGTAATTTCGTCCGCGTCCGGGTTAAGCTAGATGTCAGGAAAGTTCTTGCTAGATTTGTTACAATCTCTCGAGCTGGCAAGCGTGAGTTTTACCATGTAATGTATGAGAAAATTCCAAAATTTTGCGGTGCCTGTGGTTTCCTCGGCCATAGTTACTTGGAATGCGGAACGGGAGAACATGATATGAATAATCTCAAATGGGGTGATTTTCTCAAGGCTGATTGGTCAACCTGGCAGGGTCGAATAGCTGGAGGAAATAGAGGACGAGGTAGAGGTAGACAGGAAGGTCGTGGTGATTTTAATGGGCAGCAAGATGCTAGAGAACGCGACGTGGTTCGCGGCCGAGGTAGAGGTAACCCAAGCTGGAGACATAATGCGCTCCCCTACTTTGAAGGTGTTGTTCAACAGGAAGATGAACTAGAAGACACTCTGTCTAGCCCTATCAAGAATGCGGCCATGGAGAAAGAGGGGGAAAATAGCACTGACTCAGGGGTTAAAAGGAGATTACTCCTGACGGAAGGACTGGACACTGATGGACTAGATGATACAAACAATAAAGATGGGGACCTGATGGTCACAGACAAAAACCCACCTTTAACTGATGTGTCAGAAAGTATTGCTGAAAATGAGCGAAAGAAACGTTCAAAGAAGGCCAGAGCTATCTCCCCTTCACTAGGATCGGCGGGCTCTCGGGAGGAGTCCGTCCGCTCGCAATGAGGATATTAGGCATGAACTATCAGGGTTTGGGGAACGACCGGACAGTTCGAGCGCTTTCGGATGTCCAAAGGCAATGTGACCCTGAGGTGATTTTTCTTTCAGAAACCCATCTAGATGATTTTCCAGCTGACTGTTTGAGGAGAAGGTTAAATATGGACTTCAAAATTGTTAATCCCAGTAATGGTAGAAGTGGTGGTGTTATCTTATTTTGGAAAAAAGAGGTGATGATTCAATAGATCTTTTCAGCTCCAAATTACATTGATGTTAGAGTAGTGGAAAGTGCAAATAAAGTGTGGAGACTTACTGGTTTATATGGGGAACCGAGGTGGCAAGACAAGTACAAAACGTGGGACAAAATGAGAGAGCTTAAAGCCCAATATGATTTACCTTGGGCAATCATTGGTGATTTTAATGAAATTATGTTTTCTCATGAAAAAGATGGAGGCAATCCTAGATCGGAACCGTTCATGCAGGCATTCCGTGATGCGCTTGATGATTGTGAGCTTGAAGATCTTGGCTTCTCATGAGACCCTTTTACATGGAAGAGGGGACGGATTCGTGAAAGGTTGGATAGGGTTGTTGCCAACAATGCATGGAATATTATGCATCCAGGGGCCTTGGTCAAACATCTAGGATACGCTCACTCGGACCACCGTCCCATTCTTCTAGACACGGAGCATGCGGTTATGCATGGACAATGGAATTCAAACAGCCGTAAATTTGAAGCAAAATGGTTTAAGGAGAAAGATTTCCATGATGTTGTTCAGAAAGCATGGGAAGATGCAAGTGTAGCTGTCTCCGATGGGGGCGTTCTAGCGAAGCTGGGCCATCTTCATGGGGCGCTCCATGACTGGGATGATTCGGTGCTAAAAAAACCGAACAAAAGACTGCGGCAGGCGCAGAGGGAGTTTGAGAAAGCTGTGAGCGGCGTCATCTCGGATGATAGCGAAGCAAAGGCCAAGGAGATGGCAGAAATCATTGAAATGATGCTTGAACAGGAGGAGATCAGATGGTTGCAGACGTCTAGGGCGAACTGGTTGCAGCACGGGGACCGTAATACTTCCTTTTTTCACAATTTTGCCTCAGCTCGCCGGAAGAAGAATTTTATTAAGAGGTTAAAAAATGATGATGGAATTTGGACAGAAGGTACTGAAACGTTGAAACCCTTAGTTTTTAATTATTTTTCTAACCTATTTACTGCTGAGGTGCAGCACACTGATCCAGCTTTTTTGGAGAAAATTCGTCCTAAAGTGACCCAAGCTATGAATGAGAAACTCATGGCGCCATTCTCAGTTGAGGATGTTAAGAAGGCTGCGTTTAGTATTGGAGACTACAAGGCTCCAGGCCCCGATGGACTTCATGCGGTCTTCTATAAGAACTTTTGGAGCATCTGTGGCAATGAAATTACTCAAGAGGTTTTGAGTGCTATAAATTCTCATCAAATACCTGAGGGATGGAATGATACTACGGTGGTGCTGATTCCAAAAATTGATGATCCAGAGTTAATCACCCAGTATTGGCCTATCAGTTTATGCAATGTTATTTATAAAATTATATCCAAGATGCTTGCTCAATGTCTGAAGGAGATTCTGCCAGAAATCATTTCTCCTATGCAGAGTGCTTTCGTTCCAGGGAGGCTCATCACTGATAACGTCCTTGTGGCTTATGAATGCATTCATGCAATTAAAAATAAGAGATCTGGCTCTGTTGGCTCGTGTGCTATAAAATTGGACATGCACAAAGCTTATGACCAAGTGGAGTGGGTTTTTCTTGAGAACATGATGAGGAAGTTGGGCTTCGATGACCAATGGATCTCGATCATGATGGCTTGTGTTCGGTCTGTGAAGTATCAGGTCCGTTTTAACTCAGAGGAGACGGACATGTTTACCCCCTCTAGGGGTCTTCGCCAGGGGGACCCCCTCTCGCCTTATTTGTTCCTTTTGTGTGCGGAAGGCTTTTCAAGTCTCTTGCTATATGAAGAAGAAGTTGGTGGCATTGATGGGATTAGGGTGTGCAGAAATGCACCATCAGTTTCACACCTTTTATTTGCTGATGATTCCCTTATTCTCATGAAGGCGGATATGACTAATGCAACTTCCTTGCAACAAGTGCTTGAATCCTATTGCGCAAATTCTAGACAATTGGTGAGTGTGTCAAAATCTAGTGTTTTCTTTTCTCCTAATACACTTGCTATTTTGAGATCAGAAATATGTGAAACCCTGCACATAGATACAGAAGCCTTGTCGGATAAATACTTGGGACTCCCTGCGCTTGTTGGAGCGGATAGGAGTGATTGCTTTTTACACTTTGTGGAAAGAATTATTCAGCGCATCAATGGATGGAAGGAGAAACATTTATCTATTGGAGGAAAGGAAATTTTGTTGAAGGCAGTTGCTCAAGCTATCCCTGTTTATGCTATGTCAGTTTTTCAAATTCCAAAAGGTGTCTATAAGAGGATGATGGATGCTATCTCACAATTTTGGTGGGGAGATGATGCAAATAGTCATAAAATGCATTGGTATGCTTGGTGGAAACTATGTTATCCAAAAAGTGAAGGTGGCATGGGATTCCGGGATTTTCACTCCTTCAATCTCGCCATGCTGGCAAAGCAAGTGTGGAGATTAATTGATGAACCAGAATCTCTATGTGCAAAAGTTCTGCGGGCTAAATACTACCCCCATGGTGATATTCTTAAAGCTGGACCTAAGGCAGGGTCGTCTTTCACTTGGCAGAGTATTATAGCAGGTTTAGCCACCTTTAAAAGAGGATATATTTGGCGTGTGGGAGATGGAGATAGCATTAATATCTGGAACGATCCTTGGATCCCTTCTATTCCTAATAGGAAGATCTTGTCGCCTAGGGGGCAGTCCCTCTATACAAAGGTATATGAGCTTATTGATCCAATATCTGGGCAATGGGATGAAGAGTTACTGCGGTCTATCTTGAATCCAGTAGATGTTGGGCGTGTTCTTCAGATTCCTTTAAATACTCAGGGGTTCCATGACTTTATAGCATGGAATTACACAAAGAATGGCCGGTTTACTGTTCGTTCAGCTTAGTACCTGCAATGGAAGCACCAATTTGGATCATCTGCAGGGCAACTTGCGCTACCAGGTGGATCAGCAACAAACCCAGTTTGGAAGATCATATGGAAGCTCAAGGTCCCGGCGAAGGTGAAAATATTTATTTGGCGCTCTTTGCATGGCATCATTCCGGTAAAATGTGTGTTGGCTAATCGCCATATTGGCACCAGCGGCGAGTGCCCAATTTGCCATCAAGGAGCGGAAGATATCAGACACTTATTATTTACTTGCTCTACTGCTGCTGACCTTTGGGCTATTTTGGGTATCAAAGACCTTATCGATGATGCTACTCTGATGGACCGAGCAGGCTCAGGTATTCTGGAGTATTTGTTTCGCTCTCAAATCATTTCTTTTCCTGGAATGCAGGTAGTCAATCTCAAAGAGACGGTGGCTGTGGCTTGTTAGTACTTATGGTGGATTCGACGCCGTCGAACACATAACGAAGATGTTCCCCCCTTGTCGAAGTGCAAGTTATCAATCCTAGCAATAACTGCCAATGCGGCAAAGGCCAATAAAAGTACTGGTTTGATGGGACAAGTTAAATGGACAAGACCAATGCCTAGATATATTAAAGTTAATGTGGATGCATCATTCCATGAAGACTCTCGCTCTGGCTCGGCGGGAGCAATAATCCGGGATTACGAAGGTAAATTCATTGCAGCCTCGGGCACTACTATACCACATGTGTCATCAGTGAGTATGGCTGAAGCTTTGGCTATGAAAGCGGGTCTCGATCTGGCCAACAGGTTGGGATTCAATAGAGTCATAGCGGAGTCTGATTCACTTGAAACAATTGAAGCTTGCAACGGGAGCGATAGATGGTGGCATGAATCATCGGCCATCCTGGCAGATTGTGTGGATCTTGCTTCTTCTATTGGGAGTGTCTCCTTTCAATTTTGCCCAAGAGAAGCTAACCAGGTGGCAGATGATATAGCTAGATTTTGCTTCCAGAATAAGATCACTTGTACTTGGAACGATGATCCCCCTAGCTTTCTTCAAAATTCGCTTGTCAACGATATAACTGTACTGTGATTGCAGCGGCAAGTTTCAGACGCACTCTTTTCCTTACCAGGGTACCTAAGGGGACTGGAAGGTTTTTAACGAGGCGGCTTGCTAGCTTAATATATTATTTGTTTACTTAAAAAAAAGATGTACAGGAACACTTCGCCAGCCCATCCTCTCGCAGTGGCAAGAAGAGGCGCGGCTGCAGGAGCTCTATGCTCGAGCGTCGTCGACCGTCGTCCCCAAGCTGCGGGCTTGGATGGAGGTCTGCGGTGGCCGGGCGCGAAGAAGAGGCAAGCGGCCGGTGGGAACGGAGTTGAGGTGGTGGCTCGCATGTGGAGAAGGAGGGTTGCGGCGTCCACGGCGACGTCGAGAAGAGAGGCGCCCGCCGCCGGCGGGAATTGAGCCGACGATCTGTAGCACCACCGGATCTGGCTTTATTAGATGCGTGGTACTAGCTTTAACCATGATTTTTCCATGTCCAGATCCATTATCCCCGCATGGTCCTGGTCAAAATCGTTGGATTTTTTCTTCCTCTAGCGTTGCATCTGATTTCTTCCTCTCTGGTTCGAGATACATTCTGTTGAGGCTGTACTAATTTTGCGGTTCGAGATATGTTTTGGTGATCTCCCAAAAAACACAAAATGTGACGGTACAAACTAATCAACATAATCTGGTCCTAAACTAATTCTGATGCAAAATAAGCTGGAGGTTTGGAAAGGAATGAGTCTAGAAAGAAGCTGGAGCTAGGTTTGGTATGCAGACGGGTTTGGACTGTGCCATGACAAATCGTTTCTGTCGGGGGAGTTCTCTGCAAAATAAAAGCACCTATCTTGATGCAAATAGGACAACTGGACGGTCTGTGATAAGACCGGGACCCCAACATATACGTAGAGTTGTATTTTCGCAGAAAGTGGCTTTATCATCACCAAATCGAAACCAATAGTAAAGATCCAAAGTTTTCTTTACTTAATTATAAAATGGGAGTACTCATTAAGATGTTTATAAATCGTCATTTCCTTTTGTGAAATGGAGAGGGGGGTAGAGTTATTTGGTAGAATCAGTAGCCGTGCTATCAACACAAAGTTAAGTTATTCATGATAGTACTCAAGGATCAACATCCCTAAGGACATGTACAACTAGATAACTAAAACTTCAATTCTGAGGATTCTAGCATGACTCTATGAGCACTACTGAGAAGTTAATTCGCTGACGCATTCCGCTTTAGCGCCACCTCCCCCTCATGTACCTGCTCTTCTTTAGCCTCAGCTGTAAATGTGAGATTGGGAAAATGCAAGCATCAGACCATGAATGATAAAAGATCGATGGCCAAAAAAAGTTTCACCTGGTTGGTGTGACCACACTTCTTGCGACAGTTGGTAGCTCTGAGAGGTAGCCGAGCATAGCACCTGCAAGACAAGTGTGACAAAAATGTTAGTACTAGAATATTACACACCCATACACTATTTAAACCGAAAATGATCGATGCTAAACTGAAACAATTAATGATGAGATATCACAGATGCCGAGACAGGACTTATTGCAAACAAGTGTAGGAATAACATACTTGCAGCAGATCTTCATGTCCGAGTTGTACTTCTCTGCGAGGGCTCTGAGATTGGGGTCGAATGCCCACGGATATGGCCCGCCGCCGGGGAGGCGAAGCAGGAGGTGAAGCGTGGACTCCTTGAGGACGTCGTAGTCGGCCAGGGTGCGGCCATCCTCAAGCTGCTTCCCCGCGAAGACGAGGCGCTGCTGGTCCGGCGAGATGCCTACGGCCACGGCACAAAGCTAGTAAACATCTCGACCTCAACAAAAAATCCATGTCCGGTCACGCAAATTCGACGCAAGACGACGTACCTTCCTTGCCCAGGATCTTGGCCTTGACGCTGGCGACCGTATCGCTGTTCTCGACCTCGAGGGTGATGGTCTCCCCCGTGGGCGTCTTGGCGAAGATCTGCATCGTCAACTCCTGACTGGTTTTCCGTGTGTTCTTGTTCTGTTCTGGCCCCGTTGCGAGGCGGTGAACTCGGCCATATGTAGCCATTGGCTACCGGGCCACGCTCGGATCGGTGCGTATATAGCTCGTCCGTCAAGTTTTCTCGAAAGGAAGCGCGACCCCCAAGTTATCGAGGGGTACTAGCTCTCGGTCGTGGCAGCCGGTGCCCAATGTGCATCGGCGTACTGGCTAAATGCTGCCATCGTCTGTACCGTGGTTTGCTCACCTGCTAGCCCCCGGATCGAGTATCGGCATCGCTTCAGGACCTCGCCGCGGCAGGCGTCTCCTCTGCTCTTAGTGCCGCAGCAGCGATGGCAGGATCCAACGACTAGGAGGCATGCCCGCAGCCAGAAGATTGGAGTGCCCAGGAGAGATTACAGCACATAAATTATTTTATTTTATTCTCTTGAATGGTCAAGCAATATGATTACAGACGCGGACGAATTCCGAACCCATAATTTATAGGCACTTTTCGGAATCCATCCACAGCAGTTTGCAGATTTTCATCTTACACGTATACAGTCAGGAGCCAAAAATTTGAGCAGCGACCAGATACATTATACCAGTGCTAGTAAGATAAATAATCTCCGAGAGCCGCCATTTTCCATGCTGTCTTGTCGCAAGGTGCCACGGATTTGAAGCCCAACAGAGAAGATGTAGCCAGCCACCATCCATCTGTTCCCTCTGATTGCTCCAGGCTTCATGGGGGTGCATCCATTTTTTTGATATTGCAACACTACGACCTTGATAGAACACCTTTTGAGCTGCGATTGGGTCGACCAAATACACCATCAGAAATACTACTGTATGAAAAACCGGTAGCACCTTGGAGATTTAACATGTTTATTGAAGTGCATTGCATTCTTGTCCCTAGCTATCATCTGAAAATGGAGACCATAATGCACTAATAGCTACGATTTTCTATGTTTCGCAGAACTCTGCCTGGAAACTATTTCTGGAACATACATGAAATGGGGACAGACAATATTTGCTGTAAGTGGGGACAGACCTGGGGATAGTGCCATGTCGCCGTAAGTCGTATTCTGTTGCCTGTCGAAGGGCCCTGGCAAATGCTTTGAAACATGCCTCGATAATATGGTGTGAGTTGTTCCCCGCGAGCTATGAGAGAAAACAGACGCATGTGCGTGTTACGCCAATTTATTCACTTAATTGGGGCAAAGACAATTGTCTGTATTGTGGACTCAAAACTTAGGAAGATAAATTCTTTGAAACTGAAACAAAATATACCTGACGGATGTGAAGAGTCATCCCAGATGTATTCACAAGGGACTGGAAAAAGTGCTCAACTAGCTGTCATAAAAATAATCAAATTATTGCCTTCCCAAGTTGATAGTAGCAATATATGTAGTAACAGGATCTCATAACCATAACTAAAAAACCGACTAAAATATCTTTTATAGATCTGTCAAATAAATATCATCTGAAGAGAGCAAAGGTAGAATTTAACAAAACTGAAAGAGAAAAATCTTAGAAAAAACTTGAAGGGAATATTTCAGATTTACAACGAAACTCTTACTTAAGTCTGACATAAAGAAACAGGACATCAAAAGCCTTTGGAATCAACATAACCAGACATTTGGAAACAGTTCAGAAAATTACCTGTGTATCATATGTGCCAACTCGCTCAGTAGGAATACTTAAGCCACAACTCAAATGAGGTCGACCAGATAGATCCTGGATACAGGGGGAAGCAGGGATGAGCGGTGAACATCCAAGTTCAACAAGATGCATATAATTGTTTAGTAGAGATTAGTATATTCACCATGATAACAAATGACTACCACAATTGTCAAACAAAAAATAGGTAACCCAAAATAAGATATGGTAGAGTAAAATAACTACACCTTTCTCGCTATAATTCAGTATTAGACTTTTGCGGGATAAATAAAGGACAGACCCAGTGCATAGAAGCTCCCACACAGGGTGGGGTCTGGGGAGGTATTATATGAACCTAGTCTTACCCCTGCCTATATAATAAAAACAACCATTCTTGATACAAGCCCTTAAAATTCAATGTGTGCATATAGACCAGCCTATCGTAACATTAGATGCGCATGAAAAAATAAGAGGACAAAAAAAAGTTTCATGCCTGATTATTCACCAAGTGAAGAACCAGAAAGATACACCTTGTGAGTCAGTTAAGTGTTAGCACAGGTTAAGAGGCTCCTGAGTTCATAAATGCACAATCATAGCATGCACCCTCCTAAATGGAGGTTGCAGAGAACTGCACATTCATGGCATGTAAATGCAGAAGATGGTCCTACATACCAGTATAACCTCAACTGCTGCCTCATCAAGTGGTGCTGTAAAATGCCCAAACCGGTTAATTCCCTTTCGATCTCCAAGTGCTTGAAGTAAAGCCTAAAAAAAGATAAAGTCACCACGGTATATAGATTGCAGAACATCAAATTTAGGACAGTTCAACACGAGGAAAGGAACGGAGCATAACGCACAAATTTAGTAATGAGGTCAAAATGGATATCCTAACTA
Source organism: Dactylis glomerata (assembly GCA_007115705.1). Lineage (NCBI taxonomy): Eukaryota > Viridiplantae > Streptophyta > Magnoliopsida > Poales > Poaceae > Dactylis > Dactylis glomerata. The sequence goes on along the minus strand of QXEO01000548.1, from coordinate 3,464,724 downwards.
GTGGTGATGATCATATAAATTTTTCAGAACTACAAAGGTGAAGCTAAAAATGGATAATAGAAAAGCAGCAATCACTGTTCCAATTGCCAAAGCAATATCCTCATTCGAGTGATGATCATCAATGTGTGTGTCACCGGTGGCCTTCACATATACATCGAACAGTCCATGGGATGCCAATTGCTGTAAAATTCAAATAATTAAAATTGATACCTAGCTTTGACCCTTAAAAATAATATGTACACAACAAGAGCTAAAACCTTCTACATTTAAGTACAAGATATACATACAACATAATACTGGACAATTTAAAGTGCAGTAACCTGCGAAAAATAAATACATCTAAAAGCCTGCTTGCATTGGTTTTGGCTACATTAGCACCTAATTGTAGTCCTTTTCACATATTGATTTGAGAATTGAGATGAAAGGGCTTGTTGCCCATATTAACTGTTTGTTGTCAGTTTGTCACTGATGTTGAATAACCAAAGCCATATGCTTATCACATACAAACATCAGTTAATAAGAGGAGAGCAGTAACGATCTTTCCATGGATCACATCAGAGTAGGGGGAAAATCTCGATAGCATTTCCCCTCCTAATTGCTCAATATCACCTGAAACACATTGAGCTCAAAAGGGATTTGTTGGCAACACTAGTGCCATCCAAGTTAATCTTTACATTCACATTTGTCTCCTTCGTGACCCTATTGACCATGTAAGGGCTTGTCACCCATAATGGCCATTTGTTGTCAGTTTGTCAATGATGTTGATTATTCAAAGCCATATGTTGCACACACCCAGAGAGATTAGTTAATAAGGGGAAGAGGAGTAACAATCTTTCCATGGATCACATCAGACTAGGGAATAAATTGGATGGTATTTCCCTCCTAATTGCTCAATATCACCTGGAACATGTGGAGCTCGAAAGGGAGCAGACTTTTCTTGAGCAGGACATATCTCCCAATGACGACAGTATTGTACAAATGGTGCTATTTAACATCTAAAATTAAGAGTGTCCTACAGAAAGGGTTTACAATCAGAATACAGAACACCAATTGCTGTTTTTTATGTGTTTGTTTAATGATTTCTTCGATTTGAGCTAAGCTACTTTTATGATTGCGAAGTTCTATTTTTCCCTTTGCACAAAGAGGTTACTACTCTTCTTCGGGGTACACGCAGCAGACATCACATCCTTGCTTGGAACAAACCCATAGGCCAACAAATGAAATATCTATGCTGCAGCAAGCATATGCTGTCTATACATAAAATCCTCAATTCACAGCTACTGACACGACACGTAAATTACATACTCACATCAAGCATGTGATCCAAGAACGGTATCCCTGTGCTGCAGTCGGCAACGCCAGTGCCATCCAGGTTAATCTTCACATGCACATTTGTCTCCTTGGTTACCCTCTTGACCTCTCCCAACCTAGACGACGCTGAAAATGTTGAACACGATAAGAGATGGCTAGGAGCAAAAATCTCAGCGACGCAGAAACTACCTGTGGAGTTCTCATGAGCCACCGGAGAGCCGTTGCCGCCGACGCCGGTGGCAGCCATGACAGGCGAACTCAGACGAATCGACCGTCCGTACTTCGGAGCGGAGAAGGCGACCCCAGTCCCGGACCTCACCCGGGATTTGGGGACTGAAGAGGCCCGCGCGGAGGATAGGTGGGATAGAGATAGGGATGGGGAGACGAACGGCGCGGTGGTCATCAGCGAGAGCTCGAGCGAGCCTATAGGCTGGGATTCGAGCTAGCTACTGGGTGACGAAACAGGCTTTCGCCCCGCTATATTAATATAGCAACCACCCGATACAACAAGCTTGCTAGGGCCGCAGCACAACCTAGCCCAAAAGAGAAAAGAGAAAGAAAGAAAAGAGAAACAAATGCCGACACCGGTAGATCAACGAAACAAAGATGGCCCGCCACCGCTGTGCCCTCCGGAGAATTCCCACCACGCTCCTAGCACATCGAAGCACCGTGTACCAAGCAACACCTTCAAGAAGGAAAACGGCGACGACGCCGCTGCTGCCCGGACAGGTCCTAGGGTTTCCCCTGGTACACAGAGGGGAATAGGAAAGGGGTACACTCGATGCCCTTCAGGAAGGAAGGCGGCACCCGCAGGCGTCACCGCATCGATGTCGAACAAGCCGACAGAGATTTCTCCCAACCCCCAAAAAACCACCACCCCAGATGATCCGTAATGCCCCACCCGACTTGCCGCCCACCAGCATGCACCACCACGGTCTTGCGCCATCCTTGCCGTCTCACCGTGGTCACCGACACGAGGCCTAGAAGATAGAGAATGGGACATCGGAACCGCAGACAGCAGCATCGCAGCCAAGCCGGAGAGAACTACCTCCACCGCTATCTCGGTAGCTGACCGGACGCAGCAACAGGATCATACCAGGCCCATACTAGCCCGGCCGGACCCAAATAGGCCCGCAAAGAACCCACCGCCACGCTGCAGCAAGCCGGCTGAGACGCGCCACCACCAGTGCCACCGTCGCACCTCCACCACCTCCAGGAAGACTCGTCGCTGCACAGAGCCCAGCCGGCCCGCCTCCACCCAGATCGGGCCCAGATGGGCCCAGATCTGGGCCGAACGGGCGCCGCCGGTCACCTGCGCCACACGACGACCCGCGGCCAACGGCCGCGCCGCCGCGCCGAAGCCCACCCGCCCGCGGGAACCACACCGCCCGGCCAGACCGCCGTTGGCCGAACCGCACCGCCGCCAGGAGGAAGCCGCCCGCGCAGCCCCCCAAACGCGCGGGGAAGAGAAGGCCCGCCGCCGCCGGCACCACGCGGGCTTTGCCCGGCGGCGGCGGCGGCGGAGGGGAGGGAGGAGGGGAACTAGGGTTGGGCTGGGAGGAGAGGTCGCCCCGGTCGCCCGCGGGGACGACGCGGAGCTAGCTACTGGGTGAGTCGGACAAAGATTTCAGTGAGCTCTAGCTCGGATTCGGCAGTTGGATGAGAGGAGGTGGAGCCGTCGAGAGGGCGTCGGCGTGGAGCTCTCGGGGCCGGCGATGATGGCGGCGGCGGAGTGGGCGCAACTGAGAACGGGAGGACTACTGGACTAGTGGTAAGAGCAACTCTAGCAGATACGCCATCCCCGGTCAAACCTGCAAATTTTCGAATTTTTGCAGTTTGGGGTAAAAAAATAATCAGAATAGACACCATAAAAGTGGTCAAACCTGCAAATATTTTGCATGCCGACCTGCATCCGCGCCTGCAACCCCCATGATTGCAGTTTCGGAGGAGAAGTTTGGGGGCACCTGCATCCCGATCAACGCTCCTCCACGGTGAAATTTGTCACCGGAGTTTCGCCGGAGTACCGCCGGAGCTCACCAAAATACCACAAACTATAAATTATAGCTCAAATTCTGACCGCTTTTTGATAAGGATGCTCGTTCCGGTTGATTTCCGGTCGAATCGAGAACAACTTGATGCGAATTCCGACGAATTTGCTCGAAAGAACCACTGTCGGCCGACGTGCGGTGCGGGCGACGCAGCGGACGGGGCGGGCAGCGCGGCTGGCAGGGCAGGTAGCGTGTCAGCGCGGGCGGGGCAGCTAGCGCGTCGGCGCGGGAGGCGGCGCAGGCACAGCGGCGGCTAGAGGGCTGCGCGGGTGGCGGCCAGAGGGCGGCGCGGGCGAAGGGCGGCGGGCAGAGGGCAGCGCAGGCACAGCGGCGGCATCTGTGTCTGGAGGTTGAAGAAGGCTAGGAAGGAAAAAAGGAATATTCGCGGGTCCCATGTAAAGATGTTTTTTTGCAGTTCGTTTTTGCAGTATTTGTTCCATGTAACACAGTTTCAACCCACAAAATGCATTTGCAAGTCGGATTTTTCGAGCTTTTACAGGTTGAGAAATGGGGGGTTCTGCTAGAGATGCTCTTAGAGCATCTCTACCAGACGCGTCATCCCGACATATATCACGCCGTCCGGAGCCTATTTGTGGGTTTGGTCGTTTTTTTTTTACCCCAATAGACCTCGTACCGGGCCATTGGCTTGCAAAATATTTGGGGTGCCGTCAACTAGTTCGTATCGATCGCTATATTTTGCCATAGGCAATGCAGGCTGCGATCTGAACTTGATTTCCCCTTTTCCCTTTTGCATCGCTCATCACCGTCGGCGACCTCCTTTCACCTCCGGACACGTAGATTGGTCATTTCGACACCACGCCGATGTTTGGGAGCGGCTCAATCGGGCGCGAGGGTGGACAGATTGGCCGTGCGGGGAGCTCCCATGGCGTCGGAGGCGACGACGACGAGGCGCGAAAGAGGTGAAGGGAATATGTCCCGAGAGACAATAATAAAGTGTTTATTATATTATTCCAAGTTTATAAATAGATGTTTTATTTTTATGCTAGAATTATATTAATTAGAAATATTAATACATGTGTGAATGATAAACAAATAAGAAGTTTTTAGTAAAGCCTCTCTTTTAACTAGCTTGTTGATTAACTGATGATCAAGTCTTCCTAATTATGAACATCGGATGTTGTTAATAACAAGCTCACTTCATTAGAAGAATAATGTGATGAACATACACCCAAAGTAGATATAACGAATCACTCACATCGTAAAAGGGTGACTATAAAGATTGATTTGGATACATTAAAAATGTTAATTGAATTTGTTCATACTGCAATTAAATTATAATCTTATTCAAAATCTCCTATCAAATATGAGCTAGGAAAATATCTACCACTCCCATTTGGTGAAAGATAAAACACATATTATTAACTTTTGCTCACTTATAATCGCTAAATTAATTTAAATTTAACAGGATCGTGTGCCAAGGTGCACCCCTAAATCTAGTTGGCTTCATGCTCCACATTGTCAAATGCCTTGGAAAATCAAATTTGAGAGTTATAATAGGTTTCTTGGATGCTTGACAAAGATATAGGTATTCAAATGACCAAGCAAGACAATCTTAGATATTGACCTATTTCTCAAGAAACCATATTGATTTTTGTGACTGCATTGCAAGATCTTTCCTTGGAGTCTATTAGCTGCTAACTTGGTCAAAAGCTTGACATTAGTGAGTGAAATTGGTTAAAAATCATTAACTCCCTCAGGAATAGCCTTTTTGGGTCCAATGCAAGGTAATATAAGACCCATTAATAATACTGCAAATTCAGGTTATCCACATGGAAATCTTTAGCAAGGCGGTAAAAACTCATTTTGAACAATGGACCAACATCGCTCACAAAGAGCCATTAAAGCTATCCAACCAAGGGGCCCTATCTGCCAGCATATCTTTTCCGGCATATCTTTATTAGCCTCTGGCTTGAGAGTGACTCTTAGGAGCTCTGATATGTTCCCTCTGCCTCTGGTTTGCTCTGGTTTGAGGGTGTTTCTTATGAGTTTGCTCAGAGGATTGTGAGTTGTAGGGATGGGTCTTGGTTTCTCTTTATTGTTGTGTTTGTGTTGAATATTGTGTACGAGTTGGGTTACGCTAGGACTACGAGTTGTATTAGGTATGGATAGGTTCGAGTCGGGTTCGAGTCAGACACCGGTAACCTAGGCCTCTCATATAATGAGGGGGGGGGGGCACCACGCGTTCAGTGTTGAAAAAGGCGACGCCTAGGCAACGCTTAGGCACTAGGCGATGGACAAACACCTCGCCTAGGGCATAGGTGGAAGTCTAGGCAGTGCAACTAAGAAATAGCCTATTCCAACAAGAATTTATGCCATATTGCACTAATGATCCAAATATGACATATTCTAATATTAGTTTTTGATAGTTTACTTATTTAGATGCTCTAAACTAATGTGTATTCACTATAGTATCCCATATCCACGCTTGATGGTACAAAAATTAAGACTGCCTAGGCCACGCCTAGGACGCCTAAGAATTTTCTAGGCATTAGGCGAATGCCAACCGCCTCGCTTACGTCGAGCGCTTTTTCCAACCTTATTGTAACCTATAATGACTTGAAAGCAGGTGGAGCGCAAGGAGAGTCGGCAGCTTGTGCCGGCGATCAAGGCGGCCGGTGTTGCAGTATCATGGGGAGGAGCGTCCGTAGTCATACCCTGCAGATGTAGGCGTTAATCGCTGAACTGCGTTACCAAATCTCAGTGTCGTTCATCGTGTTGTGATTGCTTGTCCTCGGTAGATCGACTATGCATCTATGACGATAACACTTATAGTGTTCTAGGGTTCATATAGAGTTGACACATCACTATGACTAAGCTGCTTATACCGCTTCTCTAATTTGATTTCTAGTTCACATTTATGTAACAGCATGGGCTATAGTCGGTTTGATCATACGCCATTTTAGGCATGAGGATTAAAGGCTGTTTTAGTAATTTTATCTGACCATTTTGTCTTCTGACAAGTGGAATTTCTTTTTATTAAATTTTTTGTTATTATCTGGGAATTTCCATTCCTTAGTTTGTTATCTGGTGACTTCTCATTTCATGATCTGTGAACTGTGGGTGTTCCTGGATCATGAACTTGTTTCTTCTTATAGAATCCATGAATGTAGATGTAATATTATATATGGTATATTGCAATCCTCATTGGCTATCTATGTTTGGCTGGTCCTATGTTGGTCTTCTAGTTGTTGCCATTATCCATTGTTATCTGTTTTTCTTTGTAGCTGTTGTGAACAATAAATCCTGATACTCTCCTAGCTCTTGCATTATTCACCGTCATTTGATAGACTGCCGTTGTTGTTCTTTGATTTGCCTATACCTCAATTGCATGGTCTAGAAAAAATTACTTCTGCTATTATAGAGAGAAGTTAACCCAAAGTATATAAATGTATGGAACACACATGTATGATAATGGGCGTGGCGTGCCACCACGCCAATGCTCACTACTATCAAAAATGACGTATTGAAGTATCAACAATGACATACAGAAGTATTAATAATATCGTACCGAAGTTCTACACAATGACAAAGCTATATCTCAATCAATAAATACTAATATCCCTCCCACGGTGTAACACATCATGAAGTCATCAAGAAGCAATCGCTAACATCTTTTTGTCATCGAGAAATCTCTTTCAACTATTGTCGTCGCGACCCCAAAAAGCGATTCCAGCCCCATTTGGCAATAAACCACAAGAGTTTTGCTGGATCTAGTTTCACTGATATTGTCACTTCACCAGTAGCCACGGAATCAACGGAGATACCCAAATCTTCCCATTTTAAGACGACCTACAGAAAAACAGTACAATAAAAAAATATGTACAGTTGTATAAAAAACAGGGCCACAAGTCCGTTTATATATACCTTTGGTGGAAAGCCATATTGTTCGAGCATGCTTGTGGTCACTGTACCTACTATGGTAATATTTGGATCGCACTTCAAGACACCATCTACATCCTTCCAAACCTGTTATAACTTCAAAAAATGAGTAACAGCCCCAATACTTAAAACTAGCGTAGAGGCATTACAAGTCCACCACACATTATTCACAGATTTAAGTTTATTTGGTTAAACATCCGAACAATATCTGGCCACAGAAAATTAATAAAAAAACCAATTACGAAGCTTTTGGAAGCATTAATATAAAATACTGTGTCATCTTTATAGACAGCATGTTCTAGCAGCTTGGAACCAGGAGTAGTTTTCCGGGGCAACCAGCCTTTCAACAGGTAATTAAAATATCTCATGAAAACAGAAAACAAACCTGGCTTTCTCTTAAACCCAAGGCTTTACCAATGGTGGTAGCGGTCAAATCACTCCCACCCCTTCCTAAAGTAGTGATTGCACCTGATTTCCATCCCTGAAATTTCGTATACGCCTCATCATAAATACAAACAGAATTAATCTGATGCTCTTGCAAATGAATTATGTAACATTACAGACCTTCCCAAGGAAACCAGTGACTATAGGAATAGCAGGGTCATCGATCCAATCCAACTGCAGCCTCCTTGCAACAGCAGGATAAGTTGCTTCAAGAATATGCGCATTCATAAAATCATCAGTGGTTATAATGCCGAGATCAAACGCATCATACTGCAAACAAGCAAAAAGAAAAGTTAAGACACTGTTGGACTGAAATATTCGTCAAGAATGCAGACATACACATGACCACATGCACTAGGGCATAGGCAAGAAACTTAAGGGAAGTGATATATAGAAGGAACAGATTTAAATCATGACCATATCCCTGCTAAAATGAGATACTAACTTCCCAACTTTCTCATCCCCCTCGCACTTGGATATATCAAGCATATATACTACTTTCCGCAAAAAAAGTTGTCTACTTTCCTGAGTTCGGATGGCTGAAGTGGCACAGCCAAACACTGTACTATCATCATATCTACCCTCCGTTCATAAATATAAGATGTTTTAGATTTGTGAAGCAAATGTATCTAGACAAGTTTTAGTGTGTAGGTTCATTCGAATATACACACTAAAACTTATCTAAATGCATTTGCTTCACAAACCTAAAACATCTTATATTTATAAACGGAGGGAGTAACATATTGCTGCATGTGCTTGATACAGCACAGCAAGTCCATCTCATGGGTAGCATGGTCGGGAGCTCTTGGTAGTTATGGAAGCAGACTTGGCATATCATTGTACAATAATCAATTTGAAACAATTTGGTTCCATTGATGAACTAAAAGCAGCTGCAAACGAATATATACAAGCGAACACTCTCAAAGTGGTCAGCGCTATCCCTATAAGTACAACACAGTCAGTTTTCAATTGTAGGGAGATATTAGTAAGCTCTTCTGGAAATATTCTGTCTAACTGCATTATTTTTCACAGGTCTAAAGAGTAATTGTGAAACAATATAAAATTTTGGAAATGTTAGATCAGCAAGACCTGGAGAAGGACATAGAATCTAGATACAAACAAATGCTAGAAAACAAAGCTTTCAAAACTGCTAAATTATTGCATTGCTAGAAGTATGTACCTGTCGTGCCTTTTTCCCAAGTTTATTCAAGTAAGCAGCAAATATTCTTGTAGACATGCATTCACCAAAGGAAACAAGGTAATCTCGTGTCCTAGGAGTCAGCTCTTTTATCATAGCAACACCCTTAAGAAGTTGTTCCAATTCGTCCAGAAAACCTGTTTGATGAAACAAGTGAAAAATGTGTTGTTTTTATAGTACTACAGAAGAGTCTTTCATGCAAGACGACAGAATGCTAAATGCTTAGTTAGCCCGAGAAAAATACAAAAAAATAGCTACATGCTAAATAATAAATTACACAGCTTGTGAAAGTGTAATGGGTTATGACTAAGGATCCAGCATGCCACTTTTCAGATGTCATTGATTTTTATGTGGTGGGGTACACAACGAGTATTGGACTTTGATTGAAATACTTAACATGTCAACAACTGTTACCACCTTATAAAATCAAATGGAAAAACAGTTGTCAGCACCATTGATAATTTTCAGATATTAAGCGAAGGCTGTGGATGCAGCTGTGGTCTTAACAGATCCTTCTATTGCTATGTAAAGTTATAATGCAAGGTCCTATCCATTTTTGGTAACCGGGACCTATAAAACTGGGCACCATTTTGCTGAAGTTCAAAATATATCTTCAGTGGCTTATAGACTTCAATTTTGTACATTAACTTCATATCATGGAAAATGTGCAAGCTGGGCAATGCAATGAACCAAAAGCTTGTTGTTCCTCGATGATCACAGTCCTGTAGCAAGATATTGGCCAGAGGTTACTAATAGGAAGGTGTACATAGGGATGGTGGCAATCATCCAGGGACAGAGTCTAAAAGGAACAACGAAAGAGAAAATCGATCGCAAGTCAAATAAAAAGTGTAGCCAATTGGATGGCTGATGAACTGCAATGGCGAAATGCGAGTCTACTTTGTCAGGGGATCTATTCCTAGGGCGCAAAGTGAGCCTGGAAATTTTTCTGTTAATTTGTTAGAACAATTGACTGACCAATTATTGATTTGGAACTAACAAACTGAAAACCCACAATAACATACCTGAAACAATCGATCTATCTAGTCCAAGCTCATCAATCGTCCTGAGGAAAGCACAAACAGACAAATATTCAGGATTGCACACTACAAACCAGCCCTTAAGCATCATGAGAGCGCAATTTTTTTTTTTTGAATTTTAGAGCGCAAAATTAAAGAATCAGGACACACACCTAAGATGAAGGTCCTTGATGGCCTTGAGCTCATCGAGCTCGGACACCTTCCAGGCGCCGCAGCTCACCGCCTTCTCCCCAGCCTAACAGAGCACAACAACCAATTACATTTAGTACTGAATGGAGCTACCAAGAAACCCAAAAATTGGCACAGAGATGAAAAGGGTAAACTACCAGGAGGAGGTTGTTGGTGGTCTTCCCCATGGCGGCGAGGACCACCACGGGCGTCTCCTCTGGAAAGCTGATGATGAGGTCGGCCACCTCCCTCATCCGCTCCGCCGACGCCACCGAGGACCCGCCGAACTTCATCACCACGGTGAATCCCGCCACGGCGGCCGTGGTAGACCCGTCAGACACCGCCGGGGTGGCGCCTTCGCCCTTGTTCATAGTCGTCGTCGCTGCCGCCCTGCTCTCGCAGCAGACCACCAGCTTGTTCGGGTTCCTCTGCACCCAGCTTTTCCCTCCCGGCCTAGCGGCCGCGGACAGAGAGACAGAGTCCCTCATGAGCCTGCGGGCGGATAGAGCCGCCGCTGCCATCTCTTGCGTGCGAGGAGCCGAGGAGGAAGAATATGCGAGAGAGTCACAGAGGTGGTAGGCAGCGCGGTGGGGAAATCGGGATGGAGGCTTTATATAGCTGGCGGGGAAACGAACGGCCAGGAGGTGGTTTGCGCGGGGAACGGACGGCGGAGATGACTCTGGCGGAGGACCCTCGTCGCAAGGCCACCAAAGCCAGAAACGCGCCGCGGTTCGTGTGGAGAAGGCAGGACGCGAGGGTGTCCGAGTGGGGAATTCTCCATCTGAGATGGACCATCTCATTGGACGCCCATCACGTATCCTCGATCTCTACCGGAGCACCTAACCACAGTCAGCTTCCAGGAGGGCCATGTCAACCCTGGCAAGTGGGGCCGTCCTGGCCACGACAACGTGACGTCAGGCGACAGCGCGGTCGTCGGTCGACCACGGGCACGGCGAAGGAGCTCGCGCGCGGGCAGGACACCGTGCGGATCGGGAGCTTATCCACGTTCCACACCGATTGGTGGCGGAACGGACCCATATGGTCGCCGGACGCGACCCGGCGAACACCGGAGCGGCGGCCCGATACAGAGTATGAGAGAGAAGGGGAAGAGGTCCCGGAGGACTTACTGATCACCTTGATGAAGCTGGTGTGATCGGAGAGGACGGAGATGGTCGGAGGTGATGGCACGGTCAGCGGCAACGTCGGCCGGAGGCGGGGATTGCAGCGGGCTTCGGCGGCGATGGTGTGGGCACCGAGCTGCTTGCTGCTTCGAGGAAGACGGCATTGGCAAGTTCTGCAAAGGCCCCGTGGACTTTGGGTTTTTTTTTCTCAAACTAAAAAACAGACTATATTGGAAACCCGCTTTGACAGTTTTAAAATTCTTTGAGGGTTCAAATTTGGCTCAAGAGTTTGTGAAATTAAAATCTGGCCTTCTTGACATATATTAGATGGAGCATGCTTTCTTTAAGTTTTTTAAACATTTGAACACATTCACAAATATAGGAAGAATTTGGGAATTGGTAGTGTTTCCACTTTATTTGAAACGCAACTTTTCTTAGAAAGATTTACATGATGTGAATGCACTTAAATACAAACATGGGATGTTACAAATGTGGTGGTTTAAAAAAACTCTTTGTAAATAAAACTATCATGTATGGGTTAAATTTGTAAATATCAACCATTTATTTGTTCCCGATTTACTTCATCCAACAGCTGAATTTATTGGATTCGCTACGCATAGACACATGCCAAAAGAAGGCCATCCATAAATTTCTAGAGTCAAGTAAGAAAAAAGACTTTCTAGAGTCATCACGGCCACATAGCGCATAGTTCGACAACAGGTCAAAATAATAAAGATTTTCTCAATCTACTTGGGATTTGTTGATGTATCGGAGGTGAAATTAGGTCACTGTTGTTTGGGTCCACATTCGAGGAAACCCGATTTTAGTCACGCATCTAATAGTTGTTGTTATGGGTCTTCAAATTAAACGAATCTCTCCCCCCTCCCCCCCTCCCCCCCCCGACTCTGCCTCTTCCTTCTCCACGAAGCCTCAACGCTCGACTCTACTACGTCCATCAACAAACAAGGCACACACGTTTTCCGAGCTAGATCGTTGGACATACATGGTACACTTAGGCCAGCCCTATGAATGATGGGGATTTGGATGCGCAAAGCGGACAGGCTACCATACGTTTACAAGCGTATTGGTTCTATTTAATTCTTGCATTTAGCCCAATTCAAATGTTGGGATATTATCTATCTTTTTGTCCATCTCGAAGGACTATGTTTGTCGGGGTTCTAGAGGCCCACTGTCTTACCGCCAAGTGCATGTTAGAAGAGGGGATAGGGAAGATGTAGTGGCGGCGCAAGGCTCATCTGGAGGTCGGATGTGTTGCGTAGTCGGTAGTGTTCATGTCTGCGATGCTTATATAGTACTGTACAGCTAAGACGTGGGGCACAACCCACATCTGAGTTAGTACAGCCCATGATCCAGAAAAACCGGAACAACTGATAGAAAATAACTTGCACAACAATTTCCTCGAAAAGCAAAAATATAAGTTCATCTCGGTTCATTTCTCGCAACCCCCGGTGCGCGCATCGTGTCGAGGCGAGGCGAGGAGGCGTAGGAGGAGGAGCGCGCGTGTATATCACTCTTCTTCTGACAAATTAGGAGGTAGTGTAACACACCACTATATAAGTGGACCTCCCTGCAAAATAGCATTGTGGGACTAAAGAACTTTAGTCCCACCACTTGTCAAGCATGAATGGGCCATGAGAATTTCAAAATTTATATTAGGCTATGGTCTAAGGCCCAAGTCCAACATTCCAACAGTTGTCTCGGATTGGAGATAAGAAGGGAGAGGGGCTCGGTGAGATCGACCACGACAGTAAACACGCTCTCCTCGTGAGCGCTTGCAGAAGAAGACAAATATGAACATGCACTGGAGGGTTTAGGTGGGTTGGACCGCCTGGTAGAGAAGTGGGCCAAAACGGAGGATTGGGCTAGGGAGAGATGGCGAGAAAATGATCAAAGTGTATTTTGAAAACTTGGTTTTGAATCAAATCAATTTACGTAGTTTGCAAATATTTTGATTTTAGTTTTTAACTCAAATAAGAAAAGGAGGGAAGGGTTTTTATAAAACCATACGAGCAAAAATAAAATAGAGTTCACATAAATAATTTATGTTTAACAAAAGCATGTAAGGTGATAGATGCATGTGATGCACGATGTCATGCTGACATGAAAAACAACAAGAACAAGCAATATATAATAGGGGTATTGTTCCGGTTCATTGCACCGCAAAAAATTAAGATATTTGGTTGATATCTTCATCAAGGAGTGATTTTAATGAAAGATAATCTTGCAAAACATAATTGGTATGGGAGTAGAAAGTGTGTCTTCTAACATCATGATGAGACAATCAAACACTTATTCTTACAGTACCGCTTTGCCATTTCTCTATGATCGGTCATCTAAGTAGCTTCTAATCTATATCCTCCTTGGAGTGTAGCCAATATTTTCAGAATTTGGTACATGGTATTGATCATAGGTTTAGAACGCTTATTGGGGTGGGACTGCTTGTCGTTATTTGGTTGGTTTGATTATGTATAAATGAAAAAATGTTTGACAATAAAAATACTAATGTTTTGCAGGTTATTTACCGCTGCACAGGTACACTTCTTTCATGGTCGTCTTACAACTATGGAGAATTACGACATGTTTACACAGTTTTGTACATAGTTGAAGGCCACAGCGGGAGATACTTTTCCCAACATGTTTGGCCACAGAACCTCCAGACTGGACCACCATTACTTAGGCGAACTACAATTTCTCAATGTTGATATGTATTTCGCATTTTTCTTTTATTTTCTTACTGTTGGACTGGTTTCCGATTGTGTGCATCCGAACTGTAGAGAGGACGGGTGTAATATTTAAACCTTTTAAGTAATAATACACCCTTTATCAGAAATAGTATCCACATCCTCCACATTAGTATACAAATTCTTCTCAAAATTCTTCCATTTCTATCAGCACTTCAGCAACCACCACCGACACCAAAAGGGCTCGTAAAAAACCTTGTGTGGGAGCACTACGAGGAATATAAAATCATGGACGCCAACGGTGTCGCGAGTACGAGAGATAAGTGCTTGAAGTTGGGTTAAACTAGCACATTTGCTACAGAAGGGAGGAGGGAACGACCACATGAAGAGGCACATGGAAAATCACGCAAAGGATGAGTGAGAGTTTGCATTGATCCAGAGCAGGACCAAGTTCAACCCTAACAGCTTGGTAGGTAGTTCCTTCTATGATCAAGGGGTTCAGAGAGATGCTTGATAGCGGTGCTAGCTGCCCAGTTGGGAACCCCATGAGGAAGGTATGATGAGCACAGCGGCAAGTTTTCCCTCAGTATGAAACCAAGGTTTAATCGACCAGTAGGAGAAAGAAATCACTTCTGAAGGTTGATGCTAGCTGGCTTTGGCGACGGCTCCAGACAATTTGTTTATGGCGCCTATCTGGGCATAGCTTTGGCGCCAGCAACAAAGTGAAACCTGCACACAACACAACCAAAGTACTTTGCTCCAACTTGCAGTGAGGTTGTCAATCTCACCAGTTTGCTGTAAACAAAGGATTAAACATATCGTGTGGTAATAGATATTTGCTTGCAAGAAAGTAAATAATGCTTGTAGAAAGTAAACGGTAATACGAATGTAAAATAATGGACCAGGGTCCACAGTTCACTAGAGGTGTCTCCCCATAAAGATAAATAACATGCTGGGTAAACAAATTACAGTTGGGCAATTGACGAAACAAAAAAAGCAAGCAATGCATGTACATGTCATGAGGATCACTATGAGATTCACTTGGGCATTACAACATAATACATAGACCGTAATCCAACTGCATCTATGACTAATAATCCACCCGCCGGATGTCATCCGAGCAATCGTTGGGTATTAAGTTGCAAGCAACAGATTATCGCCTTAAGCAAAGTGTGTAATGTAAACCTTACAAATGTCTTGAAGCTTTAGGAATGTTTTACAATCTTTCATTGTGTGTCTAGAGACCCTTTTCCCATCGATGAATGCGGAGTGTATATGGCATGGTCCGTTTAGCATATCATCTGGCGATGGATTGTATTCTCGAGGTCCCCTTGATTGGAACCTTTTGCTATTGCCGAAGTCTTCTCTGTCGTAGCTGTGGTATGCTGATTTCCTGCGGACATCTCCTTGATCCCTACACAGGCGCCCAGTTGACGAGGGAAGTTATTCTTCTTCGCTCCCCGGCAACGGCGCCAGAAAAGTGGCTGCTACCGGTGATGATGGCGCCAGAAAAGTGTTGATGGCGAGTTAATGTGGAAGCAGACGTCCTTGTGCGTGGTGCTTGACCAGCCCGTTGGGAACCCCAAGAGGAAGGTATGATGAGTGTAGCGGCTAGTTTTCCCTCAGTTAAGAAACCAAGGTTTATCGTTCAGGAGAAGGGAGACGGTGACGACTGAAGGTGTTTGTGGAACCTGCACACACTCAGACAAATACTTTGTTCCCAACTTGCGATGAGGTTGTCAATCTCACCGGTTTGCTTGAAACAAAGGTTATGAGCGTATCGAGTGGAAAACAGTAGAGTATGCTAGTAAAGTAAACAGTACGGGAATAGTAAACAGGTGATTGCAATATGATGTAAATAGGACCGGGGTCCACAGTTCACTAGTGGTGTCTCTCCATAGATAAATAACATGCTGGGTAAACAAATTACAGTTGGGCAATTGATAGAATAAAGATAACGTGATATGTCAAGAAGATCACTATGAGATTCACTCTGGGCATTACAACAAAATACATAGACCGCCATCCAGCTGCATCTATGACTAATAATCCACCCCCGGGGATATCATCCGAACACCCTAGAAGTATTAAGTTGCGAACAACAGATAATTGCATTAAGCAAAGTGTGTAATGTAAACAAAGCATATGCCCTCGAGCATATGAATGTTGTTTTCTCCCTAGTAGCAACAGCACATCTACCACCTTAGAGGTTTCTGTCACTCCCCCGGGTGAAATAGAGGCATGAACCCACTATCGAGCATAAATACCCCCTCTTGGAGTCACTAGCAACTACTCGGCCAAGATAGCTACTAACAACGGAGAGCATGCAAGATCATAAACATCATAGAGATAACATAAGATAAAATTCAGTACAGCAACTTAATCATAAACACCAATATTCATCGGATCCCAACAAACCAACATCATAGAATTACATAACAGTGATCTCAATCATGTAGGGCAGCTCATGAGATCTAAACATGAAGCACATGGTGGAGAAGACAACCATCTAGCTACTGCTATGGACCCATAGTCCAAGGTAGACTACTCACTCATCGCTCCGGAGGCAATCATGGCGATGAAGGAGACCTCCGGTGGCGATTCCCCTCTCCGGCAGGGTGCCGGGAAGAGCTTCTGGACCCTCCCGATCTTCGGGTCGACGGCGGCGGCGGATCGCGATGTATTCTGGAAAACTGATCGGGCCCTTAGGTTTTTCTCGTCAGGGGGTATATGTAGGCGAAGGGGCGATGTCAGAGGAGGCCCCAGGTGGCCTCACACATAGGTGGCGCGGGCCAGGGGTAGGCCGCGCCACCCCTGTGTGTGGACCCCTGGTCCTCCGTCTCCTACTCTCCTTCGGATGTTTGGAAGCTCCCCGATGAAATATGACTTCTGGAACTTGTTTCGTCCAATTCCGAGAATATTTCCTGTGTATCACTTCTGAAACACAAAAACAGCAGAAAACAGGGAACTGGCACTGTGGCACTTCGTTAATAGGTTAGTTCCGGAAAGCGTATAAAAATGCCACTAAGTGTAACGAAACAATAGGCAAATGGTGTAAAACAAAGCATGGAGCATCAAAAATTATAGATACGTTTGAGACGTATATAGCATCCCCAAGCTTAACTCCTGCCCGTCCTCGAGTAGGTAAGTGATAACAAAAGAATAATTTTTGAGGTGACATGCACCTACACAATCTTGATCATATATGTAAGCATTGATGAGCTGGGATCAATAGAACTTAAAACATGGGCATGAAGATATAATCATGACAATAAGAACTTAGCAACCATGTTGTAAACATGCAAATGAACACAAACAAAAGATCATGGTAATGAAACAATGAAAGTCAAACATGTGTTCAAATCATAAGGAAAAACATACAAGTGGTTTTCAGCTTGTCCTTCAAAGAGAGCAAAACATAAATGCATAGGACACCTCAAAGTTTAAGAGGGTGACTAGATACAAATAATTTAAGAACAAGTGAAACCAACAATATGAGTCAATCAATGAACTTTGGGACAATGCATATCACACTAAGAATGACAACTATGCTCTCTTAATGGTGCATAAAGAAAGAAGGTGGTGACTCAACATAAAAGTAAAAGAAAGGCCCTTCGCAGAGGGAAGCAGTGATTGCAAGTTTTATAACCTTCAAAAATTATGGTACTTACCGGCTTTGAGCTCTCATTGCCCCCATCATAAGCATCTTGAATGGTTAAAGTTAATGCGAGAACAATTATGATGCATATGCTTGACAAATCATAAGTTGAAAACCTCGTGTCCCGTGAATACGAGTACCCAAACCATGCTAGTTTACTTAGAGTCCCAAGCAAGGCTCTTGTCATTGTAAATATATGCATATCATTGAGAACCGCCAATGGGGTACCTCCGTGCCCGATGACATGGAACAAGCCCACACCAAAATGACAGGACAAGCAGACAATGAACACCTCGGCATCACTTTTATTTGCTATATTGTTTAGCTTTTTATTGTGAGATGCGTCGTCGAATGTTCACCATGGGTATGCTGCAAATTTCCACCATGAATTATGCATGGCTTAGATTGGCGGCCCGGCGTTTCCCTAACACATACAAAAACTCCATGATCCTCACAAGATTCCCAATTCATTTCACACAGCGGGCATCCATAAACAAAAGATCACAATATCAACTCAAATAGGAAGTGCAATGTTGAAAGCTTGCCCCATGACGGCATGGCTGGGCTAGAATCCAACTTACAACTTGCAAGCATAACAACTCAGCATAAAAGACCACAATGTCAAATTTTTAGAACAGGAAAAAGTAAAGTGTGCCTTCCGGTTCGTGAGAGCTTTACTGACCGAATTTCGCATAACACTGGTAAGAGTTTAATTTGAAGAGAATATAAAAGCAAGTCAAATTTACTTGGAATAGCAAATTGCTAGTAGGTATGTATGGTGGACACTTTGAAAAACTTTGGCTTTTAGGAGTTGGATGCACGAGTAGAGCTCATACTCAGTACAAGGTGAGGGCTAGCAAAAGACTGGGAGCGACCAACTAAGAGAGCAATAATGGCCATAATCATGCAAAGCGACAAAGCGACATTAAAAGAAGCATATGATGGCATCAAAAGTCAAAAACTAAATGATCATGAAGGCTAATGGCGACCTTGGAAGAGTCTAACATGTGTGAGCATGCGCCAAGTCAACCCAAATAAAGCATCAAGGAGAAAACCAAAATAATGCTTCCATACAATAAAAACAACGCATGATTTTTTCAAAGGCTCATTAAGCAATCTCAGTTATCTGAGACAAGTCATGCTACAGCAAAACCACTAAGCATACTATCAAAAAGACATCTAGCATGACATGAAAAAGCCTAAGCCGCAGTCTACACAAGCTCCTTCTTGTACCACTATTTTGCACAAAGCTTTTTCTCTTTTCCAACACCATTTGAAATTTTTATAAACACCTCTTTTGATGAAAACCAATAAAGATCAGAGGCAAAAATACACCTTGATGAAAAGATATGAAAAGATCTGAACGCAAATCAAGGCGAAAACGAAAACCAAAAGCAGTAGCAGAAAAAGTAGAACGCTTGATTTTAAATAAGAGTGAAAACTAGAGCGTTCTTTGCAAATGAAAACAAGTACATCTCCTCCAAAGGAAATTTGTTGGGGTCCAACCATTTATTGCAGCAAACAAACAAACTAAACAAACTAAGAAAACTAAAACAACTGACGCTCCAAGAAAAACACATAGTGCATGAAGCAATAAAAATATAGTGTTTTGAAAGGTGACCTGATTTTTGCCGATGAAGAAGGGGTGCCTCGGGGGCATCCCCAAGCTTTGACGCTTGTACTTCTTGGATATTTCTTGGGGTGCTGGGCATCCCCAAGCTTGAGCTTTTGTCCATTCTTCAACTCATCTCATCATTCTCCAATCCCTACACTTGAAAACTTCCTTCATACAAAACTAAACACAATTCTATTAGCAACATTAGTGTAAGCATAAAATATATTCAACCCTCTTTAAGCTTCAGGTTTCAACCCAAAACCACCACATATAAAGTATATACTACTGTAGCAACTTCCACAAGAGTTCCATGATCAAAAAGAACTCAAAAGAAAGCGATAAAGTGGCAAAAACGAATATTGGCAGAAATCTGTCAAAACTGAACAGCTGATAAAGGACGAATTTTTGAGGGATTTTCCGTTGCTCAAATCAAAAAGTGTTCAACTAAGAAAAGTTTGGATATAACCTGGGGCATAAGCACAAGAAAGTTCAGGTCCAAAAGATAAACAGAGAATTTTCACGAATTTTTACGGTGCAGCACCGAAAACAGTTTCAGGACAGCAATAACCCCAAATCTTTACCTCACTCAAATTAGAGGCTTCTCTTGGCACAAAAACGAAATAAACAAGATAAGGAGCGGTCATTACAGTAGTAATGACTTCTGAGACTCAAATAAAAGAAAAAGTACTGAAAGTAAACAATGGGTTATCTCCCAAGAGTGCTTTTCTTTAACGCCTTTGAGCTAGGCGCAGAAAAGTGCGAATCAAGTAATATCAATAGATGAAGTGCTAGTTACCTCAGTAGGCTCTTTGAAGGTTCCCGAAGATGATTCAACCTGCAAATCACCCTTAGTAGAACTAAGAGTCTTACCAATCTTAAGAACATGTTGAGATTTAAGCGCAGAAACCTTGGGAACATACATAAATTTTTGCTCTTTTCCAACAAACACTTTCTCCTTCTTAAATTTAAGAGAAGAGAAGATTAAACTAAGAGTTTCCATAGACTCTTCTAGTTTACCAATCCTCAAGTTTTGATTGTCATGAGTAGTGCTAGCCTCTAAAATGGTAATTCTCTTACCAATGCTTTCTATTAATTCACTATCGCGGCTAGCATTTTCTAGGATACTTGGCAAACTTTTCTCTAAGGAGCTGAGCTTTTCTACCACCTCTTCCAAAGTGGTCTCAGTCTTAGCAACATGAATAGGTGGTACTCCCACTAAACTTTTAATTATAGTGCATGCTTCTCCCGCGGGAGTACCCAGAAAATTACCTCATGTAAGAGTATCAAGAGCGTACCTATTCCAGCTAGATATACCAACATAAAAATTTCTAAGGAGGATCGTGGTGGAGTGCTTTTTGGTACACCTATGATGAGCATTATTAATACGGTACCAAGCATCTTTTAAACTTTCTCCCCCTTGTTGCTTGAAACTACGAACTTCTACTTCAGGATTACTCATTGTAACAAAACTAAAAGCAGATAAATAAAAACAACTACCAAGGATTTTAATTTTTTTGGGTTTTTTATATAAAAACAATGCAGGTAAAATAAAATAAAGTAAAGCAAACAAATAACAAAGCAAAGAATGTATGTGCGAAGAACTCCCCTCGCAGAAGTCTTCTCTTCCTTCCCCGGCAACGGCGCCAGAAAAGTAGCTGATCCCTACACAGGCGCCCAGTTGACGAGGGAAGTTATTCTTCTTCGCTCCCCGGCAACGGCGCCAGAAAAGTGGCTGCTACCGGTGATGATGGCGCCAGAAAAGTGTTGATGGCGAGTTAATGTGGAAGCAGACGTCCTTGTGCGTGGTACTTGACCAGCCCGTTGGGAACCCCAAGAGGAAGGTATGATGAGTGTAGCGGCTAGTTTTCCCTCAGTTAAGAAACCAAGGTTTATCGTTCAGGAGAAGGGAGACGGTGACGACTGAAGGTGTTTGTGGAACCTGCACACACACAGACAAATACTTTGTTCCCAACTTGCAATGAGGTTGTCAATCTCACCGGTTTGCTTGAAACAAAGGTTATGAGCGTATCGAGTGGAAAACAGTAGAGTATGCTAGTAAAGTAAACAGTACGGGAATAGTAAACAGGTGATTGCAATATGATGTAAATAGGACCGGGGTCCACAGTTCACTAGTGGTGTCTCTCCATAGATAAATAACATGCTGGGTAAATAAATTACAGTTGGGCAATTGATAGAATAAAGATAACGTGATATGTCAAGAAGATCACTATGAGATTCACTCTGGGCATTACAACAAAATACATAGACCGCCATCCAGCTGCATCTATGACTAATAATCCACCCCCGGGGATATCATCCGAACACCCTAGAAGTATTAAGTTGCGAACAACGGATAATTGCATTAAGCAAAGTGTGTAATGTAAACAAAGCATATGCCCTCGAGCATATGAATGTTGTTTTCTCCCTAGTAGCAACAGCACATCTACCACCTTAGAGGTTTCTGTCACTCCCCCAGGTGAAATAGAGGCATGAACCCACTATCGAGCATAAATACCCCCTCTTGGAGTCACTAGCAACTACTCGGCCAAGATAGCTACTAACAACGGAGAGCATGCAAGATCATAAACATCATAGAGATAACATAAGATAAAATTCAGTACAGCAACTTAATCATAAACACCAATATTCATCGGATCCCAACAAACCAACATCATAGAATTACATAACAGTGATCTCAATCATGTAGGGCAGCTCATGAGATCTAAACATGAAGCACATGGTGGAGAAGACAACCATCTAGCTACTGCTATGGACCCATAGTCCAAGGTAGACTACTCACTCATCGCTCCGGAGGCAATCATGGCGATGAAGGAGACCTCCGGTGGCGATTCCCCTCTCCGGCAGGGTGCCGGGAAGAGCTTCTGGACCCTCCCGATCTTCGGGTCGACGGCGGCGGCGGATCGCGATGTATTCTGGAAAACTGATCGGGCCCTTAGGTTTTTCTCGTCAGGGGGTATATGTAGGCGAAGGGGCGATGTCAGAGGAGGCCCCAGGTGGCCTCACACATAGGTGGCGCGGGCCAGGGGTAGGCCGCGCCACCCCTGTGTGTGGACCCCTGGTCCTCCGTCTCCTACTCTCCTTTGGATGTTTGGAAGCTCCCCGATGAAATATGACTTCTGGAACTTGTTTCGTCCAATTCCGAGAATATTTCCTGTGTATCACTTCTGAAACACAAAAACAACAGAAAACAGGGAACTGGCACTGTGGCACTTCGTTAATAGGTTAGTTCCGGAAAGCGTATAAAAATGCCACTAAGTGTAACGAAACAATAGGCAAATGGTCTAAAACAAAGCATGGAGCATCAAAAATTATAGATACGTTTGAGACGTATCACTCCTTGATAGTTATTTTCTTTATATCCCACGGCTGCTTGACTATGAGAACCGTAGTTTTCATAGTTGCGGGATCTTTTTCTTTGGCCATTGTATCTATTTCCCATGTCATCTTCCGGTGATCATGTTCGCTTGCTGTTGCACACGTCTTCGCCATCTGCAAATCTGTTTGCTATGTCCATTAGATCTGATACTGTTTTCGGCTTGATTCTTCCCATTTCTTCGACTAAGTCTCCTTGCCGCAACCCAAGCATGAAGGCGTCGATTGCTCTCTCATCTGAAACTTTGACTGTAGAATTCTTGATGATGCTCCACCTTTGAATATATGACCTAAGTGTCTCATTGTGTTGCTATACACAGGCTTTGACTTCTTCTATTGATGTTGGCCGCTTGTATGTTGACTTGAAGTTACTCGTAAATTGCTTTGTGAGTTCCTCCCAGCTTCCGATTGTTCCTCTTTCCAATTTGCTCAACCACGACCTAGCTGCGCCGGTGAGTGATACGTCTCAAACGTATCTATAATTTTTTATGCTCTATGCTTGTTTATACACCATTTGCTTTGTCTTTTGTTACACTTCGTGATATTTTTATGCATTTTTTGGAACTAACCTACTAACGAGATGCCACAGTGCCAGTTCCCTGTTTTCTGCTGTTTTTGTGTTTCAGAAAAGCTACACAAGAAATATTCTCGAAATTGGACGAAACAAAAGCCAAACCTCCTATTTTTACCAAAGCTTCGCAAAGACCGAAGATGAGACAGAGGGGGCCAGGGGCCAGCCACACCATAGGGTGGCGTGGCCCAGCCCCTGGCCGCGCCACCAGGTGGTGAGGCCACCTTGCCCACCTCCTGACGCTGCCCTTTCGCCTATATATTCCCCTTGACGGGAAAAATCTAAAGGACAGATTGATTTTCCTTGAAACATACTACAAGCCGCCGCCATCATCGACGCGAGATCAGGAGGATCCAGGAGCTCTTCCTGGCACTCTGCCAAAGAGGGGAATCCCTGCCGGAGGCCATCTCCACCACCATGGTCGCCTCCGGCGCGATGAGTGAGTAGTTGCTACTTGGTGATGATGGCGCCAGAAGAGAGCTGATGCCTAGTTGATGTGGAAGCAGACGTCCTTGTGCGTGGTGCTTGACCAGCCCGTTGGGAACCCCAAGAGGAAGGTATGATGAGTGTAGCGGCTAGTTTTCCCTTAGTTAAGAAACCAAGGTTTATCGAACAGGAGAAGAGAGATGATGACGACTGAAGGTGATGCTTGCTAGCTTGCGACAGCAGCGGACAATTTATATGTGGCGCCTCGTCCAAGCTTTGCTTGCTAGCTGCAACGTGGAACCTGCACACACACAAACAAATACTTTGTTCCCAACTTGCGATGAGGTTGTCAATCTCACCGGTTTGCTTGAAACAAAGGTTATGAGCGTATCGAGTGGCAAACAGTAGAGTATATGCGAGTAAAGTAAACAGTGCGGGAAAAGTAAACAGTTGATTGCAATATGATTAAAATAGGACCGGGGTCCACAGTTCACTAGTGGTGTCTCTCCATAGATAAAATAACATGCTGGTGATGACCCACAAGTATAGGGGGTGTATCGTAGTACTTTCGATAAATAAGAGTGTCGAACCCAACGAGGAGCAGAAGGTGTTGATGAGCAGTTTTGATCAAGGAATCACTGTAAATACTAGCAAACAGGTTTTCAGGAGTATTTGGTAATACAAGTAAATTAAGTGCGAGTAAATAAAAGACAGTAGTAACAATTGCAGCAAGTGGCCCAATCCTTTATTCAGCAAAGGACAAGCCGGTTGTGTTCTTATAATAACCAAACGTTCTCGAGGACACACGGGAGGTTTCTGTCAAGAGCTTTCGCTTCATAGAGCCAATGATATTTATTGATTTGGTAAGTGTTATGGGGGTGAACCTGTGCTAGCGCACTACCCTTACTAGGATAAATACACACTTGTGATTATACCCCTTGCAAGCATCCGCAAATACAAGTAAGTAATTAAGATAAATCTAACCACAGCCTTAAACTCTAGGATCCTACGCTCCCTGGTGCAATGGTTTACCAACGGAGGTTTAGGTTTCTGTCACTCCAGCAACCCCACAATCGGTAGCCAAATACACAATGCATCTCACTAGGCCCATAAATGGTGAAGTATCATGTAGTCGACGTTCACATGACACCACTAGTGAAATAGCACCACAACAATATCAAACCATTAAATATTTCTCAACAATAATTCACTACTAACATCTTGACTTCTCCCATGTCCTCAAGAACTAAGCGAACTACTCACGAGACATCATATGGATCATGATCAGAGGTGAAATAATGGTAAATAACAATCTGGACATAAACCTTAATTCAACGGTTCCACTCAATAGCATCAACTACTAGAGTAATCAACACCGGGAAAGTTTCCCCTATGAATATAACAAGATCCAACTCAAGATGTTACAGCGGGATGGCGAGGTGATGGTGATGATGAAGGTGCTGGTGATGGAGATGATGATGATGACGATCCCGATGAAGTCCGGTGCGATGGTGATGACGATGGCGACGATCTCCCCTCTCCGGGAAGGAATTTCCCCGGCAGATTTCTCTCTGCCGGAGAGCTTTTTCTCTCTGGTGTTCTCCGCCCCGCAGAGGCGGCTGTGTCTAACTCTCGACCCCCCCTCACTTAGGTTTTCGGGGACGATGATGTACGCAAAAGGGCGATGGCAGAAGTGGGCCAGGGCGACCTCATGTGGGCCCCGCGCGGCCAGGGGGCTGGCCGCTCCGCCCACGTGTGAGGGCGCCTCCTGGCCCCTCTCGTCTCCTCCTTCTGGCTCCGTGAGTCTTCTGGGAAATTATAATTTCTGGGTATTTTTCTGGAATTTTCCTGATCTTCAAAATATGGTCTTCTGATGGTCCTTTTTCCAGCAGAATCCTGACTCTGGCAGCATCTCCTCCGATGATCATCAAACATGTGAAAACAAAGGAAATAACATAAGTATCATATCTGAATATGAAATATATCAATGAATAACAGTAAATTATGATACAAAATAGTGATGCAAATTGGACGTATCAACCCCCCCAAGCTTAGACCTCGCTTGTCCCCAAGCGAAAACCAAACTCGGTAAACATGACCACAAGTTTATGGAGTGAAGTGTCGATAATCAAAATACGAACAAGAAGCATCACATTCACTAAGGCACAAATTATAATAGACAGCAACTTCCCTTTATAAGATGTAAACTTGCAATAGGTAAAAGGAATCACATACAAGATTACACAAGGTAAATTATAATCGGCAATGGCAAACCTTAGTTCCTGGTCAATGAATGGAGAACAAGCTGTTCTCTCTTTTAAACGGAGCCTTTTAAAACAGAGCTCATATAGCAAAGACTATATGCTCAACAGAGTAAACTTTTGCATTCAACGAGAGCTTTCAAAGATGTATTCCTTCAGACAAAAGCATTATACAAAAACAAGGAAGATAATAAACATGATTAAACGGATCAACATATGGATGAGTGAAACATAACAACTCAAATGCTTGCTTGAGATAGAGGGAAATAGGTTGACTCAACATAAAAGTAAAAGATAGGCCCTTCGCAGAGGGAAGCAGGGATTAAACATGTGCTAGAGCTTTTCATTTGTAAAACAGAGGTAAAAGTTATTTTGAGAGGTGGTTGCTTTCGTCAACGACTAGCAACGGAGTTCTTGATATCTTCCATACTAAACAAGTGAGAGCGGTTCCGAGATGTTTAATTAGTTGGCACTTTGGTGCTCTTTATAGCTTCGCACTCCTCCCCACCTTTCCTTTCTCAAACCATGGCTAACCGATTCCATCGGGTGCCGACCAACTTTCACAAACCAATAGAGGAGTGCCTTTTCTTTCTTTTTAGAATTAAGATTGTAATGGTCTGACCAGCTCTCTTGCAAAATTAATGACGAGCAGATGAAGCTGTCTAGTCGAGGGGTACTTAATTTAGTATGGAAGATAACAAACTCATCCACTACGTCCTCATGAGCTAAAAACAGTGGCACAAAATGAGAAATGTTTGAAAGTTTTTGAAAAGTAGCACATGAAAATTTACTTGGAATGGCTTAAAATACCATGCATAGGAATTTATAGTGGACTCTTTGGAAGTGACTTGGCTTCTGGGAATTGGATGCACGAGAAGTATTTCCTCTCAGTACAGGTTTTTGGCTAGCAAGGCTGGGTAGCAAGCACAAGAGTCGCATGAAACAAACAAACATACATATAATAAGAACAATCATGCAAACTCCCTTGAAAGTACAACGATTCTAACTTCAAGAATAACAATGCTTATAAGCTAAACATAAGGGAAACTGAAGTGATGTAACTACAAGCACTTCTTTATTCTTTTCTATTCAAACTTCAAGGTAAAGTTGCTACTGACCAAGCTAGGTTTGCCAAAACCAACTGAATCTACTCATGTTCCCAATGTGATACCAATACCAATCAACAAGACTAATCGCATAAGAGGGATTGCAGACTAACATAAAGTGTGCGAAAAGTAAACGATAAAACTTCTCATTAATATTTTATTACCGCAACTCACACCAAGGGATACAAAGATAACTAACTAAGGAAGATACTTCCAACTGCAAACTATTCTATATGATAACTTCTCTATTCATGATAAGAATCTACTTGAAAAGTAAATGAACAGAAGGCAATGATGTGATACCGCGGCACTCCCCCAAGCTTGGAACAAGCCAAGGGGATGCCTATACCGATGACGAATTACTCCTTTGGCTGGGGTGGTGGATAATCTCGAACAAACTTCTCAATCAACTCCTTCAGGTCATCAATCTTGTATTCGAGGTTACGAATCATATCAGAATTGTGCTCAATACGGTTCATGAACCTGTCCGCCAGAGAATCCTAGCTCTTGGAATTATTTCCCCATCCTTCTTCATTCTTGGAGCTTCCTATTCCTGCATTGTTAGAACGGTCTATATCCCAGCCAGATGGTAATCGTGATTTTGGCACCTTTTGGAACTGATGTTCATGAATTAGAGTATGGAAGGGACCAGTCCTTATGCGAGTGCTCTTCTTGAACTTGTCATGATCCGTCACCAGCCCTATGCTGGCAATCACGGTGCTTGGCCTTGGACCTTGATCTTCCTCCTCATCATCTCTTTCAACCTCTTCTTTCTGCCGGAAAGCTTTGATGCCATCTTCTGGAGGTGTCTTCTCCTTGTCACCGCTTGAAGAGGCCATGACTCCCCAAAGTTTAGGATCAACTCCTGACAGAAACAGCTCGAAACAAAACACGACGAGAAAACAATATACAGACCTCGGAGACTCCGGGGGGTTAAATAGGCGAAAATCATAAATCGAAACGAAGCCACAGGAAGAAACCGGGACGGAAAAGAGTTCCGAGGCGCTCTCACACGGTGGTGGCGCGGCCAGGGGTGGGCCCGTGCCACCCCTGTGTGAGACCCACACGGACTTCTTTTTCTCCTCGTTTTCATCTCGTGATTTTTCATATTTATTAAGAACAGCAAAATTATTAAAGGAAGAGATTTTCGCGAAACTTTTCTGACTAGAACTGTTACCTATTTGAAAGCGAACTCTGCAGGTTCCTGCAGTTTGTCTTGGATGTAATCTTCCGGAGAAACTGTTTCAATGACATCAACGTCTTCATTATAAGAATCTCCAGAAATATAATGCTTGAGTCTTTGCCCATTCACTACTTGTGTAGAATCATCTTTCAATGAAGCAATCTTAATAGCACCTGAGCGGTACACTTCCACAATAACAAATGGTCCTTCCCATTTAGAAAGTAATTTACCTGCAAAAAATCTGAGACGAGACCTATACAATAGTACTTTCTCACCAACATGAAACTCTCTCTTAAGAATTCTCTTATCATGCCATTGCTTGACTTTCTCCTTGAAAAGTCTGGCATTCTCATACGCTTCGTTTCTCCACTCATCTAGAGAACTCAAATCTAACAACCTCTTCTCACCAGCTAGTTTAAAATCTCTATTAAGCTCTCTCACTGCCCAAAAAGCTTTGTGTTCTAATTCTAAAGGCAAGTGACACGCTTTTCCGTAAACCATCTTATAAGGAGACATACCCATGGGGTTCTTATAAGCAGTTCTATAGGCCCATAAAGCGTCATTTAACTTACTAGCCCAGTTTTTCCTAGATCTACTAACAGTCTTCTGCAAGATAGACTTGATCTCTCTATTTGAAAGCTCTACCTGCCCACTAGTTTGGGGATGATAAGCAGAAGCAATTCTATGATTGACATCATACTTAGCAAGAGTCTTTCTAAAACTACCATGAATAAAATGAGAACCTCCGTCAGTCATAAGATATCTAGGCACTCCGAACCTAGGAAAAATAACATCTTTAAGCATTTTTAACGAAGTCTCACCATCGGCACTCTTTGTAGGTATGGCTTCTACCCATTTAGTAACATAATCTACAGCAACAAGTATATGGGTATAGCCTTTTGAAGGAGGAAAAGGACCCATAAAGTCAAATCCCCAACAATCAAACGGTTCAATAACAAGAGTGTAATTCATAGGCATTTCATTGCGTCTAGAAATATTACCAACTCTTTGACATTCATCGCAAGATAAAACATACCTCCTGGCATCCTTAAATAGGGTTGGCCAATAAAAACCTGATTGTAGAACCTTCTGTGCGGTTCTATCTCCAGCATGATGCCCTCCGTAAGCACTGCTATGGCATTTCCTTAATATCTCTTGTTGCTCATATTCCGGTACGCATCTTCTCATGATACCATCAACTCCTTCTTTATATAAATGTGGGTCATCCCAAAAATAATGCCTCAAATCATAAAAGAATTTCCTTCTTTGCTGAGCTGTAAAGGTTGGAGGCAAATACTTGGAAACAATAAAGTTAGCATAATCAGCATACCAAGGAAGGTCTCGTGAAGTTGCATTAATTGCAGCCAACTGTTCATTTGGAAAACTATCATTAACAGGAATAGGATCAAAAGAAATATTTTCCAATCTAGACAAGTTGTCAGCCACAGGATTTTCAGCACCTTTCCTATCTACGATATGCAAATCAAACTCTTGTAAAAGCAACACCCATCTAATAAGCCTAGGCTTAGCATCCTTCTTAGTCATAAGATATCTAATAGCAGCGTGATCAGTATGAATAGTAACTTTAGAATCAACAATGTAGGATCTAAACTTATCACAAGCAAAAACAACAGCAAGAAACTCTTTCTCAGTAGTAGCATAATTCTTCTGAGCAGCATCAAGAGTCTTACTAGCATAATGAATAACATTCAACTTATTATCTACGCGCTGTCCTAAAACAGCACCAACAGCAAAATCACTAGCATCACACATAATTTCAAAAGGTAAATTCCAATCAGGTGGTTGAACAATAGGAGCAGTGGTTAAAGCCTTCTTAAGAGTTTCAAAAGCTTCTTTACAATCATCATCAAAGACAAATGGTACATCCTTTTGAAGAAGATTAGTAAGAGGCTTTGAAATCTTAGAGAAATCTTTAATAAACCTCCTATAGAAACCAGCATGACCTAGAATACTACGTATACCTTTAACATCTCTTGGACATGGCATTTTCTCGATTGCCTCCACTTTTGCTCTGTCAACTTCAATACCTCTTTCAGAGATTTTATGTCCAAGGACAATTCCTTCATTTACCATAAAGTGGCACTTCTCCCAATTAAGAACAAGGTTAGTTTCTTCGCACCTCTGCAAAACTTTATCAAGATTGTGCAAGCAGTTATCAAAAGAAGTTCCATAGATGGAGAAATCGTCCATGAAGACCTCCACAATTTCTTCACAAAAACCATGAAAAATAGCAGACATGCATCTTTGAAAAGTAGCAGGAGCATTGCATAAACCAAATGGCATACGTCTATAAGCATAAGTTCCATAAGGACAAGTAAAAGTGGTTTTCTCTTGATCATCTTTCTTAACAGCAATTTGAGAAAAACCAGAGTAACCATCAAGGAAACAAAAATGAGTCTTCTTAGACAACCTTTCTAGCATTTGGTCTATAAACGGTAAAGGGTAATGATCCTTCTTAGTAACTTTGTTTACCTTCCTATAATCAATGCACATTCTATAACCAACAACTACCCTTTGAGGAATAAGCTCGTTATTCTCATTAGGTACAACAGTCATACCTCCTTTCTTAGGAACACAATGAACAGGACTAACCCATCTACTATCAGCAATAGGGTAAATAATACCAGCATCAAGGAGCTTTAATACCTCATTTCTTACCACATCTTTCATCTTGGGAATTAGGCGGCGTTGATGCTCTACAACTGGCTTTGCATCTTTCTCCATATTAATGGCATGCTGACATAAAGTTGGAGAAATCCCTTTTAAATCATCAAGATTATATCCCATAGCTCCTCGGTGTTTCCTCAATATCTCCAATAATCTTTCTTCTTCCTTCCCTGAAAGTTTAGAACTAATAATAACAGGATATATTTTCTTATCATCAATATAAGCATATTTGAGGTCATCAGGCAAAGGTTTTAATTCAAACACAGGATCTTCTCTAGGCGGCAAAGTAGTGCCAAGATCCTCCACAGGTAGATTATGCTTGAGTAACGGTGGTTGACGAAAAAGAATATCGTCAATCTCCTCTCTTTCCTTGCTAAACACATCACTTTCGTGATCTTCCATGAATTGCTGCAAGGCATTATTAGGGGCAAGAGCAATAGAAGCAAGCTGCTCAACTCGAAAATTTTCATTAGGCGTGTCATTTTCATAAGAAGTCTTAGCAAACTTGGAAAAATTAAACTCATAAGACTCTCCATTAAACTTAGTAAAAATTTTCTCTTTCTTACAATCTATTATGGCGCCACAAGTGTTCAAGAAGGGTCTACCAAAAATAATAGGACAGGTTTCACTAGCTTCCTTACCAAGTACTAGAAAATCAGTAGGGTACTTAGTCTTACCACATAGAACTTCCACATCTCGAACAATACCAAGAGGCCAAACCGTCTCTCGGTTAGCAAGCTGAACAACCACATCAATATCTTCAAGTTCGCAAGCGCCAATCTCGTGCATGATTTCTTTATAAAGCTCTAAGGGAATAGCACTTGCACTAGCACCAATATCACATAAACCATAATAGCAATGATCTCCAATCCTGACAGAAATAACAGGAACACTTGCTTTCCTGTGCTTTTTAGGGTGCGAGAGAATGTTAGAAGCATCTTCACAAAAAGAATATATTCATCTCCTACATCTTTAGTAACAAGATCTTTCAGTATAGCAACAGGAGACTTAATAGTAATTTGCTCATCAGGCTCTGCAGCTTTCTTAGTACTTTTATTAGACACACTTACCAACGTAGAATACTTTTTTACCTTAGCAGGGAAAGGTGTCTTCTCAATATAAGGTTCAGGAATGATGCTATCAACCGTGCAAACTTCTGTAGCTGCAGCAGGTATATGACTAATAGAATCTTTGTAAGGCGCATGATATTTGTTCCAATCTCTCTTTGGAACATCAATATAAGAGGCAAAGGCCTTAAGACAATTAGCAAGTATTTGGGAATCAAGACCATAAGCAGAGCTAACATTATGAAAGTCTTCAGTTCCCATAAAAGATTTAATGCATTCATACTCATAGTTTATACCTGACTTCCTACCTTTGTCGTTTTCCCAACCTTCGGCATTCTCTTTTATACGGTCAAGAAGTTTCCACTTGGCATCTTCTTTCATATGAGTGAATGATCCAAAACAAGAAGCATCCAGATAATCCTTATCAGGAAGAGTAAGCCTCGCATAAAAATTATCAATAACGATATTATTGGGGAGCTCATGAATGGGGCATTTGAGCATCAGTAACTTCAATCTCCCCCACGCTTGGGCAATACTCTCTCCATTATGAGGCCAAAAATTATATATCTTGTTACGGTCTTTATGAATTTCACTTGGAGGATAAAACTTGGAATAAAAGAGGGGCACAATATCCTCCCATGCCATAGATGGACCATCTTGGAGTAGTCGATACCACTCTTCAGCTCTGCCTTTCAATGATATAGAGAATAATTTCTTCTTGACTTGGCTTGGTGAAATACCTGCACATCTGAACAACTCACATAATTCATGTATAAATAATAAGTGATCACCCGGATGGACAGTTCCATCTCCTGAATAGCAGTTATCCATAATACGCCCAACAATTTTCATAGGTATTTTAAAAGGATCAATTTCAGCAGGCGGTGGCGGTGGTGGTTCCTCCGCATGTGCAGCAGCAGCAGTAGTAGATGTGTTTCCAAATAGGAAACCAAATGGAGAGTTCTCCATAGCAGAATAAAAATAAAAGACAAAATAAAACAATACTCACAGCGACGGTTACCTTTTCCAATTCCACTCTTCAATAGCGCTACACTCCCCGGCAACGGCGCCAGAAAATAGTCTTGATGACCCACAAGTATAGGGGGTGTATCGTAGTACTTTCGATAAATAAGAGTGTCGAACCCAACGAGGAGCAGAAGGTGTTGATGAGCAGTTTTGATCAAGGAATCACTGTAAATACTAGCAAACAGGTTTTCAGGAGTATTTGGTAATACAAGTAAATTAAGTGCGAGTAAATAAAAGACAGTAGTAACAATTGCAGCAAGTGGCCCAATCCTTTATTCAGCAAAGGACAAGCCGGTTGTGTTCTTATAATAACCAAACGTTCTCGAGGACACACGGGAGGTTTCTGTCAAGAGCTTTCGCTTCATAGAGCCAATGATATTTATTGATTTGGTAAGTGTTATGGGGGTGAACCTGTGCTAGCGCACTACCCTTACTAGGATAAATACACACTTGTGATTATACCCCTTGCAAGCATCCGCAAATACAAGTAAGTAATTAAGATAAATCTAACCACAGCCTTAAACTCTAGGATCCTACGCTCCCTGGTGCAATGGTTTACCAACGGAGGTTTAGGTTTCTGTCACTCCAGCAACCCCACAATCGGTAGCCAAATACACAATGCATCTCACTAGGCCCATAAATGGTGAAGTATCATGTAGTCGACGTTCACATGACACCACTAGTGAAATAGCACCACAACAATATCAAACCATTAAATATTTCTCAACAATAATTCACTACTAACATCTTGACTTCTCCCATGTCCTCAAGAACTAAGCGAACTACTCACGAGACATCATATGGATCATGATCAGAGGTGAAATAATGGTAAATAACAATCTGGACATAAACCTTAATTCAACGGTTCCACTCAATAGCATCAACTACTAGAGTAATCAACACCGGGAAAGTTTCCCCTATGAATATAACAAGATCCAACTCAAGATGTTACAGCGGGATGGCGAGGTGATGGTGATGATGAAGGTGCTGGTGATGGAGATGATGATGATGACGATCCCGATGAAGTCCGGTGCGATGGTGATGACGATGGCGACGATCTCCCCTCTCCGGGAAGGAATTTCCCCGGCAGATTTCTCTCTGCCGGAGAGCTTTTTCTCTCTGGTGTTCTCCGCCCCGCAGAGGCGGCTGTGTCTAACTCTCGACCCCCCCCCCTCACTTAGGTTTTCGGGGACGATGATGTACGCAAAAGGGCGATGGCAGAAGTGGGCCAGGGCGACCTCACGTGGGCCCCGCGCGGCCAGGGGGCTGGCCGCGCCGCCCACGTGTGAGGGCGCCTCCTGGCCCCTCTCGTCTCCTCCTTCTGGCTCCGTGAGTCTTCTGGGAAATTATAATTTCTGGGTATTTTTCTGAAATTTTCCTGATCTTCAAAATATGGTCTTCTGATGGTCCTTTTTCCAGCAGAATCCTGACTCTGGCAGCATCTCCTCCGATGATCATCAAACATGTGAAAACAAAGGAAATAACATAAGTATCATATCTGAATATGAAATATATCAATGAATAACAGTAAATTATGATACAAAATAGTGATGCAAATTGGACGTATCAGCTGGGTAAACAAATTACAGTTGGGCAATTGATAGAATAGAGCTAACGTGATATGTCAAGAAGATCACTATGAGATTTACTCTGGGCATTACAACAAAATACATAGACCGCCATCCAACTGCATCTATGACTAATAATCCACCCCCGGGGATATCATCCGAACACCCTAGAAGTATTAAGTTGCGAACAACAGATAATTGCATTAAGCAAAGTGTGCAATGTAAACAAAGCATATGCCCTTGAGCATATGAATGTTGTTTTCTCCCTAGTAGCAACAGCACATCTACCACCTTAGAGGTTTATGTCACTCCCCCAGGTGAAATAGAGGCATGAACCCACTATCGAGCATAAATACCCCCTCTTGGAGTCACTAGCAACTACTCGGCCAAGATAGCTACTAACAACGGAGAGCATGCAAGATCATAAACAACATAGAGATAACAAAAGATATAATTCAGTACAGCAACTTAATCATAAACACCAATATTCATCGGATCCCAACAAACCAACATCATAGAATTACATAACGGTGATCTCAATCATGTAAGGCAGCTCATGAGATCTAAACATGAAGCACATGGTGGAGAAGACAACCATCTAGCTACTGCTATGGACCCATAGTCCAAGGTAGACTACTCACTCATCGCTCCGGAGGCAATCATGGCGATGAAGGAGACCTCCGGTGGCGATTCCCCTCTCCGGCAGGGTGCCGGGAAGAGCTTCTGGACCCTCCCGATCTTCGGGTCGACGGCGGCGGCGGATCGCGATGTATTCTGGAAAACTGATCGGGCCCTTAGGTTTTTCTCGTCAGGGGGTATATGTAGGCGAAGGGGCGATGTCAGAGGAGGGACCACGGTCCCTCACACAGGGGTGGCGCGGCCAGGGGCCTGGCTGCGCCGCCTGTGTGTCTGGGGCCCACGTGGCCCCCCTCCGTCAGGTCTTCGGATGTTTGGGAGCTCCCCGGTAAAATATGACTTCAGGAACTTGTTTTGTCCAATTCCGAGAATATTTCCTGTGTATCACTTCTGAAACACAAAAACAGCAGAAAACAGGAAACTGGCACTGTGGCACTTCGTTAATAGGTTAGTTCTGGAAAATGTATAAAAATGCCACTAAGTGTAACGAAACAGTAGGCAAATGGTGTAAAACGAAGCATGGAGCATCAAAAATTATAGATACGTTTGAGACGTATCAAGCATCCCCAAGCTTAACTCCTGCTCGTCCTCGAGTAGGTAAGTGATAACAAAAGAATAATTTTTGAGGTGACATGCACCTACACAATCTTGATCATATATGTAAGCATTGGTGAGCTGGGATCAATAGAACTTAAAACATGGGCATGAAGATATAATCATGACAATAAGAACTTTGCAACCAAGTTGTAAGCATGCAAATGAACACAAACAAAAGATCATGGTAATGAAACAATGAAAGTCAAACGTGTGTTCAAATCATAAGGAAAAACATACAAGTGGTTTTCAGCTTGTCCTTCATGGAGAGCAAAAAATAAATGCATAGGACACCTCAAAGTTTAAGAGGGCGACTAGATACAAATAATTTAAGAACAAGTGAAACCAACAATATGAGTCAATCAATGAACTTTGGGACAATGCATATCACACTAAGAATGACAACTATGCTCTCTTAATGGTGCATAAAGAAAGAAGGTGGTGACTCAACATAAAAGTAAAAGAAAGGCCCTTCGCAGAGGGAAGCAGTGATTTAGCATGTGCTAGAGCTTTTCATTTTGTAAAACAGAGATAAAAATTTGGTTTTGAGAGGTGGTTGTCTTTGTCAACGACTGGCAATGGGGTTCTTACTATCTTCCATACAAAAATGAAGCAAGTTTTTGAGAGAGAGATTGGCACTTTGGTGCTCTTTTTATAAAACTTGGCACTCCTCCCCACCTTTTTCCTTTCACAAACCATGGCTAACCGATTCCATCGGGTGCCCACCAACATTCACATACCATGGAGGAGTGCCTTTTTTTCCTTTTTTTTTATTTTTTTTTTATTTTGGAATAAGCAATATGGAAGATAGCAAATCCGACCACTACGTCCCCATGAGCTGAAAACAGTGTCACAAAACGAGAAGTATTTTGAAGGTTTTTGAAAGGTAGCACATGAAAATTTTACTTTGGAATGGCTTACAAATACCATGCATAGGAGTTTATAGTGGACACTTTGGAAAACTTGGCTTTTAGGAGTTGGATGCACGAGTAGAGCTCATACTCAGTACAAGGTGAGGGCTAGCAAAAGACTGGGAGCGACCAACTAAGAGAGCAATAATGGCCATAATCATGCAAAGCGACAAAGCGACATTAAAAGAAGCATACGATGGCATCAAAAGTCAAAAACTAAATGATCATGAAGGCTATTGGCGATTTTGTGAGAGTCTACCATGTGTGAGCATGCGCCAAGTCAACCCAAATAAAGCATCAAGGAGAAAACCAAAATAATGCTTCCATACAATAAAAACAACGCATGATTTTTTCAAAGGCTCATTAAGCAATCTCAGTTACTTGAGACAAGTCATGCTACAGCAAAACCACTAAGCATACTATCAAAAAGACATCAAGCATGACATGAAAAAGCCTAAGCCGCAGTCTACGCAAGCTCCTTCTTGTACCACTATTTTGCACAAAGCTTTTTCTCTTTTCCAACACCATTTAAATTTTTTTAAAGATACCTCTTTTGATGAAAACCAATAAAGATCAGAGGCAAAAATACACCTTGATGAAAAGATATGAAAAGATCTGAACGCAAATCAAGGCGAAAACGAAAACCAAAAGCAAT
The DNA here is from genome assembly GCA_007115705.1 of Dactylis glomerata. NCBI lineage: Eukaryota > Viridiplantae > Streptophyta > Magnoliopsida > Poales > Poaceae > Dactylis > Dactylis glomerata. Next base: position 3,427,437 of record QXEO01000548.1, on the reverse strand, counting down.
AGTAGAAAAAGTAGAACGCTTGATTTTAAATAAGAGTGAAAACTAGAGCGTTCTTTTGCAAATGAAAACGAGTACATCTCCTCCAAAGGAAATTTGTTGGGGTCCAACCATTTATTGCAGCAAACAAACTAAACAAACCAACTAAGAAAACTAAAACAACTGACGCTCCAAGAAAAACACATAGTGCATGAAGCAATAAAAATATAGTGTTTTGAAAGGTGACCTGATTTTTGCCGATGAAGAAGGGGTGCCTCGGGGGCATCCCCAAGCTTTGACGCTTGTACTTCTTGGATATTTCTTGGGGTGCTGGGCATCCCCAAGCTTGAGCTTTTGTCCATTCTTCAACTCATCTCATCATTCTCCAATCCCTACACTTGAAAACTTCCTTCATACAAAACTAAACACAATTCTATTAGCAACATTAGTGTAAGCATAAAATATATTCAACCTCTTTTAGCTTCAGGTTTCAACCCAAAACCACCACATATAAAGTATATACTACTGTAGCAACTTCCACAAGAGTTCCATGATAAAAAAGAACTCAAATGAAAGCGATAAAGTGGCAAAAACGAATATTGGCAGAAATCTGTCAAAACTGAACAGCTGACAAAGGACGAATTTTTGAGGGATTTTCTGTTGCTCAAATCAAAAAGTGTTCAACTAAGAAAAGTTTGGATATAACCTGGGGCATATGCACAAGAAATCGCAGGTCCAAAAGATAAACAGAGAATTTTCACGAATGTTTACGGTGCAGCACCGAAAACAGTTTCAGGACAGCAGTTTCCCCAAATCTTTACCTCACTCAAATTAGAGGCTTCTCTTGGCACAAAAACAAAATAAACAAGATAAGGAGCGGTCATTACAGTTGTAATGACTTCCAAGACTCAAATAAAAGAAAAAGTACTGTAAAGAAAACATTGGGTTATCTCCCAAGAGTGCTTTTCTTTAACGCCTTTGAGCTAGGCGCAGAAAAGTGCGAATCAAGTAATATCAAGAGATGAAGCATTAAGATCAACAGCAGAGGTCTTGTCAATAAGGCATTGTATTTCATCCACATAAGTTTTTGAAGACCCTTTGTGATCATGCTTTGGTATACTATTCTCATCAAAAAGATTTTCATGACAAATCCAGGCAAAATTATTTTCGAAAGCATCATTCAATCCCAAAAGCTTGCAAGGTATAGGTATCTCGGTCCCCTCATCATTAGTATCAATAACCTTTATAGGTGAACCGAGTTTATTAAAACGTTTAAGAACTTTCCTAGCTTCAACAACGACATCCTTAAATTCTATGCACAAAGTTTCCAAGATAAAAGCTTTCTTTTCGGGATCCTCAATTTCATGAAGCTTAAGGAACATGTATTGCATAAAAGGATTAAGACTAGCAAACCTAGTTTCCAACATATCAATTAATATAACAGAAGCAACTTCAATACTAGGAGCAAGCTCAACCCAAGACTTTTCCTCATCTTCCTCATGCATACTAATATGATTAAAGAACTCCTCAATGTTACTTTTGCCAATAATAGTACCACTACCTACTGAGAGGTCTTCCAGAACGAACTTAGGGATAGACATGATAAACTAAAGTAAAGAAATAACAACTACCAAGGATTCTAATTTTTTTGGGTTTTTGATATAAAAGCAATGCAGGTAAAATAAATAAAGTAAAGCAAACAAATAACAAAGTAAAGAATGTGTGTGCGAAGAACTCCCCTCGCAGAAGTCTTCTCTCTTCCCCGGCAACGGCGCCAGAAAAGAGGCTGCTACTTGGTGATAATGGCGCCAGAAGAGAGCTGATGCCTAGTTGATGTGGAAGCAGACGTCCTTGTGCGTGGTGCTTGACCAGCCCGTTGGGAACCCCAAGAGGAAGGTATGATGAGTGTAGCGGCTAGTTTTCCCTCAGTTAAGAAACCAAGGTTTATCGAACAGGAGAAGAGAGACGATGACGACTGAAGGTGATGCTTGCTAGCTTGCGACAGCAGCGAACAATTTATATGTGGCGCCTCGTCCAAGCTTTGCTTGCTAGCTGCAACGTGGAACCTGCACACACACAAACAAATACTTTGTTCCCAACTTGCGATGAGGTTGTCAATCTCACCGGTTTGCTTGAAACAAAGGTTATGAGCGTATCGAGTGAAAAACAGTAGAGTATATGCGAGTAAAGTAAACAGTGCGGGAAAAGTAAACAGTTGATTGCAATATGATTAAAATAGGACCGGGGTCCACAGTTCACTAGTGGTGTCTCTCCATAGATAAAATAACATGCTGGGTAAACAAATTACAGTTGGGCAATTGATAGAATAGAGCTAACGTGATATGTCAAGAAGATCACTATGAGATTTACTCTGGGCATTACAACAAAATACATAGACCGCCATCCAACTGCATCTATGACTAATAATCCACCCCTGGGGATATCATCCGAACACCCTAGAAGTATTAAGTTGCGAACAACAGATAATTGCATTAAGCAAAGTGTGTAATATAAACAAAGCATATGCCCTTGAGCATATGAATGTTGTTTTCTCCCTAGTAGCAACAGCACATCTACCACCTTAGAGGTTTCTGTCACTCCCCCAGGTGAAATAGAGGCATGAACCCACTATCGAGCATAAATACCCCCTCTTGGAGTCACTAGCAACTACTCGGCCAAGATAGCTACTAACAACGGAGAGCATGCAAGATCATAAACAACATAGAGATAACAAAAGATATAATTCAGTACAGCAACTTAATCATAAACACCAATATTCATCGGATCCCAACAAACCAACATCATAGAATTACATAACGGTGATCTCAATCATGTAAGGCAGCTCATGAGATCTAAACATGAAGCACATGGTGGAGAAGACAACCATCTAGCTACTGCTATGGACCCATAGTCCAAGGTAGACTACTCACTCATCGCTCCGGAGGCAATCATGGCGATGAAGGAGACCTCCGGTGGCGATTCCCCTCTCCGGCAGGGTGCCGGGAAGAGCTTCTGGACCCTCCCGATCTTCGGGTCGATGGCGGCGGCGGATCGCGATGTATTCTGGAAAACTGATCGGGCCCTTAGGTTTTTCTCGTCAGGGGGTATATGTAGGCGAAGGGGCGATGTCAGAGGAGGGACCACGGTCCCTCACATAGGGGTGGCGCGGCCAGGGGCCTGGCCGCGCCGCCTGTGTGTCTGGGGCCCACGTGGCCCCCCTCCGTCAGGTCTTCGGATGTTTGGGAGCTCCCCGGTAAAATATGACTTCAGGAACTTGTTTCGTCCAATTCCGAGAATATTTCCTGTGTATCACTTCTGAAACACAAAAACAGCAGAAAACAGGAAACTGGCACTGTGGCACTTCGTTAATAGGTTAGTTCTGGAAAATGTATAAAAATGCCACTAAGTGTAACGAAACAGTAGGCAAATGGTGTAAAACGAAGCATGGAGCATCAAAAATTATAGATACGTTTGAGACGTATCAGTAGTCTACCTTGGACTACGGATCCATAGAAGTAGCTAGATGGTTGTCTCCTCCACCATGTGCTTCATGTTTAGATCTTGTGAGCTGCCCTACATGATCAAGATCATCTTTGTGTAATTCTACATGTTGTGTTTGTTGGGATCCGATGAGTATTGGTACTATGTCAAGTTGATGTGCTGAATTATATATCTTTATGTTATCTCTATGTTGTTTATGATCTTGCATGCTCTCCGTTGCTAGTAGATATCTTGACCGAGTAGATGCTAGTGACTCCAAGAGGGAGTATTTATGCTCAATAGTTGGGTTCAAGCCTCTAGTAATCTAGGGGAGTGACAGAAACCTCTAAGGTTGTAGATATGCTATTGCCACTAGGGAGAAAACAACTTGTGTCCAAGGACATTTGCTTTGTTTACTTTACGCACTTTGCTTAATACAGTTATCCGTTGTTCGTAACTTAATACCCGATGGTTGCTCGGACGATATCCGAAGGGTGGATTATTAGTCATAGATGCAGTTGGATTACGTTCTATGTATTTTGTCTTAATGCCCAGAGTGAATCTCATAGTGATCCTCATGACATATGTACATTATGTTTATTCTATCAATTGCCCAACTGTAATTTGTTTACCCAGTATGTTGTTATTTATCTTATGGAGAGACACCACTAATGAACTATGGACCCCGGTCCAATTTCCTTTACATTGCTATACCATTTACTTTTACTCGCACTATTTACTTTTACTCGCATACTACTATTACCTTTTACCACTCGATACTCTTAATCCTTTGTTTACATCAAACTGGTGAGATTGACAACCTCATCGTAAGTTGGGGCAAAGTACTTGGTTGTGTTGTGTGCAGGTTTCATGTTGCTCCTAGGTGAAGAAGCTCCTACGTCAACTATGCACCAGCATTTTCTGGCGCCATTGTCCGGAGTGTCACGAAGCTAGTAAGCATCACCTTCTGAAGTTTGGCTTTCTCCTACTGGTTCGATAAACCTTAGTTTCACAACTGAGAGAAACTTGCTGTTGTGCTCCTCATACCTTCCTCTTGGGGTTCCCAACTGGGTGCTTAATACACACTTATCAAGCATTTTCTGGCACCGTTGCCGGGGAGAAAGAAGATTTCTGCAAGGGAAGTCTCTCACGCTCAACCGTTTACTTTATTTTTGTTTTGCCTTATTTTATTTTTGCTTGCATCTTTTTATCAAAAACACAAAAAATTAGTTCCTTTGAAAGTTTGCATTCCATTACTTTTACTTTTAGTTCATTATGTTGTTTCCTAAGTATGCTTTGGAGGACCTTACAATAGGTAGTGGTTCTATTATTGGGAAAGGTAACATTGAGGAGTTCTTTAATCATGTTAGTATGCATAAAGACGTTGAGGATAGATCTTTGGCTGAGCATGCTCCTAGTTATGAAGTTGCTGCTGTTTATTTAATTCACATGTTGGAGGCTAGGTTTGTTAACCTTAATCCTTCTATGCAACAAATGTTTCTTAAGCTTCATGATATTGAAGACTCTAAAAAGAAAGATTTTATTTTGGAGACTTTGCGTAGAGAATTTAGAGATGTTGCTATTGAAGCTAGGAAAGTTTTTGAGCGTTTTAATATGTTTGGCTCACCTGTTAATGTTGTTGGTACAACCAAAGAAGACATCAAAGTACCAATTCCTTGCAAACTTGTAGGATTGTGATGTCTACACACGCTTCTGTTCTTGTAGACAGTATTGGGCCTCCAAGTGCAGAGGTTTGTAGAGCAGCAGCAAGTTTCCCTTAAGTGGATCACCCAAGGTTTATCGAACTCAGGGAGGAAGAGGTCAAAGCTATCCCTCTCAAACAACCCTGCAATTACGATACAGAAAGTCTCTTGTGTCTCCAACACACCCAATACACTTGTCAGATGTATAGGTGCACTAGTTTGGCGAAGAGATAGTGGAATACAAGTTGACAAGGGTGTAGATAATAGAGCCTGTTAGTTGAGTACCCCTGAGGCCCGTTAAGCTAGGCCCAATTGTAATAGAAGTCGAATATGAGTTACTACCGTATGTCGATACTTGTAATCCGTATCGTACCCTACCCGATCCTTGAGACCTGGCCACCTATATATAGGGGCCAGGAGGGGACGGTGAGGGCCAGATTGAAAGCAAGCCAGGTTGAACGCCCAAGTTTACTTTCGATATACACCTATTTTGACTAACCTTACCTTCGAGTTCATCCAGCGCCCTATCTCCCCGATCCTAAGTCCTTCATCTAGGACATTTGTCGAGTTAACCCTCGTCAATTGGCGCTGACCGTGGGGACTTTGGGCGTTGGAACCATGAATTCGACGGCTTTTTCGCTTTTAGCCAATAGCAGTTCAGAAGTCGATGAAAGTCAGGAGGTGGAGCTAGCAATTGGAAGTTTGAGTATCTTCATCGGGCCCTTGGGTTCCTCTCGCCTTTCGGATCCGACGAAACAAGATCAAGATCCGTCGTCACAAGAACCCGAAACAACAGTAATGATGGAGTATTCTGAAGGCTCTTCCAGCGAAGTAAATTCGCCGGTCAGCCCAAAGGGAGTGCAAAAAGGAAAGATCGCAGAAGACAACGAAGAAAAGAAAAATCTCGACATGGAAGTTCAATTCGAAGATCTCACGATCTGCCGCAACGATACCACAGACAAGTCGACAGATACATGGAAGACAGGATTAGAGCTTTCTGAAGATGGCGACTCGATCTTCTCAAGCTTCAACAACAGCATCGGCAAGCAGTGCCAGGTACTCGCCATTATAGGCGACAACTCAGAAGAATTTGATGAAAATAACAACCCAGTGATAAACCTAGCAAACATTGATAGAGGAGCAAATCACCTAACAGAAGGTCAAACAGTGGAGTCCCTCACAACCAGGGAAAAAATTCGACTATCAGTCGACGAGTGGAAAATAATAAGAGAAGCCGTAGAGCATGGCACGCCAATACCATCAAATTCCAGCAAAGACATGCTCTTTGGGTATCATTATGCTCTTAGGCAGCAAGCAAAGCAATTAGCAAAGGAGAAGATAGAGATACAAAGAAGAAAAAATTCAGCCATAGCAGCCAGCGAAGCCGCTCGTAAAGCAAGAAGCGACGCATCATACAGCAACGCAAGGAAAAATCGTCGGCACGGCTCAAGGTACGACAATCTCGAGTACTCCGACAGGCAAAGTATCTCGAAAAACCTCGACTCGTCCTTCCTATCGGTCGACGAGCAGGGAAACATCCTGCCAAAAACTCCTAAAGCAGCACTAGTGGCAGCACAAGCATACCTACTTACAACTCGACCAAGTCCAGGAGATCCTAGAGAACACATGCATAGAGCAGCATTGAACAGACTCAACATGGTAGGCCACAAGCTATCAGCAAAAGGAGAAGAAGCACATCACCACAAGGAAGCACACAAAGCAAGGTCACCTCACCGTCATAACAGTCCTCGACATAGAAGCAGCAAACATCGATCTCGATCGCCATCACCAAAACAGCATGGTGGAACTCGAAGATCACGGTCCCCAAACGAAAGGCGCGACTATGAAGACGACGAAAAGGAGATGGGGGCATCGTGCTTTACCCGTAGGGTTCGCACCACTCCAGTTCCTAAGGGATTTAAGCTACCTCATGATCAGCAAAAGTACGACGGATCACAGGAACCACAATCATGGCTCGCAGATTACCTACAAGTAGTTCAAATACTAGGAGGAACCAAAGAAACAGCAATGCAAAGCTTGCAACTACACCTCACCGGCGCAGCAAGGTCATGGTTAAGCAAGCTAGAAAAAGAATCTATTGGAAGCTGGGAAGACCTTACAAAGCAATTTACAAGCAATTTCAGGTCGACATATAAACGGCCAGCATCAATAGAAGAAGTCAAAGCATGCGTACAGCAACGCGACGAAACACTGCGGGCATACATCCAAAGATGGAGCCTCATCAAAAACTCAGCAGTCGAAGTTTCAGACGAAAGAGCAATAGACGCATTCATCATTGGATTAAGATGAAGAGACCTAGTCGAAGAGATGGGTAGAATCAAGCCGAAAACAGTGTCAGACCTCATGGACACAGCAAACAGATTTGCAGATGGAGAAGATGCGTGCAACAACAAACGGACACGATCTCCAGAAGATGACAGAAGAAACAGATATGGAAGTCAAAGGAGACGATCCCGAAACTACGATACCTACGGCCCTCATAGCCAAGTCACCGCAGGATACAAAGACAACAGTTATCAAGGAAGCGATCGCAGAAGCTCGGGATATCGAAGCTATGGAAAAGAGGACTATAAGAAGTTCCCACCAAGAGAATCCAGAGAGTACAATCCATCACCAGAAGAGATGCTCAATGGGCCTTGTCATATACACTCAGCGTTCGTCGACGGGAAGCGAGTATCAAGGCACGCAATGAAAGATTGCACGACATTCCTAAAACTACAAGAAGCAGCAATAAACAAACAAACCGAAGCAAGGCGACAAGGATTTGAAGGAAGTAACAATCCCCCGACAACCCAGCAAGGAAACAACGGAGCTCCTCAGGGACACGACCAGCAAAACAAGGGACACGACGATGACGACGAAGGGTACGTCCCATCAAAAGGACACATCATGTCAATGATACAACCAGTACCCAAGTCGAACAAAGAAGAAAAGAGTATAACTCGACAAGTCAATCTAGCAGTCCTATCGCCTCCAGCTACAACAGAATATCTGCATTGGTCAGAGCAACCAATAGAGTTCAGCAGAGAAGATCACCCTATAACAGTACCTCGGCCGAGAAACGCGCCTCTGGTACTCAAAGCTCAAATCGGCGCGTACGATGCCGATAGAATATTCATGGATGCAGGGAGCGGAATTAACTTGATATATGCGAAAACGCTCCGAGCAATGCATATATCACTAGAGTTCCTAAAGCCAACAGATTGTTCCTTCCATGGAATCGTACCAGGAAGTGCTAACTACCCGCTGGGTCGAATAGCACTCAATGTTTGCTTCGGCAACCGACAAAACTATAGAAGAGAAAAGCTAGACTTCGAAGTCATGGACTGGCCATCACAATATCACGCGATCCTCGGACGACCCGCGTTTTCGCGATTCATGGCAGTGCCTCACTACACATATTTGGTACTCAAAATGCCAGGACCAAGAGGAATCATTACAGTGAAGGGAAGTTTTGAAGTCTCAGATCTCTGCGACAGGGAGTTCCACAAGATGGCACAAAACTTTGGCATGATAGCCAACTATGCAGAAAAAACGAAGAACACGACTACAGAAGGCATCAAGCTACTCGAGGGACGCGTCGCGGAACTCGAGGCAAAGAAACCACGAGTAGAAACACCAGGAGAAGGCGAAGGCACAGGAGAAGAAGGGAAAACGGCAACATCATAAACATAGAGAAGAGCAGAATACAAAGGCTGTAAGAGCCACGAGTTGTACCAGGGGCAATGCCCTCTAGATCCAGAACATAGGTCATAGGCCGGATCTCTTGGGTCACCCCGTGTATCTTACATTACAAGTATAAATAAAGATAAATCGTTCCTCATATTCGAGTTTACGAGTCTTTCAAGGAGAAGATGCGGTAAACGCACGAACCATACAAGTACGCCCTGAGAATAAATTTCAGACATTTAGTCGCGAAATAAACAAAACTCTCGCGTTCCACATATACCTTACAACATCGGGTTGTCAGAATCATCTACACCTAAAGGGTCCAAGTAGTGAAACTCGCGGAAAAACGCGGAGTCTTCTTGCAACAACCTGGCTATAATTCGTCGGGCAGGCTGCAAGGTACTCTCTAAATGTACTCGAAGGCTTGCACCACCAGGAGGATAGCTCAATGACATAGAACTGTAGTTAAGTCTTGGATGCCACTTGCGTATCCACCCGAGAGCAAAATTGGCACCAGCCACTAAATTCAGCTCTATCAAACGGTGAATCCGCTGGCTGGATCTGAAAGTATCAAGGAGAAGCGGGAAAGTTGCAGGAAGAGGATTTCGAGGAAGCATGACCGAGTGCATGGTTGTAAGAGCTTTTCTACAGCCATCCACTGCCTCGCCAATGTGCTGGGCACGGTCCTGAAGCAGTACAATGGCGCCTCGACGTCGAGGATCAGACCATAAAGTTTCAACACCTGCGGACATCTTCTCCAGAGCTGCGCTTCGTTCGGTAACTCGACGATCTTCCGCAGCGAAATCCAAGCAAGTGCCTATAAAGGCAAAGGATATCACGAAAGTAACAGTACAAAGAGAAGGAAATAAGTCAAGAGAAAGCTTACATCGCAACATCTCGCAGGTGGATTCGACGATGCCAAGAACAAAAGAATCACACTCTTCGTGATGCAAAATCTTCGCCGTCAAGCTGGATATTTCATCACCAAGAGTCGACACCTGCTTTGTCAGAGCAGAAGTTTTGCTAGCTTTGTCAAACGCCATCTGAGCTTGGCGTTTGGCTGAAGTCAAATGAACCTCAAGGTCAGAAATCCTCAAGGAATATTCTGCGCATTGATTGCATCGACTAGGAGCCGACGAAACCTGAAGACTGAATCCACGAGCAGAGGAAGGAGCAGAACCATAAGTCGAAGGATCATGAACATTCCTCGACTACAAAAGAAAAGAAAGGGGAAGCAATTTCAGAAAGGAAGCATAAAACTTCATATGAAGAGAATATATTTACATAAGAGCACAACCCTATGGCTAAGGTTCTCGGGTTGCGCCTAATTGAAGTCTTTACATTCAAAGAGGAGAAAATTAAAAAACTACAAGAAGGCCGAGTCTACGCCACCTCAGCATTGTGCTCCGTGGAAGAAGGGGGCACGGCAGCTTCCTCGCTGGAAATAGACGGTGGCACTGGAGCTTTCGGCGCTGGAGATGGTGCGACAGGCACAGCAGAGGCCGCCGAAGGAGAAATCGTATTTAGCAATGCAGGCGCCAACTTCTTCGCCTTCTCGAAGAACACCTTCATCTCGTCACGAGTGTAGCCATGAGGGGCGTCAACTTTCCCCCAATCAAAGTCCGTCCCATGAGCAAGAGAAAGCGCAATAGCACCTTCAGCACCACGCTTGATGGCAAGAGCTTTGAACTGGAGAAGAGGGTCTTCAGCGATGTCGAAGGACTTGGCGAGTTCAGACAAGTTATCCTTCGGAATTGTTGCCTTTCTCTTCGGCCACAAGCCGACAAATAGTCGCGATAAGACGCGACTAACCAATTCAAAGTTTTCCTGGATAGATATCCAGTTTTCCTCGAGTTGATTAACCGCATCCATAAGAGAATCGTCATCCATTTGAAGGGACGACGGAGATGCCCCTGTGAATTCTACAGCAACAGAAAAGAAAGGAAGAGGCAGGTGTCAATAAATACACCAGTGCACCAGGGGACGAAAACATAGGACAAGTCGAAGAAACTTACTTTCGGCAGCAGCAGACATAGTGTGAAGACGTTCCGCCATGGCTTGCTCTCGTTGAGCATGCTCCTGGTTGGCATCAGCTAGCGCCTTCTCAGCTTTCTTCGCCTTGGCAAGCGCAGATTTCTGCGACTTCTCAGCAGTTGCCTTAGCAACGGTCGTAGCATCATAAGCTTTTTGCGAAGCTTTGAGCTCTGCTTCCAGTGACGCAATGCGAGCATTGGCTTTCGCCAAAGTAGCTGCAGAAGCAGACGAAAGGAAGTTAGATAAACAGCATGAGACAAAGCACAGAAGAAAAGTCATAATTGAATATCAAAATTGTACCTTCGGAAGCTTTGGCAACCTTTAGGTACCCCGCACACTCCGTGCCCAGGGCGATGAATCTCTTCATCAAAGCCTGATAAAAAAGAAGTGTAAGAGTAGAAGTGCGTAAAAGGAAAGAAGGGAAAGAAGAATTGCTCACATCATCAGAAGAAACTGTAGACGCATGGGCCTCCAGTGAAACCTCAGCTTCTTTGGTTTTCTTTGCGCGTTTGAGGTTTCGGGCTTGAGTTTGAGAAATTTTCTTCACAGAGGCCCTGGTAGTCCTCGGAGCAACATTTGGTTCGACAGGCTCATCAACCTCCACAGGAGAAGGTGGTGGAACAGCCGTCGCACATGTTGGTGGTTCTTCATCATCACTGCATGAAAAATACAAGTTATAGACAAAAGGCAAGAACAAGGCAATTGAAAAAATTGACTATAATACTTACGATGCAAGCATGTCGAAGTATTCCATATCTTCTGCAAGAGCGGGGGTTTTCCCAGCCGCTGCAGAACTCGATGAGGCAATGTCGTCGACACGTTTCCTTTTCTTGTCGACACCAACATCTTCAGCAAAAATAGGAGGAGTCGATGTCGAGGAGTTGGTTTCCTCTTCTGAATCGTCGACATCATCTCCGTCCTGACTATCGTCAGCCTTGGGGGCTTCAGATGAAGGAGAAGCAAGATCGGCTGGTAGGGGCCCTGCCTCCGGAAGAGGAGGACGAGAAACAATAAATTCGTGACCCTGCATAGTAATAAATCAGCAGAAGTTCGGGTACCAGAGAATAATGCAAGTCAAAATTAAGAGAAGTTTGACAAAAAGTGGATGCAGCGATGCATACCTCAGGAATAGGGTGCACAGAGTCAAAGAAATCTGCCTTCAAGTCAGCAACTGAGTGCTCCTTGGTGAGCTTGGTGAGATTCCTAACTCGCTTGTCGACATCTTCTTTTAACATCAGATCTTCGGATATGCGAGTAGGGTCTTCTAAGCCAGAATAAGTCCAAAGCTTGGTGGGACGGTGCTGTAGGGGTTGAACTCGACGTTGTATGAAAAACGCCATGAGTTGGATACCCGACAACGCACCTCCTAGGCCTGTCTTCAGATTTTGAATGCGGGATAGAAGAGGAAGAATTTGTGCTACTTCCGCATCTGAGGGAAGCGAGTCCCACGACTTCAATTTCTTCACCTCTTGAGAAGCGTCAAAGGGAGGAAGGCCAAATTCATCTTCAGGAGAGGACTTGCGGTCCTTGATATAGAACCACTTTGTCCTCCATCCTTGGACAGATGCAGCCATGGAAAATTCAAGGTATTGTGCCTCAGGGCGCACAGAAACAACAGCTCCACCCAGTTCGGGTTTCCTCGCCAGAGAAACATTGGGGCGGAGGCGAAAGATTGATCTCCAGAGAGTGAAGTGAGGCTCAATGCCCAAAAATGACTCGCAAAGAGTCACGAAGCAAGCAATATGAAGAAGGGAATTTGGTGTGAGCTGATGAAGCTGTACACCGTAAATAAACAGAAGCCCACGGAGAAATTCGTGGGCAGGGAGAGAGAAACCTCGAAGGAGAAAAGCAAGGAACATTACCCGATAACTGCTCGGGGGCTTCGGGATCCGCTCAGTGCTGGGGAAGACGATGGAATCTTCGGCGGAGATGAAGCCGTCCGTCTTGGCCTTTTCCATCTCCTTCTTCAGGATAGTGGAACGAACCCAGCTGGTGGCGGAGGTCTTGACCATGGTGTTCTTAATGGCCAGATGCTTCACGCGCATCCAGTAGGAAGTGCGCTTGGGGGCTCTGAGCGAGAGGAGGAAACAAAGGAGATCAGCAATGGAGGCGGCGGAGGGAACGAGCTGGTGAACAGTACGATTCCCCACTATGCCATTTATATATCTTCAGGGAGAAGGATAGTGGGCTGAGACGTGGCGCAAAGATCGGAAACGCCAGCCCACTAACGGTCAAAAAAACGCGCAGCCCACCAACGGTCAAAAAATCGTGAAAGTTACAGTCTTGCCTATGAAACGGTCCGCACTGGTACAAAATTACGTCTTCATTTAAGACATAAAAAGAAATAGGATGGCGCCGACAAAAGAAGAAGTGATAAAAAGAATAATCTATGAAGAATTATTTGATTATAGCCTTGGGGGCTGTTATTTTCAAAACTAAAGTAAAAGAGAGTATCTCGAATTGAAGGATCTCGAAGTGACAGTATCTCGAGTTAAAGAACCTCGAAGAAGAAAGTATCTCGAATTAGAGGATCTCGAAGTCGAAATATTTCAAGTTGAAGTATGAAGAGCTGCATTATCTCTTGAGCCTATACTCGAAAAACCCTTTTTTCGACTATAGCCTCGGGGGCTACTCCCATCGGGAGCGCTGAGCGCGCACCCGACGATATTTATTAGTCAAGCATTGGAGATTGGAGAAGTGCAAGAGTATTACTCCCATCGGGAGCGAGTTTTATGGTTGCATAAACCCGAATATTTTCAGTCGAAATTTGACTGCGACATGAGATTCTCGAGTTGCGTTATCGCAACGCAACTTGAATGCCGTGACTTGTCACGAAGGTAAGACCCCAGGATCCGTCCTGTGTGGCCCGGTATACGCACATGGATGCGCTCTGCTGGTATGTATCCGTGTCTACGACGTGAAGAAAATCCTGGTGGACGCACTGGGTACCCCGAGAACCACTGGGATTCATTCTTTATAAGTCCTAAATGCGGCAGAAGAATGGGTTTGACCGGTATCCCGAATTCAAGTCCAAGGGGATTGAATTTGAAGTAGGTGTCAAGTATCTGTTCCGGCAGTTAACTGAACTCTTGATCCGTCAGAGTTGTCAGGCTTGTTCATCAAGACCCCTTGCGAAACAAATTATCATGAAAACAAGTCGAAAGACCAAGTCAAAGATTTGAAGATGAAGTCAAAGAATTGATCAAGTCGAAGATTTGAAGATTAGAGATTCAACCCGAATCTGCAATTCTGGTAGAATCTCAGGGGCTACTGACAAGGGTGTGGATAATAGAGCCCGTTAGTTGAGTACCCCTGAGGCCCGTTAAGCTAGGCCCAATTGTAATAGAAGTCGAATACGAGTTACTACCGTATGTCGATACTTGTAATCCGTATTGTACCCTACCCGATCCTTGAGACCTGGCCACCTATATATAGGGGCCAGGAGGGGACGGTGAGGGCCAGATTGAAAGCAAGCCAGGTTGAACGCCCAAGTTTACTTTCGATATACACCTATTTCGACTAACCTTACCTTCGAGTTCATCCAGCGCCCTATCTCCCCGATCCTAAGTCCTTCATCTAGGACATTTGTCGAGTTAACCCTCGTCACAAGTAGTAGTGATGATTATAAGTAGCAAATGAGATTTTAAGTAAATATCGATGCGAGCAAACATGTAACAAAATAGCAAGTAAACGGTGTACAATGCTTGGAAACAAGGCCTAGGGATCATACTTTCACTAGTGGACACACTCCCAACAATATAACATAATTGAACAAATAAACAACTTCTCTTCACTATGGTACTCTGAATTACTCTCCTATTGAACAACACTAATCATTGCATAGTGGCTACAGAAGCACCCCTTAAAGTTCATCAAGTACTTGACAAACACCGCTCATAGAGATATCCAAATCAAAGCACAACTTAAGATAGATATTATTGCAACTTAGACCAAGTACTAACATGGTGCACACACTATCAACATTACACCATGAAAGGAGGAATAGATCACTTCAATACTATCATAGTAATAATTATTCTCATAATCCATAAGAGATCACAATCGTAGCCTAGACCAAGTACCACCACGATGCACGCACTGTCACCGTTACACCATGGCAGGAGGAATAGATTACTTTAATAACACCACTAGAGTACACATAATATCTGAATAATAACATCAACTTGTTCAACATGATACAAAGCTCACGATCACATAAAGATCACATCATGGGAGAGAGAGGTGAACCACATAGCTACCGGTAAATCCCTCAGCCTCGGGGATGAACTACTCCCTCCTCATCATAGGAGATAGCAAGGTTGATGGAGATAGCGGTGAGGTCGATGGAGACGGTGGAGACGGCGATGGAGACCAATGGAGATGGCTCCGGGGGCACTTCCCCGTCCCGGCAGGGTGCCGGAATAGAGACTTCTGTCCCTCGAAATTCATCGGTGGCGGCGGCGGAACTATGGAACTCTTTCTGGAAAATTGCCGACTCCCTTAGGGTTTTCCGTCCCGAGGCTTTATATAGGCGAATGGGCGTCGTCAAAGGGGCAGCCAGGGGCTCCTCACACTAGGGTGGCGCGGCCAGGGCCTGGGCCGCGCCACCTATGTGTGAGGGTGGCCTCTTGCCTCCCTCCGGCTCTCTTTAGATCTTCGGGAAGCTTTCGGGAAAAATAAGACTTCTGGCTTTTGTTTTGACCAATTCCAAGAATATTTCCTGTGTAGCTTTTTTGAAACACAAAAATAGCAGAAAACAGGGAACTGGCACTATGGCGACTTGTTAATAGGTTAGTTCCGGAAATCGCATAAAAGTGCCATGAAGTGTAACGAAATATCGGGTAAATGGTGTAAAAACAAGCATGGAGCATCAAAAATTATAGATATGTTTGAGACGTATCAGCATCCCCAAGCTTAACTCCTGCTCGTCCTCGAGTAGGTAAGTGATAACAAAAAAAATAATTTTTGAGGTGACATGCACCTACACAATCTTGATGATATATGTAAGCATTGTGAGCTGGGATCATAAGAACTTAAAACATGGACATGAAAGATATAATCTTGATAATAAAGAACTTAGCAACCATGTTGTAAACATGCAAATGAACACAAACAAAAGATCATGAAAATAAAATAATGAAAGTCAAACGTGTGTTTAAATCATAAGGAAAAACATACAAATGGTTTTCAGCTTATCCTTCATGGAGAGCAAAACATAAATGCATAGGACACCTTCAAGTTTAAGAGGGCAACTAGATACAAATAATTTGAGAACAAGTGAAACCAACAATATGAATCAATCAATAAAAACTTTGGGACAATGCACATTATACTCAGAATGACAACTATGCTCTCTTAGACGGTATATAAAGATAGAAGGTGGTGACTCAACATAAAAGTAAAAGAAAGGCCATTCGCAGAGGGAAGCAGGGATTAAACATGTGCTAGAGCTTTTCATTTATAAAACAGAGAGATAAAAATTGGTTTTGAGAGGTGGTTGTCTTTATCAACGACTGGCAATGGGGTTCTTACTATCTTCCATACAAAAATGAAGCAAGTTTTTGAGAGAGAGATTGGCACTTTTGTGCTCTTTTATAAAGCTTGGCACTCCTCCCCACCTTTTTTCCTTTCTCAAACCATGGCTAACCGATTCTATCTGGTGCCCACCAACATTCACATTCCATGGAGGAGTGCCTTTTTTCTTTTCTTTTTTCCTTTTTTTTTCTTTTTGGAATAAGCAGTATGGAAGATAGCAAATCCGACCACTACGTCCCCATGAGCTGAAAACAGTGTCACAAAACGAGAAGTATTTTGAAGGTTTTTTCAAAGGTAGCACATGAAAATTTATTTGGAATGGCTTACAAATACCATACATAGGAATTTATAGTGGACATAATGGCAAACTTGGTTTTTAGGAGTTGGATGCACGAGTAGAGCTCATACTCAGTACAAGGCGAGGGCTAGCAAAAGACTGGGAGCGACCAACTAAGAGAGCAATAATGGCCATAATCATGCAGAAGGAACATCACATATGGGAGATAAAATATCATCTGTGCAAATTTTCTCCACTAAAGCTGGGGAACTAAAAATATCATGCTTAACAAAACTAGCTTCCCCAAGCTTAGACTTTTCTATAGCATTAGCAACAACGGTGTTCAAAGCATTCAAACTAACAACACAATTAGCATGCAAATTAAGCTCCAAAGGTTTTTCAATTTTCTCTTCAAACACTTCATATCTAAACTCAGGAAAAAGACTAGAGAACTCTTTATTTTCCATTAAGCCTAACTAGTGAAAATAAAAACAAGAAACAAAAAGATATAATTGCAGAATCTAAAGGAAATAACTTCGAGCACTCACACAGGAGGATGCGAGTACCTTTTACCTTACCTCCCCGGCAACGGCGCTAGAAAAGAGCTTGATGTCTACACACGCTTCTGTTCTTGTAGACAGTGTTGGGCCTCCAAGTGCAGCGCTTTGTAGAGCAGCAGCAAGTTTCCCTTAAGTGGATCACCCAAGGTTTATCGAACTTGGGGAGGAAGAGGTCAAAGCTATCCCTCTCAAACAACCCTGCAATTACGATACAGAAAGTCTCTTGTGTCCCCAACACACCCAATACACTTGTCAGATGTATAGGTGCACTAGTTCGGCGAAGAGATAGTGAAATACAAGTAGTAGTGATGATTATAAGTAGCAAATGAGATTTGAAGTAAATATCGCTGCGAGCAAATATGTAACAAAACAGCAAGTAAACAGTGTACAATGCTTGGAAACAAGGCCTAGGGATCATATATACTTTCACTAGTGGACACACTCCCAACAATATAACATAATTGAACAAATAAATAACTTCTCTTCACTATGGTACTCTGAATTACTCTCCTATTGAACAACACTAATCATTGCATAGTGGCTACAGAAGTACCCCTTAAAGTTCATCAAGTACTTGACAAACACCGCTCATAGAGATATCCAAATCAAAGCACAACTCAAGATAGATATTATTGCAACTTAGACCAAGTACTAACACGCTGCACACACTGTCAACATTACACCATGAAAGGAGGAATAGATCACTTCAATACTATCATAGTAATAATTATTCTCATAATCCATAAGAGATCACAATCGTAGCCTAGACCAAGTACCACCACGATGCATGCACTGTCACCGTTACACCATGGCAGGAGGAATAGATTACTTTAATAACACCACTAGAGTACACATAATATCTGAATAATAACATCTACTTGTTCAACATGATACAAAGCTCACGATCACATAAAGATCACATCATGGGAGAGAGAGGTGAACCACATAGCTACCGGTAGAGCCCTCAGCCCCGGGGATGAACTACTCCCTCCTCATCATAGGAGACAGCAAGGTTGATGGAGATGACGGTGAGGTCGATGGAGACGGCGGAGATGGCGATGGAGACTGATGGAGATGGCTTCGGGGGCACTTCTTCATCCCGGCAGGGTGCCGGAACAGAGACTTCTGTCCCCCGAAATTCGTCGGTGGCGGCGGCAGAACTACGAAACTCTTTCTGGAAAATTGCCGACTCCCTTAGGGTTTTTCGTCCCGAGGCTTTATATAGGTGAAGGGGCATCGTCAAGGGGCAGCCAGGGGCTCCTCACACCAACTTCTGGCTTTTGTTTCGTCCAATTCTGAGAATATTTCCTGTGTAGCTTTTCTAAAACACAAAAACAGCAGAAAACAGGGAACTGGCACTGTGGCGACTTGTTAATAGGTTAGTTCTGGAAATCGCATAAAAGTGCCACGAAGTGTAATGAAACATCGGGTAAATGGTGTAAAAACAAGCATGGAGCATCAAAAATTATAGATACGTTTGAGACGTATCAGATTGCATGAAGCTTTGGAAAAGAATTTTGATTGGATTTGTCCTGAAAATCTTTTTGATGAAAGAAGTGAACCAAAGAGTGTTCACAAGGGATCTTTAAAAACTCATTTGGATACAATTCAATTCATTGTTGAAAATACTTCTGCAATTGATCTTAATGCTTCATCGCTTGATATTACTTGATTTGCACTTTCTACGCCTAGCTCAAAGGCGTTAAAGAATAGCACTCTTGGGAGATAACCCAATGTTTTCTTTTCAGTACTTTTTCTTTTATTTGAGTCTTAGAAGTTATTACTACTGTAATGACCTCTCCTTATCATTTTTTATTTCGTTGTTGTACCAAGAAGAACCTCTAATTTGAGGGAGGTAAGATTTGGGGAAGTTGCTGTCCTAAAATAGATTTCTGCGCTGCACCGTAAAAATTCATGAAAATTCTCAGAATATCTTTTTGATCTGACATTTCTTGAGCATATGCCTTAGGTTATATCCGAACTTTCATTAGTTTTTCACTTTTTGATTTGAGCAACAGAAGGTCCTCTAAAAAATCGACCTTTGTCAGTGGTTCTGTTTTAACATATTTCTGCTACTATTTGTGTTTGCCTCTCGATCGCTTTCTTTTTGAGTTTTATTGATTACGGAACTTTTGAGGAAGTTGCTACAGTAGTATATGCTTTATATGTGGTGTTTTTTAGTTTGAAACTAAACCAAAAAGGGTTGATTTACTATTATGTTTATGCTAACGTTGCTAATAGAATTGTGTAAAGTTTTATATGAAGGAAGTTTTAAAGTGTAGGGAATGGAGAGTGATGAGATGAGACGAAGTATGGACAAAAGCTCAATCTTGGGGATGCCCATGTCACCCCAAGAAATATCCAAGAGGTACAAGCGTCAAAGCTTGGGGATGCCCCCGAGGCACCCCTTCTTCATCGGCAAAAATTAGGTCACCTTTCAACACACTATATTTTTATTGCTTCATATTCTATGTATTTTTCTTGGAGCATCTTTACTTTTGCTTTTAGTTTTCTTTTGTTTTGTTTGCTGAAATAAATGGTTGGACCCCAACAAATTTATTTTGGAGGAGATGTACTTCGTTTTTTATTTACCAAGAACACTCTAGTTTTCACTCTTATCGTTCAACGAGTGTTCTCTTTTTTAGAACTGCGTTTAGCTTTTATTTTTCGTCTTGATTTTTATTCAGATCTTCTTATATCTTTGCATCAAGGTGTATTTATACTACTGGTCTATGTTGGTTTTCATTAAAAGAGTTGTTTTAAAAAGGTTTGAATGGTGTTGGAAAAGAGAAAAAGTTCCATGCAAAAAGTGGTACAAAAAGGAGCTTGTTTAGACAGCGGCTTAGACTTTTGCATGCCATGCTTAATGTCGTTTTGATAGTATGCTTAGTAGTTCTTGTTGTAGCATGACTTGTCTCAAATAACTGAGATTGCTTAATGAGCCTTTGAAAAAAATCATGCGTTGTTTTTTTATTATATGGAAGCATTTATTTGGTTTTCTTCTTGATGTTTTATTTGGGTTGACTTGGCGTATGCTTACAACATGTTTGACTTTTACAAAGTCGCCATAAGCCTCTATGATCATTTGGTTTTTGACTTGTGATGCCATTTTATGCTTCTTTTAATGATGTTTTGTCGCTATGCATGATTATGGATGTTATTGATCTCTTAGTTGGTCGCTCCCAGTCTTTTGCTAGCCTTCGTTTTATACTGAGTATGAGCTCTACTCGTGCATCCAACTCCCAAAAACCAAGTTTGCCAATGTGTCCACCATACATACCTATTAGCAATTTGCTATTCCAAGTACATTTCACTTGCTTTTATCTATCCTTCAAATTAAACTCTTTTTGGTGTTATGTGAAAATTAGTCAGTAAAGCTCTCACGAACCTGACGGCACACTTTACTTTTCTCGCTTTTAAAATTTTGATATTGTGGCTCTCTTATGTTGATGTTATGCTTACAAGTTGTAAGTTGGAAATTAGCCCAGCCATGCCATCATGGGGCAAGCTTTCAACATTGCACTTTCTCTCATTTGAGTTGATATCGTGATCTTTTGTTTATGGATACTCGCGATGTAAAATAAGTTAGGATCTTGCGGGATCATGGAGTTTGTATATGTGTTAGAGAAACGCCTGGGCCGCTAATCTAAACCATGCATCATTCATGGTGGAAATTTACAGCATGTCCATAGTGGACATTCGACGACGCATCTCACAATAAAAAGCTATACCAATGGTAAATAAAAGAGATGCCGAGATGTTCATTGCCTGTTTGTCCTATCATTCTGATGTGGGCTTGTTCCATGTCATCGGGCACGAGGTACCCCGTTGGCGGTTCTCGATAATACGTATATGCTTACAATGACAAGAGCTTGCTTGGGACCTAAGTTGAGTAGCATGAGGTTTGGGTATTCGTACTTCACGGGACACGAGGTTTTCAACTTATAATTTGTTAACCATATGCTCATAATTATATTCGTATTAACTTTAACCATTCAAGATGTCTATGATAGGGACAATGAGAGCTCAAAACTATGATGGGGGCAATAAGGTGAAAACAAGATTAGACTATTACTTGTACCCTAAGTTACCGACTAGGGCGGCTAGGGCCGGTTCTCTCTCTGTACTAAATAAAGCCTTGTACTCTATTATAAAAAATATGAGAAATATCAAAAATCGTCACTGGGGACTCTGGCATTAGTCTCTATGATCACTAAGATGTTAATCACTAATCACACGACGCTTTAGCGCCACCCCCTCCTGTACCTGCTCTTCTTTAGCCTCAGCTGTAAATGGGAGATTATGAAAAATGCAAAAGCATCAGACCATGAATGAAAGAAGATAATTGAAGCAAGAACACACTAAGGCGAAGAACATGACATGGACAATAAGGTTTCACCGGGTTGCTGTGACCACACTTCTTCTTGCGACAGTTGGTAGCTCTGAGAGGTAGCCTAGCATAGCACCTGCAAGAGAAGTCTGACAGCAAGTTAGAATATTACGCACCCATACACAATTCAAACCCAAAAATGATAAGATGGACTTATTCTCCGACTAAGAAAAGGTACAGATGGCGTGCCTTGACAAAATAGATGCTAAACTGAAACGGTGATGAAATATCACAGATGCTAAGACAGTATATTATATACATGTGATATGTAAATTGGGGCCGATGCAACAAGTGCAGGAATATCGTACTTGCGGCAGATCAAATTGGGGCCGATGCAACAAGTGCAGGAATATGTAAATTGGAACGTATGTAGCTCGTCCGTCAAGTTTTCTCGAAAGAAGCGCGACCGCCAAGTTCTCCAGCCATCGTCTGTACCGTAGTTTGATCACTTGCTACTTGCCAGCCGCATCGCTTCAGGACCTCGCCGCGGCAGCGTGGGTTTGTGCACAAGCGGCGGCTCCTCTGCTCATCATGCCGCTTCAACGATGACAGGATACAACAGGGACACGAGACGAGGTTAAAACACAGAGATTATTCTTAATATTTTATTTTATTCTCGTGAATGAATAGTCAAGTACTATTATTACAGTCACGGTCTACCAGATGAATTCTGAACCCATAATTTTGTAGGCACTTTCCGGAATCTCAAGCCGTTTGCAGCCGTTTGCAGCTTTTCATATACCAGTCCGGCCAACAGCCAAAAATTGCAGTAGCAACCAGATACACTATGCGGTTATGCCAGTGCTAGTAAGATAATAAAAACTCTGAGCGCCGCGATTTTCCATGATGTCTTGTCACAAGGTGCCATGGACTTGAAGCGAAAGTAGCGACGAAGAAGATGTAGCCGGCCACCATTCATTTGTTTCCTCTTATTGCTCCAGGATTCATGGGGGTGCATCTTTTTTTTTTTTCTTGCAACACTACGACCTTGACAGAACACCTTTTGAGCTGCGATTGGGTCGACCAATACACCATCAGAAATAATAATTTATGAAAAATCATTAGCACCTTGGAGATGTTCATTAAAGTGCATTGCATTCTTGTCCCTAGCTATCATCTGACAATGGAGGTCCTAATGCACTAGCAGGCTACGGTTTTCTCTGTTTTGCAGAACTCTGCCTGGAAACTGTTTCTGAAACATCTACGAAATGGTGACCACACTCCCTGAACAATATCTGCAGTAAGTGAGGACAAACCTGGGGACAGTGCCATGTCGTCGTAAGTCGTATTCTGTTGCCTGTCGAAGGGCCCTGGCAAATGCTTTGAAACATGCCTCGATAATATGGTGTGAGTTGTTCCCCGCAAGCTATGAGAGAAAACAGAAACATGTGAGTGTTACGCCAATTTATTCACTTAATTGGGGCAAAAACAATTGTCTTGACTCCTGTGTCCTCGGAAAATACTGTATTGTGGACTCAAAACTTAGGAAGATTAATTCTTTGAAACTGAAGAAAAATATACCTGACGGATGTGAAGAGTCATCCCAGATGTATTCACAAGGGACTGGAAAAAGTGCTCAACTAGCTGGCATAAAAATAATCAAATTATTGCCTTCCCAAGTTGATGGCAGCAATATATGTAGTAACAGGATCTCATAACCATAACTAAAAAACCGACTAAAATATCTTGTATAGATCTGTCAAATAAATATCATCTGAAGAGAGCAAGGGAACAAAACTGAAAGAGAAAAATCTCCGAAAAAACTTGAACTGAATATTTCAGATTTTCAATGAAACTCTTACTTAAGTCTGACATAAAGAAACAGGACATCAAAAGTCTTTGGAACCAACATAACCAGACATTTGAAAACAACTGTCAAAGATCAGAAAATTACCTGTGTATCATATGTGCCAACTCGCTCAGTAGGAATACTTAAGCCACAACTCAAATGAGGTCGACCAGATAGATCCTGGATACAGAGGGGGAAGCAGGGATGAGCGGTGAACATCCAAGTTCAACAAGGTGCATATAACTGTTTAGTAGAGATTTGTATATTCACCATGATAACAAATGACTACCACAATTGTCAAACAAAAAATAGGTAACCCAAAAATAAGATACGGTAGAGTAAAATAACTACACCTTTCTCGCTATCATTCAGTATTAGACTTCTGCGGGATAAATGTGTCACAAAAAATATAATAAAAACAACCATTCTTGATACGAGTCCTCAAAATTCAATATGTGCATATAGACCAGCATATTGTAACATTAGATGCGCATGAAAAAAATAAGAGGACAAAAAACAGTTTCATGCCTGATTATTCACCAAGTGAAGAACTTTGTGAGTCAGTTAAGTGTTAGCACAGGTTAAGAGGCTCCTGAGTTCATAAATCAGAAATGCACATTCATAGCATGCACCCTCCTGAATGGAGGTTGCAGAGAACTGCACATTCATAGCATGTAAATGCAGAAGATGGTCCTACATACCAGTATAACCTCAACTGCTGCCTCATCAAGTGGTGCTGTAAAATGCCCAAACCGGTTAATTCCCTTTCGATCTCCAAGTGCTTGAAGTAAAGCCTAAAAGAAAGATAAAGTCACCACGGTATATAGATTGCAGAACATCAAATTTAGGACAGTTCACCACGAGGTAAGGAACGGAGTATAGCGCAGAAATTTAGTAATGAGGTCAACATGGATATCCTAACTAGTGGTGAGCAATAATCATATAACTTTTTCAGAAGTACAAAGGTGAAGCTAAGAATGGATAATAGAAAAGCAGCAATCACCGTTCCAATTGCCAAAGCAATATCCTCATTCGAGTGATGATCATCAATGTGTGTGTCACCGGTGGCCTTCACATATACGTCAAACAGTCCATGGGATGCCAATTGCTGTAAAATTCAAATAATTAAAACTGATACCTAGTTTGACCCTAAAAAATAATATGTACACAACAAGAGCTAGAACCTTCTACATTTAATTACAAGATATACAACAACAACCAAAGCCTTTAGTCCCAAACAAGTTGGGGTAGGCATTTAAGTACAAGATATACATACAACATAATATTGGACCATTTAAAATGCAGTAACCTGCGAAAAATAAATACTTCTAAAAGCATGCTTGCATTGGTTTTGGCTACATTAGCACCTAATTGTAGTCCTTTTCACATACTGATTTGAGAATTGAGATGAAAGGGCTTGTTGCCCATATTAACTGTTTGTTGTCAGTTTGTTAGTGATGTTGAATAACCAAAGCCATATGCTTCTCACATACAAACATCAGTTAATAAGAGGAGAGGAGTAACGATCTTTCCATGGATCACATCAGAGTAGGGAAAAATCCGATAACATTTCCCCTCTTAATTGCTCAATATCACCTGGAACGCATGTAGCTCAAAAAGGATTTGTTGGCAACACTAGTGCCATCCAAGTTAATCTTTACATTCACATTTGTCTCCTTGGTGACCCTATTGACCATGTAAGGGCTTATTACCCATAATGGCCATTTGTTGTCAGTTTGTCAATGATGTTGATTATTCAAAGCCATATGTTGCACACACCCAGAGAAACTAGTTAATAAGGGAAAGAGGAGTAACAATCTTTCCATGGATCACATCAGACTAGAGAATAAATCGGATGGTATTTCCCTCCTAATTGCTCAATATCACCTGGAACATGTGGAGCTCGAAAGGGAGCAGACTTTTCTTGACCAGGACATATCTCCCAATGACGACAGTATTGTACAAATGGTGCTATTTACCATCTAATATTAAGAGTGTCCTACAGAAAGGGTTTACAATCAGAATAGACAACACTAATTGCTGTTTTTTATGTGTTTGTTTAATGATTTCTTCGATTTGAGCTAAGCTACTTTTATGATTGCGAAGTTCTATTTTTCCCTTTGCACAAAGAGGTTACTACTCTTCTTTGGGGTACACGCAGCAGCCATCACATCCTTGCTTGGAACAAACCCGTAGGCCAACAAATGAAATATCTATGCTGCAGTACGCTGTCCATACAAAAAAATCCTCTACTGACACGACACATAAACTATATACTCACATCAAGCATGTGATCCAAGAACGGTATCCCCGTGCTGCAATCAGCAACGCCAGTGCCATCCAGGTTAATCTTCACATGCACATTCGTCTCCTTGGTCACCCTCTTGACCTCTCCCAACCTAGACGACGCTGGAAATGTTGAACACGATAAGCGATAGCTAGGAGTAGAAATCTCAGCGATGCAGAAACTACCTGTGGAGTCCTCATGAGCCACCGGAGAGCCGTTACCGCCGACGCCGGTGGCGGCCATGACCGGCGAACTCAAGCGAAGCGACGCTCCGTAGGGCAAAGCGGGGAAGGCGACCCCAGTCCCGGTCCTCGCCCGGGATTTGGGGACTGGAGAGGCCCGCGCGGAGGATAGGCGGGGTAGGGATGGGGAGACGAACGGCGCGGTGGTCATCAGCGAGAGCTCGAGCGAGCCTATAGGCTGGGATTCGAGCTAGCTACTGGGTGATTCGGACAAAGATTTCAGTGAACACTAGCTCGGATTCGGCAGTTGGATAAGAGGAGGTGGAGCCGTCGAGAGGGTGTTGGCGTGGAGCTCTCGGGGCCGGCGATGATGGCGGCGGCGGAGTGGGCGCAGCTGAGAACGGGAGGACTAGTGGTAAATGGGCGAGTCCTATTTGCCGCTTACTGCGGGAGTTAACCGCTCCCGCATACTCCCATCAATCCACCTTGGGCCCGGCCCAGTAACAAGCGTTCGTGCTCTGAACCGCATTGGGGACATCTTATCGGGCTCCGAGTTCTCTCAGTTGCTTTCTTGTTCGCAAGTTGAAAAACAGGGTGGATGGAGTGCAGCTCGCCGGAAATCTGCACGACAGGAAAGCTAAGCTGATGCAATCCTTCGGAGCACATCTTTGGTGGTGCTTCGAAGGCAAAGAGCCGTTCTTCCATCGACTCTCATGGCCGAATGGTGGCCGCTTCGAGCTCTGGCGTCCTTGGCTGATCTTCGGACCTCTTGCCGGCGTCAACTCATCATTAACCTTCCAGCCGGTGAGCCAAAGGGGAGGCCCTGCAACTCCGGAAGCACGGCGCTCTTCGGTGACTCCATTCCAAGTGGTGACGTCCCTGACAACGGAGTTACTGGGCGTGACCGGATAAGAAGACGTGAGCATGGTGATTGCGTTCCCAAATTTTATCATCGGGTCATATGTGTGAAAGGCAAGATTTCTAATACACAGACACTACTAGTGCTAAAGGTCGGTGACGAGGGGTTAACTCGACAAATGTCCTAGATGAAGGACTTAGGATCGGGGAGATAGGGCGTTGGATAAACTCGAAGGTAAAGTTAGTCAAAATAGGTATGCGTCGAAAGTAAACTTGGGTGTTTAGCTTGGCTTGCTTTCAATCTGGCCTACACCGTCCCCTCCTGGCCCCTTTATATAGGTGGCCAGGTCTCGAGGATCGGGTAGGGTTCGATATAGATTACAATATCGACATACGGTAGGAACTCGTATTCGACTATCATTACAATTGGGCCTAGCTATAAGGGCCTTAGGGGTACTCAACTAACGGGCTCTATTAACTATACCCTTGTCAGTAGCCCCTGAGATTCTACCAGAATTGCAGATTCGAGTTGAATCTCTAATAAATCTTTGACTTGATCATTTCTTCGACTTCTTCTTATCTTCAAATCTTTGACTTGGTCTTTCGACTTATTTTCATGATATTCTTTCGCAAGGGGTTTTGATGAACAAGCCTGACAACTCTGACGGATCAAGAGGTCAGTTAACTGCCGGAACAGATACTTGTCACCTACTTAAAATTCAATCCCCTTGGACTTGAATTCGGGATACCGGTCAAACCCACTCTTTTGCCGTATTTAGGACTTACAAAGAATGAATCCCAGTGATTCTCAGGGTACCCAGTGCGTCCACCAGGATTTTCTTCGCGTCGTAGACACGGATACATACCAGCAGAGTGCATCTATGTGTGTATACCAGGCCACACAGGACGGATCCCGGGGTCTTACCTTCGTGACAAGTCACGGCATTCGAATTTCGTTGCGATAACGCAACTCGAGAATCTTATGTCGTAGCCAAGTTTTTGACTGATAAAATCAAAGAATTTTAGACTTTAAATTAACTTCTTCGCTCCCGATGGGAGTAATCTCTTTATATTTCGTCGACTATGTTGTCAAAGTTTGTATGACAATCTTTCTTCATCTGCACTATTGATTGTCTCATTCTCTATCGGGTGCGCGCTCAGCGCTCCCGATGGGAGTAGCCCCCGGGGCTATGTTTGGATACTTGTAATCAAGCATAGGCTCAAAGTTCAGTTCTTCTTCCTCCTGTTAACGTCTACTGTTTGCAAGCCCCTGAGTCCAAGTCGAGGTTTTCATATCATGCGACTACAGTCTCCTCTTCTTGTTTTGTCTCTTTGGTATTATCGACTGCTGTGTGCAGAATTTAACTCCTATTTGTAAAATATGTTTACGGGCCTTGCTTTAGCACGGGGGTCCGATAATACATGCTTATAAATAAAGCACCCTCTAGCAAGGGTAAAAACCCTAATCAGATCCCTCCTTCGCCGCATCATCTTCTCCCTCCATCTAGGGTTTTCCTTTTTTCCTTTGTCCACATGGCTGATGCAGATGGTTCCTGTCTGAACCTTGGCTCTCCGGTGGCGCCCCGAAGTCAAGGTCGCCCTCGTGGAAGCAAAAACAAGAACAATGCAACTCCGGCCGCCGCAGGATCGTCACTGGCTGTTCCAGCCAAGCGCCATCCCGGTCGCCCACCTGGGAGCAAAAATAAGCCCAAAGTGACTGGCGCTGCCCCAGGTTCAAGCGTCCCTCCTACTGCTGCTTCCGCTGCTCCTGCTGCTCCTCCCTGAATTTTTTCTTTCTTCTGCATTGCTATGGCACAGTGCCGCGAAATTCAGCGCCTGCCGCTAAATTTTACCAAGTTCATGGATGGGCGGGAGCTGCGAGAAGTGGTTCTCCGTGAACAGTCTGGCAGTAGGACTACATACGAGGTAGAGGTTTGGTATGACGGTGATGGCGAGCAGTACTTGAGGGGTGGCTAGTCACAATTTGCAGAAGACCACGACATCCACCAAGGCTTCTTCATGGCCTTCGACTTCCACATCGGCACATCGAAGTTCAACGTGAAGATCTATGACGGCATCTAGTGCCAGAAGAAGTATGAAGTTGAAGTCCAATTCCATTAGGATCTTCTTTTTATGTAATTTCGCTTGACAATGTCCTTGCCGCCGTGTTTATCTGTAATGAATATTCGTACTCTACTTTGATGGTTTTACTAGCACCATGAAAACAAGTTACTGTTTTGAGGTATGCTTGAGATATATCGGGTTCTTTGCGAACCAGTTGGTATGAATAATATCAGGTTCTTTTGTGAACCAAATTTTTTGAATATTATCGGGTTGTCTGCACAACCTTTACAGTGAAAAAGGTCTCCATGTCGCGATAGAAATTTCGCTCGTACGACCCGAGGGTTGAAGCCCCCGAGCGGAGAAGTAGAAATACTTGTACATTTTTGTCAAGTTTAACCCAAAGAACCCAACCTATGGCCTCATGTTCTGGGTTCAGAAGGTTAACTCGAATTTAATGATACCACTAGATTTAGTCTACGTATAAAAATGTCGTAGCTGATTCGCATTCCATGGATTACTCTCGTATTTTCCTGTCTTCTTGTCTTGTAGTCGATATGCTCCTCCTGGAATTACTTTTGTGACGATGTAGGGTCCCACCCAAGGGGACTCCAATTTGCCATGGTTGTCTTGCCTGAGTCGCAAAACTAGGTCTCCCACCACGAAGGATCGTGGACGAACTCGACTACTGTGGTAGTTTCGTAGACTCTGTTGATACTGTGTGGCTCTTTCTAATGCCTTATCCCTTGCTTCATCCAGTGCATCGACATCGTTCTGCAGTGCTTCTGTCGATGTTGTCTCGTCGTATGCCATCACTCTTGGGGCCTCGTGTGTAACTTCGACTGGAAGCACAGCTTCTGCGCCATGGACCAGGAAGAAAGGAGTTTCTTGAGTTGCTACGTTAGGCGTAGTTCTTAGGCTCCAAAGAATGGAGGGCAATTCTTCTACCCAAGCGCTCTTGGCTTTCTCGAGAGATGCTAAGAGCCTCTCTTTTATCCTACTACATATCAGGCCATTGGCTTTTTTGACTTGCTCGTTCGTCTTCGGGTGCACCACGGATGCGAATTTGAGCTTGATCCCTAGTCCGTCGCAGTAACTCTTGAATTCCTTTGAAGTGAAATTTGTCCCGTTGTCCGTGATGATGCTATATGGTACACCAAAATGGAATACTATTGACTTGATGAAGCTGATTGCTGTTGTAGGATCTTGAGTTGTTACCGGGGCCGCTTCTACCCACTTGGTAAATTTATCGACTGCCACTAGCATGTAAACATGCCCTCCTGGCCAGGATTTGTGCAACTTTCCCACCATGTCGAGGCCCCATTGCGCAAAGGGCCAAGACAATGGTATTGTTTGTAGCTCTGCTAATGGTGCATGCGGTCTAGATGCAAATCTTTGACATGCTTTGCACTTTCAAACTATATCTTTTGCGTCTTCGATGGCTGTTAGCCAATAGAATCCTGCTCAAAAAGCTTTTGCCGCTATTGCTCTGCTGCTAGCATGATGGCCGCATACTCCGCCGTGTATATCTTTTAGTATTGTTTGTCCTTCTTGGGGCGTTACACAACGCTGCAAAACGCCGGTAATACTCTTCTTGTATAATTTCCCCTGCAACACGACAAACGCTTTCGATCTTCGAGTTATCCTCTTGGCCTCAACTGTATCTTCTGGTAATTTTTTATTTATCATGTATGCAAGATATGGCTGCATCCATGTTTCTTCTATCATCATGACCTCCTCCGGTTCCAACGTAGCCCCTGAGCCTGCTGTAGTAGTCAAACGTTTTTCACTTTTTATTGATCTTTCCAATATTTCCTCCCAAAATACTCCGGATGGCACGGGTAAACACTGTGACCCGATATTTGCTAAATTGTTGGCTTCTTTATTACTGTTCCTGCTTATGTGCGAGACTTCGCATCCATCGAACGTTCCTTCTAGATAGTGGTACAAATTCTTGTAGGTCATCATGTTGTCATTGATTATGTCACATCTGTTCATAACTTGCTGGACAACAAGGTTGGAATCTCCAAATATTTTTAGGAGAGTTGCTCCACATGCTTTAGCCATCTTCATTCCGTGCAATAAAGCCTCATACTCTGCTTCATTATTCGAAGCCTGTGGAAAGCTCATCCTTAAGACATACTTTAATTTGTCGCCATGAGGCGATATCAAAACTACTCCTGCGCCTGCACCTTGGACTCTCTTAGAACCATCGAAGTACATTGTCCAAACACTGGATAAGTCTAGTGGTCCCATGCTTTGCAGCTCCAGCCACTCTGCCGTAAAATCTGGCAAAACTTGCAACTTGATCGCCTTCCTTTTTTTGTACGTGATGTCCATGGGAGACAACTCGATTCCCCACAAAGAGACACGTCTTGTTGCTGAAGGATTATTTAATATACTCGACAGTGGCGCCTCATTGACCACTATAATCAGGTGCACCGCAAAGTACTGTCGCAGTTTACATGCGGTTGTGAAAACACTGTATGCCAACTTCTGATAGTGCGGGTACCTCTGTTTTGTTGGAGATAACACTTCACTGATGAAATATACCGGCCTCTGGACGCCATGGGTTTTCCCTTCTTCGCTTCTTTTGACTACCAATACTGTACTCACCACCTGATGAGTTGCGGCATGTACAATAGTAGTGGTTCTTTTTCTTTTGGTGCGACCAGCACTGGTGGTGTGGAAAGCACTTTTTTCAACTGTGCAAACGCTGCGTCTGCTTCTTCTGCCCATTCAAATTTATCATCTCACTTCTTCATAAGTGCATAAAAAGGAAGCGCCTTCTCCCCCAGTCGAGCAACAAAGCGACTTAGAGCCGTGATGCGTCCTGCGAGTTTCTATACGTCGTGTAGTTTTGTGGGTTTCCCCATTGTTAAGATTGCTTGAATCTTCTCTGGGTTTGCCTCTATTCCTCGTGCTGATACCAAGAACCCCAAAAGTTATCCCGCTGATAAGCCAAAAGAACACTTTGTCGGGTTGAGCTTAAGCTTGTACCTGCTCAGGTTGTCGAAGGTTTCTGCCAAGTCGCTGATTAAAGATTTCTCTTCTCTTGTGGTGATGACTACATCATCAATGTAGACTTGGATATTGCGTCCTATTTGGCTTCCGAGGCAATTTTGCATCATCCGTTGATAAGTTGCTCCTGCGTTTTTTAGGCCGAACGGCATTACTTGGTAGCAAAACACTCTGTACGGTGTGATGAAGGCCGTTTTTTCTTCGTCTTCTTTCTTCAATTTGATCTGATTGTAACCAGAATATGCGTCCAAAAATGAAAGCCTCGTGGATCCCACTGTGGAATCGATTATCTGATCAATGCGGGGTAGAGGGAAAGGATCCTTTGGACAATGCTTATTGAGAGATGTGTAGTCGACACATACTCTTTGTACGTCTGTGTTCTTCTTGGGTACTATGACTGGGTTCGAAACCCAACTCGAAGTTTTGATTTCTCTGATAAATCCGGCATTTTCTAGCCTATGCAATTCTGACGCTATCGCCTTCCTTTTAGGTTCATCAAATCGTCTCAATGGTTGCTTGACTGGTTTTGCCTTGGGATCTACATTTAGTGCGTGCTCGACGAGTTCCCTGGAAACCCCTGGCATGTCTGAGGGACACCAGGCGAAGATTTCCCAGCGCTCACAGAGGAACTCGACGAGCGCGCCTTCCTATGCAAGATCCAAGTTCACCGCAATTGATGTCGTCTTGTTTGGATCTGTAGGATGGACCTAGATTTTCTTCGAGTCCTGCGTTGTGTCGAAAGCCTGATCTGGCAGGGATCGTCCAATGTCGGGTAGCACATTATGATCCGTTTCTCCTTTTAACCTCTCATATTCCGCTGTCATGCCGAAGGTTTGCGCCATCCTGTTGAATTCTATGTCGCATGTGTTGGCTACTTCAAAGCTCCCTTGTACTGTAATTGTTCCTTTAGGCCCTGGAATTTTTAACGTAAGATACGCGTAATGTGGTACTGCCATAAATTTTGCAAATGTTGGGCGCCCCAGGATTGCATGATATTGTGACGGCCAGTCCATAACTTTGAATTCTAGCTTCTCTCTTCGGTAATTGCCGCTACTGCCAAAACAGACATCGAGTTCTATTCTTCCCAAAGGGTAGTTTGCGGCTCCTGGTACTATTCCGTGGAAAGAGCAATCTGTTGGCTTCAGACTCGTCAGCGAGATGCACATTGCCTTTAGGGTTCTAGCATATATTAAGTTTATGCCACTCCCTCCATCCATGAACACTCTTCCGATGTCGTACCCTCCTATTTGCGCCTTTAAAACCATAGGCGAGTGGCCTGGCCTGGGAACTTTCCTCGGGTGGTCTGCTCTACTGAACTTAACTGGTTGTTCTGACCACCGTAGGTACTCTGTGGTAGCTGGTGGTGATGATATTGCTAGGTTTACTTGCCTGGATATGCTCTTTCACTCTTTCTTTGACTTGGGCACCGGTTAAATCATGGCTGATATGTAAACTTTTGACTCTAAGTGCCTTGCTAGCCTTTACATTTGATATCCCTGACTTCTGTGTTTTTCTCCTTGCCTTCCTCCTTGACCTGAACCCATGGCACTTTGCAGCCTTAGGAATGTTCTGTAATCCTTCATCTGATGATTTGAGACTCTTTTCCCGTCGAGATATGCGTAGTGGATTCGACAAGGTCCATATAGCATATCCTCGACCGAAGGACCGAAGTATCTTGATTTTTCTACTCCTTTTGCTTGAAACCTCCTACTTTCATATCATTCCTCTTCTTCTACTACGTAGCCCGCGGCTACCTGACTTCGCCTTTCTTGGTTACCCCTGCTGCGGTATCGTCTCCTCTGTCTGCTTATTCTGTCGACTTCTGGTGAACGTCCTCTATTATTATTGTGTGCGTCTTCTCCATCAGCGAATTTGTTGACTTGTTCCATTAACTCGGCTACTGTCGTAGGTCTTGTTCTTCCTATTTCTTCCACGAGATCTGAGCAACGAAGTCCGGCCATAAAGGCGTCTATTGATCATTCATCGGAGACGTCCTCTGCTGAGTTTTTGATTATACTCCAGCATTGTATATACGAACGTAGAGTTTCGCCTTTCCCCTGCACGCACGCCTTGACTTCCTCCAGTGATGTTGGGCGCTTATATGTTGAACGAAAATTTCGTGCAAATTGACTTTTGAGTTCCCCCCAACTTCCGATGGATTCGTTGGGTAGGGTATTCAACCAGGACCGTGCTGCGCCGGTGAGGTGTAGCTGCAAAATTTACATTGCAGTCGCCTTTGTTCCCCCCAGTATCTGTACTGCTTGCAAATAGTCTGATAACTATAGGGTAGGTTCTTGTTACCCGTCATACTTATATTGGTCGTGTGGCAGTTTGAATCCTTTGGATACCCGCGTTTTGCGAACCCTGCGGGTAAAGCATAACGCACACATCTCTTTATCGTCGTCTTCATAATTTTCTTCCCTCCAAGCATGACGTGATTTGTTTACTCGAGTTTGTGCTATTATATTTCTTGCGTCCTCTTCTGATGACTCGCTATACTCGTTATCTGTGAAGTTATATCTGAACTTCTCCTTTTCCTTGCAGCTTGTGGACTTTGCCTCTGGGCCCTTTCCCTGATCTTGCTTTCCACTATTCCAAGACTTCGTATCGCGGCTTGGTACATATCTTCTCGTGGGTCCCCAGGTTCTGGCCTTGTAGTTAGTAAATACGCTTGTGCTGCTACCAATGCTGCTTCTGGCGTTTCTTGTATGAAGTTGTCTTCCTCCTCTTCTGACTGTGGGGTAGGGCTCCTTGAGTACCTTTCTTCTTCACTGCGCGCCATTACCCTTCTATTGTGCTTTGGGTCTCCGTGCCTTTCTCTGCTGTACTCTGAATCTTCATTATAGTCTTCCCAGCACTCCTCCCTTGATACACTGTTATTGTCTTGAAAAACTATGTCTCTTTCCTCCCTTAGTTTCTTCCTGTGTTGGTATAATGCATACTGATAGCCCATTAGAACTTCTCTTCTCGATCCTTCGGGTACTTCTATACCATGATTGATAGCTGATTTGATCATTCTCCATTCGCCAGCCGAAACATGGACTTTCTCCTTTTCCTTTTTGTTGTGTTCTTTTATTTTGTCGACTTGCTTGTCGACCTTTTTACTTCCTTCGCTGTTGTTTTCTTCTTCTGCTTTAGTGATAATAACGCATAACTGATGCACTTTGGAAACGCCTCTACTTCCCCCGGCGGAGTCCTTTACTTTGTTGTGCGTCTGGCACGCTCTTTCTTCTGAGTCGAAATTTTCCCGAATTTTGTCGCCTTCTGCGATTGGTGCTTTGTCGAAGCTGACCGGCGAGTTTACCTCGCTGGAAGAGTCTTCTGATGATTCCAACGTTTCCTCTATTTCGGGCTTGTTTGCCGACGAATCTGATTTCGTCGAATCCGAGAGGCGGGATGAACCTGATGGCCCTATAATGATGCTCAGACTTCCAATGGTTAACTCCATCTCTTGATTTCCGTCGAGTTCTGAACTGCTGTTGGCTAAAAGCGAAAAAGCTGTCGAATTCATGATTCCAACGCCCTTGTCCCCACGGTCGGCGCCAATTGACGA
The DNA here is from genome assembly GCA_007115705.1 of Dactylis glomerata. NCBI lineage: Eukaryota > Viridiplantae > Streptophyta > Magnoliopsida > Poales > Poaceae > Dactylis > Dactylis glomerata. Next base: position 3,392,041 of record QXEO01000548.1, on the reverse strand, counting down.
GGGGTTAACTCGACAAATGTCCTAGATGAAGGACTTAGGATCGGGGAGATAGGGCATTGGATGAACTCGAAGGTAAAGTTAGTTGAAATAGGCATGCGTCGAAAGTAAACTTGGGTGTTTAGCTTGGCTTGCTTTCAATCTGGCCTACACCGTCCCCTCCTGGCCCCTTTATATAGGTGGCCAGGTCTCGAGGATCGAGTAGGGTTTGATATAGATTATAATATCGACATACGGTAGGAACTCGTATTCGACTATCATTACAATTGGGCCTAGCTATACGGGCCTTAGGGGTACTCAACTAACGGGCTCTATTAACTATACCCTTGTCAGTCGGTCTCCCCTCTCGCCCCCCTCTCCTCTCAGGCGCCGTCGGAAGGGGGGAACCCTAACCCGCCGCCACCCAGCCCCCACCCTCCCCTCCTCTCCTCTCTCGCCGTCGCCATGGGGAACGACCAGGCAAAGCCTGGGAGTTGTTGGCGGCAGTGGGACTCCTCCCTCGTGTGCGTGCGCGTGTGGGCGCGATGCCAGGCCACTCCATCCCGACGCGGCAGATCCCGGCGAGATGGCGGTGCGCGGGGCTCTGCAGTGTGAGGGGCGGCACCCCTCCGTCGGCACTCCGCAGTCACCGACGTTGGGCGGACTCCAGGGCGGCAGCCTTGGAACTGGTGGTGGCAGCCTCCCTCGACCACGCCGTCAAGGGTCCGCTGGAGGTGGAGTCATCGGCGGTGTTGGGCTTAGCGGGCGGATCTCGATCTTCCGCAAGGTTGCCTCCGGGGGAAACCCTAGATCCTTCGGATCAGTCGATGATGGTGTTGTGCGCCATTTCCTTCGTGGATGCATCGGCTAGGAGCCTCCATGTGGCGATTGAGCTATGCTCCCTAGTCTGGGCAACACCGGGGGAAACCCTATATCCAGGCCTCCCGGGTCGGACGATGGCGGCGTGCGACGTCGCTCTCCCACCTGTGGACGTCATTTTTGGTTGTTGATTCTGGTTGGAGGGATCCAGAGGCGGAGCGGTGTGCATCTTCCTCGTCTGCGACGGACTCTCGGCAGCGAGGTGCAGCGGGGACTCGTTTTCTGACATGGCTTGATGGACTTGCGCAGGGTGGTGGCGCTGTTTGCTACCATGGTGGCACCGATGGCAGGAATGATAAAGTTTATGCGGAAATTAACCCCTGAAGATTGCTCGGTGGTTCGATGGAGGTGACGGCTTCTGTAGCGTATGCATGAGGCACTCTCTAAGTGTCTACTACACCGGATGAGCGCTCCCGTTTCACTTAGTGGGTGTTTCGGGGTATGCGATTCCCGGTTCCTAGTTGATGAGGGTTCTTCGTGTTTTCTGGGCATAAGGCCCTGTTGGCATGTTTTGGACTCATTGTCGGGTGTGTAGGTGTTGGCTTCGGGTTTTTAAATGTATGATCTTTGTCAGTCTTTTGTGGAATATTATAATAAAAGGGCCGCATGCATCTACCGATGCAGAGGCTGGGGCATGGCTTCCTTTTCAAAAATAATGTGTGAAAGGCAGGTCTTGATTGTAATTTTTATCTTTCAGATGGTCCTCCATGTAAAATGTAACACCATCGCTCTTAATTAATGAAGCATCTGGGTCCTTAGGGTCCCTTCCCCGTTAAAAAAAGCTCATACCCCTCTCAATTAGGGTTTTCTTTCTCTCGGTGACTCCATGTTGATTGTGAGCGCCGGTGTTATTTCTGGCTTTATTTTCTTTATTTTTTTGCCCAAGTAGTTGTGTTCATTGTTAATATTATTATTATCATTTGATACCACAAATATTTGTGATAGTTTTTGTAATTTATTTATTATGCTCTTAATGCATTTTATTGGTTATGTCAATCGCTTACATTTTTTCAAGATTGTTCAACAAAACGATGGATCACTTTTCACTAGCGCAATACTACATACTTGTATGTTGTTTGTTCAATCTTACTTTGTTTTTGTTACTAATTCATGTGTTCATTAATATATGACATTTTAGATATTTCAAATAGACTAGATACGGACCAAAGTGGATACATACATTTACAAAAAAAGCTAAAAGGTCTTACATTAGTGAAGCGTAGGAAGAAGTTTGTAAAACGCGGGAGGTTTATTTGATGGAAATCAATGAGGGGAGCCTTATTTGGTTAAAAAAAACTACTGCAATACATTCATTTTTACTCCTAGATCGAGCAAAAGATATGTAAGCACAACAAATTGATTATTTCCATGGTGGAGGTACTTTTATCTTTTTAATGCCACCCTTGCAACCTTTATTTACACCTGTCTAAACAATTCTTCAAATCGAGGTGAACAAATTTGGTGAAAAATATACACAATTCCATAAAAGCCAAATCATTTTTTTAATTCACATGTGATACACTTTTTTATGAAGTATCTAATATGTTAATGATCTATTGAACATTTTTATAAAAAAATATTGATAATAACTCATATGTTTTTCGTTATTAATAGTGGAGCATTCTAAGGAGTACAGTTTTGTACATGTTGTAGATTATTTTGTTGCCGTAGCGGTATAATTTATTATAGTACTCCCTTATACCAAAATACATTGCGTATCAGTTTGGTGGGAGTCAATCTTTGTAAGGTTTGATCAAGTATATAGAAAAATTACCAATATCTATGCCGGCTGGGATTGGGGCTGCTCCACATCAGACGGTGCAAGGGGTTGTTCAACAACGAACAACAGGGAAGGACAGTGATCATCGAGGCTGTAAGGTGTAGGACGAGAGAAATTATTCAGGATACACAACAAATTGTGCCGCAGCGGCATCTGAATCCTACAGAGGGTGCCTTACCGTTCCATGCATTCACTACTGGAATGTGCCGTGCCCGTCCTAGATCTGGGCAAAACAGGATTCACCACCTAACGACGTTTGGCTAACAGCCATCACCTACACCATGCGTTTACCTACTGTTCTTCTGGAACCAGACCTGGCACGGTACAAAAGCTAGTACCTCTATAGCTACTCTGCCCGCTCACAGGGTTGGTCGCTCATCAGTGATTCCTGACTGGCTGCTACAACTCTCCAACACTTGATCGTCAACTTCTAGCTAAGCAATGGCGCCAGCTTGTCAGGGACAAGACGAGGCGCCTCGCTCTGGCCCGGCCCTCGTCGTCGGCGCCACCGGCTACATCGGCCGTTTCGTCGCCGAGGCCTGCCTCGACAGCGGGCGCAGGACATTCATCCTCGTTCGCCCCGGCAACGCCTGCCCCGCGCGTGCGGCGTCCGTGGACGCGCTCCGGCACAAAGGCGCCGTCATCGTCGAGGTAAATGCAGACACCAAACAGTGGCCAGGTGTATATACATGTAGGCCTCTAAAATGCGCCGGCGTCGTGATGCCAGGGCCGCGTCGGCGGGAGAGACGGGAGGAAGTTCGTCGAGACGGTGCTCCGCGCTCACGGCGTCCAGGTGGTGATCTCGGCCATGGGCGGCGCCAATATCCTCGACCAGCTCGGCCTCATCAAAGCCATCCAGGCCGCCGGCACCGTCAAGGTACTTACGCACGCGAACATTTGCACAAGGTCCTTACTCTTCTCTCGCGCGCATTACTGGAATCTTAAGTTGGTGTTGCGCAGAGGTTTCTGCCGTCGGAGTTCGGGCACGACGTGGACAGGGCGCGGCCGGTGGGGGCCGGGTTGGGGTTCTACGAGGAGAAGCGGCGTGTCCGGCGGGCGGCGGAGGCGGCGGGCGTGCCGTACACCTACATCTGCTGCAACTCCATCGCCGGCTGGCCCTACTTCGACAACATGCACCCGTCGGAGGTGCCGCCGCCGCTCGACCGCTTCCAAATCTACGGCGACGGCACCGTCAGAGGTATATACGGACGGCTTACATCTTTTTTCTCCTTTTCTCAGCCGTGTATCTCCTGTCTCGTCTAAGATCTAGTATCACATACTCCCTCCGTCCCAAAATGTAAGCCTTTTTAGAGAGCGAAGTTAGCTTTCTAAAAAGGCTTATATTTTGGGACAGAGTAAATATAATGCAATGCAATGCTGATGATTCTATCTACCCACAGCATTCTTCGTGGCTGGAACTGACATCGGCAAGTTCACGGTCAAGGCGGCGTACGACGCCCGGAGCGTCAACAAGGTCGTGCACTTCCGCCCCGCTTGCAATCTCCTGAGCACCAACGAGATGGCGTGCCTATGGGAGAGCAAGATCGGCCGGACACTACCGCGCGTCACGCTCAGCAAGGAGGACCTGCTCGCCATGGCTGCAGGTCTGGGTAACTTTGGCTTTGATGAAACATATCTGATGCATTGTGCTGCCTCACATCATGATTCCTGACTGCAACATATCAAAACTGCAGCGGAGATCATCCCTGCGAGCATAGTTGCTTCGCTGACGCACGACATCTTCATAAACGGCTGCCAGACAAATTACGGGATCGATGGGTCCAGAGACGTCGAGATATCCAGCCTTTACCCTGACATGCCATTCAGGACAATCGACGAATGCTTCGACGACTACCTTCGTGGCCTTGACCTGGAGGAAGAAGCTACCGAGAGCAACAAAAGCAAACCACCGATGGTGGAGATGTTGGCAGTTCATCCCATGTGTGCTTAGATCTAGACGACTACAACTTGGCAGCATTTGCCTCCTCTGTTTTCTTCTACATTGTACGTTTGATTTACCGGTTTTTTGTCCATTCCACATGTTTGCCCACATTCAAGGCATGGCAGTAACACCTGCCAGAAGGAGCGGGCAGGTGAATTTGCATCCTTGTGTTTCTCGAAAATTTGCACCACTAAGTTTCAAGTCAATATGTATGTCCATGATTTTTTTTCTAAAACTTACAAGTACGAGTTTTTGCACGCTTTGAAAATCAGCACCATGAGTACCTGAGACCGGGACAATAGAGCGCTCTCCAAACCCCCTCCCCCTAACCCTAGCCACCGCCCTCCCCATCTCGCCTCCTACCGCCGCCGGATCTCAGCCGGGCAAAGCCCGCGGGAGGATGATGAAGGCGGCAGGGTGTCCCTCCGTTACGGCTCAAAGTTGTGGCTGCGACGGTGGATCTTGAGCGGGCACCTTGGAACGATGTGTGTGTGGCCATGGTGCCTGTCACACAGCGATGTGGCCTCCTCCACCTTTGTCTGTCTTCATCGTCGGTGCAAAGGATTTGGCCAGTGGTGTTGTTGCCTCGCGGCAGCTTCCCGGCAGCGGATCACTTGGCTCATGGGGTGCGGTGGTCCACGGTGAGGAGGAGACGGCTACTGAAGCAGGTGAGGATGCCATCATCGACGGCAACGCCCCTAGGTGTCATTTTCCTTGTTGGAGGCGATGGTGGGGGTGTCTCTCGCTCCATTGTTTCTGAGGGAAACCTCTGATCTGGGGAGGCCACCATTGACGGTGGCGCCTATGGGCGTCGTAGACCTCGTTGGAGGCGTTATGGGGGGCTCCTGGATTGTATGATGGCGACGTCTGCATCATCACCCCTGTGGGGGCATCATCTTTGGAGATTCATATGCTAGACGGACGTGTGGATGGCTTGGTGCCTTGGCGTCGGTCTCCGCGTGTTTCTCGCGTGGAGACCAAGGCGGAGCGGCGTGTCATCTACCATGTACAACGACTAGGCTCGGGCATGGTGCAGCGGAGTCTCGGCGGCTGACATATGACCATTGACACGTGCAGGAAGGAACGATGACAGGAACGATGTGGTGCCTGGCGTTGTGGTGGCGTCGATGGTAGGAAGGATGAAGTTTGTGTGGATATTTACCCCGAAGATTACTTGGAGGTTTGGTGGAGGTGACGGCTTCTGTAGCGTGTGCATGAGGTGCTCGCTAAGAGTCTGCTAGACCAAATGAGCGCTCTCATTTCACTTAGAGATCTATGTGATGTTCTCGGTTTCTAGTTGATGAGAGGTTTTCGCATTTTCCGGGCACAAGGCCTTGTTGGCATGATTTTTACTCATTGTCGGGTGTGTAGGTGTTGCGTGGTGGCTTTGGACTTTTTGATGTATAATCTTTATCAGACCTTTGTTGAATAAAAAAATAAAGAATGATGTATGCATCTATCGGTGTAGAGGCTGCGGTATAGCCTCCATTTCAAAAAAAAGAGTACCTGAGACCATTCACGTATTTACATGTTGACTTGGTATATTCTTTTTTTTTACTTCATTGGCTCTACAGCACTATGTAAAGTCGACCTTATATGGCAATCTGCATGTTGTTTGCATGGATATTATGGATTAAAGTAGCATGAGTAATCCGCTAGTTAGCATGTCTATTTATGTAAGTATAGTCACTAATCCTAATATTCTTAGATTTTGAATAAACCATGATAGTATACCAAACAATCGACACAACTCAAACAAACAACCAATCTAGAACAACATTCAAACAAAGAAGAGTCAAGCTACCGAGCACTACATTCTTGGATATATATACACTAGGTAGGAATGCGCGGCTTGCCGCGCGCTTGCCTGCCTGCGGCAGGCAAGCAGATGTGAATAACTTATAAAAACATACAATAAGAATTAACATCAGTTTGGAAAGTAAAATTTATCTTAAATGCAGATGAGAAATGCAATTGTAGTCAAGATATTTTCACATTAATAGTCAACATCATATTAAGAGAACATAGGCTTGCTTAGCAGTTCATCGAGTTCCCAGTGCGGATACATACATTTGAACATAAGTTAATACACTGCCTTTGCGAAGGCTCTAAAGAAAAAAAATCTAGACACTGGCGTGCGTATGTGACAGTATAGAGAGAACAACATTATTCAGAAGTAGTCGGATGTAGGCACACCCACATGAACAACAATGATGTTGTAAGATATGCCCGCTAAGAAGAGGATACTGGAACGCACAATAAAGCATCTTTCATGTTGTATTTTGTAGATACATCAATGTCGCCAGCTCCCCAGCCTTCAGAAAGGGAGGAATGCTGGTGCAATTAGTCACGTGAATCGCTCCTTATAAAAAAAGAGTCACATAAATCGCAACCTTCTCCTCCTTCATCTTTCAGTCCTCTACTCTCTCGTTCAAGGAAACATGACTAATACTACCAGAGAACTTCCTTGACGGGTTTGCAAAATGAAACTTGGGAGATTATGGCAAGAAATAAACATACGTGAATGATTCCCATAGGGAAATGGAAATGCTCGCCAATGTTACCGGTAGAGGAATATTCATATGATGATCAGGGGAGGCTCCAGAGATTCCTCCTGAGTGCAAAATGCAATTCAAGAAACTAAGCAACAGAGATTACATGACATTCTCAGCACAGCCTATTAAAAATCTTACCACCAACCTGGCTGTTAGTGATTGGACGGATGTATCTCCGAGGGATCTCACCAATGTCGTACACTCGGTGCAATCTGTGTGTGCGACATCAGCAATATTCTGCTTTTGGTCTTCACTGCTAGATGCAGTGTAGTTGAAATCATCGCCATCATCAAGCATCAGTATTGTCGCCTTCCTCCCCACAGATAGCTGGGCATCCTAGAAAGTCACACACAGCTTAGAAAAGACTTAATAAAATGTATTGACACTTGTTGCACACACAGATTAACTTAATGCTTCTAGGAGCTTGCAGTGCAAATTTAGCCCACACCATGTAGTACCTATATGCATGGACATACAGATTAACTCTAAAACACTTCCAGGTGCTTGCAGTACAAATTCAGTCCACACTATGTAGTAGCAGAGGCATATGGCATGGACAACTGAAGTTGCAGACATGAATCATAATATCACCTCATAACATATATATACATGGTGATAGTAAATAACAATCCATATGACATAAAAAACAATACGCCCCTATGCAATACCAGTTTTATAGAAATATTGACAAAGTGAAGGCCTTTGAAGTATTTAGTTACGACAAACAAAAACAACCTAGAAGGTTTCATAGCAGAAACAATCATAATTGAATTTAATTAACAGAAAATTTATTGATATAGATGCTTCAAGAGATACTGTATTTCTTTCAAGTCTAGACTTTCCATAACTGAACTGTGCAACAAAAGAGAGATGAAAATGGCATTCTTATCTGTTGGAAACAGAAACTCAACAGACACTCAATTATCAAAAGCGCCAATCTAAATAGAAAAGAGGAACGAAATTGATCACTGTAATCAAACGGAAGTAATTTATGAAGGTGATATATCTGGGTGCACGTAATCTGATTTGAAGAGACAGGTACCTAGAACTGTTTTCTTGGGGCTATGGCAGATGTTTGTAGCCCGGGTAATCTCTGTAGAAACCTTATCGCCTGCACTGGCAAACATCAAGTAGTCCTTTTCGCTTGTTGTGTTTCTATTCACTGTCCAGGACATATGTATTCTTGCATCACCTGAGTCTATCAAATAAACCTAGAGCAGTGTACATGTAAATAAGAAAGAGTTGCATAGAAAAACTAAGAACTATTTGATAAGACTACTTGTGAGGAATGCAAGATGAGAATCAGAGCAAAACAACATCAACCATGACTCATGAACCATATGTCTATACTGCATAATATGATTTCGGCATTACACTGGTAAACACTGGCTATGGATTATTATAGGAGTACCTATCTCCATCGGCTTTGCTTGGAGGAGCAGCAACTCCAGCGGCAGCCACCAGAGGGGCACGACCTGGGAGCGATGCAGAAGGGTGTGGCACATGACCAAGCAGAGGAGGCTCAGGAAGACATATCCGCCATCCATTTCCTTTATTAGGATTTCAACCAGATATGAAAATCCCTTTGAGCACACACATCATCCATCTAGAAAAAACAAGTGAAACCCGGTTACCTACAAGGACGACGGATAATCAGAGTCACCTTATCATATTATATCATGGCATCAAGATAGTCACCATGGAGGGAGGACTGTGTATGAGTTTTTATGGGCACAAAAGAGATCTCACCTTATCATATGCTAGATGCTAGAAAGTCTACCATTGCAAGGTAATTTCCATCTCAGATATGCAGCCACCTCGTGCATAACAAGCATCGAGATTCATTTTTTGGGATGCAATCAAGACTAATATGTCAGAGAAAATTTAGGTTCACTAAATACATCAGATTAAAAGAACTTGTAACTAAATGCACAAAAAGATAGAACTATACTTACTAACAATTTATGGAGGGAACATCCCCCAAAAAAAAGTGAGAAATCAGGGATAAGAAGGTTGCATACCCACCACGGGGCATGGACGGGAGATTAAGAAAAAGTGGAAGAAAACAATGGGTTGGCGGTGCGGTGGCGCCCTCCCGTTTTTCTTCCCACAGACCGGCGACAAAAGGGGAGGCGATCTGTGGAGACATGGTGGAGTTGCACACCATCTGGTACCACCTCCTTCACCTATAGCCGCATCCACAACCTGGGCAACACCTATAGTTTTGGAGATTTGGAGTGAGATGCTAATCTGCATCAAGCTTAATGACCGAGAAAGATAAATTTAATTCTCTATGCACTGGTTGTTCCACCATGAGACACAAAAAATTCAGTACAGAACCTGCTAATGCACAATGAAAATAAGTTAAGTTCCTGCAACATTGCTTTTTATCACACCCTCTAGCATTGTTTACATCTAGTATTTTACTTTTCACTCCAGTTTGGGGAAAAATTTCATAAGAAATAACTAAGTAACTAACATCTAGTCACTATAAGCTGTAAACTGAGTACTGAACAGGAATTTCACATGATCTGATGGAATTTTTTGTCTCCGTATTAGGCCAAAAATTGAAAATTCTTAATAATCCTTTGATACACTGCACCTTCTCATTATCCTGCCAACAACCATGAAATAGAAATAACAAAACAGAACATATTATGGCATTTGTATGTGCTACATGGAGAAGTTGCAAGGGACGTACATATAGATATGGTGGAAGCGACATTTTACCTTCTGAATTAGCACTTTTGGTCTCCTATGTTGCTCATGTTGCCGTGCCTTGAGCAGTATTGATCCTCGAGCATTTACACAAACAAGTGATGTGCATACCTGCAACCTCAAAGTCAGAACATAAATTTGAGAGAAAAATATGCACAACTGAAACTAACTTTGTACGACTACTCTACAGTCTAATGCACTTGAATCAATTAGAGACTCAAAAGAAGGAGCTCACCTGAGCCTTGGAAATGTTTGCTTCAGCTATGGAGCGTCTGTACACACAGTAGCTGTGGCCATGTATATTAAAGTACTAACAATGTGTTGAGGAAAGCAGACTCTGGCTACAAATCTATAAACTGCCTATGAACAGGAATTTCACATGATCTGAAGATTTTTTTGTCTCCGTATTAGGCCAAAACTGGAAATTCTCAATCATTCTTTGATAGTCTTCAAAGTCAATGGCTGCTGAGGGAGGAGAATATGGGGAAGGACGTGAGAGAGCACTGCTGCTAGTCTACGACCTGAACTGCAGAGCAAGCTAATCTTAGATTGAGGCCAGAGAGAGAGAGAGGAGAGGAGAGGGAGAGACGAACCTGGCCAGTAGGTGTTCATCACGCTGCTTTTGAGGACGAGGGTGCCGTCTCGCTCAGCACAGCGCCCCGACGAGGGGAAACCGCTCCTGGCTGCCGCGAGTCTGGCCACCGCACCAGCGCTTCAGATCGGGATCGAGGTACACGAGGGGGCAGCCGTGCTCGCTCCTCCACCTCTCTGGTGGTCGATGTGCTCAGAGGAGGCCGCCATCTCCCTACTTGCCGGCCTGCTACTCGGCCCGTAGCAGTGATGCACGATGTGGAGAGCCATGGCGGCGGCTAGGGTTTCCTGGGGAGTAGGAGAAAGGGGGAGAAGAGGAAGCAGGATTGGATTGCATCTGGGGCCGGCCCTAGGCCTCTCTCCATAGCCAAGCCAGTACACCGTCGATGACCGGAGAGTCCCGTACCCGCCGGCGATTCGCACGCCGCCACGGACCGCCTGCCCCGTCCTCTCCACAGTGGAGGTGAAGAAAATGGGATATGAAAAGACGATTTTACCCCTCACTAACGTGCAGAACCACCTCCCAGCCACCGCGCGAAAACGAACGGCGCGGACCATATGAGCAGTGCCTCGCATGCCATCGGACGGCCAGGATCACTCGATCGGAAAAACGGACGATGCAGGCTTGGACACGTCGGCCGGAAGAACGGCCAGGATTCACATGGCCTGAGAGCTATGGATGCCTCGCGGCTATATTTTGAAGGATAGGACTAATTTTCTTCAGTGGTACATCACGTATAGGCCGAGGGTCCAAGCTCCACAGATGCTAAGAGGTGTTGGAGGGTTATGCGACAACAACAACCACTTCTAATCAAATGAGACATGTTGAAAAAGCAATTTGTCGGTCAACTTTCCCTATTATCTATAAGATTCATCCAATCGCTCCTCAATTCTGTGCAATGCATGTGTTGTATTCCATACTAAATAATCAAATCTATGCCTCCTACGTACATTTAATAAGTTATTACAATACATCAAGTGGTATTATAGGGAAAAATAAGTTAATCCAAATTATGAGGATGGCAAGAAATTATTAGCACGAGTAAGTGTGTGCAATGATATTAATATACATATCATTTACCATTTATATTTGGCGTAGTTTGTAATCCTAGTTGGGAATAAATATTTTCTGATTTATGGTTGGTTTTATCTTGGTTTCTTGTTGGTTTACACTTTTTCCTATGCTCCTACCTAATAGTGTTGCTATATTGTAATAAAACATTATAATCTAGATATCTTTTTAGATTCCGACTACTAATTTACAAGAATAATATGTGTTCTTGGTGTCCTCGAGTGTGCTTGCGAGTGATTCCTCGACTAATGGCAAAATTGTTTTTTCTCTACTTTGTGTCATGTCCTTTTTGCATAATGTATTGTATTGTGGTATACTTGTCCCTTGCTTTGATCTTAATCTAATGCAATTATTATAAACCATCCTATTCTCCTAGAATGATGACTTAGACATCTTGAAACAAAAATAGGGTGTAGTATAAGGAGCAACATTTGAGTTTTTTTAAGTTTAACAATTTAAGAAAATATATAATATGTCAATTTGTGATCTTCCAAGCACGCAACACAAACTATTATTATAACTTACATAATATCCTTATAATTTTCTATTTATGTAATCAGTTGGTTGTTGAGCCAATAGATATTCTTGACATCAAAATACTCAAAATAAAACATAAATGGTTGACTTTGGTTGTATTTCATAAGCATACACTACTTTATTGAACCGTAAGCACTATTTTGCACATGTTTTTGTGTGGATACTCAACATATCTTGCTTTTACTAGAACAGTCTCTTGATTGGATTTCTGTGAGAAGATAGCAAACCGATACTTTGGAGAACATGAGATTGTAAATGAAACAGTCACCTCTTATATGGTGCAGCTCATGGCCATGTGAGGCTTGCTACTTGTGATGATCTTAGTCATGCCGTGTCATAAATCCTAGAAGGTTCACTATAAATATCTACACATTAAAAAAATCCATTTACATGATTAGCTGGTACTTGTATTGCATGAGACTAGATGTAGTAACATGTATTTATACCGCACACCTATTGTGGTCAAGATACATATGGTATATAAAAAAGATGGATTGTCTTAAAGGAGGGTGTAATTTAAAATTTAACACATGGACCAACTACAAAGGCACACCCTGCCGGTAACATTTACATGATAAAAGTTTGTTTTAAAAAGGAATCTGGTAATCGAACCCCAACTAAGATAGTTGTTCCCCTGATGCATATGCATAACATCCTTATGAGCAGTTAGCATATGCTCACTAGTCGAGCAATTCCCTGATGCATATGTATCCAATTAATTTTGGCGTCAATTGACCAATACATATCCACCCTGAAATCACTCTTAGAACAATAATTCCAGAACATTGGATATTTGGATGTATGACTATATATAAACCATCTGGACATCGTCCCAAAGGAATTAGCAGCAAAAATAGCAACGGGTTGTTGTGGACTTGAGGGATCAGCATTGCCTCCTATGTGTGACGTGTAAGCTCCCATGTGCTTTTCATACCACTGACGTGTTCAACATATTTGATTGCATCAAAAATTGGATGAGGTGTACCGTCTACGTGATAAAATCACAGCTTGGAGTTGTGTTGTGTTCAGGGCTTCGGTGGTCTCAGTGATTAGAAACTGGAAAGAACATTCGTGTTGTTTTTTCAAAAAAAAAAAACCAAAAGATTTTACGTTTCTTTTCATTGCATAGAAGAGGTTTGTTATAAGCCTCTGATGAGGAGGTGGATTACAGTTTAGTTACAGAGCTTCCCAGGCACGGCGTCCATTGGCCACAGCCCTTGCCCACAATGCTGCTTCTTTGCCGATATGTGAGAGCAGATGCGTGATAGAGGGGCTCTTGCGCATTGGCTTTGGTGTGGCGCGCTTGGCGGTCAGCCACCAGTCATCTAGGGCAGCGTCTTAATCTGCGACGCAGCTTCGGTGACTTAGCCAAGTAAGACTCTCAGCGCCTTACATCAGAATCCACCATTCAATCTGGATCGGATGGCTAAGAATGACTCTATGCAAAATATGCTAGCTCTTACATCAAATATTTTTATTCACAAACCGTATGTCCAAATGGATTGAAACTTTCTCGGATTAAATCTTTGAATGAAAACGACGTGCTGTAATTTTTTCAATTTTTTTCAGAAAGTTTGAATTTCGTGTTCAAATTTCGAACGTTTTTATCCATCCGATCTAGATTGGATGGTGGATGAGGGGTAAGGCGCCGTAAGCCTTAGCTTCAGTAAGGCACTGAAGCTACGTCCCTTAATCTGGGGGTATTCCTGCGTTTGGCACCAGACTTTATGCAGAAAGTGGTCAAAGAGACCTAAGCGAACAAAGAAAGAGGCAAAACATAATCGTCAATGCCAAATGAAATTGCTACAAACTTCACCCACTGCAGCCGCTTTCCAATGGACATTGCAAAATAAGACCAAAGACGGAGCTCATTTAGACGTGGATCGCTAATGGGCAACAAGTACTCACTCAATCCACGCTTGCGTTGCTGTGTAAATGGAGAACCATTTTATCCGATGCTCGCAACGATAGATATTTTTTAAAATGGACGCAAGGGTTTACATAGAGTAATTTACGACTTGCTTTCTTTGGATGGTAAAATATTGTACTCCCTCCGTTGCATAAAACATGTCACAAAAATAGATATATCTACAACTATAATATGTCTAGATACATCTATATTTGCTCCATGCCACTAGGGTTGGCATGCAATTAGTTACGAGGTCAAAATACATATGTGGCGGATAATCCATTCGCGTCAGGCGTATGGATTTTGCTGGGTTTGGTTCTATGATTAGAGTTTGAAAAAAAACTTACTGATACACGCCTTCATTTTTTTTTCAACACATAGTTGCGCAGGTTCTATTGCAAATAATTGGGGGCATGTTTTGGTGTTGTTTCAATACAGAGCTCAATTAACAAACTGAAACAGAAAAGACTTTTGTGGACAAGAAGCTACTGATTGCTGAATCTTCAGAATGGACCTGTGAGGCTGGGAGCGTAAGTAAAAAAGTACTCTCACATGGTAATCAACAGTTGGACACTGAAAACATGGCGCATAGCACAAGCCATAAAAGTTATGGATATTTCAAGTAACACAAGCATTCTTAAACATCCGTCAGTACTTTACAGGCAAGGTCATGTTAGAAAGGGTGAATCTTCACCTGCAACCACATCATCGTCTCAGTATCAAACAGCTTTGAATCGGTTCATATCCTAGTCAATTTAGTGTACATATGTTGTCTAAGAGGGCTACCATTTTACACCCTTTGTTCCCAGGAAGCCATTGGCGCTCCACGGTTGAAGAAAATCCACAGCTCCAGTATGAGCATCCATTTCATTGACGTTTCAGATATCTAACAAAAAAATGATGCTAAAACTGATAATAGACAGCCATATGTACCTCACGCAACCACATCCACATAGGCCCCAGCATTTTGGCATTAGTTGGGTGCACCATCAGGCTGTTGGGGGTTGTCTGCCACCACTTGACGCCTCTGACGCTCTCGCAAGTATAGGACAGTTACAAGGCAAGCAAAGAGAGTCAATATTGTGGCGTTCCCTTCATCCATCAGGACATCCTCAACCCATTCCTCAACTACAGGAAAGATCTCCGGCAGTGAATCAATGAAATGAACCTGAAATTAAGAAAGATTTAGCAACACCCTGAAAGGAGCAAAACAGTTGTGTTGACAGCAAAGCATGACTGCAATACTCGATATGACAAGACCATGATTATAATGCAAATGCAGAGTAAAAACAAAAGCAAACATCAATTATCAGGTGACTAGGAATAAAATAGACAGTGAACTGGCAATACGCACTGTTATACTTGAAAGAAACTTTAGGTATCAGCACTGAGAGAACTAGAGGTGGTAGCAAGATCATAAGCACAACTACTAAAACACTTACCTTTTTCCGAACTGTTTTTTTGTCTTAAAGATGGTATTTCACAACTCAAAATAGCTTACATATGGGAGATGCTAAGGTTCATTGCATATCAGCAACCAATAAGAGCTTGCTAAGAATCAGAACGATGATGAGTGCCAAAGGCCCAGTGAGAAGTGAACTAGGAAAAACATTTCCAAATAATATATGCATAAATGGAAACAAAAATTACCAAATAACGAAGACGATTGGAAGTAAATATAAAAGTGAACTATAAAATACTTCACTTTTGTTGAATGGATCTACACACTGATATAAACAGATAAAATAAAGTCTTACCACAAAACTGTCAGCGTAATTCTTCCGTATCCATAGACTAGTTAGTGCGAGCATGACAGGAAACTTGGCGGCTGAGTCCACCTCAACAGCCTGATCATAGTATCTTTTTGCCAAGTGCAAATCAAGGGGAAGTCCATGACCATGTTCATGCATGTACCCAAGGTTGAACATGGCCTGTGCATTAGATTGTGATTGTGCATGCATGTACGCCTCTGCTGCACGCTCATAGTCTCTCCCTACACCCTGTAAATGGGACAGATTCCATAATGTGATTTCAGCAATAATACTATGACAGTCTCCAGAGAGCGCACAGTACCCTAGTATTTCTGAGAGAGACAAATTTAGTAGTAGCACAAACAAGACTCTGCAACTAAGTGGCGGCTACAACTAATTGTCAAAAGACTATCGAGAGTTTTCATGTTCAAAAATTTGGAAGCAATGTTTTACTTGGCAATCCAAATAGTGATCTTGGAGAGATTGCCTCATAAAGCATGACAGCTGGTTTAACTCAAAAGACATTTCATACAGATACATAACTTCAGAGACAACACTTATATTGGATGCAAAAAGATGGCTTGTATTGGTGCTGACTGAATTCCATATTACTTATAAATTTCAGAAGACAAAACTAAGAGGAAAACAAAAAATGAGGACCATGCCTCCAACAAAAAATATTAGTTTCCCTAAACCATATGGTGCTTGATACAAGTTTGTCAAGTATTTTAGCAGAAGCCTGTGATCATCTAAGAAGTTCCAAGAGAATGCTTCAGAAATGTGGTATAGCAGCTCAGAGGATAATTACACATACCCGGCCATAGTAGTAGGCATCACCAATCAACAAAGCAGCATGTTCATTACCCTGCTCAGATGCTTGCCACCACAAAGCATGTGCACGGAGATGTCTTTCCGTATCGGTACAGAAGCCAGACTCTCCCATGCAAATATGTTCCTCGCCATACCTATCAAGAATCCATGCGGCATTGCTTTGGGCAACCTCATACCCAAGATCTGCCATTCTAGAATACAAGAGCAATGCTTTCCCTATGTCACCTTTTAAATAAGATTCAAGAGCCCATCTAGACAGCGAGCTCCAGGGCCCCCTCTCAGCAACAGACTTGTACAGAACTGTTGCCTGAAACAAGAAAGACTAATGATTCAGTTCACTGGGAATATCACTTCAATCAATTTATGTATCTATTTCAGCTCCAAACGATTCATATCTCTATTTGTATCATAATAAAATTAATATTACTCAAACAAATCAACAAAAATATTATAGCATAATGTCCCCTGCAGTTCAACTTTTTAGATCTAATCACAATGGGAACAAGAGCTTGATCTGCAAGAACAGAGCATTTTCTCTTCAATCTTAAAACTGGAAATATATACTTCAGTATTGCATGTCATTTCTTTAGTTAGTAGAGCCCATTCAATTACAAACATAAAGGTGACAAAGGCCAAATGCACTCCAAATCTAAAGATTGTAGGCGCAGTTACATGTGCATGTGACACCTTTTTTCAGACAGGGAACTGCTGCTGCTGCTCCACAGCATCTGCTATTGCAGAGTACAACTGCAGACATGCAGTATTCTAGTCTAGCAGAAAGTTATATCACGCAGCATACGGTGACACTTCCATACAAACATTTTTCTTATGAGTCCTCGATTACATAGCATTTACATTAAGATTTATAACACACTATGCTATTAAAGGGGAAAGTGCATACAAGTTGCAAATCAGATGCTTTGCACGGATAAGGAAAGGAGTAAATACAGTTACTATTTTTCATTTTTCTTGGAGGAAGACAATTGAATAATTGAACTGGTGGTAGATGATTTTTTATTTTTTTTCTTGCAAAGGGTTTTTGTGTTTTGAAATCATTTAATTCTGTAAGGCAAGTATGGGCTCCGAAATTTGAATGTTTCACATTAAGCTTGATTCTTTAAATTTGAAGCTTTTTTCCAAATATACGAAGACTGTTATGCTCGATGTACTGTCGAACACTTTGTAAACATTGTGCATGAAATTAACTAGAAGAAAACAATTCATGTGGATGCATGGAAGTTGTAGCCCCAGTTGTCAAATCAGTCAAGGAAGTTTCAGAAAATATATGATACCGGATGTGAAATACTCAGAATATAATTGGAAATTAAAATTCAAAAGTTGACTTCCACTACCGGTTTTTTAAAAGTATACTAAGGGACAAGCACCAGTCTACTCATGTGCAACTTAGGTAATATGCTGATTTAATTACACATAAATCATAGAAGCATCACATCCTAATCCTAATAGTCTAATAAACTGATGATAATCTGATCAATATGCTCATTGAAGCATACTATATACTTGTGACGATCGACAATTTAATTAGACAATTGACACAACAGGATAATTGTCATTACCATATGGAGGTTCCTCTTAAGACCAATGCCTTTTTGGAATAGCTTTGCCACTTGATAAATAGCTTTTGGTTGCCCAGCATTTACTGCCCGAAGAAAATTATTGCATGCTTGCATCACATCCCTCTTTACACCAATACCCTTTAGATACAACACCCCAAGGTTGTAATAACCCCCATGCTCCTTATTCTCAGCTGCAATTTCAAAATATTCCTTTGCCTACAAGAAGAAAGTAAAATAATCATGTAAGTTCCTCTAGCTCATGAGTACAACAACTATTGCGATACAGAACTGAGTATTGTCAAAAACAAGCAAGAAAACAAAACATCTAATTTTACAACTTCTTCTGCTAATAGCCAAGTGGGTAAAACAAAGTGAAATTTTCATAGGCCTTAGTATTTATTAACTGATCCACAGAAGAACTGAATACCATTTGTTACACGAATCTCCAACAGCAATTAGATGTGTCACAAGACCATCTTTAATAAAGCCTAATGAACGTGGGTCTACTGGTTACTGTTCAAAAGATGGCACTCATAATTTCCATCACTTTGAAAATTGATGTGAATGTGATACCAAATCATTGTCTTAGCTTTACTCGTAGTTGCCTCCTTAATTAGGTTCGCTAAGACGCTAACATACTAGTTGTCGACCAGAATCAGTTACCAGTAACAAAAATAGCAGAAGTAAACTATTTAGGCGTTAGAACCTACTTAAAACATGCAACTGTATTCCAAACTCTAATACATAATAATAAGACTTACTTTTGTCACGTTTTTTTGCTCCACTCCATAGCCTTTCACATAAAGATAACCAAGTCCATTGTAAGCAGAGTACTGTTGCTGCTTTGCTGCAAGTATCAACCAATTGTATGCTTCGGTGTAGTTTCTTTCCACTCCAGCACCTCTAGCATACATTTCCCCCAGAAGCTCCATAGCACGTGTATCACCTTTGTCAACAGCCTTAGAGAACCAATGATATGATTTGCCATAATCACGTCTGAGTCCTCGTAGGCCATAGTAATACAGAAGCCCTAACTTGTACATTGCAGCAGCATTGCCTCGCTGTGCCTGGTACTCTGTGATTTGAAAATCTTCATCATCCTCACCACGGGACTTCCTCAAGGCCTCCTTGTTTTCTTCAGTTCCACTGTGTAGCCGGACTGGTTCAATCACTGGTGGCTCCTTGGAGATTAAGGAGCTTGTCAGAGCTGCCTCCGCAAGTTCAGCATATAACGTGACGGCCTCTTCATACATCTGCAAAAGCAAATCGTTCAAGTTGCCAAATAATCGAATGTTTGCAATAGCACTCAGCCAAACATAACAATCTTCCAGGCAATCTGAACAGAGCCATGTCACAATAATTGGCATGATATACATATAACTGATAGACTGGAACCGCAGCAACAAACAAAGCTTAACTTTCTTAATATTGGCAGCTGCTAGTATGTAACAGATCGTTGGCGTGTGAGCCTTAATTGCACTAGAGGACTTTCCGAGCAGTTGAAGGAACTACACAATCGACCCAAGAGTTATAATCAGCCCTAAAGAAATCTGGCTCCATCACTACAACTCTTTCGAAGATGATTAAACATCATATGTGTATGAATTTTGCTTCAACATTTGAGAAAAAATTTACCACTTAAATTAATAGACCTGGCAAAAACTATTTTATGAAGACTCGTCAATGCAAGGAAGCTAGCTAACTTAATAAAAATCAATCAGCCATGGACTCCCCATAAGAATGTGTAAATCGCACAAGCGAACAACTGAACTGAATCACCTCACCTCCTGGCGGAAATAGGAGTAGGCGAGCGCCATCTTAGACTGGAGATCCCCCGCGTCGGCGGCGAATTTGTGCAGCAGGAACGCGCGCGAGCGGGACACCGGGCGCGTCATACCGGCCCCGGTGAGGAACGCCAGCGCCGACTGCGCGCCGGGGTGTCCCCCCGCGGCCGCAGCCTCGATCTGCGCGGACGCGGTAGAGAAAGCGGCCTCGTCCCCAGTGGAGGCCGCGGAGATCATCGCGCGGGCGCCCGCGACGAAGAGCGCATCGGAGGGCGAGTCCGGCTCATCGTCGGACGGGGAGGTGGTGGTGGCGGGGTCGAGGAGGGGTACCCAGGATGACGGGGAGAGGAGGGGGTCGGCGGCGGGGGAGTCGTCGGCGAAGTCGTCCCAGTCGTCGCCATCGCCGTCGGCGGAGGGCAGCGAGGGGTGCCCGCCCGAGCCCGAGGGATCCTTCAGGAAGTCGTCGGTGGAGAGGACAAGGACGAAGGGACGTACAGCTGCGGCGCGAGGGAGTAGGGCGGCGAAGGTGACGACGGCGAGTAGGAGGAGGCGGCGGTGGAGCGCGCCGGCCATCGGAGAAGAAACCAGACGAGATCCCCGGTGCTACAGTGACTTGGGAATTTAGGAGATGGTAACCATAGGACTGACAGGTGGGGGCGTCCAACCACGGCGCGTCACGTTTTTGGCGGTGACGTGGAGATTGAGGACATGGTGTCGACGTGTCCCCCGCGACGTGATTGGCTGGGGGTTCGTTTGCAACGCTATCGCGACATTTCGCATTTAAGTTTTCCTTTCACAAAAAATCAAGCTAGCAAGTACTCACCCCGTTTCAAAATATAAAATATTTTAGCTTTGTGAAGCAAATGTATCTAGATATGTTTTAGTGTGTAGGTTCACTCGAATACACACACTAAAACATGTCTAGATACATTTGCTTCACAAACCTAAAACATCTTATATTTTGAAACGGAGGGAGTAGCAACCACTCCTCCGTTTTATTTTCCTCATGGTTTTAGTCACAAGAAAAATATCAGCATTCATTATATCAAATACATATAATATAAAAATATATTTTACAAAGAATCTAATACAGTAAATTTTATACTATAGATATTAATAATTTTTAGATATTATGAAATTTTACATTGACTAAACCCAGAACACGAAGTAATTATGAATGGAGAGAGTACTATAGTGTGTCTAACTATGTGAAGGTGGCCATAAAAAAACTATGTGAAGTTGTCTCCTTGAAAAATGTTTTCCGCTCTTAACAGCACATGCTCTCCTATCATTTGGAGACACCACAAATATCTCGAAAGTTATGAATATATATTATCAAGATGTACATAATACAAAAAATGCAAAATATATATCTTACCTGAAAATTTACATTTGAACCTGAACTTATATGCTCTTGCTGCAATTATGAATCGAATAAGATGGCAACCAAAATCAGAAAAATCTGATTTTTTTTAACAACAAACATGCGAATGTCCTCTAACTGTAGGCCACATTTTGCATAGAAATGACATGTGTGGTGGCCCATGAAAAAATTGGTTCTATTTAGAGCATTTAGATTTGTTGATTACAAAAAATAGACTTATTCTTTTTTGCATAGACCACCACAGCAACCAGACTTGTCTTTTTTTTGCACAGACCATTATATGTAACCTTTCTTAGAGAATAGTGGTGTGCTATTAGAACTCATGTTCATGTCCATGTTTAATTTCAAATTGCTTGATTTTATTTGCCTTTTTTACATTTAGCAGGAGCAAATAATATTGTACATGTTTATGGAAATCATCTTTATGTATATGTACAAAAAATCAGGGATAACTTTAAATATGATTTTTTTTATTTTAAAAATAAACAACTACATGTAACTGCGAAATGCCCACAATCTGGATGTTTGCACCCTTCAGTTTAGGTAAATTGAATAATGTGTTCTAAATTTTCATCCAAGCGTGTTCATATGGTAGCACATTTTGTATCCGCAATCTTTTGTGAGAAATAATATAAATCGTGTCCTTCACAAAAAAAATACAAGTATGAGATGGTTAGAATAGCACATTTTGTTTGTTTTCGACATGACACGTGAATGCAAATATTTGCACCAACAAGGAAGGCAGAATTACAATTCTGTCGTGCGATTTGACAACTTTAGGATTCAAGTTTAGTGGACCGATTACATGATTCTAGTTAGTTGATATGTTGAAGTGTATAAGAGAGTTGCACTAGATCTTTCCATCAATTTGAACTTTTGGTTGTGTTTAGGTCCCTAGTTGCGTTGGCCTCTGCATGAGGTTGTCATGGTATCAGAGACCAAGGTCTCAAATTTGAGTTGTAGCTTTCATAATTTATCGTAAAAAAATTGTTGTTGTCTCTCGGTATCCACATATAGGCCTTTGGAGCCATATATACTTCAGAGTCATACATCTGAATCTTTATAAGTGTTGACTTGTCTTATCCGTCACATGTGAGTCTATATATGTGTTGACTTATCTTCTCCGTCACATGTAAATAAGGTGGTCAAGTGTACAAGTAAATTGCAATTGCCATTTTTCATCCGTTCGGACTTTGATTTGCGTTACCTAGTGCATGAAGCATGACTGCGACGCTATGAATCTCACAATTATGATCCAACGATTTGTGATCCCCCATAGGGGTTACAATCCGATTCAAAATCGCAGTTTTGGTGACGCCCAGACTTTCAAACTGAAGTATTGCACCATGTACGCATCCGGTTTTAATTAAAAAAATAGCCATATATATTCATTTTTAATCTAAATCCATGTATGGCCTCCTACATTCTCCACAAAAGAAAATAACAAACAGGAGAGGCTTTTTGGCTCTAGGGTGCAAATTCTCCCTTTATTTTAAATGCAATTTAAATATATTTTGAATTGTTAAAAAAATGGAAAAAAGTTGCATGTACATCTTTACAATCTATGCGTGAGCCAAGTTGTTTCACAAAAATAAGGGTTTACACGAGACTTTTTTGTCTTTTTTACTCACAAGACTACAAATATCGATTCATCACGAAACTTGGTCATGCATACGTAGAATGTCGAGATGTACAAGCGAATTTTTTTTTTGAATTTTTTTCACATTCTCAAATATGTTTTTTAATAAAGGGAGCATGTGCACCCTAGATCAAATGTGCATTTCCCATAACAAAAGACCAACAGTGTGATATAAGTATATTGGTTGATATCTATGCCAGCTGGCTCATTCAAAATTTCGAATTTCGCCTAGACCTGCGTCAGTCTCCGTGTTCCTGGTCAGCTGCACACCCATATATTAACTGTTGGGAACAAATTAAACAAACCAATTCGAGCTGCAAATCCCCAGTTCATACGAACACCATGATTTACCTACCACTCTCATACAGATTTTTTTACAAATGTAACCCTTTGCCGAATGTAATTATTAAAAATAACCCCCTCTAAAAGTTATTGACAAAACTGGCCTGGCGGGAAGTGGAGAAAGCGACACGTGTCTTCCCGCCAATCCAGGTGGCGGGAAGTAACCTTCCGCCAACCCAGCTGGCGGAAAGTCGCTTGCCGCTGAGCCGGCTGTGGTTGTGATTTTGCCACGTGTCGATGCAAGAGACTTCCCGCCACCTGAGTTGGCGGGAAGTACTTCCCGCCATCTGCGTTGGCGGGAAGTGACACGTGTCGTTTTCTCCACTTCCCGCCAGGCCAGTTTTGTCAATAACTTTTAGAGGGGATCATTTTTGATAATTACATTCGGCAGAGGGTTACATTTGTAAAAAAATCCTCTCATACATAACACATGAGCCTCTTGTATGCCTGTTTGGTTGTATCATGTTGACAACTTAACATAAGGGTATCATAACGAACCGAGCGTACACTGTCACACAAAAGTCACTGATCAAGTTCCACAACACTTTATTTGTGTTTCCCCGTGCACACGCATAGCATTCTAACACAGCTGCGGCCCAGCTTCAGTTTGCATTGACGGCCATCTTCATCCCCAGTCCGCAGTGGCCGCTGAGGCCGCAGATGAAGTAGCTCGTCCCGGCGCCGAGCGTGACGCGGTCGCTCCCTGAGCTGTACGTCGCACCGGAGCCCCGGCAGCTGTTGTAGCCGCCGGCGTCCACCGCCACCACGTTGTGCGCCTCCCGGTTGTAGTTGAACACTGCGCCCAAAACCAAAGCAACATATTTAAGTTATAGACCATAACAGCCGATGCATGAAGCGAGGTAACGCGGAGGAGCAATTGACTGCGCTGTCTGACTGACGGATTCGCCACTCACCGAGTACATCGCCGGCGCGGAAGTTCTTGCCGCTGGACCAGCTGTCCGCGGCGAACGACCAGTCGACGTTGTAGGTGGCGGCGCTGGCCATGTCGGCGCCGAGGAGGAGGCACACGACGAGCAGGCCAAGGGCGAGGCCCTGCGTCGCACTGCCTCTTCCCTGAGCCATAGCCATCACAAAAACCAAGATCTTTGTGTGGCAGCTTCTTCGTGACCGCCTCCCTTCGGGGGTCGAGGTCCTTAAGCGGCTTGGGCCTGGCAATGGCCTGTGCCCTCTGTATGATGTCCCCGAGACAACGCACCATATTATGTTTGCTTGTTCCGCTGCTCGCTTCCTTTGGAGCTTTGTTGCTGAGGCGTTAGGGCCTGAGTGGCAGGCCCTAGACCTTGGGGAGTTCCTGGAAGTGCATGCGAACCGTCCCGGTAAGAGGAGGCGCCTCTTCTGGTTAGTGTTTGCATCAATGACCTGGACCTTATGGACTACCCGTAATGCGATGGTTATTGAGCGTATCTTCCTACGGCGGGCATCTGACTCTATTTTCAAATTTTTGGCCTTTATGCAGCAGTGGTACCCACTATGTAGGCAGCGGGACAAGGAGCGGCTGGACAGCATGCTGGAAGATCTTCTTATGGCGGCTCGCCATACATCTTTGCAGTCCGGCCGCTGACGTGCTCTCGCGCTTCGTGCTAGAGCTGTATCTGCTTTCTTTTCGGTTTGGGCATATCCTGTGCTGTTGCCCCAGCAGACTTTTTCTTTTCGGTTGTCTTTCTTACTTGGCTCTTGAACTCGTTGTATGGTGGTTGTTGCTTTATTTATAAAGCGGGGCGAAAGCCTGTTTCGAGGAGAGAGAGCAGAGTGACTGTCAATTTTAGTTCCGTTGGGTTTTGCTGTGGACACAACACAGAGAGCAGATCGGCATTTATAGAGGCGGAAAGGGCAAACCTGGATCCAATCACAAGTCCAGAGACGGTAGTACATTACTGTTGTTGTAGTGTTGTACCGAAGATGGAGTAGTACTTGTACCAAATGCCGTAGGTACTAGTGCACGTTAGCTCTGAAACTTCAGAATCTTTCTCATATACCACAATTTTCTGGGCGGCTACTAGACGTAATCGTTCACTTTTAGCAAAATTGCCGTGTCTGGGTATTTTTTTTGAACAAGGGAGGGGTCTCGAAGGACCGTGACAGCTGCATTTCATTCATATAGCGTAGGTATATTTTATGGATAGGCCCCTGAGGGAAAAAGAAAATACAGCATTGGCATGCACATTTGCACAAAGGACCTCCATAGTATAGTGAGAAACATGATCGAGTCCTCGGTCCTCTCCACCAACGATGAGCTCCCATCGTCGGCCTTCTTGACCCCGGCAGGGACAAACCACTTGCTGGCAGGAAGGAGTAGATTCGACAAGAAGCTCACGCAAGGGCCTCCCAATTCGAGGTTGAACAGAAAGTCATCTTGAAGATGGCGTCTGAAAGCGTCGCTCTTACGACAGTAGGTCGCGGAGATGATGCGCTCGATTTTGCAGCAGAACCCTAGCTCGCCCTCTTGAAGATGCAGAGGAGGACTTGCAGCTTTTCTTCCTTTCCTCGTCGTGCTGCCGGTCAGAGGATACAATGCCGCCCGCCACACCCACATATCAAGACATCAATGCTTATTTGGGGGACTCACCTCCGAGGTGGGAACCTCCTCTTCCTCCATGGAAGATAGACTGAGCATATCTTTAGTGACCACGTGGCGTCGTGCCAGAGCACCACAACGGGAATGCACCCCAGCCGCATCCTGCTCCCCACACACTCCCCTCGACTCCACGGCCGCCTGGAAGAAGTGGAAGGAGCACAATAGTGGCGACAAAGAGGAAGGCATCGACAATCCCATAAAAGGCCTTATTTGTGGAGATCCTGGCCCACTAGAGCTTGATGGGGGAACAGATCTCGTGTTGGATGCACCTGCTCCGACCCACAAACGCCGATGCCCTACTTCAAAACGCCGACATAGCGCCTCTACTCCTAGATCTAGTATATACAGGCCAGCAACCTCTCCCCCTCTCACTCCGGCCGACAAGCCGCCGAACAAAGAGGGGAGAGGCCCGAAGACAGAGAGAAGACTCTCAAACCCTAGAAGGGTCGGGAGGCTGGAGCTGGACCCGTTGGTCATATGTCTTGATGCCATGAGAAAGTAACAAGAGTGCACACATGACACACCAAAGCTGTTATTTTTTAACATTTGGAGCTCGATTCGAAGTCGGGACCCCATTGATGCAACAAGAATTGCTGTATTGACGGCCACAAGATTCCGTTCCAGCGACTCTACTCACGGGTACATACCATCATCTAAGGCGAGCATGGATAAACCAAACTTCCATTGTCCTAAACAAGGTTTTAGGTGTACTAATCAAGGTATCGGCCCGTGCCAAAGGCAAAGAGAACGCCAATAACTCTACATGATTGAATCCGAACAGAAGGATTATGGACCCGTGATTGCTCCATGAGTAGCTGCCTGACTGGAACTCGTCAGCCGTCAGGGAACATAACCAAGTTTCAAAGAAGCGGTATGTACTTGGCCATGGAATACAGTAGTAAGTACATATATAACTGAGTGTTCACTTTGGCTCTCTACTGATAATTAGACAACGTGGCTATATTAAGTACGTATGACGGCGTCGGGCAGCTTGGCTTTATCTCGCCACATGTCATGTGCTTTTAGGTTGTTCCATTCTGTTCTGTTCGGGGGTAGCCGGTAGGGTGCACATATGCCGTCTCAACTCTCAATTAAACCAAATGAAAAAAATAAAAAAACGATTAAAAACACCTGAAACTCGTGAGCTTGTCTACAGAAGTAAGTTATTCCCTCCGATCCATAATACTTACCGTGGTTTTAGTTCAAATTTAAACGAAGGCCATGACAAATATTATGGATCGGAAGGATTAAAAGAACATATATACACCAGTATAGTAGTACACCGGGTGGTGTTGTACTATTTTCACTAATGTTTCGTGTTATCGAATCTACCAGTGTTTCGTGTTTGACATAGTACAATGCAATCATAAGTGAAGACAGAATTAGCATTGCATCTTAGGTGCCTAGCCTTGTATTGATTGATCTGTTTATATGCATAGCAGTTCACAAGTACATCATTACAACAGAGTTTACATGTACATCCTGCATAATGCATCGCCAATAAACAAAGCAGCATCTTTATTACCCTGCTCAGATGCTTGACACCACAAAGCCTGTGCACGGAGACGTCTTTCCATGTCTGTACAGAAGCCAGACTCTCCCATGCAAATATGTTCCTCACCATGCCTATGAAGAATCCAAGCGGCATTGCTTTGGGCAACCTCATACCCAAGATCGGCCATTCTGGAATACAAGAGCAACGCTTTCCCAATGTCGCCTTTTAAATAAGATTCCAGAGCCCATCTAGATAGTGAGCTCCAGGGGCCCTTCTCAGCAACAGCCTTGTACAAAACTGCTGCCTGAAACAAGAATGGCTAATGAATCAGTTCTTATAGACTTATACAATATCACTTCAATCAATTCATGTGCATATTTCAGTTCAAAACGATTCATATGTCTCTATTTGTATCATAGCAAACTAATATCATTGAAACAAAACAACAAAATATATTATAGCATTACGCCTTCGGCAGTTCAATATTTTGTATCTGTCACAACAGGAACAAGAGCTTGATCTGCCAGAGCAGAGCACTCTCTTCAATCTTGAAACTGGAGATACGTACTTCAACATTGTATGTTTAATTAGTAGAGTCCATTCAGTTACAAACATTAAGGTCACAATGAGAAAATTCACTCAATCTAAAGATGGTAGGCGCAGTTACATGCACATGTGACACTTTTTTTCAGACAGGGAACTGCAGCTGCTCCACAACATCTGCTATTGCACCATAGAACTGCAGGCTTACAGTATTCTAGCAGACAGCTATATCACAGAGCATACAGCAACACTTCCGTGCAAATATTTTTGATGAGCCATTGATTGCATAGCATTTGTATTAAGAAATAAAAGACATGGTGGTATTAAAGGGGAAAGTGCAAACAAGTTGCGAATCAGATACTTTGCAAGGATAAAGAAAGGATTGAATACAATTTACTCTGCCATTTTTACGGGAGGATGACGGTCAAATAACTAAATAACCAGTATTTTCATGTTGGTTTTATGCATGTTCCCTTTTTTGCAAAGTGTTTTTATGTTCTATAATCATTTATATCTGTAATTAAGCATTGCCTCTGAAATCTGAATGTTTCACATTAAGCTGGATTTTAATTTTGAAGCCTTCTCTTCCAAACATTGTGCGTGAAATTAACTAGAAGGAAATCATTCGAATATGATATACTATGAGATATCAGTATATATTAAACTTGTTAACTCAGGAGTCGAATCAATTAAAGAGGTTTCACAAGATATATGACATATCAGTATCAGGTGTAAGTGATTAAGAATATAATTGGAAATTAATTTCGGAGATTGACTTGCACAACCTTTTTTGCAAAATCATATTGAGGGATAGCGCTAGTCCACAGCAAATTTTGGTGCTATGCTGACCTAATTACACATGAATCATGGGAGCACCCCATTTTTATACACTGATGATGATCTGATCAACGAATGTTGATTGAAGAATGCTAATGCTATATACTTGTGACAATGGACGATTTAATTAGGCATTTGACATGACAAGATAATTTTCATACCATGTGGATATCCCTCTTAAGACCAATGCCTTTTTGGAACAGCTTTGCCACTTGATAAATAGCTTTTGGTTGCCCAGCATTTACTGCACGGATAAAATAATTGCATGCTGTCATCACATCCTTCTTTACACCAATACCCTTTAGATAGAACACACCAAGGCAATAATAACCCCCATGCTCCTTATTCTCGGCTGCAATTTCAAAATATTCCTTTGCCTACAACAATAGTAAGTAAAATAAGCATGTAAGTTTCTCAAGGTTATGAGTACAGTGATTGCTGTGACACATAATTATGTAATTGTTGAAAACCAGCAAGAAAGCTAAATATATAACTTTATAACTTCTGTTAATAGCCAAGTGGATCATAAATTGAAATTTTCATAGGCCATAGTATTTATTAACTGATCATACAGAACTGAATAACATTTGTTACTCCCTCTGACCCATATTACTTGTCGCTGATTTAGTATGACTTTATACTAAATCAGCGACAAGTAATATGGATCGGAGGGAGTACTAGAATTCTTCTGCATCAGCAATTAGATGTGCCACAAGACCATGTTAAATAATATCCTAGTAAACGTGGGTCTGCTGGATACTATAACTCTGTTCAAAAAGAATGTCGTCATAATTTTCATCAATTAGAAAATTGTTGTTAATGTGATACTAAATCATTGTCGTAACTTACTCGTAGGTGTCGATAAGTATGACCTACTTAAACATCAGAAGTGAAATTGTCTAGGCATTATGACCTACTAAAAAAATGCAACTGTATTCCAATTTCTAATACATAATAATTAGACTTACTTTTGTCAAGTTTTTTTGCTCCACTCCATAGCCTTTCACATAAAGATAACCAAGTCTGTTGTAAGCTGAGTATTGTTGCTGCTTTGCTGCAAGTATCAACCATTTGTATGCTTCCGTGTAGTTTCTTTCCACTCCAGCGCCTCTAACATAGATTTCCCCCAGCAGCTCCATAGCACGTGTATCGCCTTTCTCCACGGCCTTAGAGAACCAATGATATGATTTGCCATAATCACGTCTGAGTCCTCGTAGGCCATAATAATACAGAAGTCCAAACTTGTACATAGCAGTAGCATTGCCTCGTTGTGCCTGGTACTCCGTTATTTGAAAATCCTCATCATCCTCACCACGGAACTTCTTAATGGCCTCCTTGTTTTCTTCAGTTCCACTGTGTAGCCGGACTGGTTCAATCACCAGTGGCTCCTTAAAGATTAAGGAGCTTGTCAGAGCTGCCTCTGCAAGTACAGCATATAGTGTGACAGCCTCTTCATACATCTGCAAATGAAAATCGTTCAAGTTGACAAATAATCTAATATTAGCAATACCATTGAAGCAAACATAACCATGTGCCAGGCAATATGGGCAGAAGCTGTATCACAATAATTAGGCCCAAATAACTTATGGAGCATAAACCATATATAGAGATAAAGGTAATAAAAAATGCACTGCCAAAATTTATACATGGATCAGAATCAACCAAGGCACCAAATTTCAGACATAAACTGAGTAATCATGAGCATCACATGATGACGGACAACGAAAGATTGCTCAACAAACACACGCAAACAAAAGGAGTGACGAAATGCAGCCTCTACAGGCCAATTAGTGTGTGAGCCTCTACAACCTTAATTAGTGTGTGAGCCTCTGCAGCCTTAATTGCAGACCAGAGGATTACACAATCGATAAATACAACTCAAATTTCAGCAGCTCGATTCATGTCGTTTCAATCACCTCAACTTGCAAGTTGGGTTGGATTGTTAGATAATTTACAGGAACACATTGGCCCTATATAATATGACCCCATCACTATAACTCCTACAAACACATGTCCGTACACAATTTTGCTGCAACATTGGAGGTTAACTTCGAAATCCTGCTAAGAATTACATGCACCAACGACGAATACTATAAGCTACCACTTGATTTAAACAATTAATCCTAGCCATCAAAGTACTCTATGGAGACGAAAAATTAATATGATTTTTTTGTGAACCATGCGAGGGTTCTCCGTTCGATTGCCAGCAAGCGAGTTAGCAAACCTGATAAAAATCACTCAATCACGGAATCCCCATTAGAACGGATATAAGCTTCACACAAGTAGTACTAAGCAAATAACTGAACCGAGTCAACTCACCTCCTGGCGGAAATAGAAGTACGCGAGCGCCATCTTTGACTGGAGGTCTCCTGCGTCGGCGGCGAGTTTGTGCAGCAGGAAGGCGCGCGAGCGGGACACCGGGCGCGTCATACCGGCCCCGGAGAGGAACGCCAGCGCCGACTGCGCGCCGGGGTGTCCCCCCGCGGCCGCGGCCTCGATCTGCGCGCACGCGGTGGAGAAAGCGCCGTCGTCCCCCGAGGACGCCGCCGAGATCATCGCGCGGGCGCCCGCAACGAAGAGCGCGTCGAACGGCGAGTCCGGCTTACCATCATCGGATGCTGAGGAGGTGGTGGGGTCAAGGAAGGGCACCCAGGATGATGGGGAGAGGAGGGGGTCGGTCGTGGGGGAGTCGTCGTCGGCGAACTCATACCACTCGTCTGCATCGCCGTCGGCTGAGGGCGGTGAGGGGTGCGCGCCGGAGGCGTCCTTAAGCACCGCGGAGGCGCGGGGGAGGAGGGCGCCGACCGTAACAACGGCGAGCAGGAGGAGCTGCCGGTGGATGGCGCCAGCCATCGGAGAAGTCACACCAGACGAGATTCCCGGTGCTAGGGAATCTTCTACTCCTGAATACTCCACGGTGCCATCGGAGTAGTTTCAACCACACTAGTCCAAAATGGGCAAATGGCGGCCGAATAGGCTCTGGGAGGACGCTTGCTTCTTCGCGCCTTCGCACACAGCCCGCGGGAACCAGAATAGACCGAAAACGAAGTTTACAGGACGTTAGGGCGCCCGGACCTTATCACGGGCCGCACGATGCTGTTCAGGATTCGTGTTTCATGTTTTTGCACAAAAGTTCTCACACTTTACGCTATTTAACCCGCAGTTCAGGATTGGCAGCATATAAAAAGGAGGTGAAACCCTAATCCTCCCAGATCGAGATCCAAAATCGCCCCTACCTCCCGCGGGCCACCGCCCACCAACGCCGCACCACCGCGCCACCGCCCACCGCACCACCGCGCCGGCCGTTCCTACGCCCACCGCACCACCGCACCACCGCCCACCGACGACGCGCATCGACGGCCGCGCGTCCCCACCACGCCACCACACCCTCGCCCACCGACGGTCGGCGCCACCCCGACGCCGCCGCCTCTGCACTCCGCCACGACGCCACCGCCTCGCCGCTCCACCCCGATGTCGCCGCCCCGCCGGCCACGAGCTCCACCATGACGAGGCCCTGGGGTGCCGGATCTGGGCCTTATCTGCCCAGATCTCCTAGATTTGAGGCAGATATTTTTGTTTATTTTTGTTTTGTTGGTGTTCCCAGGGATCTAGGGTTTCTTGTATGTTCCCAGGGATCTTTTCTGATGCATCTAGGGTTTCGTTTGAACCCTTGTGAAGAACTTTTTTGGTTTGGATGGATCTCTGTGTATGAATCCCTTTGTATGCACTTTTTGTGGATCTCTATATACGAATCTGTGGTTCTTTTTAATTTGTTATGAAGAACTTGTTGACTCATACAATGTTTAGTATGAATTTCTAGAGATCTTTTTGTGCAGATCCATGTTATTTATGAATAAACATGAAGAACTTTAAACATTGTTACTATCTAGCGACAAAATCATATTTAAATCCGCAGAACATTATATTGTCGGCAATGGATCTGCACTAACAAATGTGCAGAACTTCATATTGGCAGACATTGAGCAGAAATCTAGAAGGACCTCCTAATAAAAATTCAAAAATGTTTATAGACTTTTTTGCAAAACTGCCTCACCAATCTTGATGCACCTGGGAAGGTTGGACGGTTCCGGATAGAGTCCTGGCGCCCTAAGGTCCTGATAAAATCCGGGTTGAGAATAGACCATATCTTTTGGATCTCCTCTGTTTTTGTTTTGGCAAAGTCATTTGCACGATGATGTCTTAGTCGTAGCCTCGTAGCCCAATAGGTTGTGGTTGTAAATTTGCAATCTGTTGGAATTTTGTTCTAACTTTCAAAAGAAAAACGAAGGTATGCCGCGAGATACAAGGCAAAATTCAAGTACAAGATGACTACATCACGCTAACAACGAACGTACTATGAACTTCACACCGACTAGTGAAGATAGACGCTGCACTCCTCGAAGAACAAGCTCAACTAAACTTTCTTCGTTGACGCACGCTTCACCCTTGATGCCTAAAGGACACAACAGGTAGACGACGGAACTTTGTTGGTCTTGAGACAGACATCGTCCTGGATTCACCAAAAACGGTGTGCATAGCGTCCATGAAGATCAAACCTTGGATAGCGGCGAGAACCGGAGGAGTGCAACATGAAACCTCTTAGCCGTGTCTGCAAACGTGATGCTCCCAACAAAGAGACGATGGCGAGATCGGACCGATCCGCCTCCGAACCTAGGATTTCGCTTTGAGACCTCTAGCAAACTAGAGTGAGAGTGAGCGAAGTGCCAACACACCTCGGCAACGCCTTTAGGGAAGGGAATGAACCCACTTGCACCGTCATTGCAGGCACCAATCAAAGACGAGCAAGACTTTCTTCTATATCGCAGCACACATCCCTCCTATCGCACTGGTAAACTGGGGCTACTATCCATTGTTTTTCACACTGTCACCGCCTAATGGCCACAGTTCTACTCTTTAGATTGTCACTCATTAGGACTCCAAGCATAGAGTAATACAAAAAGGGTGTTTTTTTTCCACAAGAGTGACTTGAGGGGAAATTGGTGGTTCTCCTTCTTGTGCTCTTCCAGCAACCTCCGACAGCAAACAAATAGCTTTGTGTCCCCACCTTTACCGGAGTGATTGTCATGCACTCACGACGTGTAAGAACTTCAAATTTTAACTTAATAAGCAAATATTTTGATAATTTCGAATTTAATAATAACTAAAAAGAAAACATCAAACAAAGTAGTGTAGAAGGTTTGTTTTATGGCTAAAAGTAGACCAGGATTATGGTTTCACTGTATCTCTCTCATAAACATGGTGGTGGTGATAAACCACAAACAACAACTTAAGAGCATGCAAACATATATGAAGTCATTGATAAGCATAAATGTGGGCATTGCGTTCAAGCATAGCCTTGATGTAACACAACTCTTTAATACTCCTATAGTAAGGAAAAACTTCACTATGCTAAGTTTAAGAACTAACAGAGTATTGCCTTAAGATCTATAACATGATGTTGAACATAATTGCACTACCTGAGCTAACAAGACAATCCCTTCTGTCACTGGACGGCATAAAGCATAAGCATTCATTTATCCCTAGTGATGCAATCAACATGAAGGTTAAAACCATGGTAGCACTTAGAATTTCTGTCACTTTTCTATGCATATTGCTGTGGCGGTGTGTGATGGTGTAAATTGATACGTTGCAAACGTATCTATAATTTTTGATGCTCCATGCTTGTTTTATACCAATTGCTATATGTTTTGTCTACACTTTGTGATACTTTTATGATTTATTTGGACTAACCTACTAATAGTTGCAAAAGTGCACAATGTTCTTGTTTTACACTTTGATGTGTAGGAATTACCAAGAATACAAGTGGAAACCTTATTGGAGTCAAATTGGGACTTTCCAGAAATCTGTATCAGAACTTTTTTCGAAGATGGTCACGTTACTAGTCGAAGACGGCGTCAAATGGAAAACTCTTCAAAAACAAAGTTGTAGGGAATTTCACGGCGAACGTTCTGGACATAAAATTCACTTGATTCCGAGTCCGGACGGCCGAGATGAGCCCGCTCCATTGCATACCAGGCCTGGGCCACGCGAGCTATGTGGGAGAAGGCCCTGGTCGCCTCCTGACGATGCCCCTTCGCCTATATAAAGCCTCGGGACAGAAAACCCTAAAAGAGTTGGCAATTTTCCAGAAAGAGTTCCGCAGCTCCGCCGCCGCCGTCGACGAATTTTGGGGGACAGAAGTCTCTGTTCTGGCACCCTGCCGGGACGGGGAAATGCCCCCGGAGCCATCTCCATCGGTCTCCATCGCCGTCTCCGCCGTCTCCATCGACCTCACCGCCATCTCCATCAACCTTGCTGTCTCCTATGATGAGGAGGGAGTAGTTCATCCCCGGGGCTGAGGGCTCTACCGGTAGCTATGTGGTTCACCTCTCTCTCCCATGATGTGATCTTTATGTGATCGTGAGCTTTGTATCATGTTGAACAAGTAGATGTTATTATTCAGATATTATGCTACTCCTATGCTTAATTATTATAGTGTACTCTAGTGATGTTATTAAAGTAATCTATTCCTCCTGCCATGGTGTAACGGTGACAGTGCGTGCATCGTGGTGGTACTTGGTTTAGGCTATGATCGTGATCTCTTGTGGATTATGAGAGTAATTATTACTATGATAGTATTGAGTGATCTATTCCTCCTTTCATGGTGTAAAGTTGACAGTGTGTGCACCGTGTTAGTACTTGGTCTAAGTTGCAATGATTTCTATCTTGAATTGTGATCTGATTTGGATATCTCTATGAGTGGTGTTTGTCAAGTACTTGATGAACTTTAAGGGGTGCTTCTGTAGCCACTACGCAATGATTAGTGTTATTCAATAGGAGAGTAATTCAGAGTACCATCGTGGAGAGAAGTTAGTTATTTGTTCAGTCATGTTATATTGTTGGGAGTGTGTCCACTAGTGAAAGTATGATCCCTAGGCCTTGTTTCCAAGCTTTGCATACCGTTTACTTACTGTTTTGTTACTTGTTTGCTCGCAGCGATATTTACTTCAAGTCACGTTTGCTACTTATAATCATCTATACCGCTTGTATTTCACTATCTCTTCACCGAACTAGTGTACCTATACATCTGACAAGTGTATTGGGTGTATTGGGGATACAAGAGACTTTCTGTATCGTAATTGCAGGGTTGCTTGAGAGGGATAGCTTTGACCTCTAACCTCCCTGAGTTCGATAAACCTTGGATGATCCACTTAAGGGAAACTTGCTGCTGTTCTACAAACCTCTACACTTGGAGGCCCAACAAGTGTCTACAAGAATAGAAGTGCGTAGACATCAAGCTCTTTTCTGGCGCCGTTGCCGGGGAGGTAAGGTAAAAGGTACTCACATTCTTTGGCTGCTAAGTCTTTTAGTTGCTGGTGAGTGCTCGAAGTTATTTCCTTTAGATTCTGCAATTACATATTTTTGTTTCTTGTTTTTATTTTCACTAGTTAGGCTTAATGGAAAACAAAGAGTTCTGTAGTCTTTTTCCTGAGTTTAGATATGAAGTGTTTGAAGAGAAAATTGAAAAACTTTTGGAGCTTAATTTGCATGCTAATAGTGTTGTTAGCATGGATGCTTTGAACACCGTTGTTGATAATGCTATAGAAAAGTCTAAGCTTGGGGAAGCTGGTTTTGTTAAGCATGATATTTTTAGTTCCCCAGCTTTAGTGGAGAAAATTTGCTCTGATGATATTTTATCTCCCATATGTGATGTTCTTTCTTATGATGATATGTTTGAAGAGTATGCTTTGCGAAATAGTTGCTCTCCAGCTTGTGATGATACTAAACCTCTAGTTTATGATGGCTATAATGATGAGTATAATATTTTCAGTTCACCTACTATTGAGTATAAAATTAGTTATGATTACAATATGCCTCCTATTTATGATGATTATGGTGATGAGAATAATTATTCTGTTGAATCTGCTCCTACTACTATTGTTCCTGTGGTGAGTATTAATTCTTTTATGCATGTGGCTCATGATAGGGAAGCTTTATGTGATAGTTATATTGTTAGTTCTATTCATGATGCTACTGAAATTTATTATGAGAGAGGGAAACATGGTTTGATGGATCTCAACAATATTGAGTTTCCCCTCTTTATGTTGCAATTCTTGAAGTTGTACTTGTTTTGCCTTCCTATGCTTTTTGCTTTGCGCTTTTATGACTTGTCTCTTTACAAGACTATTTTTCATAGGAAGTGGTTTAGATTTAAATGTGTTCCATACTTCCTTTTTTATGCTCTCTATTGCTTTAAGTTCCTATATGGCGCCTTTGCCTCAAGCTCTTATATGGCGCCCACATGAGCATCTTTGCAAATTACTGCGCCTAGCTCAAAGGCGTTAAAGAAAAGCACTCTTGGGAGATAACCCATTGTTTATTTTCAGTAATTTTTCTTTTACTTGAGTCTTGGAAGTCATTACTACTAGTAATGACCGCTCTTTATCTTGTTTATTTCGTTTTTGTGCCAAGAGAAGCCTCTAATTTGAGTGAGGTAAAGATTTGGGGATGTTGCTGTCCTGATACTGTTTTTGGTGCTGCACCGTAAAAATTTGTGAAAATTATCAGAATATCTTTTGGACCTGCGATTTCTTGTGCATATGCCCCAGGTTATATCCAAACTTTCATTAGTTGAACACTTTTTGATTTGAGCAACAGAAAACCCCTCAAAAATTCGGCCTTTTTCAGCTGTTCAGTTTTGACAGATTTCTGCCAATATTTGTGTTTGCCACTTTATCGCTTTCTTTTGAGTTCTTTTTAATCATGGAACTTTTTAGGTAGGTTGCTACAGTAGTATATGCTTTATATGTGGTGGTTTTGGGTTGAAACCTGAGCAAAAAGAGGTTGATTATATGTTATGATTGCACTAATGTTGCTAATAGAATTGTGTTTAGTTTTGTATGAAGGAAGTTTTCAAGTGTAGGGATCGGAGAATGATGAGATGAGTTGAAGAATGGACAAAAGCTCAAGCTTGGGGATGCCCATACATCACCCCAAGAAATATCCAAGAAGTACAAGCGTCAAAGCTTGGGGATGCCCCCGAGGCACCCCTTCTTCATCGGCAAAAATCAGGTCACCTTTCAAAACACTATATTTTTATTGCTTCATGCACTATGTGTTTTTCTTGGAGCGTCAGTTGTTTTAGTTTTCTTAGTTAGTTTAGTTTTGTTTGCTGTAATAAATGGTTAGATCACATCATGTTTCTTTTGGAGGAGATGAACTCGCTTTTCATTTGCCAAGAACACTCTAGTTTTTCACTCTTATCGTTTCAACGAGTGTTCTCTTTTTCTGCTACCGTGTTTAGCTTGCATTTTTCGCTTTGATTTGCATTCAGACCTTGTCATATCTTTTCATCAAGGTGTATTTTTGCCTCTGATCTTTATTGGTTTTCATCAAAAGAGGTGTCTTTAAAAATTTCAAATGGTGTTGGAAAAGAGAAAAAGCTTTATGCAAAATAGTGGTACAAGAAGGAGCTTGTGTAGACTGCGGCTTAGGCTTTTTCATGTCATGCTTGATGTCTTTTTGATAGTATACTTAGTGGTTTTGCTGTAGCATGACTTGTCTCAAATGACTGAGATTTCTTAATGAGCCTTTGAAAAAATCATGCGTTGTTTTTATTATATGGAAGCATTTATTTGGTTTTCTCCTTTGATGCTTTATTTGGGTTGACTTGGCACATGCTTACACCATGTTGACTGCAAAATAAGTTGCCAATAGCCTCTATGATCATTTAGTTTTTGACTTTTGATGCCATCTTATGCTTCTTTTAATGTCGCTTTGTCGCTTTGCATGATTATGGCCGTTATTGCTCTCTTAGTTGGTCGCTCCCAGTCTTTTGCTAGCCCTCGCCTTATACTGAGTATGAGCTCTACTCGTGCATCCAACTCCCAAAAACCAAGTTTGCCATTGTGTCCACTATAAATTCCTATGCATGGTATTTGTAAGCCATTCCAAAGTAAAATTTTCATGTGCTACCTTTCAAAAAACTTCAAAACACTTCTCGTTTTGTGACACTGTTTTCAGCTCATGGGGACGTAGTGGTCGGATTTGCTATCTTCCATATTGCTTATTCCAAAAAGAAAAAAAAAAGAAAAGAAAAAAGGCACTCCTCCATGGAAAGTGAATGTTGGTGGGCACCCGATGGAATCGGTTAGCCATGGTTTGAGAAAGAAAAAAGGTGGGGAGGAGTGCCAAGCTTTATAAAAGAGCACAAAAGTGCCAATCTCTCTCTCTCTGTCTCTCAAAAACTTGCTTCATTTTTGTATGGAAGATAGTAAGAACCCCATTGCTAGTCGTTGACAAAAGCAACCACCTCTCAAAACTCAAGTTTTATCTCTCTGTTTTACAAATGAAAAGCTCTAGCACATGTTTAATCACTGCTTTCCTCTGCGAAGGGCCTTTCTTTTACTTTTATGTTGAGTCACCACCTTCTATCTTTATGCACCGTTTAAGAGAGCATAGTTGTCATTCTGAGTATAATGTGCATTGTCCCAAAGTTTTCATTGATTGATTCATGATCATGGTTTCACTTGTTCTCAAATTACTTGTATCTAGTCGCCCTCTTAAACTTGAAGGTGTCCTATGCATTTATGTTTTGCTCTCTTTTAAGGACAAGCTGAAAACCATTTGTATGTTTTTCCTTATGATTTGAACACGCATTTGATTTTCATTGTTTCATTTTCATAATCTTTCGTTTGTGTTCATTTGCATGTTTACAACATGGTTGCTAAGTTCTTGTCAAGATTATGTCTTTCATGCTCATGTTTTAAGTTCTTATGATCCCAGCTCACAAATGCTTACATATATGATCAAGATTGTGTAGGTGCATGTCACCTCAAAAATTATTCTTTTGTTATCACTTACCTACTCGAGGACAAGCAGGAGTTAAGCTTGGGGATGTTGATACGTTGCAAACGTATCTATAATTTTTGATGCTCCATGCTTGTTTTATACCAATTGCTATATGTTTTGTCTACACTTTGTGATACTTTTATGATTTATTTGGACTAACCTACTAATAGTTGCAAAAGTGCACAATGTTCTTGTTTTACACTTTGATGTGTAGGAATTACCAAGAATACAAGTGGAAACCTTATTGGAGTCAAATTGGGACTTTCCAGAAATCTGTACCAGAACTTTTTTCGAAGATGGTCATGTTACTGGTCGAAGACGGCGTCAAACGGAAAACTCTTCAAAAACAAAGTTGTAGGGAATTTCACGGCGAACGTTCTGGACATAAAATTCACCTAATTGCGAGTCCGGACGGCCGAGATGAGCCCGCTCCATTACAGACCAGGCCTGGGCCGCGCGAGCTATGTGGGAGAAGGCCCTGGTCGCCTCCTGACGATGCCCCTTCGCCTATATAAAGCCTCGGGACAGAAAACCTTAAAAGAGTCTGCAATTTTCCAGAAAGAGTTCCGCAGCTCCGCCGTCGTCGTCGACAAATTTTGGGGGACAGAAGTCTCTGTTCCGGCATCCTGCCGGGACGGGGAAGTGCCCCCAGAGCCATCTCCATCGGTCTCCATCGCCGTCTCCGCCGTCTCCATCGACCTCACCGCCATCTCCATCAACCTTGCTGTCTCCTATGATGAGGAGGAAGTAGTTCATCCCCGGGGCTGAGGGCTCTATCGGTAGCTATGTGGTTCACCTCTCTCTCCCATGATGTGATCTTTATGTGATCGTGAGCTTTGTATCATGTTGAACAAGTAGATGTTATTATTCAGATATTATGCTACTCCTATGCTTAATTATTATAGTGTACTCTAGTGATGTTATTAAAGTAATCTATTCCTCCTGCCATGGTGTAACGGTGACAGTGCGTGCATCATGGTGGTACTTGGTTTAGGCTATGATCGTGATCTCTTGTGGATTATGAGAGTAATTATTACTATGATAGTATTGAGTGATCTATTCCTCCTTTCATGGTGTAAAGTTGACAGTGTGTGCACCGTGTTAGTACTTGGTCTAAGTTGCAATGATTTCTATCTTGAATTGTGATCTGATTTGGATATCTCTATGAGTGGTGTTTGTCAAGTACTTGATGAACTTTAAGGGGTGCTTCTGTAGCCACTACGCAATGATTAGTGTTATTCAATAGGAGAGTAATTCAGAGTACCATCGTGGAGAGAAGTTAGTTATTTGTTCAGTCATGTTATATTGTTGGGAGTGTGTCCACTAGTGAAAGTATGATCCCTAGGCCTTGTTTCCAAGCTTTGCATACCGTTTACTTACTGCTTTGTTACTTGTTTGCTCGCAGCGATATTTACTTCAAGTCACGTTTGCTACTTATAATCATCTATACCGCTTGTATTTTACTATCTCTTCGCCGAACTAGTGTACCTATACATCTGACAAGTGTATTGGGTGTATTGGGGACACAAGAGACTTTCTGTATCGTAATTGCAGGGTTGCTTGAGAGGGATAGCTTTGACCTCTAACCTCCCTGAGTTCGATAAACCTTGGGTGATCCACTTAAGGGAAACTTGCTGCTGTTCTACAAACCTCTGCACTTGGAGGCCCAACAAGTGTCTACAAGAATAGAAGTGCATAGACATCATAAATCACCGTCCAGTTGGGAACCCCAAGAAGAAGGTTTGATGAGTACAGCAGCAAGTTTTCCCTCAGTAACAAAACCAAGATTTATCATATCCAGAAAAAGTCAAACTCAAAAAGGTGATGCTGGCTAGCTTAGTGACTTCCAACAAGGGCGCCGTTAACGATATCTTGTTAGCGTGTCTTCAACTAGTAGCAACGTGGAACCTGCACACAACACAACCAAATACTTTGCTCCTAACTTACGATAAGGTTGTCAATCTTACCAGTTTACTGTAAACAAAGGAATGAGCGTATCGAGTGGAAAGCAATAGTATTATGCGAGTAAAGTAAACAGTGCGAGTAAAGTAAACAGGTGATAGCAATATAAAGGAAATAGGACTGGGGTCCATAGTTCACTAGTGGTGTCTCCCCATAAGATAAATAACACATGCTGGGTAAACACATTACAGTTGGGCAATTGATAAAATAAAGATAACGTGCATATGTTGAGAGGATCACTATGAGATTTACCCTGGGCATTACAACAAGATACATAGACCACCATCCAACTGCATCTATGACTAATAATCCACTCGCGGGGAATCAATCTGAGAACCCCTTGAGTATTAAGTTGCGAACAATAGATAACTGCATTAAGCAAAGTGTGTAATATAAACAAAGCATATGCCCTTGGACATAAGAATGTTGTTTTTTCCCTAGTGGTAACAGCACATCTACAACCTTAGAGGTTTCTGTCACTCCCCCAGATTAAATAGAGGCATAAACCCAACTATCAAGCATAAATACCCCCTCTTGGAGTCACTAGTATCTACTCGGCCAAGATAGCTACTAACAACGGAGAGCATGCAAGATCATAAACAACATAGAGATAACATAAGATAATATTTAGCACATCAACTCAATCATAACACCAGTATTCATCGGATCCCAACAAACACAACATATAGAATTACATAAAGGTAGTCTCGATCCTATAAAGCAGCTCACGAGATCTAAACATGAAGCACATGGTGGAGAAGACAACCAACTAGCAACTACTATAGACCCATAGTCCAAGGTAGACTACTCACTCATCGTGTCGGAGGCAAGCATGGCGATGAAGAAGACCTCCGGTGGTGATTCCCCTCTTCGGCAGGGTACCGGGAAGAGCTTCTGGGCTCTCCCGATCTTGGGTCAATGACGGCGGCGGATCGCGATGTGTTTCTGGAAAATTGATCGGGTACTTAGGTTTTTCCCATCGGGGGGTCTTTATAGGCGAAGGGGCAGCGTTAGAAGTGGACCAAGGCGGCCTCACACATAGGGGGCGCGGCCAGGGCCTGGGCTGCGCCGCCCTATTGTGTGGCCGGCTCGTGGCCCCTCTCCGTCTCCTCTTCGGTCCTCTGGAAGCTTCGGTAAATTTCTGGATGTTTGGCTTTTGTTTCGTCCAATTCCGAGAATATTTCATGTGTAACTTTTCTAAAACACAAAAACAGCAGAAAATAGGGAACTGGCACTATGTCATCTTGTTAATAGGTTAGATTCGGAAAATGCATAAAAATGCCATGAAGTGTAACAAAACACTAAGCAAATGGTGTGAAAACAAGCATGGAGCATCAAAAATTATAGATATGTTTGAGACGTATCAGCATCCCCAATCTTAACTCCTGCTCGTCCTCGAGTAGGTAAGTGATAACAAAAGAAATAATTTTTGAGGTGACATGCACCTACACAATCTTGACCATCTATGTAAGCGTTGTGCGCTGGGATCAAAAGAACTTAAAACATGGGCATGAAAGATATAATCTTGATAGAAGAAACTTAGCAACCATGTTATAACATAAAAAACAACACAAATAAAAGATCATGAAAATAAAACAATGAAAGTCAAACGTGTGTTCAAATCATATGGAAAAACATACAAATGGTTTTCAGCTTGTCCTTCATGAGAGAGCAAAACATAAATGCATAGGACACCTTCAAGTTTAAGAGGGCGACTAGATACAAATAATTGAAGAACAAGTGAAACCAACATCATGAATCAATCAATGAAAACTTTGGAACAATGCACATTACACTAAGAATGACAACTATGCTCTCTTAGACGGTGCATAAAGGTAGAAGGTGGTGACTTAACATAAAAGTAAAAGAAAGGCCCTTCACGGAGGGAAGCAGTGATTAAACATGTGCTAGAGCTTTTCATTTGTAAAATAGAAAGATAAAAATTGGGTTTTGAGAGGAGGTTATTTTTGTCAACGACTGGCAATGGGGTTCTTACTATCTTCCATATAAAAATGAAGCAAGTTTTTGATAGAGAGATTGGCACTTTTTGTGCTCTTTTATAAAGCTTGGCACCCCTCCCCACCTTTTTTCCTTTCTTAAACCATGGCTAACTGATTCATCGGGTGCCCACCAACATTCACATACCATGGAGGAGTGCCTTTTTTTTCTTTTTTTTGGAATAAACAATATGGAAGATAGCAAATCCGACCACTACGTCCCCATGAGCTAAAAACAGTGTCACAAAACGAGAAGTGTTTTGAAGGTTTTTTCAAAGGTAGGACATGAAAATTTACTTGAAATGGCTTACAAATACCATGCATAGGAATTTATAGTGGACACAATGGCAAACTTGGTTTTTAGGAGTTGGATGCACGAGTAGAGCTCATACTCAGTATAAAACGAGGGCTAGCAAAAGACTAGGAGCGACCAACTAAGAGAGCAATAACGGCCATAATCATGCATAGCGACAAAGCAACATTAAAAGAAGCATAATATGGCATCAAAAGTCAAAAACTAAATGATCATAGAGGCAATGGCGACTTTGTATGAGTCTAACATGTGTGAGCATATGCCAAGTCAACCCAAATAAAGCATCAAGGAGAAAACCAAAATAATGCTTCCAAATAATTAAAACAACGCATAATTTTTTCAAAGGCTCATTAAGCAATCTCAGTCATTTGAGACAAGTCATGCTACAGCAAAACCACTAAGCATACTATCAAAAAGACATCAAGCATGACATGCAAAAGCCTAGGCCGCAGTCTACATAAGCTCCTTTTTGTACCACTTTTTTTCATAAAGCTTTTTCTCTTTTCCAACACCATTCGAACCTTTTTGAAACAACTCTTTGATGAAAACCAACATGGACCAGAGGTCAAAATACACCTTGATACAAAGATATAAGAAGATCTGAACAAAAATCAAGGCGAAAAACGAAAGCTAAACGCAGTAGCAGAAAAAGAGAACACTTGTTGAACGATAAGAGTGAAAAATGGAGTGTTCTTGGCAAATAAAAAGTAGGGCAACTTCTCCAAAAGGAATTTGTTGGGGTCCAACCATTTATTGCAGCAAACAAAACTAAATAAAGCTGAAAACTAAAGACAAGGCGCTCCAACAAAAACGCATAGTGCATGAAGC
Source organism: Dactylis glomerata (assembly GCA_007115705.1). NCBI lineage: Eukaryota > Viridiplantae > Streptophyta > Magnoliopsida > Poales > Poaceae > Dactylis > Dactylis glomerata. Next base: position 3,347,352 of record QXEO01000548.1, on the reverse strand, counting down.
AATAAAAATATAGTGTGTGTGAAAGGTGACCTGATTTTTGCCGATGAAGAAGGGGTGCCTCGAGGGCATCCCCAAGCTTTGACGCTTCTACCTCTTGGATATTTCTTGTGGTGCGTGGGCATCCCCAAGCTTGAGCTTTTGTCCATTCTTCAACTCATCTCATCATTCTCCAATTCCTACACTTGAAAACTTCCTTCATACAAAACTCAACACAATTTTATTAGCAACATTAGTGTAAGCATAATAATGAATCAACCCCTTTTTGCTTCAGATTTCAACTCAAAACCACCACATATAAAGCATATACTACTGTAGCAACTTCCCCAAAAGTTCTGTGATCAAAAGAACTCAAAAAGAAAGCGATCGAGCGGCAAACACAAATATTGGCAGAAATCTGTCAAAACAGAACAGCTGACAAAGGTCAAATTTTTAGAGGGTTTTCTGTTGCTCAAATCAAAAAGTGTTAAACTAATGAAAGTTTGGATATAAACTGGGGCATATGTACAAGAAATCACAGGTCCAAAAGATATTCTGAAAATTTTCACGAATTTTTATGATGCAGCACCAAAATCTGTTTCAGGACAGCAACATCCCCAAATCTTACCTCACTCAAATTAGAGGCTTCTCTTGGCACAATAATGAAATAAAAATGATAAGGAGAGGTTATTACAGTAGTAATAATTTCCAAGACTCAAATAAAAGAAAAAGAACTGACTTTCGTTTACCCGCTAGCTCGACCACCTCATGCTGTCCCTATTGCTGCCCCTAATAATGAACACACTATGCGTACTCGTGCAAAATCTGGCTTTCGTTTACCCGATAGAAAACTTAACTTGCATGTCACCACTAATATCTCCCCTCTTCATAAATCTTATAAGTCCGCTCTTCTAGATCCTCATTGGACTGCTGCCATGCGTGATGAATTTCATGCACTCCTCTCCAACAACACCTGGCAATTAGTTCCACGTCCTTCCAATGCCAATGTAGTTTCTAGTAAATGGGTCTTTAGACAAAAATTTCACTCCGATGGTACTCTCTCTAGGTATAAAGCTCGTTGGGTTTGTCGGGGTTTCTCTCAACAACACGGTATAGACTATGATGAAACCTTCTCTCCTGTAGTAAAACCTAGCACCATTCGCACTATCCTTAGCATTGCGGTGTCTTCCAAATGGCCAATTCATCAACTAGATGTTAAAAATGCTTTTCTTCATGGCTCCCTTAGTGAAACTGTATATTGCCAACAACCATTAGGGTTTGAAGATCCTTCCTTTCTTAATCATGTTTGTCTTCTTCAGAAATCTCTCTATGGACTAAAACAAGCTCCCCACGCCTGGTTTCAACGTTTTTCTAACTTTATTCAAACCATCGGTTTTTCTCTCTCACGTTCTGATTATTCTCTTTTTGTTTACCACTCTAACAATCAAGTTGCCTATCTTCTTCTCTATGTAGATGATATTGTTCTCACAGCTTCTTCTTCTGATTTTCTTTCACATATAATTTCTCACCTCCAGCAAGAATTTTCTATGACTGATCTTGGTTCTCTTCATCATTTTTTGGGTATAGCTGTCACTCGTGATAATAATGGTCTTTTTCTATCCCAGCATCAGTACTCGGTTGATCTTCTTAACAAGGCCGGTATGTTAGATTGTCAACCTTCTCGTACTCCTGTAGATACCACATCCAAACTATCCTCCGATGGTGAAAATTTTTCTGATCCTACTCTATATCGTAGTCTCACTGGTGCTCTTCAATATCGTACCAGAGGCGCGTTTCCCGGACGAGGTACTGTTATAGGGTGATCTTCTCTGTTGAACTCTATTGGTTGCTCTGACCAATGCAGATATTCTGTTGTAGCTGGAGGCGACAGGACTGCTAGATTGACTTGTCGAGTTATACTCTTTTCTTCTTTGTTCGACTTGGGTACTGGTTGTATCATTGATATGATGTGTCCTTTTGATGGGACGTACCCTTCGTCGTCGTCGTCGTGTCCCTTGTTTTGCTGGTCTTGCCCCTGAGGAGCTCCGTTGTTTCCTTGCTGGGTTGTCGGGGGATTGTTACTTCCTTCAAATCCTTGTCGCCTTGCTTCGGTTTGTTTGTTTATTGCTGCTTCTTGTAGTTTTAGGAATGTCATGCAGTCTTTCATTGCGTGCCTTGATACTCGCTTCCCGTCGACGAACGCTGAGTGTATATGACAAGGCCCATTGAGCATCTCTTCTGGTGATGGATTGTACTCTCTGGATTCTCTTGGTGGGAACTTCTTATAGTCCTCTTTTTTATAGCTTCGATATCCCGAGCTTCTGCGATCGCTTCCTTGATAACTGTTGTCTTTGTATCCTGCGGCGACTTGGCTATGAGGGCCATAGGTATCGTAGTTGCGGGCTCATCTCCTTTGACTTCCATACCTATTTCTTCTGTCGTCCTCTGGAGATCGTGTCCGTTTGTTGTTGCACGCATCTTCTCCATCTGCAAATCTATTTGCTGTGTCCATGAGGTTTGACACTGTTTTCGGTTTGATTCTACCCATCTCTTCGACTAGGTCTCTTCGCCTTAATCCAATGATAAATGCGTCTATTGCTCTTTCGTCTGAAACTTCGACTGCTGAATTTTTGATGAGGCTCCATCTTTGAATGTATGCCCGCAGTGTTTCGTCGCGTTGCTGTACGCATGCTTTGACTTCTTCTATTGATGCTGGCCATTTGTATGTCGACCTAAAATTGCTTGTAAATTGCTTTGTGAGGTCTTCCCAGCTTCCAATGTATTCTTTCTCTAGTTTGCTCAACCATGACCTTGCTGCGCCGGTGAGGTGTAATTGCAAACTTTGCATTGCTGTTTTTTGGTTCCTCCTAGTATTTGAACTGCTTGTAGGTAATCAGCGAGCCATGATTGTGGTTCCTGTGATCCGTCGTACTTTTGCTGATCATGAGGTAGCTTAAATCCCTTAGGAACTGGAGTGGTGCGAACCCTACGGGTAAAGCACGATGCCCCCATCTCCTTTTTGTCGTCTTCATAGTCGCGCCTTTCGTTTGGGGATCGTGATCTTCGAGTTCCACCATGCTGTTTTGGTGACGGCGATCGAGATCGATGTTTGCCGCTTCTATGTCGAGGACTGTTATGACGGCGAGGTGACCTTGCTTTGTGTGCTTCATTGTGGTGATGTGCTTCTTCTCCTTTTGCTGATAGCTTGTGGCCTACCATGTTGAGTCCGTTCAATGCTGCTCTATGCTTGTGCTGCCACTAGTGCTGCTTGAACCGTGTCGACGATTTTTCCTTGCGTTGCTGTGTGATGCGTCGCTTCTTGCTTTACGAGCGGCTTCGCTGGCTGCTATGGCTGAATTTTTCCTTCTTTGAATTTCTATCTTCTCCTTTGCTAATTGCTTTGCTTGCTGCCTTAGAGCATAATGATACCCAAAGAGCATATCTTTGCTGGAATTTGATGGTATTGGCGTGCCGTGCTATACGGTTTCTCTTATTATTTTCCACTCGTCGACTGATAGTCGAATTTTTTCCCTAGCTGTGAGAGATTCCACTGTTTGACCTTCTGCTAGGTGATTTGCTCCTCTATCGATATTTGCTGGGTTTATTACTGGGTTGTTATTTTCATCAAATTCTTCTGAGTTGTCGCCTACAATGGCGAGTACCTGGCACTGCTTGCCGATGTTGTTGTTGAAGCTTGAGAAGATCGAGTCGCCATCTCCAGAAAGCTCTAATCCTGTCTTCCATGTATCTGTCGACTTGTCTGTGGTATCATTGCGGCAGATCGTGAGATCTTCGAATTGGACTTCCATGTCGAGATTTTTCTTTTCTTCGTTGTCTTCTGCGATCTTTCCTTTTTGCACTTCTTCTAGGCTGACCGGCGAGTTTACCTCGCTGGAGGAGCCGTCGGAATACTCCATTATTTCTGTTGCTTCAGGCTCTCTTGCCGATAGATCTTGTTTCGTCGGGTCCGAAAGACGGGATGAACCCGACGGCCCGATGAGGATGCTCAGACTTCCGATGGTTAGTTCCACCTCTTGATTTCCGTCGACTTCTAAACTGCTGTTGGCTAAAAGCGAAAAAGCCGTCGAATTCATGATTCCAGCACCCAAGATCCCCACGGTCGGCGCCAATTGACGAGGGTTAACTCGACAAATGTCCTAGATGAAGGACTTAGGATCGGGGAGATAGGGCGCTGGATGAACTCGAAGGTAAAGGTTAGTCGAAATAGGTGTATACTGAAAGTAAACTTGGGTATTCAACCTGGCTTGCTTTCAATCTGGCCTACACCGTCCCCTCCTGGCCCCTATATATAGGTGGCCAGGTCTCGAGGATCGGGTAGGGTCCGATATAGATTATAATATCGATATACGGTAAAGACTCGTATTCGACTACCATTACAATTGGGCCTAGCTATATGGGCCTCAGGGGTACTCAACTAACGGGTTCTATTAGCTATACCCTTGTCACCCGTCCTGAACTATCCTACGCTGTGCAACAAGCATGTCTTTTCATGCATGATCCTCGTGTCCCTCATTATAATCATGTCAAACGCATTCTTAGGTATGTCAAAGGAACTATTGATCACGGCCTCCACATTAATCTATCTACACCTGCATCATTGACAGCATATTCGGATGCCGACTGGGCTGGTTGTCCAGACACTCGTCGATCCACTTCAGGATACTGTGTTTATTTGGGTAACAATCTTATTTCTTGGTCCTCAAAGCGCCAGCTTACGGTCTCCCGTTCGTCTGCTGAGGCGGAGTACGGCGCTGTTGCACATGCAGTTGCTGAAACAGTTTGGTTGCGCCAATTACTTGGGGAGCTTCATCGGCCCACTGATCAAGCAACAGTGGTTTATTGCGATAATATTTTTGCAGTTTATATGTCAGGAAATCCTGTGCAGCATCGCCGTACCAAGCACATAGAAATTTACATTCACTTTGTTCGGGAGAAAGTGGCCTTGGGCCAAGTACGAGTTCTTCATGTCCCTACAACAGCACAATTTGCAGACATCTTCACAAAGGGGCTAGCAACTACACCATTTCTTGATATTCGATCTAGTCTCCACGTTGTTGAACCCACCGTTGATACTGCCGGTGGATGTTAGATTATGTTTTCGGTTAGAGTCCAGGCCGGTACCGCCACCCCCCTCATGTGATATATAAACGTTGTACCCCGACACAATTCTATCAAGCATTGTATTATCAAAAGTTTACACTAACTTATTGGACGCTGGCATGATATCAGGGCCCACACAGATCGCCTCCAAACTGGATATGGTGGAAGATCGATCTGATAAGGGTCTTTTAGATGAGTTTTCCAGGTCAAGTGGGTCTTGATTTTAGATCCATTTTCTTTACTGAGTCTGAATAAGGTCGGTGTATGACATGGTCACAGATTTGCCCGAAAAAGGCTTTTGGAGCCCAAGCTCACTGGAGTCCTTTATTTTAAAGATTAAAAAAAATTATTTTGAAGTTTTTTTTGGGAAAAAAATATGTACATATAGGTAATAATGTATACTTTAACCTTGTAACATCTTAGTCTAAAATAAATTATATTACGGGCTACACAAAAAGACAAAATCTAACAAGATTTGAATATACACTATTCACATATCTAGATCTAAAACTTTATCTTTTTTATGTAGAGTAGAATACAATGTATTTCAGATTGACACTTTGCAGAATTGAAGTACTGTATATGTTATTGTCTATAAATACATATTTTTTTATAATTTTTGAATGTTTTTAAATACATTTTTAAATATTTAAAATAAAGGGATCCAGTGAGCTCGGGAGCCAAATCGACGCACTCCGGATTTGCCTCGTTAAATTACAGCTCCTAATATATGTAGGCGCCCATAGGCAGAAGTATTTTTGCGCCATAAACGATCTTAGGAAAAATATGAAGGCTTCGAGGAAGATCGATACATATCACAACTGCTTGTCTGCTTGGCTAGCCAACTGAGAACAGCAGAGTACACCGAACACGGTCTTAGGGAGCTCAAACTGATTGCTAGCTGCAGTTGCTTGAGACGGCGGTTGGTACAGCTACCCCTTTTTGTTCCAAGCTCAGTACAGCTACTTCAAAGTACACAGAAAGAGTGATGTATACAGTGCCGGAAGCGTAGGCACAAGTACTGGGCCACTGAGTACCGGGCAAAGAACGGTAGATCACTGTCATAGTCTTCACTCTTGGCACCTACTCCAACCACCATAGAAGCATCGAATCTGTATATAGCAACGAAACAGTAACGGTGCATGAGCTAGCTGACTCTGGGCCGTGAATCAGATATCATTTAATTGTTGATTCCCTATGACATTAATTTAGGCCTTGAGCCAATTTGTTCTGGCCATGTTTCCGGAAATGGTATCAGGACCATAAATCGCCTCGAGAGATCATAAATAAGAAGCAACCAACCAGTAACTGTATTCGAGAGAAAATATCATCGCAATTGCCCTCATTAAGAGGACCAAAGATAGAAGAACTACGGCCTGGCATGGCATACTAATGTACTGTTGCTGTGTTGCATATGACAAAAATAGAAAAAAACAACTTCAATACTACATTAAGTCTAGAATTAGTGAATTGATATATAATTGATTGCATAAACAGGAGCTCTTACTCCAGTGTCAAAAAAATGGAATTATCAATACATTAGTTGTCCAAAAAATAGAAATATCAAATTCCAAACCCAACTCCAATGTGCTAAAATATGACTGAACCAATGAGTATGGACATATGGCTCCCGAGCTTCAGTGAGCTCGTTTTTTGAAAAAATTGAAAATGGTATTTAAAAGTTTTGAAAAAATTCAAATAATTTTTTTGGATGTAGATAATAATAAAATCTACTAGTGTGAAAAAATTCAAGTTCAAATTCGTTGTATTTGAGGTTCAGCAAAAAAGACAAATGTGCAGATATGAGTGTGATGAACAGTGCATATATTCAAAGTTTGAAATTTTGTCAGATTTGTCTTTTTTTCTATAGCCTAGAGTACACAGAATTTTGAGCTGAAATTTTGCAGGATTGTAGATCTCAAAGTTATCTACAACTAGAATTTTTGTTTTGAATTTTTGGAAAATTTTAAATACTATTTTTTTAAAAATAAGCTCACTTGAGCTCAGGAGCCATTTGTGGTTTCCCGGAATTACATGGAATGCATGTGTACCACACACTCATTGGATCTCCATCCTAGACCTGCCAAATATACAAAGTTGCCTTTTTGTGCATTAAGTCGTGCCTGAAATTTCAGATAATTCCATGCAAGTTTTAAAGTGTTCATGTGAGTTTGAAAACTGAAATACAAAAAAATTACAAAAGCTGCATATACAATTGTGTGTGACTCACTTGCCCGAATTGATCCACCAATAAGCTGAGTGCTGCTCCTTGGCCCATGGACACTGCCCACCAAATTACAAATAACTCCGTGGGTTTTTTGTGTGAACATTTAAATACCAAACTTTTGCAAAGTATGTGGGACATTCTTGTGCATGATCTATTAAAAATCTTAAAATAGATATCTGCACATATGATTATCAAATTTAATTGATTTCAAGTGAACTTTTAGAACTAATAACTTCTGTTTCCATGTGACATCCAAACAATATATAGGAATTGGGATCTTATAGACATAATTGAATGAATGAGTTGAATACACATGTTTGGAGCCAAATGAGGTGTGGCAGATTTGATTCCCATTGGAAATATGGAACATACACAACATGTGGAGATTATGGAACTTACAGATTTGATTTCTATTTGAGTTCGCTCCAATTCTGCTCCCAATTCGCAGTCCGATATAATATAATCCACATCAGATCACTATCATATCCGCTCCATATCTGGCAAAAAAAAGGTAAACCATATGAAAAGAATAATGCATGATTCGTTTACACCCCTATGCATTAGTGGTTACAAACATAGATACTTAAAATAACTTCAGATATAATTAATTCTAGCTTTTCAAACCAAGATTATGCAATATAGAATTTGTTAGATTAATACTAAACAATTTTTTTCAATTAGTTTTTACATTTAGGTGTTCTAATTAAAACAACCAAGAACCATGTGAATCATATCTATTGTATTTCTTTTAATATGCTTTTCTAAATTATGGTATTTCTCTTTTATTAAGGTTGCATTTTTGTGTTATTATATTACTATCTAATGTTCCTCCTTAAACATAGTTAAAATATTTAAATCAACTTTGATATTTGAAGTTCATCATTCTATCTTTATAATTAAATCAAGTTTGTCTACAACTAACTTACACTTGATTTATTTGTGAACATGCACATGCGTAGGAATTTGAGCAAAAACATACTACAAATTTGAAAACCCTCTTTGGCTCTCGAACTCAAGTGATCCTTTTAGTTTTAAAATACAAAAATCATATTTTCAAGTACGAAAAACTGAAAGAAAAACTTGGATATATCTCACAATCATGCAAAATTGCAATACAAATTGTTTTTTATTCTTGGCTACACAAAAATAGAAAATTCTGATTAATTTTGGATATTTCATAATGTGAATTACTCACTATAGTCAGATCCACAATGTTTTCATATTTGTTTAGCTCGGTATACAAAGCATTTTAAAGTGAGATTTCCCATGTTTGTGTAAACTTTAATTACTATATCTATATTGTTTTAATTTTTTTGGGTTTAGGGTTTTCAAATCTCAATCTAATTTTGAACTAGATGTTACAAAATGAACTACAAGTGAGATTTTGGCGGAATCCCACTTGTATCTCTAGCCATGAGTTGTCCTTGGGTTTACCAGACCAGGCAGGCACAGTACTGTCAAACGTCCTCGCGATCATGCCCAGTGACGTCCCTCGCCACCGGCCGGCCACAACCATCCCGGCCGTCACCCGCGCGCTCACACGAATGGCGTTCACAGCTTCAAGGCTTGTTTACTTCTCCGGTATTTTCATCCCCGAAGGATGTGGGGATATGTGGGGATTTGGTGTTCACCCAATACTCTCAAATCCCCTCAAATACTCTTCCCCAAAAATACTCTACCATGATGGAGAGTTTTCTATCTAGCCAAAAATACACTAGAGTGGAGGGGATTTGTGGGGATATCTCGGGATTATCCCCTCAAAACCCGGACTAGTAAACAACCTATCGGGGAAATTCCGGGATTTAAAATAATCCCCTCCCGTCCCCTCAAATACTCTGGAAGTAAACAAGGCCTCAAAGCTGCTGGTTTCCCAAGAGGGTGGATGCAACAAACAACCGTCAGGATCTCGTCAGCGCCATAGCACTTGGCCACAGGACACAAGTGCCAATTTTGCCCATCTACGAGATTTATCCGTATCGAATCCACCTACGACAGAGCCAAGAGGACTTGGCTAAGGAACATCACGTGCGCGGCGAGGCCCGGTACACGTGAACCTAGATGGATCACCTTCTTACAGACATTCTCTTTCCCAAGGACGGTAGAAGAACAATCACCCCGCATGTCAACAAATCAATGGTGCTACTATGCTACACATCATGCCACTGTTACTGTATGTGGACCCAGATCCCCTGGCTGGGAATGTGCCCGTTCACGACAAACACCATGTAGTACCCCGGCGGCGCGAGCACCGCCGTCGCCGGCATCACCACCGACGCCTCGTAGGCGACGGCGCGGTGCGACGCTGCCGCCGTCGTCTGCGCCACGTCCAGGAGCAGCACCCTCTGGTTCATCCCGAACGAGTGCGTCGTGAACGACGGCGCCACCATCGTCACCGACACCAGCCCGATCCCGCCGCCCCGGCCTCTCCTCCTCGTCGCCGCCGGCACCTCGAACTGCAGCGTCATCGACTCCCCGTAGGCCACGCTCGTCGGCGCGCCGGCGGGCGAGGGGCTGGTGATCGTCGGCCGGAGGACGTCGTTGGAGCCGTCGAGGTACTCCGGCGAGAAGGCCTCCAGGCTGAGCTCCGTGGGGAACTGCACGTTGCTGAAGTTGTAGTAGGTGTGCGGGTTGCTGCCGCCCACGAGCAGGCGGCCGTCGCGGAGGAGGATCGCCGACGAGTGGTACAGCCGCGGGATGTCGGTCGCGCTCTGCTCCTCGAACCGGTCCCCTGGCGAGTGGTCGGGAAGGTACACGACGGGCGCGTACGCCGGGGTGTTGGCGGACTCCCACCCGGCGCTGCCGTCCCTGGCGCCGTTGATGATCACCACCTCGGCGCCGTTCGGCAGCAGGATCATGTCCCCCATCACCCGCGGCGACGGCATTGCCTCGATGATCCACGACGGCGAAGCATCCGTGATCTTGATCCGACCGCACGTCGCTAGCGCCGGGGTGAAGGTTTTGTCCTTCGCGGAGTTGTAGGAGCCCGTGGGCGCGCCGCCGCAGACCAGCACCTCCGCCTCGGTGGGCGATGGCTTCAGGGGAAGCAGCACCGACGAGCCCGAGCTGGGGTAGTTCCTCGGGTCGCCGCCGGCCAGCTCAGGATATGTCCGAACGATCTTGTTATTCTTGTAGTCGAGAAGGATGGCGCGGTTCTTGGCGAAGATGAAAAGGTTGCCGTCGATGTTCAGGTGGACGAACGGGTAAAGATTGTTCTCCTCGGGGTCCCGGGTCTGGACCAAGAACGGCAATGCGACGGCCGAGGAGTCGGAAGCTTCTGCCTTCGGGAAGAACTCGTAGTTGTACTGCCTCCGGCCGCCGACGATGAAGGCGCGGCCGTCGGGGAGGATCTGGTTGGTGGCGTACCACCGGTTCGCGGCGAGCGCGTCCTGCGTCTCGTTCCAGTCGCAGCTGCCGTCATCCTCGCCGGCGTCACACGCGCGCATGGTGCGCACGTTGCGGTAGCCGTCGTTCCAGCCGCCGGTCTGGATGAGCGTGCCGTCGGGCGCGACGGTGCCGGAGGAGCACCAGGTGTCGGTGAAGACGGAGAGCGGGCGGAACGTGTTGGAGGCGACGTCGTACTCGGCGGAGTGCGCGGTACAGTCCACGCGGAGCACGCGCTCCCGCGGGTTCCGGCGGCAGTGGCCGTCGGGGAGGGAGAGGTTGGACCGGCCGAAGTCGGTGCGGTCGAAGATGATCACGCGGTCGTTGTGCAGCAGCTGCATGTGCATCGCCGACACGCCGATGCTGCGCTGCAGGAGCTCCCACCGCCCGCCGCCGCCGCTTGCTGCCGTCGCAGGTGCAATGCCGACGCAGGCTAAGAGCAGGAGAAGAACAAGATCATGGGTCAGCAATGTTAGCTTCATGGTTACCCGTGACGATCAATGGTCGATGCAGGTCTCCGTTGTTTGGTGGTTTTGACTGTATTCGAATGTTCAGCTCGTGACGATCAATGTATATGAGCTGGCGACGATGGCCTGCCTTATATGCACGGCCAATCTTTTTAGGTGAAGGCCTCTTAAGGCAGAGGATTTCGCTCAACGGGAGAGGAGATCATGGTCTTTATTTTTGCCTGGATGGATTGATTCTGATTTTGATTTTGTAGCTTGATCCTGTATTAACTTGCTGTTTATGATGTTTTGGTTTTGCTGCCCGTTTGTTAGGAGTAAAGAAACGACGCGGTTAACTCCATCTTTGCGTGATTTGACCAGCTGGCACCCAGTAATTTGGTTCCTCAGTTTTTCCATGTCCCCTCTTCCCGGACAAAATCCTCTGCCGGCAACATTTGGCAAAAAATAATCAAAACTAAGCAAAAAGGAAAAAAAAATAAGAATATAAGTGTATAGAAAGAATAGAAATTTGTGTTTACGAATTTCGTAAAATTTGACCATCTAAGGTACTTCAAGAAAAAACTTTGTCTATTATTTTGGTTAACAAAGTATGAGGTATAAAAAATCATATCATTGAATTCATATTCGAAAGAACTTTCCAATGGTATATTTTTTTGTAACATATATCTTATATTTTATTGATAAAATGAATGGTCAAAATTTGATCTTGTAGTACGTGGTGGCACATTAAACCGGTTTAGAGGAAGTATGCGCTAAGACTACGAGATAAACCTGTGCACACCAAGTTACATGATTTCTATGTCATGTACAATACAACTCACTAATGGCCATAGTTATACATTTACAAAATATTTAGGGACAAATTTCACACTATCTTTTTCATAAATTGTGGAAAAACCTGTTATACATAATTTTTTAATAAAATTTGATAAACAAGAAATAAGGTACCATTGTGGCCTTGTTCTAAATTATGTTTTAGCAAAATATTGGATTATCTATTAAACAAAAATTGTATGATTACAAGAACAACTCGATCGAACGCTGATCCCATACCAGTCATAGTGAGAAAAAAGCATGCTTGAGCAATGAGGCACGCCCAAAATGGGCAGCCGCGAGGCTACCCACATCAACATCGACAACATGGATTTATGGATGCTCGCTGTCAATTTGGGTAGTACACATTATCCCAGGACATTTTAGCTATCCCATGTCCAATGTGAGCTATATCTTTCACGGATTTTTCTTTGCATGTTCCGATATTGGCAGCCTAAAGGCCCAGTGACGATCCCATGGATAGTGGAAGTGCTCTCGCTTTGTGTGGAGCGCTCGAGGGATCTCACTATGCTTGAAGAGCGCAAGGAAAAATAATGCTAGAACCGGTGAGGAACCGTGTGAGCTTCGTTTGTCATGGCCTCTCCAACAAAGATTAGAGTCCCCAAGGACTTCAAATTTGGAGGAATAACTGTGTCATCGTCTCCCTGTCAGGGGCGGATCTACATAGTCCTTGCATGGTGCACATCAACCAGGGAGAAAATATTTTTTAACTAATTGGATAAAAATAGCCATATGCACCAAGTTAGAGCAATATGAGCGTAATAATTTTTTAACTAATTGGATAAAAAAATCAAGCTCAACTAGGTCATTATTTTCCCATGTGTGCACCTAGCCTGTTGTAGTGCACCGGGTCAAAAAAAATCTAGCTCTGCCCATGCTCCCTATACATTCAGTTGTTTCTATCGATCCTTGCTTTACTTGTTATCATGTATCGTATCATATAGGATTGTTCACCTAGTTGTTTTTAGGATTACTTTATTTAGCCGCAATTATTCCCAATAAATGAAAAAATAACGATTACAATGAGGTCGCCTATTCACCCCCACCCCCTATAGGCGCCATCTTAGATCCTTCAGGATATATTCTTTCGGGACCTATCACAGACTCTCATTTTTATAACTAGCAATTGAATGTATGTCAAAATTCAAGTATATAGGTGGTGCATCAAATGTGCTATCAAATCTAACTTAGTTTTGCTACTATTTTTGGATACAATGTTGAATTATGGGATGCTGGTACAAGTGTGGATACATCCGATAGAATGGTTCTGTAGGTACTGCTAGAAGGTACAACCCTAATAAGTTGTTCACAAGTGACACACCACACATAATAGCATAGTAAAACCTTTCAAACGTTTGCCATATAAGATACGACCGATATAATATTCATCATTTACGAGTTTAAAAATAAAAAATGCACATGACAAAACATGAAAAAATCATCTATGAACGCCCATAAAATATTAGTATATGATTAAAAAGAGAATGGTGTGCGAAATCCATCCCTTCCGCACACGGTTTGGTCAACCGTATGTGATCGATGCCTTGACCCATCATCCATCTAGGCATAGTAACAATTTGATAAATTGAATAAATTAGGCAATTTTAATCGTATACGATTGTCTGCTCTGTACTAGTGAACCTCTCAAAAGCGCATGGCATACCACAATTCGTAGAGAAAAGAGTTGACCCAATTCATAAGTAAATTCGGGCCCAGAAAGTATATTTTTCCATGTTTACAAGGAAAATATCAAATTCTCTCTGTCTTTAATTAGGGTCCTATCTTATTACTTTTGCGAGAAATATGGGCCCTATATGGAGGTCGTGTTTTGGCTCCCAGACGCATACGTACCTATTTTGCAAAATGCAAAAAAAACAAAATTGAAAATGTCAAAAAAAATCGGAAGAAAATTTTGCCTGTATACCTAGGTATTCTTATGTTTGTTCACAAGTTTTTGGGAGAAAGAAATATATTATGTGGCCTCTGTAAAAAGACAAAAAAAATCTAGTGAACAGTTATATTGGAGCATCAAAAAATTGTTTGTTATACGGGATATAAAAAATATTTTTCCCCCCAAAAACTAATGTGCGAACATAGATTGTCCAGATGTACATGTAATGTTTTTTTCTAAAAGTTTTGACATTTTGAAATGTGCATGTTGTCAAACAATAGGTTCATATATATGGATCTGGGAGCTGAATTGCATTTCAGTGATAAAGGTGTTGAAATATTGGGCCATTTCAGCTTGGCCCATACTAGATTTCAGAAATTCTTAGAAATCTCAAACCCCATGTGTGTAAGCACATGTGACATGCAGCCCAAGTTGTTGGCTGCACAAAGGCAAGGGGTGGGAGCTAAGTTTAGTCCCACATAGAAAGTTGGGAGAGATGTAGACCAACATATAAGGTGGGGTGTTGCACCACTTGGTAAGTGAGTGAGAAGAGAAGTGTCATACGCGCGCTCCTCCACCTCCTCGCTCCCTCGACTCGACTCGACACGTCACGACGCGCGCGCGCGCCGCGGTTTGTGGAATTGAGCCTCGGAGCCGAGCTTATCTTTTTGCTGCACAGGAAAACTGAGCGTTTGACCGAGTTCTTGACGGATGCGTCACAGCCAGCCGGTTCGGGTCGCTCCCGGATCGTGGGGTGCTGTAACCGACTCGGGCGTGCGACGTGGGCGTGGCCCACGTTGCCTAGGGTTTCTCTGCTGTGCCGCCTATATAAACTCTTGCCCGGCTACCGCCGCACACACCTGAAACCGATCTAGGGTTTTGCCACCTCTTGCTGCTTGCGCCGTCTCTGTAGTCTATCTCATCCCGAGCGCCGACGTGCACCGGTGAACGGGAGAGCAGGTCTCCGGAACCACTCGCCTTTGCGATCCTGTACGGGAGAGGGCGAATTAGGTTTTTGGGAAGCGCTCTGCGCGACTGCTCAAGCTCTTCATCACGGGTCGTCTTCCATCCAAGTCGGGCGGTGCAGCCTACCGCCGTCTTCATCGCCGTCTGCTTTGACTGGACTTTTCCAACGTTGTGATCAACAACGTTACTGTAACGACTACATCTGCAAACGAACGGTACGTGTGGTCTACTGCTGTTCCTCTGATCATCATGTTCTGCGAGTACATGTTTAGCTGCTACTTGTTTCCGTTCATCTTGATGTTTAGAACATCTAGTATGTTCAAGTTACATGTGGTAGTAGCTGGTATTGTCATGTTTAATATTCTAGAATTAATTATGGAAATTATGCCTAATTATCTAACAATCCAAAAACCTAATTGCAGGCAATTTTCTGAATTATCAATGATTGGTTTTACTGATGCACTGAGGCCGGATAAATTTACCGGTGTGCACTTCAAGAGGTTGCAATACAAAGCTGAGCTTTGGCTGACCACGATGAAAGTGTTCTAGATTAGTAAAGGCAAACTGATACGTCTCCAACGTATCTATAATTTTTGATGCTCCATGCTTGTTTTTACACCATTTGCCTACTGTTTCGTTACACTTCGTGGCACTTTTATGTATTTTCCGGAATTAACCTACTAACAAATTGCCATAGTGTCAGTTCCCTGTTTTCTGCTGTTTTTGTGTTTCAGAAGTGATACACAGGAAATATTCTCGGAATTGGACGAAACAAGTTCCTGAGGTCTTATTTTGTCCGGAAACTTCCAGAGATCCGAAGGAGAGTAGGAGAGGGGCCACAGGCCGCCCTCGCGCCTAGCTGGCGCGGCCCAGGCCCTGGCCGCGCCGCCATTGTGTGAGGAGGCCTGGGGCCACCTCTGACATTGCCCCTTCGCCTATAAAGACCCCCCGACGGGAAAAACCTAAGTACCCGATCACTTTTCCAGAACACATCGCGATCCGCCGCCGCCGTTGACCCAAAGATTGGGAGGGTCCAGAAGCTCTTCCCAGCACCCTGCCGGAGAGGGGAATCGCCACCGAAGGTCCTCTTCATCGCCATGCTTGCCTCCGGAGCGATGAGTGAATAGTCTACCTTGGACTATGGGTCCATAGCAGTAGCTAGATGGTTGTCTTCTCCACCATGTGCTTCATGTTTAGATCTCATAAGCTGCCCTACATGATTGAGATCACCGTTATGTAATTCTACATGTTTGGTTTGTTGGGATCCGATGAATATTGGTGTTATGATTGAGTTGCTATACTGAAATATATCTTTTGTTATCTCTATGTTGTTTATGATCTTGCATGCTCTCCGTTGTTAGTAGCTATCTTGGCCGAGTAGTTGCCAGTGACTCCAAGAGGGGGTATTTATGCTCGATAGTGGGTTCATGCCTCTATTTAACCTGGGGGAGTGACAGAAACCTCTAAGGTTGTAGATGTGCTGTTGCTACTAGGGAGAAAACAACATTCATATGCTCAAGGGCATATGCTTTGTTTACATTACACACTTTGCTTAATGCAATTATCTGTTGTTCGCAACTTAATACTCGTGGAGTTCTCGGATTGATTCGCCGCAAGTGGATTATTAGTCATAGATGCAGTTGGATGGCGGTCTATGTATTTTGTTGTAATGCCCAGAGTAAATCTCATAGTGATCTTCTTGACATATCACGTTTATCTTTATTCTATCAATTGCCCAACTGTAATTTGTTTACCCAGTATGTGTTATTTATCTTATGGAGAGACACCACTAGTGAACAGTGGACCCCGGTCCTATTTCCATCATATTGCTATCATCTGTTTACTTTATTCACACTGTTTACTTTACTCACACTGTTTACTTTACTCGCATACTTCTACTATTTTCTACTCGATACGCTCATAACCTTTGTTTCAAGCAAACCGGTGAGATTGACAACCTCATCGCAAGTTGGGAACAAATTACTTGGTTGTGTTATGTGCAGGTTTCGCGTTGCAGCTAGCAAGCAAAGCTTGGACGAGGCGCCATATATAAATTGTCCGAAGCTGTCACAAACTAGCAAGCATCACCTTCAGTCGTTATTGTCTGCTCTTCTCCTGATCGACATACCTTGGTTTCTTAACTGAGGGAAAATCTGCTGCTATATTCTTCACACCTTCCTCTTGGGGTTCCCAACGGGCTGGTCATTCACCACGCAACAAGCAACAATTTTCTGGCGCCGTTGCCGGGGAAGAGTGGAAGACTTCTGCGAGGGGAGTTTTCGCACACACATCCTTTACTTTATTATTGTTTTGCTTTACTTTATTTATTTTACCTGCATCATTTTATATCAAAAACCCAAAAAAATTAGAATTATTGGTAGTTGTTTTTACTTGTTTACTTTCGTTTTGCTGAAATGGCCAATCCTGAAAACACCAAGTTATGTGACTTTACTAGCACGAACAATAGTGATTTTATCTGCACTCCTATTGCACCACCTGCTCCTGCTGCAAACTTTTGCGAGATTAAGCCTGCTTTGTTGAATCTTGTTATGAAAGAGCAATTCTCTGGTGCTAATACTGAAGATGCTGCAGCTCATCTCAACAATTTTGTTGAGCTATGTGAGATGCAGAAATATAAGGATGTAGAAAGTGATATTATTAAGCTCAAGTTGTTTCCTTTTTCTTTAAGAGGAAAAGCTAAAGATTGGTTGCTGTCTTTGACTAAGAATAGTATTGATTCATGGGCTAAGTATAAGGATGCTTTTATTGGTAGATATTATCCTCCTGCTAAGATTATATCTCTGCATAGCAATATTATGAAATTTACTCAGTTTGATAATGAACATGTTGCTCAAGCTTGGGAAAGAATTAAATCTATGATAAAGAATTGCCCCACTCATGGACTGACTACTTGGATGATTGTCCAAACTTTTTATGCAGGACTGGATTTTTCTTCGAGGAACCTATTGGATTCAGCTGCTGGGGGCACTTTTATGTCCCTTACCTTGGGCGCCGCAACAAAGCTACTCGACAACATGATGGTAAATTATTCTGAATGGCACACCGAGAGAGCTCCACAAGGTAAGAAGGTAAATTCTGTTGAGGAAACCTCTTCCTTGAATGATAAGATTGATACCATTATGGCTATGCTTGCTAATGATAGGACTCATGTTGATCCTAATAATGTTCCTTTAGCCTCTTTGGTTGCTCAAGAAGAGCATGTTGATGTGAATTTTATTAGAAACAATAATTTTAACAACAATGCTTATAGGAACAATTTTGCTAGTAACAATTATAGGCCGTATCCTTCTACCAATGGTAATGGTTATGGTAATTCTTATGGTAATTCCTACAACAACACTAGGGCCGCGCCCTCTGAGCTTGAGGTAATGCTCAAGGACTTCATCGGTAAGCAAACTGCTTTTAACAAGTCTGTTGAGGAAAAGTTAGGCAAAATTGATATTCTTGCTTCTAAAGTTGATAGCCTTGCTCATGATGTTGAACTTCTGAGATTAAAAGTGTTGCCTAATGATGTGAAAGAGAACAATATTTTTGCTACTGCTGTGACGACCTCGAATTTATCACAAATTCAAAGTGCCTGTTATGCATTCCACCACAACCCCAGAATCATTGTTGTGATACACATAACGTAGTTGGTACTCAGTTCCATAGACATTACAATACGATGGTTCAAATACAATGGTCATAGAGACCAAGTTTATATTACAACACAATATAGCAGCGGAAATAACGTCTTTGGGTCCATGCCTTCACCCTACAGGCAATGGTGACTCAGGAGATGATCTTAGTTCTGGTACTCCTCTTCATAACCTTCCTCCGGATACTCTTCCCCATAGTCTGGCCAAGTTGATAGCCAGGGACACAGCCGTGAGTACATTGGATGCACTCGCAAACCATCTTGTAGATAAAATGATGAAGTAGATATGCAAAGTTGAAAGGGTGGACTAAGCACTAAGTTTAGTTTGCAAAAGCTAGTTTTGTTTCCCACGAATGCTCATTGGTAGGAAAGAAGTTTAGTTCTCTAAGTTTAGTCTAAGGGAACTTCAAGTGTGTCAAGATCAAGGTCAAGTCAAGTCATGTCATTCACCAAGTTCACATAGGTTATTATCATTCTTGACAAAAGTCAAGTACAGTTTGCCAACTATCCATAACCGAGGACGCGGCTATTCGAATAGTTTGAAACCTCTGCAGAGGGGTACACTTTACCCACAAGATTCGATATATCTGCCGGGAGAAATCCACGGATTGTCATACACAAAGTATGCGGGGTTTAGATAATCAAACAAATTCTTTTACTTGCGCACTCTAGTACAGGATCCTTCCCTAGAGCCCGAGATACGGAAATCCCCGTTCCGGCGCCTCTAGTTTTGCCCACTCTGGGATGTCGGATGAGTGGAATCTCCACTTGGTTCAGAAGTACCCGTGCACGGTGCACTTCCATAAAGGATGATACAAGACCTCCCATACTAGGGTGAACAAGCTATGGACTAAGCCCCTTCCCATTTAGGGGTAATGTGGTCGTACGGTATGGTTGGCTCACATAGTACATCACTTATTATCATTTAGCAAATACATTCCATAGTTCTTAGTCAAGATTATTTTTCTTCATAAGACCATCATGTAGGAAAATCTCCATTTCAAGTTCCCAAGTTCAAATGAGTTTCCCCTTAGAGATGGCCTCAATTTTATTAGCGACTAAGCAACTATATTAAGTGATGATACCACTAAACTATGGTTGGATAAACTTAGCTTGATGCTCTTGCTAAGCAAGTATCACTACACATCTATCATTCCACTCTAGCAATTCAATCATGCAATTTACTTAGAATAGGTAGAATGCAATAGTAAAACTAGGCATGTGGAGTATGATTCAAAAGATGGCTTGCCTTGGTTGGCAAAGTGTCCTGGGTATTCTTCTTCTTCTTGATAATAATCCCCCTCAATATCCTCCTCGGCAACACTAGCGTCTAATAACGAATAAACACAAAGAACATCATCACTACACAATGCTAACAACACACCAAGCACACACACTTGTTGACGAGGGCTAACTCGACAAATGTCCTAGATGAAGGACTTAGGATCGGGGAGATAGGGCGCTGGATGAACTCGAAGGTAAGGTTAGTCGAAATAAGTGTATATCGAAAGTAAACTTGGGCATTCAACCTGGCTTGCTTTCAATCTGACCCTCACCGTCCCCTCCTGGCCCCTATATATAGGTGGCCAGGTCTCAAGGATCGGGTAGGGTACGATGCGGATTACAAGTATCGACATACGGTAGTAACTCGTATTCGACTTCTATTACAATTGGGCCTAGCTTAACGGGCCTCAGAGGTACTCAACTAACGGGCTCTATTATCTATACCCTTGTCAGTAGCCCCTGAGATTCTACCAGAATTGCAGATTCGGGTTGAATCTCTAATCTTCAAATCTTCGACTTGATCAATTCTTTGACTTCATCTTCAAATCTTTGACTTGGTCTTTCGACTTATTTTCATGATAATTTGTTTCGCAAGGGGTCTTGATGAACAAGCCTGACAACTCTGACGGATCAAGAGGTCAGTTAACTGCCGGAACAGATACTTGACACCTACTTCAAATTCAATCCCCTTGGACTTGAATTCAGGATACCGGTCAAACCCATTCTTTTGCCGCATTTAGGACTTATAAAGAATGAATCCCAGTGGTTCTAAGGGTACCCAGTGCGTCCACCAGGATTTTCTTCGCATCGTAGACACGGATACATACCAACAGAGCGCATCCATGTGCGTATACCGGGCCACACAGGACGGATCCCGGGGTCTTACCTTCGTGACAAGTCACGGCATTCGAGTTGCGTTGCGATAACACAACTCGAGAATCTCATATCGCAGTCAAATTTTGACTAAAAATATTCGGGTTTCTGCAACCATAAAACTCGCTCCCGATGGGAGTAATCTTTAATCTTCAATTTTGTCGACTACGTAGTCGAAGTTTTGTATGCTTATCCTTTTCTATCTTCAGTATTGATCATCTCATCTTTGTCGGGTGCGCGCTCAGCGCTCCCGATGGGAGTAGCCCCCGAGGCTATGTTTGGCAACTTGTAGTCAAGCATAGGCTCCAAGTTCAGCTTCTCTTTCTTCTGCAGATATCTTACTGTTGACGAGCCCCCGAGTCTAAGTCGAGGTTTTCATATCGCATAATCCTCCCTTCTTTCTTCTTTTTTTTCCCTCTTCTTCTTTGACTTTATCGTCTGCTGTGCGCAGAACTTAACTCCTATTATTAATTTCATTTCACGGACTTTAATGCAGCCCAAAAGCCCAATAGTACGTGCTTATAAATAAAAGCGCCTGCTGACTAAGGTAGAAAACCCTAATTAGACTTCTCCTCCGCCGCATCCTCTTCTTCCTCCATCTAGGGTTTTTGCGAGGTTTTTCCTGTCGTGCTCATGGCTGATGCTGGAGGTTCTCGTTTGAACCTTGGATCCGCGATGGTCCCACGAGGTAGGGGTCACCCTCGCGGTAGCAAGAATAAGCCCAAAGTTACTAGCACTGCGGGAACTTCTTCAGATGCCCCAGCTAAACATCGCCCCGGCCGCCCCCTTGGTAGCAAGAACAAATCCAAGGTGACCGGCGCCACTCCAGGCCCTGCTGCTCCTTCTCCTGCTTCGCCCGCTGCTCCTGCTGCACCTCCCCATATCTTTTCTTTCCTTTGCATCGCCATGGCGCAGTGCCGTGAGATTCAGCGCTTGCCGCTAGATTTCACGAAGTTTATGGATGGCCGCGAGCTGCGAGAGGCGGTTCTTCGTGAACAATCAGGTGGTGGCATCCCTTATGAGGTGGAGGTGTGGTACGATGACAATGGCGAGCAGTACTTCAGAGGTGGCTGGTCGCAATTTGCTGAGGATCATGACATCCGTCAAGGCTTCATCATGGCGTTCGACTTCCACGTTGGTACGTCAAAGTTTGACGTGAAAATCTATAGTGGCACTCTTTGCCAGAAGGAGTATGAGGCTTGAAGCCCTCTTTTATTAGGATCTGTTATCCATGTAATCTCGTTTGACAATGTCCTTCCTGCAATAATATTTTGCAATAAATATTTGTACTTTATGTCGATCATCTTTTACTAGTATCATAAGAACAAATCATGTTCTGAGATATGCTTTTCATATGTCGGGTTCTTTGCGAACCAATGAATGTAAGGATCATCTCGGGTTCTTTTCATGAACCAAGTTTTCTCTGTATTTATCGGGTTGTGTAAACAACCTTATAGTGAAGGAAAACCCTTCCATCTTGTTATAACGATTCTTTCACCCGACCTAGGGGTGAAAGCCCCCAGCGGAGAAGTAACAAGAGAATCGTACAATTTTGTCGAGTCCAACCCAAAGAACCCGACCTGTGGCCTCATGTTCTAGGTCCAGAAGGTGAACTCGAATATATCGATATTTATATACTTAGTCTACGCGTAAAAACGTCGTAGCTGTTCTGCATTCCACGGGTTGCTTTCATCCTTTCCAGTCTTCTTGTCTTGTAGTCGATATGCTCCTCCTGGTATTACTTCCGTGACGATGTAAGGTCCTACCCACGGGGACTCCAATTTTTCATGACTATCTTGCCTCAGTCGCAAAACAAGGTCTCCTACCACGAAGGATCGTGGACGAACTCGACTACTGTGGTAGTTTCGCAAGCTTTGTTGATATTGTGTAGCCCTTTCTAATGCTTTATCTCTTGCTTCATCTAACGCGTCAACATCGTCTTGCAATGCTTCTGTCGATGTCACCTCCTCATATGCTGTCACTCTTGGAGCCTCGTGTGCAACTTCGACTAGAAGCACGGCTTCTGCGCCATGGACCAGGAAGAAAGGAGTTTCTTGAGTTGCTGCATTGGGCGTAGTTCTTAGGCTCCAAAGAACGGAGGGCAGTTCTTCCACCCAGGCGCTCTTGGCTTTCTCGAGAGGTGCTAAAAGCCTCTTTTTTATTCCGCTACTTATCAGGCCATTGGCTTTTTCGACTTGTCCGTTTGTCTTCGGATGCGCCACAGATGCAAATTTAAGCTTGATCCCCAATCCTTCGCAGTAACTTTTGAATTCTTTTGAAGTAAAGTTTGTTCCATTGTCCGTAATGATGCTGTGTGGTACCCCAAAATGGAAGACTATCGACTTGATGAAACTGATTGCTGCTGCGGAATCTTGAGTTGTTACTGGAGATGCTTCCACCCATTTGGTGAATTTATCGACTGCTACTAACATGTAGACATGACCTCCTGGCCAAGATTTATGCAGCTTTCCCACCATATCGAGACCCCATTGTGCGAAGGGCCAAGATAATGGTATTGTTTGTAGCTCCGCTGCTGGTGCGTGTGGTCTGGATGCAAACCTTTGACATGCTTCACACTTTTGAACTATATCTTTTGCGTCCTCGATGGCTGTTAGCCAATAGAATCCCGCTCGAAAAGCTGTTGCTGCGATTGCTCTGCTACTGGCGTGATGGCCACATACTCCGCCGTGTATGTCTTTCAATATTGCTTGTCCTTCCTGGGGTGTGACGCAGCGTTGTAAAACGCCTGTAATACTTCTCTTGTATAGTTTTCCTTCAATGACGACAAATGCTTTCGCTCTTCGAGTTATCCTCTTGGCCTCCACTGTGTCTTCTGGTAGTTTTTTACTTATCATGTAGGCAATATATGGCTGCATCCATGTTTCTTCTATCATCATGACCTCTTCTGGTTCTGTCATAGCCCCCGAGCCTGCCGTGGTAGTCGAACTTTTAGCACTTTTTATTGACCTCTCCGCTATTTCTTCCCAAAATACTCCACATGGTATAGGTAGGCATTGTGATCCAATATTCGCTAGGGTGTCGGCTTCCTCATTGCTGTTTCTGCTGACGTGGGAGACTTCACATCCATCGAACGTTCCTTCTAGATAGTGGTATAAATTCTTGTAGGCCATCATGTTGTCATTGATTGTATCACACCTGTTCATAACTTGCTGAACAACGAGGTTAGAATCTCCAAATATTTTTAGGCGAGTTGCTCCGCAAGCTTTAGCCATCTTCATTCCATGCAACAAAGCCTCGTATTCTGCCTCATTGTTAGAAGCCTGTGGAAAGCTCATCCTTAGCACATACTTTAGTTTGTCGCCATGAGGCGATATCAACACTACTCCCGCGCCTGCGCCTTGGACTCGCTTAGAACCGTCGAAATACATTGTCCAAGTACTCGATAAATCCGGTGGTCCCGTGTTTTGTAGCTCGAGCCACTCTGCTGTAAAATCTGGCAGAATTTGCGACTTGATCGCCTTCCTTTTTTCGTACGTGATGTCCATGGGCGATAACTCGATTCCCCATAAGGAGACACGGCCCGTTGCTAAGGGGTTGTTCAGTATGTTCGATAGTGGTGCTTTATTGACCACTATAATAGGGTGTGCAGTAAAATACTGTCGTAATTTTCTTGCCGTTGTAAAGACACTGTATGCCAACTTCTGATAATGCGGGTACCTCTGCTTGGTTGGAGATAGTACTTCACTGATGAAGTATACTGGCCTCTGGACGCCATGAGCTTTGCCTTCTTCACTTCTTTCGACTACTAGAACTATACTCACCACCTGATGGGTTGCGGCGATGTACAGTAATAGCGGTTCTTTTTCTTTAGGTGCGACCAGCACTGGTGGCGTGGAAAGCACTTTTTTCAATTGTGCAAACGCTGCGTCTGCTTCTTCTGTCCACTCAAATTTGTCGTCTGACTTCTTCATAAGTGCATAGAAAGGAAGCGCCTTCTCTCCTAGTCGAGCGACAAAACGACTTAATGTCGCGACGCGTCCTGCCAATTTCTGTACGTCATGGAGTTTCGTGGGTTTCCCCATTGTTAGAATTGCCTGAATCTTCTCTGGATTCGCTTCTATTCCTCGTGCTGATACCAAGAATCCCAAGAGTTGCCCTGCTGAAACTCCGAAGGAACATTTTGTCAGGTTCAGTTTAAGCTTGTACTTGTTCAGGTTGTCGAAGGTTTCTGCCAAGTCGCTGATTAAAGATTTCTCCTCTCTTGTGGTGATAACTACATCATCAATGTAGACTTGTATGTTGCGCCCTATTTGGCTCCCGAGGCAATTTTGCATCATCCTTTGATAAGTTGCTCCTGCATTTTTTAGGCCGAACGACATTACTTGGTAGCAGAACACCCCATATGGTGTGATGAAGGTCGTTTTCTCTTCGTCTTCTTCCTTCAGCTTGATCTGATTATAGCCAGAATATGCGTCCAAAAAGGAAAGCCTTGCACACCCTGCTGTTGAATCAATTATTTGATCGATGCGGGGTAAGGGGAAGGGATCCTTTGGACAATGCTTATTGAGAGAAGTGTAGTCGACACATACTCTTTGTACGTCTGTATTTTTCTTTGGTACTATTACTAGGTTCGACACCCAACTTGAAGTCTTAATTTCCCTGATGAACCCAGCATTTTCTAATCTGTGTAATTCTGATGCTATTGCCTTCCTCTTGGGCTCATCAAATTGCCTCAATAGTTGCTTGACTGGTTTCGCCTTGGGATCTACATTAAGTGCGTGCTCGACGAGTTCCCTGGGAACGCCTGGCATGTCCGATGGACACCAGGCGAAGATTTCCCAGCGCTCACGGAGGAACTCGATGAGCGCGCCTTCCTATGCGGGATCCAAGTTCACCGCGATTGATGTCGTCTTGTTTGGATCTGTGGGATGGACCTGAATTTTCTTTGAATCCTGCGTTGAGTCGAAGGCTTTGTCTGGTAAGGATCGTCCAACGTCGGGTAGCACATTATGATCTGTTTCTCCCTTTAATCTCTCATATTCTGCTGTCATGCCGAAGGTTTGTGCCATCTTGTTGAACTCTCTGTCGCAAGTGTTGGCTACTTCAAAGCTCCCTTGTATTGTGATTGTTCCTTTGGGCCCTGGAATTTTTAACGCAAGATATGCGTAATGTGGTACTGCCATAAATTTTGCAAATGCTGGGTGCCCCAGGATTGCATGATATTGTGATGGCCAGTCCATGACTTCGAACTCCAACTTCTCCTTTCTATAATTTTCACTGCTGCCGAAGCAAACATCAAGTTCTATCCTTCCCAGAGGGTAGTTTGCTGCTCCTGGCACTATCCCGTGGAAAGAACAATCTGTTGGCTTCAGACTCATTGGCGAGATACACATTGCCTTTAGTGTTCTAGCATATATTAAGTTTATGCCGCTTCCTGCATCCATGAACACTCTTCCGATGTCGTATCCTCCTATTTGTGCTTTTAGAACCATAGGCGAGTGGCCCGGCCTAGGAACCTTCCGTGGATGGTCTGCTCTACTGAACTTGACTGGTTGCTCTGACCATCGCAGGTACTCTGTTGTAGCTGGTGGTGACGATATTGCTAGGTTCACTTGCCTGGATATGCTCTTTCGCTCTTTTTTCGACTTGGGCACTGGTTGAATCATGGCCGATATGTATACTTGCGGCTCTAGACGCTTTGATAATCTTTGAGTTTGATATCCTTGACTTCTGTGTATTTCTCCTTTCCTTTCACCTTGGCACGAACCCATGGCACCTTGCAACCTTAGGAATGTTCTGCAATCCTTCATCTGGTGATTTGAAACCCTTTTCCCGTCGAGGTACGCGTAATGGAGTCGACAGGGTCCATATAGCATATCCTTGGCGGA
The DNA here is from genome assembly GCA_007115705.1 of Dactylis glomerata. Lineage (NCBI taxonomy): Eukaryota > Viridiplantae > Streptophyta > Magnoliopsida > Poales > Poaceae > Dactylis > Dactylis glomerata. The sequence continues at coordinate 3,320,825 of QXEO01000548.1, read as the reverse complement.
AGGACCAGAGTATCTTGATTTTTCTTTTGTCTTAACCCTCCTATTTTCATACCTTTCCTCTTCTTCTAGCACATATCCTGCGGCTACCTGGTTTCGCCTTCCTTGGTCACCTCTACTGCGGTATCGCTTCCTTTGTCGACTTATTCTGTCGACTTCTGACGAACGTCCTCTTTTGTTGTTATACGCGTCTTCTCCATCGGCGAATTTGTTGGCTTGTTCCATTAGCTCCGCTACCATCGTAGGTCTTGTTCTTCCTATTTCCTCCACAAGATCTGAATGACGAAGTCCGTCCAAAAAGGCGTCTATTGCCCGTTCATCGGAGACGTCTTCTGCTGAGTTTTTGATTATACTCCAGCGTTGTATGTAAGAACGTAGTGTTTCGCCTTTTTTCTGCACACATGCTTGAACTTCTTCCAGTGATGCTGGGCGTTTGTATGTAGAACGAAAACTTCTTGTGAACTGATTTTCGAGTTCCCCCCAGCTTCCGATAGATTCGTCGGGTAAGGTGTTCAACCAGGACCGTGCGGCGCCGGTGAGGTGTAACTGCAAACTTTGCATTGCGGTCGCCTTTGTTTCTCCTAGTATCTGTACTGCCTGGAGATAATCTGATAACCATAAGGTAGGTTCCTGCGACCCATCGTACTTTTTCTGATCATGAGGTAATTTAAATCCTTTGGGTACTCGCGTTTTGCGAACCCTGCGGGTAAAGCATAACGCACCCATGTCTTTATCACCGTTTTCATAACTTTCTTCCCTCCAAGCATGTCGTGATTTATCTACTCGAGCTTGTGCTATTATACTTCTTGCGTCCTCCTTCCGCCGCTTTTTCTCTTCTGATGACTCACTATGGTCATCATCTGAGCAAGTATATCTAATCTTCTCCTTCCGTCTTTCCTTGTACTTTGTCGACTTCTCCCCTGAGCCTTGCTCCCTGATCATTTCTTTTACAACTCCAAGGCTCCGTATTGCGGCTCGGTGCATACCTTCTCGCGGGTCTCCATACTCTGGTCTTGTAGCTAGCAGATACGCTTGCGCTGCTGCCAAAGCTGCCTCTGGTGTTTTTTGTATCAGGTCGTCTTCCTCTTCCTCTGGTTGCGGGCTGGGGCTCCTTGAGTACCCTTCTTCTCTGCCATATGCTGACGCTTCCCTGTTGTGCTTTGGATCTTCGTGCCTATCCCTGCTGTATTCTGAATCTTCGCTATAATCTTCCCAGTATTCTTCCCTTGACATACTATTATTGTCTTGAGACATCATGTCTCTTTCTTCTCTTAATTTCTTCTTGTGTTGGTATAATGCATACTAATATCCCATTAGAACTTCCCTTCTCGATCCCTCGGGTACTTCTGTACCGTGATTAACGGCCGATGTAATCATTCTCCATTCACCAGCAGAGACGTGGACTTTTTCTTTTTCCTTTTTGTTGTGATCTCTCATTTTGTCGACTTGCATGTCGACCTTTTTACTTCCTTCGCTGTTGTTTCCTTCCTCTGCTTCAGTGATAATGACGCACATCTGATGCACCTTGGAGACGCTGCTGCTTCCTCCGGTGAAGTCCTTTGCATTGTTGTACGTCTGACACGTTTTTTCTTCTGAGTCGATATTTTCTTCAATTTCGTCGCTTTCTGTGATCGATACTTTTCCTAAGCTGACCAGCGAGTTTACCTCACTGGAGGAGCCTTCTGACGACTTCAATGTTTCCTCTGTTTCGAGTTCTTGTGCCGACGGATCTTGATCTTGTTTCGTCGGATCCGAAAGGCGAGAGAAACCCGACGGCCCGATGAAGATAGTTAAACTTCCCATTGCTAGCTCTACCTCCTGACTTTCGTCGACTTCTGAACTGATGTTGGCTAAAAGCGAAAAAGCCGTCGAATTCATGGTTCCAGCGCCCAGAGTCCCCACGGTCGGCGCCAATTGACGAGGGCTAACTCGACAAATGTCCTAGATGAAGGACTTAGGATCGGGGAGATAGGGCGCTGGATGAACTCGAAGGTAAGGTTAGTCGAAATAAGTGTATATCAAAAGTAAACTTGGGCGTTCAACCTGGCTTGCTTTCAATCTGACCCTCACCGTCCCCTCCTGGCCCCTATATATAGGTGGCCAGGTCTCAAGGATCGGGTAGGGTACGATGCGGATTACAAGTATCGACATACGGTAGTAACTCGTATTCGACTTCTATTACAATTGGGCCTAGCTTAACGGGCCTCAGAGGTACTCAACTAACGGGCTCTATTATCTATACCCTTGTCACTTGTTTTCAAACAATAGCCTTCCTCTTGGATTTTATTTGAATTATGTTGTAATTTTTCTCCCAAGTTTGCATTGAGTGTGTAAGTTAAATCTTCTACCTTATGCCATGTGTGGTTCACATTTTTAAGTATGGTAAGTAACTAGGGTTATTAGGGCTAGTCCAAGTGAGGATGGACTAATTAAGTGAATTGGTATTGAGGGAAAAATTAATTCTATGTGTAATGATAGATATCTATCATTTTATGTTACTTAACTAGAATTGGGCTAGGGTCTAATTGGTACCACTAACCATGTTTGAGTGGATTAAGGTTGACTAACAGTAGTGGAGGTCATTAGTGAGTTCACAAACCAAATTTCATAATTTTAGGGGGTTTAAACAATTTTCTAGAATTTTTCTATGATTAACAAAGCTATGGTCACACTATTCTTATTTATTTAAATCCCTAACTCAATTTGAATTCTAACCAGTTCTACAGGCTAGAGCATTTTATAAGCTTTCCAACGCATATTCATTTGCTAAAAATGGATTTGTAAATCTCTTTGAATTAAAGTTTGAAAATCAGATCTGAATCATATTTGAATTAATTCAAATAGGCGGGAAAATAATTAAAACGAATTGGACCTAATTCGAAACAAACGGGCCGAATCTCTATAGAACCCGAACGGGCTGGCCCGATAACGTTTCGCGCGGGGGCGGGATTTGTTTTTAAAACGAACTGACATGCGGGTCCCACCCGTTAGGTCACTTAAGTGAGCCGAAGCGGTATGCTGCCGTTGGATTCTAATCCAACGGCGCATCTGCGTCGTGCTCGTCGGTGAGGGGCGGAGCTCACCTGCATACGGCGAGGAAGACGACGGTGATGGCGAGGCACGTAGGGGAAGCAGAGCTCGACGGCGAGGGGTGGAAAAGGCTCCGGCGGCGCTCCTCCTCTGATTCCCAGCCTCCATTCGTCCAGCGGCGGTCCAATGTGGTGGCGCAGCGTGCGTCCAGTACCGCGCCGGCGGTGCAGGCGGCGTCGAACGAGAGCGAGAGGGAAGATGAGAAGATGTCTGGGGGCGAGCTGGGAGTGGGGTGCGTCTCCTCGTTTGATCGGCGGGGGTTTATAAAGGCCAGAGCGGCGGGGACAGGGGCGTCCAGTGGGTGGCCGGCGCAGGGCATGCTGGTGATGTGCATGGGCGACACCCGCCTCGACGGCCTTGCTCGCGTGCTGGGGGGTGGTTGTCTCGGCCGCGGTGTGCTGTGGGTCGGTGCTGGCGAGGGCACGGCGGTCGGGAACTTGCAGAGAGGAAGAAGGAGAAGAGAGGGGGGTCCGGGTGCTGTCTTCCTTGTCTCCTCCCTTTCTCACAGCTCGGGTCAGGGCAGAGGGAGCTGGGGTCGACCGCGGAGGTGTCCAGGAGCATGGCAACAGGGTTTAGGCGAGGAAGAATAGTGCAGCTCACAGTGCCTCTGATTTCCTAGATTTTTGCCTGGCAGGTGCTCGACGAAATGCCCGCAATAGATTTAAATTCGAATTTTTGAAATTTTTCACTTTGGGTGATCAACATACTAGCCAAGGTTTCCAGTGATATTTTTGTTACCAAGAAAGGATAAGCTTTGCAGAAATCTTATTTCAAATTTTGGTATTGTCACTGTTTCAGATTCAAAGTTTGGCTGATGTTTGTGTTGAGTTACACTTTGAATTTTGGTTTGAATCTTCTTGGTTGAGTTAGTCTGCAACTTGGTTAAGCTCAACTAACTGGCCAAACCTCCATTTGAGTTACAGATTTCTTATTCTAGGTGTTCAAAGTAGGGTAGTCAATAAGATTTCCTAGATCATCTTATTCTTCTCTTTTTCTTTCTTTCTTTTGTTTCTTGTTTCTTTGGCTCTTATAATCTTTCTCATTTGCTTCTGTTGCTTAAGTTAGAAGTAGCTAACTATTGCACAACCAAAAATAACACTCATGAAATCATAGAAAACATATAATGGAAAATACATGTATGCATGCAATAATAGATAAAAAGTTTTATCTTGATCCAAAATTTGGTATTTTAATTAATAATAAGTGGATTACAATTTTCTGAGTTGTTACAATCTTCCCCCCTTAAAAAGAATCTCGTCCCCGAGATTCACTAGTTAAGACTGAAAAGATTGGGAAACTCTTTCTGAAGGTAATCTTCTCGTTCCCAAGTGGCTTCATCTTCGGTGTGATTACTCCACTGAACTTTCAGAAACTTGATGCTTCGGGTTCGAGTGGTTCGATAGGTTTCCTCGAGGATACGGGTAGGCACTTCATGATAGGTCAAATCCTTGTTGATGTCCACAGAACGGTGATCAATATTCTTGAAGACTTCTGGCTTCTCCGGCACTTCAAGACATTTCCGAAGTAAAGACACGTGAAAGACATCGTGCACTTCAGACAATTCAGGGGGCATTTCCAACTGATATGACACTTCTCCTCTGCGGCTTAGTACTTTGAAGGGTCCAATATACCTTGGTGCAAGCTTTCCTTTCACTTGGAATCTTTGCATTCCCTTGAGAGGTGATACTCTAAGATAAACAAAGTCTCCCATCTGAAAGGTCAGTTCTCTACGTCTCTTGTCCGCATAACTATTCTGTCTAGACTGGGCTGCCTTGAGGTAATCACGAATCATGCGAACTTTCTCCTCGGCTTCTTGCAGAATGTATGGTCCAAATATCTGACTATCTCCGGTTTCTGACCAATTCAAAGGGGTACGACACTTTCTTCCATATAGAGCTTCAAATGGGGCCATTTGCAAACTGGCTTGATAACTGTTGTTGTAGGAAAATTCCGCGAAAGGCAGACAATCTTCCCACTTAGCCCCGTAGGCTAGAACACAGGCTCTCAACATATCTTCAAGTATTTGATTTACTCTTTCAGTCTATCCATCCGTCTGAGGGTGGTAAGCTGTGCTAAAGGCTAATTTGGTTCCCAAGGCTTGATGCAAACTTTTCCAAAATCTTGAGGTGAATTGGGTTCCTCGATCGAAAACTATGGTTTTAGGAACTCTATGCAAACTAACAATTCTGGATAGGTAAAGATCTGCTAGCTGTCCTGAGGTATAAGTGGTCTTGACAGGAATAAAGTGGGCAACTTTGGTTAGTCTATCCACAATGACCCAGATAGAGTCATTTCCACGGCTAGACCTTGGAAATCCAGTGATGAAATCCATTCCAACAGATTCCCACTTCCATTCTGGAACTTGCAAAGGTTGCAGCAATCCCGCAGGGCATTGATGTTCAGCCTTGACTCTTTGACAAATATCACACTTAGATATAAACGATGCAATCTCACGCTTCATTCCATGCCACCAAAATTGTTCCTTTAAATCTTGGTACATCTTAGTTCCACCGGGGTGGATGGAGTAAGGTGTCTCATGGGCTTCCTTCACAATAACTTCCTTCAATTCTGAGTTAGCGGGCACACAAATACGTCCTTTATACCAAAGAACTCCTTGATCATCTTCTTCAAATCCTGGCACCTTGCCGGAACTAATTCTGCGCTTAATTCTGTCAATACTCTCATTTCCTTTCTGGGCTTCTTTGATTTGGCTCATCAAGGTGGGTTGAAACTCAAGGTTGGCTAAAAATCCTCGACTTACTAGTTCCAATCCAAAATTTTCAAACTCTTGGTGCAACATGGGTTGCTCTTCTTTGATCATCATATTCAACGAGCATGGCTTCCTACTCAATGCATCGGCCACTACATTGGCCTTACCGGGGTGATAATGGATTTCCAGATCATAATCCTTGATTAACTCTATCCATCTTCTTTGCCTCATGTTCAACTCCTTCTGAGTGAAAATATACTTCAAACTCTTGTGATCGGTGTAGATCTCACAACGGTTGCCCATCAGATAGTGCCTCCAGGTCTTCAAAGCTAGAACTACAGCTGCTAACTCCAGATCATGGGTTGGATAGTTTTTTTCATGAGGTCGAAGCTGCCAAGAGAGGTAAGCTATGACTTTGCCTTCTTGCATTAACACACAACCAAGTCCAAGTTTGGAAGCGTCGCAATAGACATCAAAGTTCTTGGTGATATCGGGCATGGTTAGGACGGGGGCGGTCACCAATCGCTTCTTGAGCTCTTGAAAACTCTCTTCACACTTAGGGGTCTATTCAAACTTCCTGTCCTCTTACTTTGATTGGGGTAGAGAAAACTCCCACTCCTTATGTTAAAAAGCCTAAAACTGCCAAAACTTTTTCTGAAAAGAGTGCTAAAATTTTTTAGAGTGTGGAGGATGATAGCTCTATTTCTTTTAATGATTTTGATGTTGATGGCTGCAATATATCTAAAGTTATTTTATTCTTGCAAAAGCTTGCTTTGACTCCCAATGCTAGTTCTTTAAAAGTTGCTTTTACTAAGCATATTACCAATGCTCTCATAAAAATTAGGGATGAAAAGTTGAAGCAAAAAGCTTCTATTCCCAAGAAGTTAGAAGATGGTTGGGAACCCATCATTGATATGCATGTTAATGGTTTTGATTGACATGCTTTATGTGATCTAGGTGCTAGTATTTCTATCATGCCTAGAAAGATTTACGACATGCTTGATTTACCACCGCTTGAAAAGTGTTATTATGATGTTCCTATTGCTGATGTTGCTAAGAAGAAACCTTTGGGAAGGATTAATGATGTTCTTATTGTGGTTAACAATAACCTTGTTCCCGTTGATTTTCTCGTTATGGATGTTGATTGCCATGCTTCATGTCCTATTATTTTGGGAAGACCCTTTCTTCGAACTGTAGGTGCTATCATTGATATGAGAGAAGGCACCATCAAATATCAATTTCCACTCAAGAAAGGTATGGAACACTTCCCTAGGAAAAGGCAGAAATTACTTTTTGACTCTATTCTTAGAGCAAATTATGAGCTTGATGCTTCATCACTTGATGTTACTTGATTCGCAATTTTCTGCGCCTAGCTCAAAGGCGTTAAAGAAAAGCACTCTTGGGAGATAACCCAATGTTTTATTTCCAGTAATTTTTCTTTTATTTGAGTCTTAGAAGTCATTACTACCATAATGACCGCTCCTCATCTTGTTTTTTTTGTTTTTGTGCCAAGAGAAGCCTCTAATTTGAGTGAGGTAAAGATTTAGGGATGTTGCTGTCCTGAAACTGTTTTCGGTGCTGCACCGTAAAAATTCATATAAATTCTCTGTATATCTTTTGGACCTGCGATTTCTTGTGCATATGCCCCAGGTTATATCCAAACTTTCATTAGTTGAACACTTTTTGATTTAAGCAAAAGAAAACCCCTAAAAAATTTGGCCTTTGTCAGCTGTTCTGTTTTGACAGATTTCTGCCAATATTTGTGTTTGCCACTTTATCACTTTCTTTTGAGTTCTTTTGATCACGGAAATTTTGGGGAAGTTGCTACAGTAGTATTTGATATATATGTGGTGGTTTTGAGATGAAACCTAAAGCAAAAATAGGTTGATTATATGTTATGCTACACTAATGTTGCTAATAGATTTGTGTTTAGTTTTGTATGAAGGAAGTTTTCAAGTGTAGGGATTGGAGAATGATGAGATGAGTTGAAGAATGGACAAAAGCTCAAGCTTGGGGATGCCCATGCATCACCCCAAGAAATATCCAAGAAGTACAAGCATCAAAGCTTGGGGATGCCCCCGAGGCACCCCTTCTTCATCGGCAAAAATCAGGTCACCTTTCAAAACACTATATTTTTATTGCTTCATGCACTATGTGTTTTTCTTGGAGCGTCAGTTGTTTTAGTTTTCTTAGTTAGTTTAGTTTTTGTTTGCTGCAATAAATTATTGGACCCCAACAAATTTCCTTTGGAGGAGATGTACTCATTTTCATTTGCCAAGAATACTCCATTTTTCATTCTTACAATTTCACCGGGTGTTCTTCTTTTTCCGCTACTGCTTTTGTTTTTCGTTTTCGCCTTGATTTGCGTTCAGACCTTGTCATATATTTTCATCAAGGTGTATTTTTTCCTCTGATCTTTATTGGTTTTCATCAAAAGAGGTGTCTTTAAAATTTTCAAATGGTGTTGGAAAAGAGAAAAGGCTTTATGCAAAAAAGTGGTACAAGAAGGAGCTTGTGTAGACTGCGGCTTAGGCTTTTTCATGTCATGCTTGATGTCTTTTTGATGGTATGCTTAGTGGGTTTTCAATAGCATGACTTGTCTCAAATAACTGAGATTGCTTAATGAGCCTTTGAAAAAATCATGCGTTGTTTTTAATTATTTGGAAGCATTATTTTGGTTTTCTCCTTGATGCTTTATTTGGGTTGACTTGGCGCATGCTCACACATGTTAGACTCTTAGAAAGTCGCCAATAGCCTCTATGATCATTTAGTTTTTGACTTTTGATGCCATCTTATAATTCTTTTAATGTCGCTTTGCATGATTATGGCCATTATTGCTCTCTTAGTTGGTCGCTCCCAGTCTTTTGCTAGCCCTCGCCTTGTACTGAGTATGAGCTCTACTCATGCATCCAACTCCTAAAAGCCAAAGTTTTCCAAAGTGTCCACCATACATACCTACTAGCAATTTGCTATTCCAAGTAAATTTAACTTGCTTTTATTTTCTCTTCAAATTAAACTCTTACCAGTGTTATGCGGAATTCGGTCAGTAAAGCTCTCACGAACCGGAAGGCACACTTTACTTTTTCCTGTTCTTAAAAATTTGACATTGTGGTCTCTTATGTTGAGTTGTTATGCTTGCAAGTTGTAAGTTGGAGACTAGCCCAGCCATGCAGTCATGGGCAAGCTTTCAACATTGCACTTCTTATTTGAGTTGATATCGTGATCTTTTGTTTATGGATGCCCGCGGTGTGAAATGAATTGGGAATCTTGTGGGGATCATGGAGTTTGTATATGTGTTAGGGAAATGCCGGGCCGCTAATCTAAGCTATGCATAATTCATGGTGGAAATTTGTAGCATATCCATGGTGAACATTCGACGACGCATCTCACAATAAAAGGCTAAACAAATGGCAAATAAAAGAGATGTCGAGGTGTTCATTGTCTGCTTGTCCTGTCATTTTGATGTGGGCTTGTTCCATGTCATCGGGCATGGAGGTACCCCATTGGTGGTTCTCAATGATATGCATATATTTACAATGACAAGATCCTTGCTTGGGACTCTAAGTAAAGTACCATGAGGTTTGGGTACTCGTATTCATGGGACATGAGGTTTTCAACTTATGATTTGTCAAGCATATGCATCATAATTGTTCTTGCATTAACTTTAACCATTCAAGATACTTATGATGGGGGCAATGAGAGCTCAAAGCCGGTAAGTACCATAATTTTTGAAGGTTATAAAACTTGCAATCACTGCTTCCCTCTGCGAAGGGCCTGTCTTTTACTTTTATGTTGAGTCACCACCTTCTATCTTTATGCACCATTAAGAGAGCATAGTAAGATAGAAGGTGGTGACTCAACATAAAAGTAAAAGAAAGGCCCTTCGCAGAGGGAAGCAGTGATTGCAAGTTTTATAACCTTTAAAAATTATGGTACTTATCAGCTTTGAACTCTCATTGCCCCCATCATAAGCATCTTGAATGGTTAAAGTTAATGCGAGAACAATTATGATGTATATGCTTGACAAATCATAAGTTGAAAACCTCGTGCCCCGTGAATACGAGTACCCAAACCTCATGCTATTTTACTTAGAGTCCCAAGCAAGGCTCTTGTCATTGTAAGTATATGCATATCATTGAGAACCGCCAATGGGGTACCTCCATGCCCGATGACATGGAACAAGCCCACACCAAAATGACAGGACAAGCAGACAATGAACACCTCGACATCTCTTTTATTTGCCTTATGTTTAGCTTTTTATTGTGAGATGCATCGTTGAATGTTCACCGTGGGTATGCTGCAAATTTCCACCATGAATTATGCATGGCTTAGATTAGCGGCCCAGCGTTTCTCTAACACATATACAAACTCCATGATGCCCACAAGATTCCCAATTCATTTCACACCGTGGGCAGCCATAAACAAAAGATCACGATATCAACTCAAATAAGAAGTGCAATGTTGAAAGCTTGCCCATGACTGCATGGCTGGGCTAGTTTCCAACTTACAACTTGCAAGCATAACAACTCAACATAAGAGACCACAATGTCAAATTTTTAAGAACAGGAAACAGTAAAGTGTGCCTTCCGATTCGTGAGAGCATTACTGACCGAATTTCGCATAACACTGGTAAGAGTTTAATTTAAAGAGAAAATAAAAGCAAGTCAAATTTACTTGGAATAGCAAATTGCTAGTAGGTATGTATGGTGGACACTTTGGAAAACTTTGGCTTTTAGGAGTTGGATGCACGAGCAGAGCTCATACTCAGTACAAGGCGAGGGCTAGCAAAGGACTGGGAGTGACCAACTAAGAGAGCAATAATGGCCATAATCATGCAAAGTGACAAAGCGACATTAAAAGAAGCATAAGATGGCATCAAAAGTCAAAAACTAAATGATCATAGAGGCTATTGGCGACTTTGTAAGAGTCTAACATGTGTGAGCATGCACCAAGTCAACCCAAATAAAGCATCAAGGAGAAAACCAAAATAATGCTTCCATACAATAAAAACAACGCATGATTTTTTCAAAGGCTCATTAAGCAATCTCAGTTATTTGAGACAAGACATGCTACAGCAAAACCACTAAGCATACTATCAAAAAGACATCAAGCATGACATGAAAAATCCTAAGCCGCAGTCTACACAAGCTCCTTCTTGTACCACTATTTTGAACAAAGCTTTTTCTCTTTTCCAACACCATTTGAAATTTTTAAAGACACCTCTTTTGATGAAAACCAATAAAGATCAGAGGCAAAAATACACCTTGATGAAAATATATGACAAGGTCTGAATGCAAATCAAGGCGAAAATAAAAACCAAAAGCAGTAGCAGAAAAAGAAGAACACTCGATTTTTAATAAGAGTGAAAACAGAGTGTTCTTTGCAAATGAAAACGAGTACAACTTCTCCAAAAGAAATTTGTTGGGGTCCAACCATTTATTGCAGCAAAAAAAATAAACTAAACTAAGAAAACTAAAACAACTGACGCTTCAAGAAAAACACATAGTGCATGAAGCAATAAAAATATAGCGTCTTGAAAGGTGACCTAATTTTTGCCGATGAAGAAGGGGTGCCTCGGGGGCATCCCCAAGCTTTGACACTTGTACTTCTTGGATATTTCTTGGGGTGATGCATGGGCATCCCCAAGCTTGAGATTTTGTCCATTCCTCAACTCATCTCATCATTCTCCAATCCCTACACTTGAAAACTTCCTTCATACAAAACTAAACACAATTCTATTAGCAACATTAGTGCAAGCATAACATATAATCAATCCTCTTTTTGCTTCAGATTTCAACTCAAAACCACCACATATATAGCAAATACTACTGTAGCAACCTCCCTAAAAGTTCCGTGATCAAAAGAACTCAAAAGAAAGCGATAAAGTGGCAAACACAAATATTGGCAGAAATCTATCAAAACTAAACAGCTGACAAAGGTCGAATTTTTGAGGGGTTTTCTGTTGCTCAAATCAAAAAGTGTTCAACTAACAAAAGTTTGGATATAACCTGGGGCATATGCACAAGAAATCGAAGGTCCAAAAGATATACAGAGAATTTATACGAATTTTTACGGTGCACCACCAAAAACAGTTTTAGGACAGCAACATCCCCAAATCTTTACCTCACTCGAATTAGAGGCTTCTCTTGGCACAAAAACGAAATAAACAAGATAAGGAGTGGACATTACAGTAGTAATGACTTCCAAAACTCAAATAAAATAAAAAGTACTGAAAGTAAAAACATTGGGTTATCTTCCAAGAGTGCTTTTCTTTAACGCCTTTGAGCTAGGCGCAGAAAATTGCGAATCAAGTAACATCAAGTGATGAAGCATCAAGCTCATAATTTGCTCTAAGAATAGAGTCAAAAATTAATTTCTTTCTTTTCCTAGGGAAGTGTTCCATACCTTTCTTGAGTGGGAATTGATATTTGATGGTGCCTTCCCTCATATCAATGATAGCACCTACAGTTCGAAGAAAGGGTCTTCCCAAAATAATAGGACATGAAGCATGGCATTCAACGTCCATAACAAGAAAATCAACGGGAACAAGGTTATTGTTAACCACAATAAGAACATCATTAATCCTTCCCAAAGGTTTCTTCTTAGCAACATCAGCAATAGGAACATCAAAATAGCATTTTTCAAGCGGTGGTAAATCAAGCATGTCATAGATCTTTCTAGGCATGATAGAAATACTAGCACCTAGATCACATAAAGCATGGCAATCATAACCATTAACATGCCTATCAATGATGGGTTCCCAACCATCTTCTAACTTCTTGGGAACAGAAGCCTTTTGCTTCAACTTTTCATCCCTAATTTTTATGAGAGCATTGGTAATATGCTTAGTAAAAGCAATATTTAAAGAACTAGCATTGGGAGTCAAAGCAAGCTTTTGCAAGAACAAAATAACTTCAGATATATTTCAGCCATCAACATCAAAATCATTAAAGGAAGTAGAGCTATCATCCCCCACACTCCGAAAAATTTCAGCACTCTTTTGAGAAAAAGTTTTGGCAGTTTTAGGCTTTTTAACACAAGGAGTGGGAGTTTTCTCTACCCCAATCAAAGTAAGAGGATTGCTAGAATTAGGAGCAACATCATTAGAGGTAGTAATGGTACATACCTTCATCTCTCTAGCCATCTCATCTTCTCTTTCCCACCTGGCATGCAATTCCGCTAACAATCTAATATTTTCATCAATTCCAACTTGAATAGCATTAGCGGTAGTAAAAACATTGTTCTCTTTCACATCATTAGGCAACACTTTTAATTTCAGGAGTTCAGCATGATGAGCAAGGCTATCAACTTTAGAAGCAAGAATGTCAATTTTGCCTAACTTTTCCTCAACAGACTTGTTAAAAGCAGTTTTCTTACCGATGAAGTCCTTGAGCATTACCTCAAGCTCGGAGGGCGCGGCCCTAGTGTTGTTGTAGGAATTACCATAAGAGTTACCATAACCATTACTAGAAGGATACAGCCAATAATTGTTACTAGCAAAATTGTTCCTATAAGCATTATTGTTAAAATTATTATTTCTAATGAAATTCACATCAACATGCTCTTCTTGAGCAACCAGAGAGGCCAAAGGAACATTATTAGGATCAACATGAGTCCTATCATTAGCAAGCATAGCCATAATGGTATCAATCTTATCATTCAAGGAAGAGGTTTCCTCAACAGAATTTACCTTCTTACCTTGTGGAGCTCTCTCGGTGTGCCATTCAGAATAATTTACCATTATGTTGTCGAGTAGCTTTGTTGCGGCGCCCAAGGTAAGGGACATAAAAGTGCCTCCAGCTGCTGAATCAAGTAGGTTCCTTGAAGAAAAATTTAGTCCTGCATAAAAAGTTTGGATAATCATCCAAGTAGTCAGTCCATGAGTGGGGCAATTCTTTATCATAGATTTCATTCTTTCCCAAGCTTGAGCAACATGTTCATTATCAAACTGAGTAAACTTCATAATATTGCTATGCAAAGATATAACCTTAGCAGGAGGATAGTATCTACCAATAAAAGCATCCTTACACTTAGCCCATGAATCAATACTATTCTTAGTCAAAGACAGCAACCAATCTTTAGCTTTTCCTCTCAAAGAAAAAGGAAACAACTTGAGCTTAATAATATCACTATCAACATCCTTATATTTCTGCATCTCACATAGCTCAACAAAATTGTTGAGATGAGCTGCAGCATCTTCAGTACTAGCACCAAAAAATTGCTCTTTCATAACAAGGTTCAACAAAGCAGGCTTAATCTCATAAAAGTTTGTAGCAGTAGTAGGTGGTGCAATAGGAGTGCAGATAAAATCACTATTGTTTGTGCTAGTAAAGTCACACAACATGGTGTTTTCAAGATTGTCCATTTCAGCAAAACAAAAGTAAACAAGTAAAAACAACTACCAAGGATTCTAATTTTTTGGGTTTTTGATATAAAATGATGCAGGTAAAATAAATAAAGTAAAGCAAAACAATAACAAAGTAAAGGATGTGCGTGCAAAAACTCCCCTCACAGAAGTCTTCTACTTCCTCCCCGGCAACGGCGCCAGAAAATTAGCTTGATGCGTGGTGAATGACCAGCCCGTTGGGAAGCCCCAAGTGGAAGGTGTGATGAGTATAGCAGCTAGTTTTCCCTCAGTTAAGAAACCAAGATTTATCGTTCTTGGAGAGGAGAGACAAATGACTGGAGGTGATGCTTGCTAGCTTGCGACAGCTTCGGACAATTTATATATGGCGCCTCATCCAAGCTTTGCTTGCTAACTGCAACGCGGAACCTGCACACAACACAACCAAATACTTCGTTCCCAACTTGCGATGAGGTTGTCAATCTCACCGGTTTGCTTGAAACAAAGGTTATGAGCGTATCGAGTGGAAAACAGTAGAGTATGCGAATAAAGTAAACAGTACGAGTAAAGTAAACAGGTGATAGCAATATGATGCAAATAGGACCGGGATCCACAGTTCACTAGTGGTGTCTCTCCATAAGATAAATAACACATGCTGGGTAAACAAATTACAGTTGGGCAATTGATAGAATAAAGATAAACGTGATATGTCAAGAAGATCACTATGAGATTTACTCTGGGCATTATAACAAAATACATAGACCGCCATCCAACTGCATCTATGACTAATAATCCACTTGTGGCGAATCAATCCGAGAACTCCACAAGTATTAAGTTACGAACAACAGATAATTGCATTAAGCAAAGTGTGTAATGTAAACAAAGCATATGCCCTTGAGCATATGAATGTTGTTTTCTCCCTAGTAGCAACATCACATCTACAACCTTAGAGGTTTCTGTCACTCCCCCAGGTTAAATAGAGGCATGAACCCACTATCGAGCATAAATACCCCCTCTTGGAGTCACTAGCAACTACTCGGCCAAGATAGGTACTAACAACGGAGAGCATGCAAGATCATAAACAACATAGAGATAACAAAAGATAATATTCAGTACAACAACTTAATCATAAACACCAATATTCATCAGATCCCAACAAACCAAACATGTAGAATTACATAACGGTGATCTCAATCATGTAGGGCAGCTCATGAGATCTAAACATGAAGCACATGGTGGAGAAGACAATCATCTAGCTACTGCTATGGACCCATAGTCCAAGGTAGACTACTCACTCATCACTCCGGAGGCGAGCATGGCGATGGAGAAGACCTCCAGTGGCGATTCCCCTCTCCGGCAGGGTGCCGGGAAGAGCTTCTAGACCCTCCCGATCTTCGGGTCGACAGCGGCGGCGGATCGCGATGTGTTCTGGAAAATTGATCGGGCACTTAGGTTTTTTTTCCATCGGGGGGTCTTTATAGGCGAAGGGGCGATGTCAGAGGAGGGGCCAGGTGGCCTCACACCATGGCGGCACGGCCAGGCCCCTGGCCGCGCGAGCCTGGCATGTGGGGCCCTGGTGGCCCCCCTCCTACTCTCCTTTGGATCTCTGGAAGCTTCCGGGTAAAATAAGACATCAGGAACTTGTTTCGTCCAATTCTGAGAATATTTCCTGTGTATCATTTCTGAAATACAAAAACAGCAAAAAACAGGGAACTGGCACTGTGGCAACTCGTTAATAGGTTAGTTCCGGAAAATGCATAAAAGTGCCACTAAGTGTAACGAAACAGTAGGCAAATGGTGTAAAAACAAGCATGGAGCATCAAAAATTATAGATACGTTGGAGACGTATCACCTGGCCGCGCCGCCATGGTGTGAGGAGGCCTGGGGCCACCTCTGGCATCGCCCCTTCGCCTATAAAGACCCCCCGACGGGAAAAACCTAAGTACCCGATCACTTTTCCAGAACACATCGTGATCCACCGCCGCCGTCGACCCGAACATTTGGGAGGGTCCAGAAGCTCTTCCCGACACCCTGCCGGAGAGGGGAATCACCACCGGAGGTCCTCTTCATTGCCATGCTTGCCTCCGAAGTGATGAGTGAGCAGTCTACCTTGGACTATGGGTCCATAGCAGTAGCTAGATGGTTGTCTTCTCCACCGTGTGCTTCATGTTTAGATCTCATGAGCTGCCCTACATGATTGAGATCACCATTATGTAATTCTACATGTTTGGTTTGTTGGGATCCGATGAATATTGGTGTTATGATTGAGTTTCTATACTGAAATATATCTTTTGTTATCTCTATGTTGTTTATGATCTTGCATGCTCTCCGTTGTTAGTAGCTATCTTGACCGAGTAGTTGCTAGTGACTCTAAGAGGGGGTATTTATGCTTGATAGTGGGTTCATGCCTCTATTTAACCCGGGGGAGTGACAGAAACCTCTAAGGTTGTATATGTGCTGTTGCTACTAGGGAGAAAACAACATTCATATGCTCAAGGGCATATGCTTTGTTTACATTACACACTTTGCTTAATGCAATTATCTGTTGTTCGCAACTTAATACTTGTGGAGTTCTCGGATTGATTCGCCACAAGTGGATTATTAGTCATAGATGCAGTTGGATGGCGGTTGCTACTTGGTGGTGATGGCGTCAGAAAAGAGCTGATGCCTAGTTGATGTGGAAGTAGACGTCCTTGTGCGTGGTGCTTGACCAGCCCGTTGGGAACCCCAAGAGGAAGGTATGATGAGTGTAGCAGCAAGTTTTCCCTCAGTTAAGAAACCAAGGTTTAATATCGATTAGGAGAAGAGAGACGATGACGACTGAAGGTGATGCGCACTGGCTTAGTAACACTCCAACAAGGGCACCGTTACCGATACTTGTTGACTCGTTTTCAGCCAGTAGCAACGCGGAACCTGCACACACACAAACAAATACTTTGTTCCCAACTTGCGATGAGGTTGTCAATCTCACCGGTTTGCTTGAAACAAAGGTTATGAGCGTATCGAGTGGAAAACAATATAGTATGCGAGTAAAGTAAACAATGCGGGAAAAGTAAACAGGTGATTGCAATATGATTAAAATAGGACCGGGGTCCACAGTTCACTAGTGGTGTCTCTCCATAGATAAAATAACATGCTGGGTAAACAAATTACAGTTGGGCAATTGATAGAATAGAGCTAACGTGATATGTCAAGAAGATCACTATGAGATTTACTCTGGGCATTACAACAAAATACATAGACCACCATCCAACTGCATCTATGACTAATAATCCACCCCCGGGGATATCATCCGAACACCCTAGAAGTATTAAGTTGCGAACAACAGATAATTGCATTAAGCAAAGTGTGTAATGTAAACAAAGCATATGCCCTTGAGCATATGAATGTTGTTTTCTCCCTAGTAGCAACAGCACATCTACCACCTTAGAGGTTTCTGTCACTCCCCCAGGTGAAATAGAGGCATGAACCCACTATCGAGCATAAATACCCCCTCTTGGAGTCACTAGCAACTACTCGGCCAAGATAGCTACTAACAACGGAGAGCATGCAAGATCATAAACAACATAGAGATAACATAAGATATAATTCAGTACAGCAACTTAATCATAAACACCAATATTCATCGGATCCCAACAAACCAACATCATAGAATTACATAACGGTGATCTCAATCATGTATGGCAGCTCATGAGATCTAAACATGAAGCACATGGTGGAGAAGACAACCATCTAGCTACTGCTATGGACCCATAGTCCAAGGTAGACTACTCACTCATCGCTCCGGAGGCAATCATGGCGATGAAGGAGACCTCCGGTGGCGATTCCCCTCTCCGGCAGGGTGCCGGGAAGAGCTTCTGGACCCTCCCGATCTTCGGGTCGACGGCGGCGGCGGATCGCGATGTATTCTGGAAAACTGATCGGGGCCTTAGGTTTTTCTCGTCGGGGGGTAAATATAGGCAAAGGGGTGATGTCAGGAGAGGGACCAGGTGCCCTCACACAGGGGTGGCGCGGCCAGGGGCTGGGCCGCACCACCCCCTTGTGTGGGGCCCTGGTGGCCCCCCTCCGACACTTCTTCGGATGTCTGGAAGCTTCCGGGTAAAATATGACTTCAGGAACTTGTTTCGTCCAATTCCGAGAATATTTCCTATGTATCATTTCTGAAACACAAAAACAGCAGAAAACAGGAAACTGGCACTGTGGCACTTCGTTAATAGGTTAGTTCCGGAAAATGTATAAAAATGCCACTAAGTGTAACGAAACAATAGGCAAATGGTGTAAAACAAAGCATGGAGCATCAAAAATTATAGATACGTTTGAGACGTATCAAGCATCCCCAAGCTTAACTCCTGCTCGTCCTCGAGTAGGTAAGTGATAACAAAAGAATAATTTTTGAGGTGACATGCACCTACACAATCTTGATCATATATGTAAGCATTGGTGAGCTGGGATCAATAGAACTTAAAACATGGGCATGAAGATATTATCATGACAATAAGAACTTAGCAACCATGTTGTAAAGATGCAAATGAACACAAACAAAAGATCATGATAATAAAACAATGAAAGTCAAACGTGTGTTCAAATCATAAGGAAAAACATACAAGTGGTTTTCAGCTTGTCCTTCATGGAGAGCAAAACATAAATGCATAGGACACCTCAAAGTTTAAGAGGGCGACTAGATACAAATAATTTAAGAACAAGTGAAACCAACAATATGAGTCAATCAATGAACTTTGGGACAATGCATATCACACTAAGAATGACAACTATGCTCTCTTAATGGTGCATAAAGAAAGAAGGTGGTGACTCAACATAAAAGTAAAAGAAAGGCCCTTCGCAGAGGGAAGCAGTGATTTAGCATGTGCTAGAGCTTTTCATTTTGTAAAACAGAGATAAAAACTTGATTTTGAGAGGTGGTTGTCTTTGTCAACGACTGGCAATGGGATTCTTACTATCTTCCATACAAAAATGAAGCAAGTTTTTGAGAGAGAGATTGGCACTTTGGTGCTCTTTTTATAAAACTTGGCACTCCTCCCCACCTTTTTCCTTTCACATACCATGGCTAACCGATTCCATCGGGTGCCCACCAACATTCACATACCATGGAGGAGTGCCTTTTTTTCTATTTTTTTCTTTTTTTTCTTTTTTGGAATAAGCAATATGGAAGATAGCAAATCCGACCACTACGTCCCCATGAGCTGAAAACAATGTCACAAAACGAGAAGTGTTTTGAAGGTTTTTTGAAAGGTAGCACATGAAAATTTTACTTTGGAATGGCTTACAAATACCATGCATAGGAGTTTATAGTGGACACTTTGGAAAACTTGGCTTTTAGGAGTTGGATGCACGACTAGAGCTCATACTCAGTACAAGGTGAGAGCTAGCAAAAGACTGGGAGCGACCAACTAAGAGAGCAATAATGGCCATAATCATGCAAAGCGACAAAGCGACATTAAAAGAAGCATACGATGGCATCAAAAGTCAAAAACTAAATGATCATGAAGGCTATTTGCGACTTTGTAAGAGTCTAACATGTGTGAGCATGCGCCAAGTCAACCCAAATAAAGCATCAAGGAGAAAACCAAAATAATGCTTCCATACAATAAAAACAACGCATGATTTTTTCAAAGGCTCATTAAGCAATCTTAGTTATTTGAGACAAGTCATGCTACAGCAAAACCACTAAGCATACTATCAAAAAGACATCAAGCATGACATGAAAAAGCCTAAGCCGCAGTCTACACAAGCTCCTTCTTGTACCACTATTTTGCACAAAGCTTTTTCTCTTTTCCAACACCATTTGAAATTTTTAAAGATACCTCTTTTGATGAAAACCAATAAAGATCAGAGGCAAAAATACACCTTGATGAAAAGATATGAAAAGATCTGAACGCAAATCAAGGCAAAAACAAAAACCAAAAGCAGTAGCAGAAAAAGTAGAACGCTCGTTTTTAAATAAGAGTGAAAACTAGAGCGTTCTTTGCAAATGAAAACGAGTACATCTCCTCCAAAGGAAATTTGTTGGGGTCCAACCATTTATTGCAGCAAACAAACAAACTAAACAAACTAAGAAAACTAAAACAACTGATGCTCCAAGAAAAACACATAGTGCATGAAGCAATAAAAATATAGTGTTTTGAAAGGTGACCTGATTTTTGCCAATGAAGAAGGGGTGCCTCGGGGGCATCCCCAAGCTTTGACGCTTGTACTTCTTGGATATTTCTTGGGGTGCTGGGCATCCCCAAGCTTGAGCTTTTGTCCATTCTTCAACTCATCTCATCATTCTCCAATCCCTACACTTGAAAACTTCCTTCATACAAAACTAAACACAATTCTATTAGCAACATTAGTGTAAGCATAAAATATATTCAACCTCTTTTAGCTTCAGGTTTCAACCCAAAACCACCACATATAAAGTATATACTACTGTAGCAACTTCCACAAGAGTTCCATGATAAAAAAGAACTCAAAAGAAAGCGATAAAGTGGCAAAAACGAATATTGGCAGAAATCTGTCAAAACTGAACAGCTGACAAAGGACGAATTTTTGAGGGATTTTCCGTTGCTCAAATCAAAAAGTGTTCAACTAAGAAAAGTTTGGATATAACCTGGGGCATATGCACAAGAAATCGCAGGTCCAAAAGATAAACAGAGAATTTTCACGAATTTTTACGGTGCAGCACCGAAAACAGTTTCAGGACAGCAGTTTCCCCCAAATCTTTACCTCACTCAAATTAGAGGCTTCTCTTGGCACAAAAACGAAATAAACAAGATAAGGAGCGGTCATTACAGTAGTAATGACTTCCAAGACTCAAATAAAAGAAAAAGTACTGAAAAGAAAACATTGGGTTATCTCCCAAGAGTGCTTTTCTTTAACGCCTTTGAGCTAGGCGCAGAAAAGTTTGAGAAGATGCTCACATAAGAAATATGAATTGAAGTAAAAGAGAGCATCAAGGAGCAAATATAAGACACATTTAAGTCTAACTATGCATAGGAATCTTGTAAGAAAATAAATCAAAGAAGTGCATAGCCACAAGTATGGGTAGATAAAACAAGAGCAATTTCAGAACTTTCAATAAAAAGAGAGGCGTTTTAGTAACATGAGAATCCCAACAACTATATTTTCCTCTCTCATAATAATTTTCAGTGGCATCATGAACAAAATCAACAATATAAATATCACACTCATCCTCCTTTGTTAAGCATGGAGGGCGATCAAATAAGGTATTAGTTAAAGAGTTATTCTTATTGGGAGGTAGACATGGGTAGCTCCATTCTTCCTCCTCTTTTTCATCCAATGAGCTTCCAATTTCTTCTTCCATAGGCTCCTTCAAGGCATTAGTCTCTTCCGTTGGAGAGCATCTATTAAGATATTTAAGAATATAGCCATTTCCTTCCTTGTAATTATCAAAGCAAAATGTGAGTATATCATAAACCTCATATTTATAAGGTGCATCATCAATATTTTCAAGCAAATAAGCAAGTTCAAATGCACCCTTCCAAGCAATAAATTCTTCAATTTGTTCCACATCATAAAAGTCATAATTTCCATTAATATAAGAAGATATGGTAACATCATCATTATACTCACATTGAAAAGGGAGGTGTTTATACCTCCTACAGCAACAAGATTCATCAAAGCAATAAGTAACATTATAAGTAGAGCACACATTTCTAGCAATGATATATAGTCTATTGATTTGTTCCCATAAGTGTTTCCCTTTTTGTGACAAGCGGTGTTCATCATAATAATTTTGCTGCTCTTCCGTGAACCCACCTTGCCAAAAAGAATTAGTTTCAAAGAAACCAACCATTGATAGAAAGCATGATAAAGCAAGACAATAACAGACCAACAAAAATAACAACTACCAAGGATTCTATTTTTTTTGGGTTATTGATATAAGAAGCAATGCAGGTAAAATAAAATAAAGTAAAGCAAAACAAATAACAAAGTAAAGAATGTGTGTGCGAACAACTCCCCTCGCAGAAGTCTTCTCTTCCTCCTCGGCAACGGCGCCAGAAAAGAGGCTGCTACTTGGTGGTGATGGCGTCAGAAAAAAGCTGATGCCTAGTTGATGTGGAAGCAGACATCCTTGTGCGTGGTGCTTGACCAGCCCGTTGGGAACCCCAAGAGGAAGGTATGATGAGTGTAGCAGCAAGTTTTCCCTCAGTTAAGAAACCAAGGTTTAATATCGATCAGGAGAAGAGAGACGATGACGACTGAAGGTGATGCGCACTGGCTTAGTAACACTCCAACAAGGGCACCGTTAACGATACTTGTTGACTCGTTTTCAGCCAGTAGCAACGCGGAACCTGCACACACACAAACAAATACTTTGTTCCCAACTTGCGATGAGGTTGTCAATCTCACCGGTTTGCTTGAAACAAAGGTTATGAGCGTATCGAGTGGAAAACAATATAGTATGCGAGTAAAGTAAACAATGCGGGAAAAGTAAACAGGTGATTGCAATATGATTAAAATAGGACCGGGGTCTACAGTTCACTAGTGGTGTATCTCCATAGATAAAATAACATGCTGGGTAAACAAATTACAGTTGGGCAATTGATAGAATAGAGCTAACGTGATATGTCAAGAAGATCACTATGAGATTTACTCTGGGCATTACAACAAAATACATAGACCGCCATCCAACTGCATCTATGACTAATAATCCACCCCCGGGGATATCATCCGAACACCCTAGAAGTATTAAGTTGCGAACAACAGATAATTGCATTAAGCAAAGTGTGTAATGTAAACAAAGCATATGCCCTTGAGCATATGAATGTTGTTTTCTCCCTAGTAGCAACAACACATCTACCACCTTAGAGGTTTCTGTCACTCCCCCAGGTGAAATAGAGGCATGAACCCACTATCGAGCATAAATACCCCCTCTTGGAGTCACTAGCAACTACTCGGCCAAGATAGCTACTAACAACGGAGAGCATGCAAGATCATAAACAACATAGAGATAACATAAGATATAATTCAGTACAACAACTTAATCATAAACACCAATATTCATCGGATCCCAACAAACCAACATCATAGAATTACATAACAGTGATCTCAATCATGTATGGCAGCTCATGAGATCTAAACATGAAGCACATGGTGGAGAAGACAACCATCTAGCTACTGCTATGGACCCATAGTCCAAGGTAGACTACTCACTCATCGCTCCGGAGGCAATCATGGCGATGAAGGAGACCTCCGGTGGCGATTCCCTCTCCGGCAGGGTGCCGGGAAGAGCTTCTGGACCCTCCCGATCTTCGGGTCGACGGCGGCGGCGGATCGCGATGTATTCTGGAAAACTGATCGGGGCCTTAGGTTTTTCTCGTCGGGGGGTAAATATAGGCAAAGGGGTGATGTCAGGAGAGGGACCAGGTGCCCTCACACAGGGGTGGCGCGGCCAGGGGCTGGGCCGCGCCGCCCCCTTGTGTGGGGCCCTGGTGGCCCCCCTCCGACACTTCTTCGGATGTCTAGAAGCTTCCGGGTAAAATATGACTTCAGGAATTTGTTTCATCCAATTCCGAGAATATTTCCTGTGTATCACTTCTGAAACACAAAAATAGCAGAAAACAGGAAACTGGCACTGTGGCACTTCGTTAATAGGTTAGTTCCGGAAAATGTATAAAAATGCCACTAAGTGTAACGAAACAATAGGCAAATGGTGTAAAACAAAGCATGGAGCATCAAAAATTATAGATACGTTTGAGACGTATCAGCGGTCTATGTATTTTGTTGTAATGCCCAGAGTAAATCTCATAGTGATCTTCTTGACATATCACGTTTATCTTTATTCTATCAATTACCCAACTGTAATTTGTTTACCCAGCATGTGTTATTTATCTTATGGAGAGACACCACTATTGAACTGTGGACCCCGGTCCTATTTCCATCATATTGCTATCACCTGTTTACTTTACTCGCATACTTCTACTGTTTTCCACTCGATACGCTCATAACCTTTGTTTTAAGCAAACCGGTGAGATTGACAACCTCATTGCAAGTTGGGAACAAAGTACTTGGTTGTGTTGTGTGCAGGTTCCGCGTTGCAGCTAGCAAGCAAAGCTTGGACGATGCGCCATATATAAATTGTCCGAAGCTGTCGCAAACTAGCAAGCATCACCTTCAGTCGTTATTGTCTGCTCTTCTCCTGATCGACATACCTTGGTTTCTTAACTGAGGGAAAATCTGCTGCTATATTCATCACACCTTCCTCTTGGGGTTCCCAACGGGCTAGTCATTCACCACGCAACAAGCACAAACCTGAAGGAACTATGTCTGAGGATGATCAGAAAAAGTTCCAGGAAGCTAATACTATCTTTGTGGGGTGCATTCTGAGCATTCTTGCTGACCGTCTGTGTGATGTGTTTATGCACATAAAAGACGGGAAGGAGCTCTGGGATGCACTGGACACCAAGTTTGGTGCTGCAGATGCTGGCAGTGAACTGTACATCATGGAGAGCATTCATGATTTTAAGATGACCAAGGACCTTCCTGTGGTTCAACAAGCTCATGAGATACAATGCATTGCCAAAGAGCTCGAACTCCTTAAGTGTGCCTTACCCGATAAGTTTGTGACGGGTTGCATTATTGCTAAGTTGCCCCCTTCATGGAGGAACTTCGCAACAGCTCTCAAACACAAGAGACATGAGATATCAGTTGAAAATCTGATAGCATCCCTTGATGTTGAGGAGAAGGCTCGTGCTAAGGACACTACTGAGAAAGGAGAGGGTCATGCTACTGCTAACTTTGTGCAGCAAAAAGGCAAATCCTCAGACAAGAATAAAGGGAACTTCAAGCCCTCTTTCAACAAGCCTGTAAAGACTACAACCTTCAAGAAGAAGAAGCCAAACAGGGACAGGAGTGATCTGACTTGTTTCACTTGTGGAGAGCCTGGCCACTTTTCCAAGAACTGCCCAGAATGCGCAGACCGTAGAGGGAAAAGGGCCAAGAATGTCAACGTTGTGACTGCTAGCAATACTGATGGGTATGGTAATCTATTTACTGTTCTTTCAGTATTTCAATCTCCCTCTTGGTGGATTGATACGGGTGCTAACGTTCATGTATGTGCTGACATCTCTATGTTCACTTCTTATCAGGCCGCACAGGATTCCTTTGTCCTAATGGGCAATGGATCACATGCCTCTGTTCGTGGTGTTGGCACGGTAGATCTGAAGTTCACTTCGGGGAAGATCGTGCAACTGAGGAACGTGCAGCATGTCCCTTCTATGAACAAGAATCTTGTTAGTGGTTTCCTTCTCTGCAGAGATGAGTTTAAGGTTGTTTTAGAGTCGAATAAGGTAGTTATTTCCAAGCATGAACAATTTATTGGAAAAGGCTATGAGTGCGGAGGCTTGTTCTGCTTTTCACTTTTAGATTTCTATAATAAATCCGTGAACCATATTTGTGCCGGTGTTAATGATGATACCAGTGTTTGGCATTCTCGTTTATGTCACATTAATTTTGGTTTGATGTCTCGGTTATCTAGCATGAGTTTAATTCTGAAATTCACTATTGCCAAAGGTTATAAGTGCCATAGTTGTGTGCAATCGAAGCAACCTCGTAAGCCTCATACGGTGGCCGAGGAGAGAAACTTGGCACCTCTAGAACTCATACATTCTGATCTATGCGAGATGAATGGTGTGTTGACAAAAGGTGAAAAGAGATATTTCATGACATTGATTGATGATGCGACTAGATTTTGCTATGTTTACTTGTTGCGAACTAAAGATGAAGCTTTAGACTACTTTAAAATTTATAAAGCCGAAGTTGAAAATCAACTAGAGAGAAAGATCAAGCGTCTTAGGTCGGATCGTGGAGGAGAGTATTTCCCTAAAATCTTTGACGAATTTTATGAGGAACACAGTATTATTCATGAGAGGACGCCTCCCTACTCGCCCCAATCTAATGGGGTGGCCGAGAGGAAAAACCGCACGCTGTCTGACTTGGTGAATTCCATGCTCGACACTGCTGGTTTATCGAAGGCATGGTGGGGGGAGGCTTTGTTGACTGCATGTCATGTCCTGAATAGAGTTCCTAACAAGAATAAAGAGAAAACCCCTTATGAGGAGTGGGTTGGGAGAAAGCCATCACTTTCGTATTTGCGCACTTGGGGATGCTTGGCGAAGGTCAACATTCCCATCCCAAAGAAATGCAAACTCGGACCAAAGACTGTGGATTGCATCTTTCTAGGTTATGCCCAGCGGAGCATTGGCTATAGATTTTTAGTAGTTAAATCCGAGGTACCTGATATGCATGTTGACACTATAATAGAATCTCGTGATGCAACATTTTTTGAGAATATGTTTCCTATGAAAGATATGCATAGCACTGCTAGATTTTCTTCTGAGATAATTCCCGAATCTAGTACATCTGATGATTATTTTGAACAACCACATGAGAACGTTTTTTAGAACATTCATGAGAAGGATGACAATGAAGCTCCTACAAGGAGCAAGAGACGGAGGACTGCAAAGTCCTTCGGTGATGATTTTATTGTGTACCTTGTGGATGATACTCCCAAGTCCATTGCTGAGGCGTATGCATCACCAGATGCAGATGATTGGAAAGAAGCTGTCCAAAATGAGATGGACTCAATTCTTTCTAATGGAACATGGGAATTATCAGAGCGCCCCCATGGTTGTAAGCCTGTGGGCTGCAAGTGGGTGTTCAAGAAGCTAAGGCCTGATGATACTATTGAGAAGTACAAGGCGAGACTTGTAGCGAAAGGCTACACACAGAGAGAAGGCAAAGATTACTTTGACACGTATTCACCTGTCGCAAGACTAACCACCATTCGAGTACTACTTTCCATGGCTGCCTCCTATGGTCTTATCGTTCATCAAATGGGCGTAAAGACGGCTTTCCTTAATGGACAGTTGGAAGAGGAAATCTATATGGATCAGCCTGATGGATTTGTGGTAAAAGGTGAAGAGAGAAAGGTGTGCAAGTTGCTAAAATCTTTATATGGCCTGAAACAAGCACCTAAGCAATGGCATGAGAAGTTCGATAGAACTTTAACTTCTGTTGGCTTTGTCGTTAATGAGGCTGACAAGTGCGTTTACTATCGCCATGGTGGGGGCGAAGGTGTTATATTGTGTTTGTACGTTGATGATATTCTCATCTTTGGTACAAACATGAAAGTAATACATGAGGTCAAGTCTTTCTTGTCAAAGTGCTTTGATATGAAAGATCTGGGAGAAGCTGATGTGATCTTGAATATCAAGCTAAATAAGAACGAGAGTGGGATTACTTTATCGCAATCCCACTATGTTGAGAAATTTTGAGCCGGTTTGGCTTTATTGATGGCAAGTCTTCTCCAACACCTTATGATCCCAGTGTGATATTACGTAAGAACAAGAACGAACTAACAGATCAACTGAGATATTCTCAGATCGTTGGTTCACTCATGTACTTAGCGAGCGCGACAAGACCTGACATCTCTTTTGCTGTGAGCAAGTTGAGTAGGTTCATGTCAAACCCGGGTATTGATCATTGGCATGCACTTGAAAGGGTCATGCGCTATCTATGTGGTACAATGAGTTACGAGATTCACTATTCAGGACACCCTGCTGTGCTTGAAGGATATAGTGATGCAAATTGGATCTCTGATGTAGATGATATCAAAGCCACTAGTGGGTATGTGTTTACCTTTGGAGGTGGCGCTGTATCATGGAGATCATGTAGGCAAACCATATTGACGAGGTCAACTATGGAAACAGAACTTACTGCTTTAGACACAGCCACTATAGAGTCAGAATGGCTGCGTGAGCTCTTGATGGACTTGCCGGTGGTTGAAAAACCTGTGCCGGCCATCCTCTTGAATTGTGACAACCAAACAGTTATTGTCAAAGTGAACAATTCTAAGGATAACGCGAAGTCATCAAGACACGTTAAAAGACGTTTGAAGTCTGTCAGAAAATTGCGAAACTCCGGAGTAATAACTGTTACGTATATTCAAACAGACAAAAACCTGGCAGATCCCTTTACAAAGGGACTATCACGCAATGTGATAGACAGTGCATCAAGGGAGATGGGCTTGAGACCCATAGATGTTATACCATAGCGGTAACCCAACCTTTGTGATCGCAGATCCCGTGAATTAGGACCTGAGAAAACAAGCTAGTGGTTTAACTGAGAAGAGTATTCTGTAACCCTCTCTATGTGAAGATGCAAAACTCTCAAAATCTGTAAGGCATGTTGGCAACATGCCTTAATGTGTTTCTGTTGGCTATGATTAGCAAAGATGTTGTCCTACAGAGCATTCTTGAAAGAACACACCTATATGAGCCCGATTGTTAAACGTCGCAGTCTATGAGATTTGGGTGATCTCTAGTAAACTCATAAAGAGACCATGGAGTATGACGCATATACTCCAACCCGCGGGGTAGGCTACTGGCAGCCATGTACTGGTTATGACTTTGAGTAAAATCTTGATGCACAAAACTTGCAATTCAAGGCGTAGTCCATTGTTCAAGTTACTGGTAGACGTAGCTTAAGGTTCTAGGCGGAAGTTCAACTTAACAGTCTCTGCTGAAACACTGGTATATAAACAAGTAGTGAGGTTTGACAAATCTCTAAATGGGCATTTGAGATCTGGTGGGGGATTGTTGAAATATTGGGCTATTTCAGCTTGACCCATACTAGATTTCAGAAATTCCTAGAAATCTCAAAGCCCATGTGTGTAAGCCCATGTGACATGCAGCCCAAGTTATTGGCTGCAAAAAGGCAAGGGGTGGGAGCTAAGTTTAGTCCCACATGGAAAGTTGGGAGAGATGTAGACCAATATATAAGGTGGGGTGTTGCACTACTTGGTAAGTGAGTGAGAAGAGAAGTGCCACACGCGCGCTCCTCCTCCTCCTCGCTCGCTCGCCTCGACTCGACGCGCGCGCGCGCCGCGGTTTGCGGAATTGAGCCTCGGAGCCGAGCTTATCTTTTTGCTGCACAGGAAAACCGAGCGTTTGACCGAGTCCTTGACGGACGCGTCACAGCCAGCCGGTTCGGGTCGCTCCCGGATCGTTGGCTGCTATAACCGACGTGGGCGTGGCCCACGTTGCCTAAGGTTTCTCCGCTGTGCCGTCTATATAAACTCTTGCCCGGCTACCGCCGCACACACCTGAAACCGATCTAGGGTTTTGCCACCTCTCGCTGCTTGCGCCGCCTCTGTAGTCTACCTCATCCCGAGCGCCGGCGTGCACCGGCGAACGGAAGAGCAGGTCTCCAGAACCACTCGCCTTTGCGATCCTGTACGGCAGAGGGCGAATTAGGTTTTTGGGTAGCGCTCTGCGCGACTGCTCAAGCTCTTCATCACGAGTCGTCTTCCATCCAAGTCGGGCGGTGCAGCCTACCGCCGTCTTCATCGCCGTCTGCTTCGACCGGTCTTTTTCAACGTTGTGATCAACAACGTTACTGCAACGACTACATCTGCAAACGAACGGTACGTGCGGTCTACTGCTGTTCCTCTGATCATCATGTTTAGCTGTTACTTGTTTTCGTTCATCTTGCTGTTTAGTACATCTAGTATGTTCGAGTTACATGTGGTAGTAGCTGGTATTGTCATATTTAATATTCTAAAATTAATCATGAAAATTATGCCTAATTATCCAACAAAAGGTCAGATTTTACTCCGGTCGGACCAGACAGAGCATGCTGCATGCAACATGATGGCAATTGGCAAACGACTATGTTGGCCCGCGAGCAATTGTTCGCAGTCCGCCAAGACGCCAAGGACAAGAGCTCTAGGATCGCAACATCGAAACGAGGACCGCGCAGGAGAGGAGAAGAGTCTCAAGACACAATATCATATGTAGGTACTACTGCGTCACGTGACTGCAGATCGGTAAGACAAGCATACTCTCCTAGTACTTGTCATGTAGTAGTAGCTTGCCGTGGACAGGGAAGATGTCCGCGCGCGGCGGCTCTTGCTCGGAATGGCTGCGGGTGCGGCCCAGTCAGTCAAGGCGTCATGCTTCTGTCCACATGCACCGGAAAAGCACCCGCTTAGTCGGACTGTAGCGCGGTCGCTGGGTTTATGGGGAGCTCGATACGCGTAGGCGCATATAGGAGCGGAAATAAGATTGCAACGATGCACATGCAGAAGAGGGAGAGCCCCGGCCGCGTGCTGGCGTCTTGACCGTGGGCAAGTGCCTAAGAGAATCTAAGCTTAGAGTATCTTCATCGGCGCCCCCCAAAACGTCTCCCGAAACACGTGTTTGGGGGGGGGGGGGGGGGGGGGGGTGTCAAAACGAGGCCGCACCCGTAGCCCCAATAAATAAGTCGGCGCTCCCACACCGGCCCCTGCGCGGTAGGATCTTCTCGGGAGCACCGGCAGCATGCGGCCGCTAGGATCCGGACATGGTGGCCCTGCTTGGCAGCGATGCTGGCCGGTCAGTCAAGGAGCTCAAGATGGCAAACGCGGCGCTTCACCCCGACGATCCCGCCGACGAGCCGGGCCTCCACCTACTGCAGGCGAGGTCCTTCAACGAGGCCCAACCGCTGGACAAGGCGACGGCGGTCATGTGGTCCGCGGAGGATAGCGGCGTCGTCGTCGACCTCACCAAGGACGACAACGACCTGCCGCCGGTGAAGCAGGAGGAGTAGCCTGCCCGTGGCGGCGGCTAGGTCTAGGTTTCTATGCCGGCGGCGGCTAGAGCTAGGATTTTTTTTGAAAGGAAATGCGGTAGGGGAAGCCCCTATAGCAATTTTGTTTTTTTTGAAATAAGAACCCAAATTCACGTCTGTGGAGACTTGAACCTGGGTGGCTGGGTTGTACATCCACTTCCCTAACCAAGTGAGCTAGGCTCACTTCTTGCTTGGGCTAGGGTTGTATAAATTTAGCTTAATTTTAATGTAATATGTCAAATTTCTATGAAATCCGCCGTTTCGAAAAAAACTGTAAATTTTGGGGCCGGCATCTTGGGACCGCCGGTGTAGGAGCTCGACCCCAATTTTCCAAGAGGGCCTGCCGGCGCTCACAAAACGCACCAGCCGGTGCCCCTGCTGGCTACAAAATTAAAGGTGTCGGTGGAGATGCTCTTAGGACAAACACCGTGGGCTTGTACACAGCAAACACCGTGTACTACACCATATCCAAATACAGCATACAAAGAGTCCCACTTGAATACTCAGCAAATACACAGCAAACTTGAATACATTATGTCTAACAAACAGTATGGACAAAAGCTTAAACTAGACGGTGGAATTCACAACTCAGCTCTAGTTCCCTTTTCTGCTTGCAATATTTAATTTTGACTTCGTAATTTAAGAAGTTGTAAATCGAATGCAAATCCCTCAGTTCAAGTGAGTCCCACTTCCAACTCGAGAACTACAAGGAAGTTCAAGTTTCAAACCAAGTCTTGGGGCATCTTTGGTTCAATTTTTTTTTTAGGAATTTGGAGGATCCAATCCTTACCAATTTAACTATGGTGCTTGTTTAATTTGTAGGATCGAATCCTATAGATTTTTTCTACGGAATACGTGGTACTACATTGTATAGGAAATCTAACCTCCATTCGAACCTTTTTGTATGAACTCTTTGGTTTTGTGGCGAAAACAAACGAAGTTTGGTGCATATGTCCTCTCCCCCAAATTCAACCAAGCCCATATCCAAAATCTGGTATATCTACCTATAGGCATACTGATTGGGGTATGCCCGGTACTCTTCAATCTTTGTTCCATGTTTCTTATGGCCAGATCCATCTCACCTGCCGACGGAGATCCCCGCCACCACCGGCCGACCGCGATCACTACCATAACCGACCAACCTCGCGACCGCCGCCTGACTGTCTTTCCCTTGCCGCCGGACAGTCCGGCGATCTGTTTCTGCCAAGGTCGGACAAGTCGCCGGATAACTTACCGGACTTGTCTTGCTC
The DNA here is from genome assembly GCA_007115705.1 of Dactylis glomerata. Lineage (NCBI taxonomy): Eukaryota > Viridiplantae > Streptophyta > Magnoliopsida > Poales > Poaceae > Dactylis > Dactylis glomerata. The sequence continues at coordinate 3,288,802 of QXEO01000548.1, read as the reverse complement.
CCTCGGGCGTCCGTTGCCAACTAGCCTGACATGCCCTATTCAACGGGTTAATGCGCCGCCACAACGCCTCCTACACGCCACCGCCAACCCTGCCGGCACACACCTATGAGGCCATCCCGAGACTCGTGCTGGCCAGATACACCTCGGATTGCATCGTGGCCGGACACAACCGCCACCGCCACCAGCCTGCAGGCCATGACTGGCATCGAGCGACAAAATCATCCTCGATGAGCTGGTGTACACACACTCATTAGGGGCGAACGTACATACTCATACAAATATGCATGCTACATATTCGTATAATTTAGTTGGACCATACAGGTTATGTACATGACTATGTATACCCGTTTAATATAATGATGAAGGGGTATCGAGCAATCTCAACCGTTCTTGTGTTTAAGTTTGCTCTGAGTTTGGGAAGGAGGGGATCGTACTGGAGCAAGCGCCTATAAAATTTTGTAAGATTATTAAAAGGACCATGTGTGGTTCAACAATTTCGATATGAACTTTATAGGATTTAATTATTTAGAAAATTTTCCTATAGGGAATCACATAAATTGTTTTGTTCCAATGGTCTACTTTACATGTTATTGTAAAGAAAATGATTCATTGAGCGAAACCTCATGAAGAATTTTCTTTGTTTTATTGAAATTTATGGCATATTTTTCCTGCTATGAATTAGCCACCGTTCAGTTCTTATGTTTCTTCATACATATTCAAAATCCTACTCCTAAGGATGGCAATGGTCAGGGTATGGGCTGGGTAGAGCAATACCATATCCATACCTATATAGTTGATGGGTATAAAGTTCTACCTATATCCGTACTCATGTGTATAAAGCTCTATCCATACCCGTACCTGCGGGTACCCATACTCATTGGGTACCCAACGGATAGATCAAATACTATACACGTTACTCACCTTTTTTTACTTTCATTAATAGTATATTGGAAGTTAGAACATAAGATTTCGATCTCCTCGAGACATGTGGATTATGGCCAATGCTTAATTACTAGAGTACTTGAGGTGTGAGACGATCGAGGTCCTTTAAAACTATGGACCAACGCTATTGAAATACTCTAGATCCCTAAGTTAGTATAAATGGGTAGCTTATGGGCATACCCGGGGTGGAAAGCTATACCCGTGCCGGAACGGGCTCCTCTGACATTGCTCTTGCAAAGTCAGGAAGCTACAGTATCCTGACTTGGTGGGTTTTGAACCGTTGGATCGTGAATAAACAGCTCAGATTTGACACTGTAGCATGCGGACACTGTAGACAGAGTATTGTGACCCTTTGGTCGGGATGGATACTGTGCATCGGTACTGTAGACAAAACACTGCAGACTAGACTGTTTATATGAGCCAGTGTTAGATCTGAGCTGTTTATTCACGATCAGACGGTTCAAAACTCACCAAGTCAGGATACTGTAGCATCCTAACTTTGCAAGAGCAACATTAGAGGAGCCGGTTCCACCCGTGCCATACCCATGACTAAATGGGTAGGATATGGGTAGTACCCATAGATATAAAAATATGCAATACTACGGTACCCACGGGTACCCGTATCCATGGATAAAATTATCATTCCTACCTACTCCCTCCAATGGAGGGTATTTATTTCCAACCAGAGAGAGTACAATAACAGATACACCAATGGCCCGAAAACCGATATGGCTACAAGGTTGGGCCGTTTATCATTCAGTGAATTCAGTCTTCGACCAGCAGGATCCTCCTCTGTGGAAACGACTCGGTAGCGCGCGCGCGCTACCGAGCGTTCATTTCGCTGAAGCAGTAAGTGTAACAGGCCGGCCCAATAACGTTACGGTGAATCTTTTGATCTACGGGAGCGTTATCTATTTGGTTTTTTCTGTAGCGTGCGTACGTAGGACAGGAGCAAGTCTGGATGTTCATTTCGCTGAAGCTTTTTCTTTCATTCTTTTTTTATTTTATTTTTCGTTTTTTATCTTTCTTATATTTTCATGTTTTTTCTCAAAACTAGTTTTTGTTCTCAAGTAGGGTTGTGTTCTTTTCCAAAAAAAATTGTTCCATCTAGATTAAATTTTGTTTTTCTTCTATCTATTTTAAAATTTGTATATATTTGAAACATTTTTCCACAAAATCTATTTTCATGTTCCATGCTTCATGTGATTTATTTCTTAAGGCGGCTAAATTTCTTATCATGACTACAATCGTGTTTTTTTCTCAATGAGTATATAGTTTTTTTTGTTCCTCCCAATGTTATGATACATTTCAAGGATGCCAAATATTTGTTCTACTTAGCCTAGTTCCCTTTTGCAGTCTTGTTTTGTTCCACGACTCCTATATTTTTGTTTCCTATATTCAATTTTTTATTTCTTTGATGATTAATTTGTTCCCTCTGAAATTCATTTTTGTTCCTTCATTAAGAAAGATTTGTTCCTTTTGTTTTAGAAAATTAGTTCCATAAATTATTTTGTTCCTGTGAAGTTCAATTTTGTTCCCAGACGTATAGCTTTTTGTTCCTTTATTCATAGAGATTTTTTCCTCTTATTTTAGAAAATTAGTTCCACAAATTATTTTGTTCCTTGATGATATTTTTTGTTCCTTGTGAAGTTCATCTTTGTTCCAAAATGTATAGCTTTTTGTTCCTCTATTCAAAGTGATTTGTTCCTCTTATTTTAGAAAATTAATTCCACAAATAATTTTTTTCCTTGATGTTTTTTTGTCCTTGTGAAGTTCAATCTTGTTCCCAAACGTATAGCTTTTTGTTCCATAAATTATTTTGTTCTTGTGAAGTCCAATTTTGTTCCTAGACGTATAGCTTTTTGTTCCTTTATTCATAGAGATTTGTTCCTCTTATTTTAGAAAATTATTTCCACAAATTATTTTGTTCCTTGATGATTTTTTTGTTCCTTATGAAGTTCATCTTTGTTCCCAAACGTATAGCTTTTTGTTCCTCTATTCAAAGTGATTTGTTCCTCTTATTTTAGAAAATTCATTCTGCAAATAATTTTGTTCCTTGATGTTTTTTGTTCCTTTTGAAGTTCAATTTTGTTCCCAAACATATAGCTTTTTGTTCCATAAATTATTTTGTTCGTGTGAAGTTCAATTTTGTTCCCAGACGTATAGCTTTTTGTTCCTTAATTCATAGAGATTTGTTCCTCTTATTTTAGAAAATTAGTTCCACAAATTATTTGTTCTTTGATGTTATTTTTTGTTCCCTGTGAAGTTCATATTTGTTCCCAAACGTATAGCTTTTTGTTCCTCTATTCAAAGTGATTTGTTCCTCTTATTTTATAAAATTAATTCCACAAATAATTTTGTTCCTTGATATTATTTTTGTTCCTTGTGAAGTTCATTTCTGTTCCCAAACGTATAGCTTTTTGTTCCTATATTCAAAGAGATTTGTTCCTCTTATTTTAGAAAATTAGTTCCACAAATAATTTTGTTCCTTGATGTTTATTTTTGTTCCTTAGAAACTAAAATTGTTTGAATTAGTCTAACTTGAAATCATGATTTGTTCCCAGACGCTCATTTTTGTTCCTTCTTGTTCAAGGTTTTATTCCTTGGAAACTAAAATATTGTTCCAATTAGTCTGACATGAATTCATATTTTGTTCCACGGTCGCTAGAATTATGTTCCTTCTTATCCAATTTTTTATTACATACATAGGAACTAAAATGTTGTTCTAGAGTCTGACACAAATTTATGATTTGTTCTGCAGACGCTAAAATTGTGTTTCTTCTTTTCTTATCTAATTTTTTACGTACCAAGGAACTGAAATGTCGTTCCAATTAGTCTGACACAAATTCATGATTTATTCTGCGCTCGCTAAAATTTGTTCCTTCTTATCTAATTTTTTTTGTTATGTACCTATAACTAAAATGTTGTTTCCAATTAGTCTAATAAGAATTCATGATTTGTTCCACGATCGCTAAATTTTTGTTCATTTTTATCCACTTTTTGTTAGGAACAAAAATGTTGTTCCAATTAGGTTGACTCAAATTCGTGATTTGTTCTGCGGTTGATAAAATTTTATTCCTTCTTATTTAATTTTTTGTTACGTAGTCGCGAACTAAAATATTTGTTCTAGTTAATCTGACTTGAATTCGTGATTTGTTTCAAGTCGCGATATTTTTTCATTCTTGTCCAAATTTTAGTTCCTTGCAAACTAAAATGTTGTTCCGATTAGTTTGACTCGAATTTGTTTCCTTTGCTCTTCATAATTAGCTTCACATAATGTTGCTCCATCTTTTCAGTCTACCTTTTGTGTTCAGTTGGTTGCCATTGATTATTGCTATTAACCACTAACATATTACTTTACATATATTTTTAAACTTTTGCATGCATTTTTTTTGCATTCACAAAAGTAGGTTAAATCTAGTGTGATGCAAAGTTATCCAGGTCCCTTGCGTTTTAATTCCAATAGTATGCAAATCGTCTTATTAAAAATGGATTGCACTGACACACATGTTTTTTCACACAGCTCGCATGTCAGACCATGCATGCGATGGGATTAAAATTTTGAAAAAGCACACTGGCTCGTGGATCGTAGCAACACATGGCCATATGTATCCATCGTAGGGTCACGATTCAACTGCAAGCTGGTCCAGCGAGGCGAGCAGCTAACCTCCCTCTCGGCCAGACGAGGGGCACCAAGCTAGCTCGCTGGTTTAGTCCCACATCGCCGCGCCACTGAGACACGCACCTGTTTAAATACCGGTTCGCTCATTATTCCGTTTGTACAAGACGTTTCGTTCGGACGACAGCGCAGTCTGATTGGTTCGCTGTCTAAACATTAAGAAACAGGTAAAGGAGACCACACCCTATAATGGGCCGCTAAAGAATCAGCCCAAGTTACCGATCCTGATAATAACTTCAGCGAAACGAGAACATCCCAGCGCGTGAGCGCTAGGGAGAAGCACCCCTCCTCTGTAGCGTCCGCGCGTCGCATCAGAATCGCTAGATGGGCTGTCGTTCGGTGGCCCATTTAATTCCCATCAGTCCGAGTTTGTGGTCTTCCATCGCTCGTTCGTGTTGCTCGTATAGGATTTTGGGATTAGTCGGTATATAAAGCGGTCATAAATTCGATCAGCTTTTAGTATGGGACTAAACCATACTCTCGCGTCCCGCACGCACGCTGAAATGCAGCAGGTGACCTGCCTGCCTATACCGATAAGACGTTGACTCAACCAGCAAGCTAGTTAGAGAGGTAGTACCATGTGCTGCTTTGCTTAACTTGTAAGCTAGCTAGCTAGCTAGCGCTTTAGACTAAAGAAAAAATGCACGCTACTAAAACTATAAAAACACTGATGCGAATAAGCTTTTGTGGTTTAAAATTGATATGCCATTTAAATTAGGAAATTGATGCGAACAAGCTTTTGTGGCTTAAAATTACAAAAATTCTAGAACAAGAAATACAAAAATATGGGAAAAAATTCAAAAATTCAAGAACAAAAGTTACAAAAATCTGGGAAACAAAATTTCAAAAATTAGGGAATAAAAATTTCAAAAATCAAGGAACAAAAGTTAAAAAATCTGAGAACAAAAATCTAGGAATTTTTTTTTCAAAAATCCGGAAACAAAAATTACAAAAATCTAGAAACAAACATTACAAAAAATCAGAGAACGAAAATCCAGGAACAAAAATTACAAAAATTTGGGAAAAAAATTACATAAATCTGAGAACAAAAATTACAAGAATTCAGGAACAAAAGTTACAAAAATCTTGGAATAAAAATTACAAAAATTACGTAAATTTGGAAACAAAAATTACAAAAATCCGGGAACGAAAAGTTAAAAAATCTAGGAACAAAAGTTTTAAAATCCGGGAACGAAAATCCAGGAACAAAAATTTCAAAAAAAGGGAACAAAAATTACAAAAATCTGAGAATAAAAATTACAAAAATCTAGAAACTATAATTAAAAAATCTAGAAACAAATTACAAAAATTTGGGAACAAAAATTACAAATATTCAGGAACAAAAGTTACAAAAATCTAGGAACAAAAATTACGTAAATTCAGGAACAAAAATACATGAACAAAAAGTTAGAAATCTAGGAACAAAAATCTAGAAACAAAAGTAAAAAAAATCTGGAAACAAAATCTAGGAACACAAATTTCAAAAAACCAGAAACAAAAATTACAAAAATAAATCAGAAAAGAAGAAAAAATAGAACAAGCCAACGGACGTCGTTAGGACTCAGGACATCGTTACCTCATTGGGTGGTGTGTGTACAGCGGTGCAGGAACGGCGGAAAGAAACCAGCTAGCTAAAAAAATCAAAGGAAGTTTAACGGGCCGAGCCCAGCACTAAAAATCTTATGCGGGGTATTCGTGGCGCGGGCGATTCAGTTTGCGGTCACTAAGTTCCTTGCCACAGGCTCACAGGTGCCTTAGTTCGCTGCAATCACCCTGGGGGTCCAAAAGCCCTTAACAAATTGCTCAGAGGGTCTTTTTTTGGTGAAATTTGTTTGAGCCCGAATCCTAGTGTTTGAATTGGGGAAAAAACGTTTGAACTCATAATTCCCGTTCCGCTGCCGCTGGCTGAGCCCACCTTGTCAGGTTTACCCGTTATTCTAACAGAACTAGACTTTGTCAGCGTTAGAGTTCCGTTGCCACCGTCTTCTTTCCTGTTCTGTCGTCCTCCCCTGTTCTGTCTGCCCGCCCAGCTCGCCGTCGACCCCTCGCCGTCGCCACGCCGGAATCGAGCTCGCCGTCGCTTCGCCGGAATCGAGCTCCCCGTCGCTGAAACCACCCTGGTGCTAGGATCTCCCCCATAGGGGCAAGGGCTCCCCAGGTCGCAGTTCCGGCTCCTCCCTTCCCCCATAGATCTGAGCTCCCCAGATAGGAGATCTAGAATCGCTCCCTCTAATGTCTCTAATGGAAGCGCGGCACCTATGGAAGCGCGGCACCAATGGAAGCGCGACAATCTCAGAGGAGATCGGCTAGCTGTCTCTAATGGCGACGGCGGCGGTGGCCGTTCCTGTGGACTTGGTGGCGGAACCTCATGAACATCTTGTTTCTTGTTATGTTAATTTTCACTGAATTCATCTCTGTAAATGCAAATCTAAAAAATGAAGAACAATAAATGTAGATTTCAGATCTGTAATTTACAGGAGAAACACAAAATCTGAAAGTTCATAATATTTGGTTGCTTCAAACTTACAGAAGCTAGTTAGTAACACAAAAGGCGGCTTTAGCCTTGTCTATACAAAAGCTATTCTTCAGAGTTAGTCTAACACTAACTATACTTAACTGAAGAAACTAGGGGAGAGCAGCCTTCTTGGAAGTTGGCATACCAAAATGCTGCGAAGGGCTAAAGTTCATTGCTAAATCATCCGGAACTGAACGATTTCCCTTCCCGTCTAACTCCTGCTGCTTTTGTCCATTCAGCATGCACGTCGTGGCTTCCCCTTCCTCGGGCGGCTGCACTCGCCCTTGGGGGAGGAGGGCTTTCCGCTCTTCTGGCGGAAAAGCGTTTGGTTGAACCTGACCAGCAGCGCCGCCGCGAGGCATTCTTCAAACGAGTAGTATGGCAGATCTTGATAGGTGTCGTATTTCCTGGTGAACCGTAGTCGCAATGATAGATCAGTGTAGTTGTGGTTCGCCGGCGGCGTATAAGCACGCCATATCGTAGAACTCGATATGGACCGCTTCCTCGCCCGCCGCAAGTTCTTGTTGGTCTTCGACGCCGGGAAGGCGGTGAATGGCCGACGACGACGCTTCCCCAGCTTACCCCACTTCAGCTTCATAGCCCTTACCTCGGACAGAGCCAGTGAGCATCTAGACCTTAGGGAAACCCTCCTCCCCGCCTGCAATGCCCCCGCCGACAACGCCAACTTGGGGAAGTTCATGACAGCCGCTATTGGCACCTGCACACCGGCTTTGACAAGGCAAGTCATTGCCTGCCGGATGGGGGCTTGATATTGGAGCGTCGACGGTGGCGGTGCCATGAGCTACGGTGAGCTTTAGGGTTGGGACTGTGAAGTGGGGAGTGAGACAGGGGAGGAAGACACGTAGCAGCCTTAATCTGCCCCGTGCCCAAAAAAAATAACAGTTGTCCATGTTGATCTACTTGGGCTTTTACTTCATTTTTCTGGGTCCACTGTCAGTTAGACTGGGATTGCTTTATGGGTAAAGTACTAGATACCTCTACCCCTGGCGACCTCAACCCTAAATCACATTTCCAGTCTCCTTCCTCCCAAACCAGCGGCTGCTGGGGGTTGGCCGCCCCGCCCACAGCGACTGCTCGAACCAACGCCGGCCGGGTGGTGGTGTTCGACCCCCACGGCGTCCTGCACGCAGGAATCCCTTCTTAAGGTAAGTGTAGGGTTTTCCTGCCCAATGCTCCGATCTAGTACTAGTTCAAGGGGCGGCACTAGTTCAAGAGGAATGTTCCAAAAATATTTCTACTTCTGTAATGATAGTTCAGTAATTTCGTAATCGATATTTCGCAAAAGGAGTGGTTCATATGGTCACTGAGCCTGCTTGATTGTTCTATAATCAGAACCATATGGTTGCTATGTATGTTGCCCAAACGTGCATGCCCTGCCAAAACATTGGTTACCTATTGTATTTTAGTCTTTGTTCGGTTCGGTTTGTTGCCAAAATGTTTAAAATGATTGAATGGGTGCCCTTATTCCAGTTTAAATTGTGTTGTACCTCGGACACAACATTGCTCCATTATGCTAAAAGGGGAAATCTAGGACATGCTCTTGGTGGAGCTTTTAGAGGGGAGTCATGGTATGTGATGTAGTATCTTGAAAAAATAGCAACATTGCTCCAGTTTAAATTGTGTTATATCTCGGACACAACATTGCTCCACTGTTGGAAGCTATGCAATGCTACTGGATATATTGACATGTTCTTGTTGAGATGAATTTTAAATGATAATTGAAAGCTATGTCATGCTCTTGGTGATTTCTATATCAAATATTGCATTCCACATCATGTTTTTTGGTGATTTTTAATTTGTTATTTAGACGAAGAATATAGATGTGATGGGTTATGGGGTGACGGCACCGTGAGTTTGACCTAGAATTCAAAGTTGAGCAAAGGAAATAAAAATAAAATCAAATAATTGGAAAACCAGCGCATGGAGTCATGGTATGTGATGTAGTATCTTGGAAAAATAGAAAACAGGGCATGCCAAGGATTCATAGGCACACTCTTCACAAATTTGGCATGCTTTTGGGAGCTTACGGCACCGTGAGTTTCACCAAGTTTTTCCACATGCTTTTGAAATGTAGGTCAGTTTCCAATGATCATACATAGTACGTTAGGACATATTACGGCACCGTGGTGGAGCTTTTTAATTGCTATTGGAAGCTATGTAAAGCTATTGGGTTTAAAATCATGTTCTAGTATACATATTATAATTGAAAGCTTAGCCATGCTATTGGTTATTTCTATATCAAACATTGCAAGCTACATCATGCTTTTTGGTGATTTATACTCCCTCCGTTTCAAAATATAAGTTGTTTTAGCTTTGTGAAGCAAATGTATCTAGACACTTTTTAGTGTGTATTCGAGTGAACCTACACACTAAAGTATGTCTAAATACATTTGCTTCAGATAGCTAAAACATCTTATATTTTGAAACGGAGGGAGTAATTTATTATTTATAAGAAGTAAATAGATGTGATGGGTTATGGGGTTTAGGGCTCACGGCACCGTGAGTTTGACCTAGATTTCAAAAGTGAGCAAAAGAAATACAAATAAAATCGAAAAATTGGAGTACATTTTCCAAGCAAGCTCATCCAACATTTTTCCATACATAATCATCCACCTAATTATTAAGGTTAAGACGATCAACATGGCTATTGTAGCCCTTTAGCTTCCAGAATCTCCTAGCTATGGCCTTAGCTTGCGCAGATCGTTGTTGATAGCCGCACCACAAAACTTGATGGTGGTGTCCTTCTAGAAGTCCTTGAGTAGTTGCGGCACGCCATTGGCCTTGCAAATTTGAAAGACCAATATCTCGGATGCCACCGAGAGTTGAAGGACGGAGGCACGTTGAGGGCGCGCGTGAGTGGTGAACTCACAGTCCAAGCCCACGCACTTGACCGGTGCGTCGTCGACGAACCGGTGATACGTCTCAAACGTATCTATAATTTTTGATGCTCCATGCTTCGTTTTACACCATTTGCCTACTGTTTCGTTACACTTAGTGGCATTTTTATACACTTTCCGGAACTAACCTATTAACGAAGTGCCACAGTGCCAGTTTCCTGTTTTCTGCTGTTTTTGTGTTTCAGAAGTGATACACAGAAAATATTCTCAGAATTGGACGAAACAAGTTCCTAAAGTCATATTTCACCGGGGAGCTCCCAAACATCCGAAGACCTGACGGAGGGGGCCACGTGGCCCCCACACACAGGGGCGGCGCGGCCTAGCCCCTGGCCGCGCCACCCTGAGGCCACGTGGTCCACCCTCTGACAGCCCCCTTTCGCCTACATGTACCCCCTGACGAGAAAAACCTAAGGCCCCGATCAGTTTTCCAGAATACATCGCGATCCGCCGCCGCTGTCGACCCGAAGATCGGGAGGGTCCAGAAGCTCTTCTCGGCACCCTGCCGGAGAGGGGAATCGCCACCGGAGGTCTCCTTCATCACCATGATCGCCTCCGGAGCGATGAGTGAGTAGTGTACCTTGGACTATGGGTCCATAGCAGTAGCTAGATGGTTGTCTTCTCCACCATGTGCTTCATGTTTAGATCTCATGAGCTGCCATACATGATTGAGATCACTGTTATGTAATTCTATGATGTTGGTTTGTTGGGATCCGATGAATATTGGTGTTTATGATTAAGTTGCTGTACTGAATTATATCTTTTGTTATCTCTATGTTGTTTATGATCTTGCATGCTCTCCGTTGTTAGTAGCTATCTTGGCCGAGTAGTTGCTAGTGACTCCAAGAGGGGGTATTTATGCTCGATAGTGGGTTCATGCCTCTATTTCACCCGGGGGAGTGACAGAAACCTCTAAGGTGGTAGATGTGCTGTTGCTACTAGGGAGAAAACAACATTCATATGCTCAAGGGCATATGCTTTGTTTACATTACACACTTTGCTTAATGCAATTATCTGTTGTTCGCAACTTAATACTTCTAGGGTGTTCGGATGATATCCCCGGGGGTGGATTATTAGTCATAGATGCAGTTGGATGGTGGTCTATGTATTTTGTTGTAATGCCCAGAGTAAATCTCATAGTGATCTTCTTGACATATCACGTTAGCTCTATTCTATCAATTGCCCAACTGTAATTTGTTTACCCAGCATGTTATTTATCTATGGAGAGACACCACTAGTGAACTGTGGACCCCGGTCCTATTTTAATCATATTGCAATCAACTGTTTACTTTTCCCGCACTGTTTACTTTACTCGCATATACTCTACTGTTTTCCACTCGATACACTCATATCCTTTGTTTCAAGCAAACCGGTGAGATTGACAACCTCATCGCAAGTTGGGAACAAAGTATTTGTTTGTGTGTGTGCAGGTTCCGTGTTGCTACTGGCTGAAGACGAGTCAACAAGTATCGTTAACGGCGCCCTTGTTGGAGTGTTACTAAGCCAGTGCGCACCACCTTCAGTCGTCACCGTCTCTCTTCTTCAAGATCGACATTAAACCTTGGTTTCTTAACTGAGGGAAAACTAGCCGCTACACTCATCATACCTTCCTCTTGGGGTTCCCAACGGGCTGGTCAAGCACCACGCACAAGGACGTCTGCTTCCACATCAACCATACGCCATCAGCTATTTTCTGGCGCCATCAACCGGTAGCAGCTACTTTTCTGGCGCCGTTGCCGGGGAAGAGAGAAGACTTCTGCGAGGGGAGTTCTTCGCACACACATTCTTTACTTTGTTATTTGTTTGCTTTACTTTATTTTATTTTACCTGCATTGCCTTTTATATCAAAAACCCAAAAAAATTAGAATCCTTGGTAGTTGTTTTTACTTATCTGCTTTTAGTTTTGTTACAATGAGTAATCCTGAAGTAGAAGTTCGTAGTTTCAAGCAACAAGGGGGAGAAAGTTTAAAAGATGCTTGGTACCGTATTAATAATGCTCATCATAGGTGTACCAAAAAGAACTCCACCACGATCCTCCTTAGAAATTTTTATGTTGGTATATCTAGCTGGAATAGGTATGTTCTTGATACTCTTACAGGAGGTAATTTTCTGGGTACTCCCGCGGGAGAAGCATGCACTATAATTGAAAGTTTAGTGGGAGTACCACCTATTCATGTTGCCAAAACTGAGACCACCTTAGAGGAGGTGGTAGAAAAGCTCAGCTCTTTAGAGAAAAGTTTGCCAAGTATCCTAGAAAATGCTAGCCGCGTTAGTGAACTTATAGAAAATATTGGTAAGAGAATTACCATGTTAGAGGCTAGCACTACTCATGACAATCAAAACTTAAGGATCGGGAAACTAGAGGAGTCCATGGAAACTCTTAGCTTAATCTTCTTTCTCTTAAATTTAAGAAGGAGAAAGTGTTTGTTGGAAAAGAGCAAAAATTTATGTATGTTCCCAAGGTTTCTGCGCTTAAATCTCAACATGTTCTTAAAATTGGTAAGACTCTTAGTTCCACTAAGGGTGACTTGCAGGTTGAATCATCTTCGGGAACCTTCAAAGAGCCTACTGAGGTAACTAGCACTTCATCACTTGATATTACTTGATTCACACTTTTCTGCGCCTAGCTCAAAGGCGTTAAAGAAAAGCACTCTTGGGAGATAACCCAATATTTTCTTTACAGTACTTTTTCTTTTATTTGAGTCTTGGAAGTCATTACTACTGTAATGACCGCTCCTTATCTTGTTTATTTCGTTTTTGTGCCAAGAGAAGCCTCTAATTTGATTGAGGTAAAGATTTGGGGAAACTGCTGTCCTGAAACTGTTTTCGGTGCTGCACCGTAAAAATTCGTGAAAATTCTCTGTTTATCTTTTGGACCTGCGATTTCTTGTGCATATGCCCCAGGTTATATCCAAACTTTTCTTAGTTGAACACTTTTTGATTTGAGCAACGGAAAATCCCTCAAAAATTCGTCCTTTGTCAGCTGTTCAGTTTTGACAGATTTCTGCCAATATTCGTTTTTGCCACTTTATCGCTTTCTTTTGAGTTCTTTTTGATCATGGAACTCTTGTGGAAGTTGCTACAGTAGTATATACTTTATATATGGTGGTTTTGGGTTGAAACCTGAAGCTAAAAGAGGTTGAATATATTTTATGCTTACACTAATGTTGCTAATAGAATTGTGTTTAGTTTTGTATGAAGGAAGTTTTCAAGTGTAGGGATTGGAGAATGATGAGATGAGTTGAAGAATGGACAAAAGCTCAAGCTTGGGGATGCCCAGCACCCCAAGAAATATCCAAGAAGTACAAGCGTCAAAGCTTGGGGATGCCCCCGAGGCACCCCTTCTTCATCGGCAAAAATCAGGTCACCTTTCAAAACACTATATTTTTATTGCTTCATGCACTATGTGTTTTTCTTGGAGCGTCAGTTGTTTTAGTTTTCTTAGTTGGTTTGTTTAGTTTGTTTGCTGCAATAAATGGTTGGACCCCAACAAATTTTCTTTGGAGGAGATGTACTCGTTTTCATTTGCAAAGAACGCTCTAGTTTTCACTCCTATTTAAAATCAAGCGTTCTACTTTTTCTGCTACTGCTTTTGGTTTTCGTTTTTGCCTTGATTTGCATTCAGATCTTTTCATATCTTTTCATCAAGGTGTATTTTTTCCTCTGATCTTTATTGGTTTTCATCAAAAGAGGTATCTTTAGAAAATTTCAAATGGTGTTGGAAAAGAGAAAAAGCTTTGTGCAAAATAGTGGTACAAGAAGGAGCTTGTGTAGACTGCGGCTTAGGCTTTTTCATGTCATGCTTGATGTCTTTTTGATAGTATGCTTAGTGGTTTTGCTGTAGCATGACTTGTCTCAAATAACTGAGATTGCTTAATGAGCCTTTGAAAAAATCATGCGTTGTTTTTATTGTATGGAAGCATTATTTTGGTTTTCTCCTTGATGCTTTATTTGGGTTGACTTGGCGCATGCTCACACATGTTAGACTCTTACAAAGTCGCCAATAGCCTTCATGATCATTTAGTTTTTGACTTTTGATGCCATCGTATGCTTCTTTTAATGTCGCTTTGTCGCTTTGCATGATTATGGCCATTATTGCTCTCTTAGTTGGTCGCTCCCAGTCTTTTGCTAGCCCTCACCTTGTACTGAGTATGAGCTCTACTCGTGCATCCAACTCCTAAAAGCCAAAGTTTTCCAAAGTGTCCACCATACATACCTACTAGCAATTTGCTATTCCAAGTAAATTTGACTTGCTTTTATATTCTCTTCAAATTAAACTCTTACCAGTGTTATGCGAAATTCGGTCAGTAAAGCTCTCACGAACCGGAAGGCACACTTTACTTTTTCCTGTTCTTAAAATTTTGACATTGTGGTCTCTTATGCTGAGTTGTTATGCTTGCAAGTTGTAAGTTGGATTCTAGCCCAGCCATGCTGTCATGGGGCAAGCTTTCAACATTGCACTTCTATTTGAGTTGATATTGTGATCTTTTGTTTATGGATGCCCGCTATGGGAAATGAATTGGGAATCTTGTAGGGATCATGGAGTTTGTATATGTGTTAGGGAAACGCCGGGCCGCCAATCTAAGCCATGCATAATTCATGGTGGAAATTTGCAGCATACCCATGGTGAACATTCGACGACGCATCTCACAATAAAAAGCTAAACAATATAGCAAATAAAAGAGATGTCGAGGTGTTCATTGTCTGCTTGTCCTGTCATTTTGGTGTGGGCTTGTTCCATGTCATCGGGCACGGAGGTACCCCATTGGCGGTTCTCAATGATATGCATATACTTACAATGACAAGAGCCTTGCTTGGGACTCTAAGTAAAGTAGCATAGTTTGGGTACTCGTATTCACGGGACACGAGGTTTTCAACTTATGATTTGTCAAGCATATGCATCATAATTGTTCTCGCATTAACTTTAACCATTCAAGATGCTTATGATGGGGGCAATGAGAGCTCAAAGCCGGTAAGTACCATAATTTTTGAAGGTTATAAAACTTGCAATCACTGCTTCCCTCTGCGAAGGGCCTTTCTTTTACTTTTATGTTGAGTCACCACCTTCTTTCTTTATGCACCATTAAGAGAGCATAGTTGTCATTCTTAGTGTGATATGCATTGTCCCAAGGTTCATTGATTGACTCATATTGTTGGTTTCACTTGTTCTTAAATTATTTGTATCTAGTCGCCCTCTTAAACTTTGAGGTGTCCTATGCATTTATGTTTTGCTCTCTTTGAAGGACAAGCTGAAAACCACTTGTATGTTTTTCCTTATGATTTGAACACACGTTTGACTTTCATTGTTTCATTACCACGATCTTTTGTTTGTGTTCATTTGCATGTTTACAACATGGTTGCTAAGTTCTTATTGTCATGATTATATCTTCATGCCATGTTTTAAAGTTCTATTGATCCCAGCTCACCAATGCTTACATATATGATCAAGATTGTGTAGGTGCATGTCACCTCAAAAATTATTCTTTTGTTATCACTTACCTACTCGAGGACGAGCAGGAGTTAAGCTTGGGGATGCTTGATACGTCTCAAACGTATCTATAATTTTTGATGCTCCATGCTTCGTTTTACACCATTTGCCTACTGTTTCGTTACACTTAGTGGCATTTTTATACACTTTCCGGAACTAACCTATTAATGAAGTGCCACAGTGCCAGTTTCCTGTTTTCTGCTGTTTTTGTGTTTCAGAAGTGATACACAGGAAATATTCTCAGAATTGGACGAAACAAGTTCCTGAAGTCATATTTCACCGGGGAGCTCCCAAACATCCGAAGACCTGACGGAGGGGGGCCACATGGCCCCCACACACAGGGGCAGCACGGCCTAGCCCCTGGCCGCGCCACCCCCTTGTGAGGCCACGTGGTCCACCCTCTGACAGCCCCCTTTCGCCTACATATACCCCCTGACGAGAAAAACCTAAGGCCCCGATCAGTTTTCCAGAATACATCGCGATCCGCCGCCGCCGTCGACCCGAAGATCGGGAGGGTCCAGAAGCTCTTCCCGGCACCCTGCCGGAGAGGGGAATCGCCACCGGAGGTCTCCTTCATCGCCATGATCGCCTCCGGAGCGATGAGTGAGTAGTCTACCTTGGACTATGGGTCCATAGCAGTAGCTAGATGGTTGTCTTCTCCACCATGTGCTTCATGTTTAGATCTCATGAGCTGCCATACATGATTGAGATCACTGTTATGTAATTCTATGATGTTGGTTTGTTGGGATCCGATGAATATTGGTGTTTATGATTAAGTTGCTGTACTGAATTATATCTTTTGTTATCTCTATGTTGTTTATGATCTTGCATGCTCTCCGTTGTTAGTAGCTATCTTGGCCGAGTAGTTGCTAGTGACTCCAAGAGGGGGTATTTATGCTCGATAGTGGGTTCATGCCTCTATTTCACCTGGGGGAGTGACAGAAACCTCTAAGGTGGTAGATGTGCTGTTGCTACTAGGGAGAAAACAACATTCATATGCTCAAGGGCATATGCTTTGTTTACATTACACACTTTGCTTAATGCAATTATCTGTTGTTCGCAACTTAATACTTCTATGGTGTTTAGATGATATCCCCGGGGGTGGATTATTAGTCATAGATGCAGTTGGATGGCGGTCTATGTATTTTGTTGTAATGCCCAGAGTAAATCTCATAGTGATCTTCTTGACATATCACGTTAGCTCTATTCTATCAATTGCCCAACTGTAATTTGTTTACCCAGCATGTTATTTATCTATGGAGAGACACCACTAGTGAACTGTGGACCCCGGTCCTATTTTAATCATATTGCAATCAACTGTTTACTTTTCCCGCACTGTTTACTTTACTCGCATATACTCTACTGTTTTCCACTCGATACACTCATAACCTTTGTTTCAAGCAAACCGGTGAGATTGACAACCTCATCGCAAGTTGGGAACAAAGTATTTGTTTGTGTGTGTGCAAGTTCCGTGTTGCTACTGGCTGAAGACGAGTCAACAAGTATCGTTAACGGCGCCCTTGTTGGAGTGTTACTAAGCCAGTGCGCATCACCTTCAGTCGTCACCGTCTCTCTTCTTCAAGATCGACATTAAACCTTGGTTTCTTAACTGAGGGAAAACTAGCCGCTACACTCATCATACCTTCCTCTTGGGGTTCCCAACGGGCTGGTCAAGCACCACGCACAAGGACGTCTGCTTCCACATCAACCATACGCCATCAGCTATTTTCTGGCGCCATCAACCGGTAGCAACCGGCGCTTGACCAAGCGGATCCACTTCTCCACCCTCGAAGCACGGAGAGTCTCCGTGATGGTGAAGTTCATCTCTTCGATGACCAAGTAGTAGATCCGAGTCCGGGGCCAAAGTTGCTCCTCCATTGTCGTCGAGGGAGAGAGAGCTCGCGGGCGCCGGCGGTATGTGGTGATGTGTGGGAGAGGTTTTGGGGAAGAAGAGGCTAGGGACATGTTTTGGGGGAAGAAGATGATCAAATATGAGTGCTTTATATAGTGAAAGAGGGAAGATGAGAGGAGCACGCCGGCGTTGATGTGAATGCTGGCGAGTTTCAAGGTCGCCGGCGCCGGTTCCCGATCACAGCGCGTGACTACGAAGTGTCGTCGCTCGGAATGTCGATCGAAATCCGAAGCGTCGTCGATCGATAACTGGAGCGAAGTGGGCGGTTCATTTGAACGGGTCATTGGTCCCGGCTCGTGGAAGGAAGGAAGGCTGTGGTGCTCGAATCATAGTGGAAATTGCTATTGGATGCTATGTAATGCTATTGGTTATATTGTCATGTTCGTGTTTTAAAATGATAATGAACTGTCCCTCACACAATTACAGGTTACAATGCAACATCATGAAGCATGCTACGACTGTCCCTCCGACGATGAGAACTGTGTGATTGGGCACAGTCCCAGGACTTACCAGTACCACACCCATCTAGGACCAGCGCTGACAGATGAAGGTAATAACTTATACATGTCTGGTTATAGAATTTGAGAGATAGGACATATATGTCATTCATGAAATAATTCATGTAGGTCCCATCGTTAGGGGTATAAAAGGGGGGGCTCTTGACCTAGCACCTTGGGAGCTAAATAAAATCGTTTATGGAATTGATGTACCAATGTCTTATGTAAGGATAGGACTTCTCAAATTGCTCTCACGGAGGCTTGATAGTGCTAATCCGGTGATCCCTTTGTATGTCTGCTCTGTCAAGAAGTCTCTGACAGCTAAAGGAAAGTCAAAGATGGTAAGATTTCATTGTGCAAAGTGAATACTAACGTGTTTGCTCAACTGCATGACACCCTAGTATCTATACTATCATATCAGGTATTTTCGAAGCTGTACAGCCAGCTCTATCTCAAGCAGTACCTGGAAGCAGGAGATATTATGGTGCCAGCCTGCGCGGATGACCCGTATGCACCTGAAGGTGAAACTGAGCAGGATGTGCATTACGTCAAGCTTTGGATGGGCAACGATGGTCGTGCCCAGATTACAACTAACTGGAGCACGCTTGTGACCACCTCACGCATGTCCGTTGATGACATGGCTGTGTTCGAGCTTGAACCAGATGAGGAAGTACTGTTTATCCATCTGATGAGTAATGTGCCGATAGGTAAGCCAGTTAAGTGATAACTTGAACTACTAATCTGGTGGTGTATGCATCTGCACCAACTCAACTTGTATGCCAGATATTAAGGGTTTAGTACTAATTCTGATCGGCTGGTTTATGCTATACATTAAGGCTTGAGTTGTAAAACTTCTATGACATGTTATTCTATATGCTATTACACTATGCATTCTCTTATCTAGATTTTGGATGCCATCTCTCTAGTCCGTCTAGCCACTGGACCAGATATTGACCATCAGTGCATCACAGAAAGCACAACACGTTGCAATCAGTTAATACAAACAATTCAATTCACAAAATCATGTACGAGTTAAGGCACTTCATCATAACAAGATGGTTTTAGTAAAAAGAGTATAAGCATGCAGAGAAGAATGCAAGTAATCATAGCCTGCGCAACATATTGGCATATGGTTTAGACTACCAGGTGACACAATAATATAATAACATAATTAACTAACTGATAGCAACTGCGCAACATATATAGGCTACATTTTTTCAACATGAACAGACATAGCCTCCTGCCCCACATTCAAGAAGGTGAAGATGCACACATTCCCTTCTTCTATCGACGCTTTTTGGAGAACCTTAGGCCAGTTTGCTGTCATCTGGGCAACACCGTTGCCCTGATGGGTCAAGCTTACATTATAGAAACCATCTTGCTCACTGCAATATGTTGGAATGGTGCATGGAAGATAGCGGGCGAGGTGGGCATTGCTGTACTTTGCTGAAAAGTACTGGAGTACAAGAATACAGTCAGTTTTTGAACACAGATTCATGTGCATGAGAAGATTAAAAGAGTCATGCAGATTACCATTTTTGCCTTCCCACGAAGGACATGTGACTTCTTCATCTCACAGATATAGTATGGAACTGTTGGCCTCAGTTTACCAACCATTGCATTGAGATCAGCAATCTGGCGACCAGTGAGATTGATATTGCTTGCAAACACACAGTGCTTGTCGAATTCCAAGTCACCAGTTATCTTGGGACTGATACGTCCAAAACGTATCTACTTTCTCAAACACTTTTGCTATTGTTTCTCCTCTAATTTGTGTGTTTTGAATGCAACTAACACGGACTGACGCTGTTTTCAGCAGAATTGCTCTGGTGTCTCGTTTTGTGCAGAAATTCAACTTCCAGTAAAAATTCGGGAAAAATCATGGAAAATTCTATTTCACCGAAAGACCCACGGAGCCAGAAGACAGGAGGGAGAAGAGGCTCGAGGGGCCATCACACACAGGTGGCGCGGCCCAGCCCCTGGCCGCGCCACCCCTGTGTGAGGTGGCCCCAGGCCTCCTCTCGACCTCCCCTCTCACGTACATATACCTCCTGACGACTTAAGATCGGGGAGACGGCGTTTTTCCCAGATAGACTTCCGTTGCGCCGCCGCCATCAGAAACCGCGATTCGGAACCAGGAAACTCCGTTCTGGCACCCTGCCGGGACGGGGATTCGGAGGAGATCTTCATCACCATCACCACCGACGCTCCTCCATCGACCATCCATGATTTCCCCATCCATGTGTGAGTAATTCCCCCGCTGTAGGTGAGGGGATGATAGGGATTGGATGAGATTGTTCATGTAATTTGATATGAGATTGATAGGGCATAGTGCCTAGTATCTTTATTTAGTGCCTATGACATTGTTGCAACTTGTTGTGCTTAATGCTTGTCACTTTGGGCCCGAGTGCCATGATTTCAGATCTGAACATATTATTATTTCTATGATGATACTTGTTGTTTATGGTCTTACCTACAAGTTGTATACACATATTGTTGTCCGGAACCCGAGGCCCCAAAGTGACAGAAATTGGGATAACCGGAGGGGATGGCTATGATGTGAGGATCACATGTGTTCACCGAGTGCTAATGCTTTGCTCCGGTACTTTATTAAAAGGAGTACCTTAATTACCAGTAGATTCCCTTGAGGTCCTGCTGCAACAGGCTGGTAGGACAAAAGATGTCGTGCAAGTTTCTCCTTGTGAGCACGTACGACTATATACGGAACACATGCCTATGATTGTTTGTACTAGGATGCTTTATCATTATTTATCTGCAATGCCCGTATCTCATTGATTTCATGAACTATCTTATCCATGCAACGCCCGTTATCCATCCCTATGCCTACAGTATTTGTTCCTACTGCTTACAACTGCTACTATTACCGCTGCTATTTTACTGCTGCTGTTACTGTTTTCCTGCTGTCACTGCTATAAAACTGTTGCTACTGATAAACCGCTGCGAGTGAGACTGTTTCCAGGTGCAGGTGAATTGACAACTCATCTGTTAAGGCTTTCATATATTCTTTGGCTCCCCTTGTGTCGAATCAATAAATTTGGGTAATACTTCCCTCGAAGACTGTTGCGATCCCCTATACTTGTGGGTCATCAAGACTATTTTCTGGCGCCGTTGCCGGGGAGCATAGCTTTATTTGTAAGTTCACTTGGTATTCATATTGTTCGCTGCAATCCTTTCATCATGGGTAAACCTCGTGATGGAAAAGTTCCTATATTGCCATCCACTACAAGAAGAGGTACGACTCTCAACACCTCTGTTGCTCTTGATTCGCCATCTGTTATGAGTAAGTTGCTTACACCACCACACCCACATGTTACTGCTACTACTTCTGCTGAGATTGAAAGTGCCACTGATAATTTAGATGATGCTTCTACTGTGCTTGATGAGAGAGGTTCACTAGGTTCCTTTTTAGAAGCTACTATTGCTAGAGCTAAGTTGGGAAACATCACTGTTACACCTGTTAGTTCACCTGAGTCCAGGGAATGTTCTAGTGATGATTATGATGATGATGCTTACATTGAGCTTAATGATGATTTTATTGCAGAAGCACATGCTGCTCGTGATGCAGGTAATGTTAAAGAACTTCTTGCTAGACGCTCTGTTAGATATAATTTGTCTCCTGATCCTAAGTTTGCTGCTTCTCCTATCAATATTAGAGACAAGGATTATGATTTCTCTTTGGATTTATCTTACATATCTATTGTTGAGAAAACTCCTTTTTGTGGTACTAAAGATGAGAGTGCTATGGAGCACATGAATGAGCTTTCTACTTTGAGTAATGTGTTTTCTGATGATATTAAGCTTCGCACTTACTTTGTTGCTAAGATTTTTCCTTTCTCGTTGAAAGATGCTGCTAAAACTTGGTTTAATAGCTTGTCTCCTGGATCTCTTACTAGTCCTATTGCTTTGGTTAATGCTTTCTTTCAGAAATATTTTCCCGCTAGTGCTCAACATGCTGCTGTGCAGAAAATCTTTGATTTTGAACAGGGAAAAGGAGAGAAATTGCCTGAATCTTGGACAAGGTTTTGTTCTTTAATTAGAGCTTTGCCTAAAGAACCATTGCCTAAAAATGAACTCCTTGATATATTTTATAATGGACTAACGGATGAATCTAAGTCATATTTGGATAGTTGTGCTGGTTGTGTTTTCAGGGAAAGAACTCCGGCTGAAGCAGAGGAGTTAATGGCTAAAATAAGCCGGAATTATGATGATTGGATTTTAGTTGAGCCAGCACCAGCGCCAACTCCTGCACCATCTACAGAGCCTACGCCAAAGAAGAGAGGGATAATTGAGTTAAATGATGAAATTATGAAGGAGGCTAAGAAATCTCTTAAGGAGAAAGGTATTAAGGCCGAAGATGTGAAGAATTTACCTCCTATTGAAGAATTATGTAAGCCAATCCCTCGCTCATCAACTATTGAGGTACACTCTCTCCAGCGCTTTGATGAAAGAGATATTCCTTATACTAAACCTCCTGATCAATGCTTAGATGAATTTGATAATTTTATTGTTAAGCAAGAAAATTTTAATAGAATGGTGCATAATCATCTGTTGGAGAATTCTAGAGTTCTTGACAAGATGCAGGACATTGTGGAAAGAACCGCCAATGATGTGAAGATACTTTCTAAATATTTTCAAATGATTCAAACACAAATTGATCAGCTTACCAAAGTGCAGCAAGACCTGCTAGCTAATGCTGCAAGAGAGAAGCAAGCGTGCGAAATACGCACAAGAAGTGGTGCTGCTACTCAAGACCCATTATATCCTGAAGGACATCCTAAGAGGATTGAGCAAGATTCTCAACATACTTCAAGTGATGATACTCCTTCCAAGAAGAAGAAGAAGCATAAAACAACTGCAGAATCCTCTGATGCAGGTAAAGACCCTAACAGTGTTTCTATTTCTGATGCTAAAACTGAACCAGGAGATGATAAAGAAGAAGATAAAGAAGAAGCTGAAGAAGAACCGGAAAAGAGTAATAAAAATGTAAAGTACACCAAAGAAGACTTCATTGCCAACAAGCATGGTAAGGAGAGGGAACCTTGGGTACAGAAGCCAATGCCTTTTCCTAGTAAGAAACACAAGTCCAAGGAAGAAGAACACTACAACAGGTTTTGTGAATGGATGAGACCTTTATTCTTGCAAATTCCTTTGACTGATGCTATTAGAATGCCTCCTTATGCAAAGTATATGAAAGATATTGTTACTAACAAAAGGAAAATTCCTAGTGAGGAAATTTCCACTCTACTTGCTAATTATTCTTTTGATGGTAAAGTTCCAGAGAAGCTTGGAGATCCAGGTATACCAACTATTCCTTGCTCCATTAAAAACAACTATGTTAGAACTGCTTTATGTGATTTGGGAGCTGGAGTTAGTGTCATGCCTTTTTCTCTTTATAAGAGACTTGATTTAGAAAAATTGGTTTCAACTGATATATCCTTGCAGATGGCTGATAAGTCTACTACTATTCCTATTGGTATATGTGAGAATGTTCCTGTTCAAGTTGCTAACAGCTGTTTGATATTAACTGATTTTGTTGTGTTGGAAATGCCTGAAGATGATAATATGTCCATTATTCTTGGGAGACCTTTTCTGAACACTGCAGGTGCTGTTATCAATTGCAATCAAGGAAAGGTCACTTTTAATGTTAATGATAAAGAATACACTGTTTATTTTCCCAAGAAGATTGATAGGAGGAATGCTCTAAATTCAATCAAGCATGTTGAGACCATCAAAGTTGGTCAAATTATTTGTTCAGAGCAAAAGCCCAAGGAAGAATGTCAAATTGTCATGGTTGGGGCTATACCTATCAAAGTTAAGGTAACATAAGCATTAAGTGAAGTGCAAAGTTTTGCCTCATATAAAGTTAGTTTGGTAACAAGACTTGATCAACCTTGTTAGCAAAGTGAATTTATATGAACGAAACTTCGTTTTCACCGCTTTCACTCCATCTCACTTGTATATACTTTCATCAAATGTTATTCTTTCAGTTTAGTTACATGATTAAGAGTATTTCAGAGCTGTTGTATGCTTAGTTTTGACTTGCTTGAAATCTTTTCATCCTCGTTTTTTTTGAGTTTTATCGATATGCAAATTTCTGAAAAATCCTCGAAAATAAAGTTTCTCGAAAAATTCCAGAAAATTCTTTATAAATTTTTATGTCAAAAATGGGGCAGGGAAACACCTGGGAGGCGCCAGGAGGGGCAGCCACGCCACGTCACACACAGGTGGCGCGGCCCAGCCCCTGGCCGCGCCACCCATGTGTGAGGGGGCCCCACCAGGCCACTCACTCATCTCTTCTTCCCCAGCTCTTTCTCTCTCCCGAAAAACACCGACCCATTTGCCCAAACTCGAGTTCTTGCTGTTCTTTGCCTGGATTTCTCGATCTCCTTGCTCAGCCCAGCATTTCTGCTGAAACTTGGATCATTTGCTCTTCGGTATGTGACTCCTCCGCTTGTCCAAGTAGATTTTCTTTTAGTGAAGTATTTCTTGAGTATTTTAGCATTGTAGGTGACAGTATAAATGAGTATGCATGCTTGTTCTATTACTTAGAAAGATTATTTTGATGCATGATAACTCTCTAGTAACACACTATAGTAGTTCCCTACATTTGCTTATCTTTAAATCACTTTTTATGAGTTTGTTGAAAAACTTTCAGAGAAGGAAGATGAACAACTTCAACTATGGAGAAGTGTTTGAAAGTGATGCACCAAGGTCATCGAGGCCCTCAAGATCCACAGCTCAATATAGGATGTCCTATAATGAGGATGTCTTGTCATCAAATCCTGAAGGGGATGATGGAGATGCACATCCATCCTCCTTCCCTTGTCTTAACTTTTTGAGCAATGCAGGGATTCTTGATGATTTCTTGCTCCTTGTTAGCAAGGTTGGATTATCTGATTACATGGCTGATGAAAGGGACCAATATGCCTTGCTTACAAAGATTTTTGTTGAAAGTTTCAAATTTATTAACTCTCATTACAATCCTTCCGTTGCATTTAAGATTTATGATCAGTCTATCACCATGTCTTTGGGGAGGTTTTGTTCTATTTTAGGTATTCCCATGTTTGGAACAGCCAGGAAGATACAAAATCACCCAGCTGATTTGTTGGAGCTTTACCAAATGGTGACCAATGATGATGACCGCAACGCACAGCGTGGCAAGATAAGAAATATTCAGCTCCCAGCTATTAGATATTTTACTTACTATCTTGCAACTAGTGTACTTGGTAGAGAAAACACTAGCAATATCTCCAACTATCATTTAGCTTTTCTATCTACTGCTCTTGATGTTGGTAGGAAGTATAACCTTGGTGCTGTTATTGCTCGTCGCCTAGCCGCTAGGGGACCTATTTATGGAGGTATTATTGCCGCGCGCATTGTTGCTGAGCTAGGACTTTCTGTTGCCCCTAATGATGTATTGTTGACTCCACAAAGGCTTGACCTTGCTGCCATGAAATTCCATCATTTTGTTACTGCTGACTCTCATGTTGGAAAATTAGTTTACAGGATGTTATTTACCGATGGAGAGGAAAGGGAAATTCCCTTTCCTCAGCCTAACTTATTCAGCATTCACGTGAGGCCATGGTCGCGCACAAAGGTGGAATTGGATGATCAGCTTAGGCTGCTTGGTTTCAATGTCCAACACGGCGTGGTGGCTCAGGAAGAAGAAGAGGAGCCGGCTTATCACATCACCATGTACCACTCCGGGGGATCCTCAAACTCACATCAGGACGATGGTGCTTCTTCGTCACACTACGGAGGCGCCACTTCATGGCCGAGTTGGCCAAGTTGGGATTGATCTCCACTTAGGCCAAAAGCCTAAGCTTGGGGGGAGGTACGCCGACGATTCACTCATCTACATATTATACTCTGTCGGTTCTTTGTATATTCGTGTTTCGTTTTCTTTACTGTTCTCGTTCTTGTTTTCATTTCTTCCAAAACACAAAAAGACCAAAAATATTTCCGTTGTTTCTCTCTATTTGGTTCTTTAGTTTTCTACCTTTGGTTTGCTTTATTTGCTATTTTCGGTTTGCTACTTGAAAAACCAAAAAAATATTTTGCTTTGTTGCTATTTCTTTCTGCTTTTGTTTCAAAAATCAAAAACTCCAAAAATATTTGTTGTTCTTCTTTGGTTTTGTAAAGTTTGTTGCAGAGTTCAGTTCCCCATTACTCCATTGGAGCTTGGTATTCACTTTATATCATTCAAGCCACACAAGTGAAGAGCAATAATGACGACATATGACAATCCGAGAGGTGGTAAGAGGCTGGTATGAACTCTATTTGTTTTCATTTTTGTACATATACTCATCTATGTGGACATGCTTAGTCGGTTCATGTGAGGTATGTGTCATCTAATGGATGCTTTGTAGTTCTTGCTTTCATATGATTAGTTTCAATCTACTATTAGCCTGTAGCATGTCATGTAGACGCTTGCATGCATTGTTTTATTCATAGTATGGTATGATATTGTGGTATCCACCTCTGAAAGCTCCTTTTGAATCGACTTGGCACATGCTCATGCATGCATATGACTGAATAAAAAGTCAATTAAGCCTCGATGATCTAATTTGCCTCAGAGTTCTTGTATCATTTTTATGCCTATATTAATTTTGTTTTGTCGCAAGCATGATTATGATGGTTATTGCTCTCTCGATTGTCGCTTCCCAGTCTTTTGCTAGCCTTCACTTGTACTGAGTATGAGCTCTACTCGTGCATCCAATCACCAAAAACCAAGTCTTCCAAAGAGTCCACTATAAATTCCTATGCATGGTATTTGTAAGCCATTCCAAGTAAATTTTCATGTGCTACCTTTCAAAACTTTCAACTACTTCTCATTTTGTGCCACTGTTTTTAGCTCATGGGGACGTAGTGGTCGGAATTGCTATCTTCCATATTAAATTAAGTACCCCTCGACTAGGCAGCTTCATCTGCTCGTCATTAACTTTGCATGAGAGCTGGTCAGACCATTATAATCTTAATTCTAAAAGAAAAAAAAGGGCACTCCTCCAAAGGATTGTGAAAGTTGGTGGGCACCCGATGGAATCGGTTAGCCATGGTTTGAGAAAGGAAAAGGTGGGGAGGAGTGCCAAAGCTTTATAAAAGAGCACTAATGTGCCAAATTTCAAAGAACTCGGAACCGCTCTCACTTGTTTATTATGGAAGATAGTAAGTCCCCATTGCTAGTCGTTGACATAGAACAACCACCTCTCAAAAGAAACTTTTATCTCTGTTTTACAAATGAAAAGCTCTAGCACATGTTAAATCACTGCTTCCCTCTGCGAAGGGCCATTCGTTTACTTTTATGTTGAGTCACCATCTTCTAACTTAAAGCACTTCTTAAGAGCATAGCTGTTATTCTTAGTGTAATGTACTTGTCCCAGAATACGGTTAATTGTGGTATAACTATGATGCTTGTATCTTTGATATTTCTATTTCTAGTCTTCCCTTGGACTTCAGAGGTGCCTCAGCATTTATGTTTTGCTCTACAAATAAAGGCAAGTGGGATACCATTCTTTCATATCATTTATGCATATTACAATCTTGTAGTTTCTCATGCACATGTTACTTGTTATTAGTGCATTGGCACTCTTTCATAACTTGCTTGACTATGAGGTGACATTAGTTGCATATTTCTTATTATGAATTGCCTGAGTACTTGATCACGTAGTTAGTATATATACATCATATGAGCAAATGTGTTCGTGAAAGTTTCTTTTATCGCTCTCAGTTGTTAACTGAATTGCTTGAGGACAAGCAAATAGCTAAGCTTGGGGGGAGTTGATACGTCCAAAACGTATCTACTTTCTCGAACACTTTTGCTATTGTTTCTCCTCTAATTTGTGTGTTTTGAATGCAACTAACACGGACTGACGCTGTTTTCAGCAGAATTGCTCTGGTGTCTCGTTTTGTGCAGAAATTCAACTTCCAGTAAAAATTCGGGAAAAATCATGGAAAATTCTATTTCACCGAAAGACCCACGGAGCCAGAAGACAGGAGGGAGAAGAGGCTCGAGGGGCCGTCACACACAGGTGGCGCGGCCCAGCCCCTGGCCGCGCCACCCCTGTGTGAGGTGGCCCCAGGCCTCCTCTCGACCTCCCCTCTCGCGTACATATACCTCCTGACGACTTAAGATCGGGGAGACGGCGTTTTTCCCAGATAGACTTCCGTTGCGCCGCCGCCATCAGAAACCGCGATTCGGAACCAGGAAACTCCGTTCTGGCACCCTGCCGGGACGGGGATTCGGAGGAGATCTTCATCACCATCACCACCGACGCTCCTCCATCGACCATCCATGATTTCCCCATCCATGTGTGAGTAATTCCCCCGCTGTAGGTGAGGGGATGATAGGGATTGGATGAGATTGTTCATGTAATTTGATATGAGATTGATAGGGCATAGTGCCTAGTATCTTTATTTAGTGCCTATGACATTGTTGCAACTTGTTGTGCTTAATGCTTGTCACTTTGGGCCCGAGTGCCATGATTTCAGATCTGAACATGTTATTATTTCTATGATGATACTTGTTGTTTATGGTCTTACCTACAAGTTGTATACACATATTGTTGTCCGGAACCCGAGGCCCCAAAGTGACAGAAATTGGGATAACCGGAGGGGATGGCTATGATGTGAGGATCACATGTGTTCACCGAGTGCTAATGCTTTGCTCCGGTACTTTATTAAAAGGAGTACCTTAATTACCAGTAGATTCCCTTGAGGTCCTGCTGCAACAGGCTGGTAGGACAAAAGATGTCGTGCAAGTTTCTCCTTGTGAGCACGTACGACTATATACGGAACACATGCCTATGATTGTTTGTACTAGGATGCTTTATCATTATTTATCTGCAATGCCCGTATCTCATTGATTTCATGAACTATCTTATCCATGCAACGCCCGTTATCCATCCCTATGCCTACAGTATTTGTTCCTACTGCTTACAACTGCTACTATTACCGCTGCTATTTTACTGCTGCTGTTACTGTTTTCCTGCTGTCACTGCTATAAAACTGTTGCTACTGATAAACCGCTGCGAGTGAGACTGTTTCCAGGTGCAGGTGAATTGACAACTCATCTGTTAAGGCTTTCATATATTCTTTGGCTCCCCTTGTGTCGAATCAATAAATTTGGGTAATACTTCCCTCGAAGACTGTTGCGATCCCCTATACTTGTGGGTCATCAGGGACATAGAAAGAAATGCACTACTTAGTGATCTTTATCTCCATAAGAATGTATTAAAAGATCATCAGACCCATGTTAGACAGATTCACACCTCTGCGAATGAAGATAGTCTGAGCAGGGCCACGATAGGATGAGAGTGGGCCCGATGTGAGTCTACGTGCCTTGGATTTAGGTGTCTTGGAAGATGAGATAGTCTCACAATCTAGATCGGTACCTTGATATGAAGGGAGGGGGTAATCCCTATTGGTTGTGTCTTTCTTGCATTTGTTGATAGCATAAGAATACTTGATTTTAAATAGCTTGAAATAATCGACAGAACGGTTCTTCCGGCTAGTACAGGCATCAGCCTAAAAATAGAGATTATGCTTATTACAATATTGTGTAGCACCTAAAAACACAATTGCCAGAAATATAAATTTGTATAACCTGCACCTTAGTGGCGATATGGTCAATTGTTGGGTCCATCTGGAGACTTGCAAGCTTTTCTGAAAGAAATGGGCACATATTTAGTGCAGGCATCTATTTCTTTGGAATAATAAACTATGCTATAATTAGCAGTATGTGCTACTACAATTTGCAATGACAGTACGTCATTCCATATCCAGTATGAAGTGAAATGTACTACCATATCCAGCGACAACTACCTAATAGAGTGCGTACAGAGGTTCCCCAGCCGTGCCGCCCATCCCAAAATTTAAACTCGACATAATCAGCATACTACATGAATTTCATTGAAATTTAGATGGTTTTTACAAAATTCGGCGAAATATGAAATAGACTAAAAGAGGTGGTCTTCGTCGGAGTCCTCGCCGGCGGCGTAGTTCACCGATGCGGCCGATGGTGCTGGCGGTGAATCATTGGACGGCCCAGCTCCGTCATCGGACAGGCGGCCGGAAACCATCCCGCGGCGGCGACGGTTCTCCTCCTCCGCGCGCTGGCTGCGGTCGCGCTCGGCCTCCTCGAGGGATGAGATGAAGGTGCGGCGCTCCTGCGCTCGCTGCGCCGATGCGTTGAAGGAGGGGAGAGGGTACTGATGCTCGCGGCACTGGCGCTCCGCCACCACCTTCGCGAGCCCTACGGCCACGTCCGCCTGGAAGAGGCGTCTCTCATCCTCCGCCATCGCAGCCCTCGCCGCTTCGATGTTGCGGCGGTGGGCGTCGGCGCGGGCGGCAGTATGGTCCTCCGCCAGCCTTGCCGCTGCCGCCCTCCTCTCGGCGGCCATGAGCTCCTGCGCCGCCCGGTCGCGGCGCTGCGTCTCGAACGACGCTACGATCGCTCTCTATTCCGCGGCGGCTTCCTCTACCTCCGCGTCCGTCGGCAGCTCGGCGAGGAACTCCTCGTCGTCGGAGTCCTCCTCCTCCTCGCCCTGCGGCGGAGCTGGGTCCTGCGGCGGCAGCGGCGGCGGTGCTGGTGGCGCGCCGGAACCACCTCGAGGGAGCATGGCGTAGGTTGTCGAGAGACGGCGAGGCATTTTCTACCGGCGGTTGGAGGATGTGAACCTACCGTTGAGGCGACGAGGTATTTATAGCCGGGAACGGGGCGGGAAAACGAAGGAGAAGGGGCGGGAAGCGCGCGACATGGCATTCATTTCCCGCCGACGCGTGCTGCGACGCGACGGCTCGCTGCCCCGCCATTACTGGGCGCGGGAGACGAGACGAGTGGACTAGGAATAGAGCGGCACTTACCAGCCTACCTGCAGTGGAGGAGAGGACGGTCTTCTCCGGGGACAGGATTACGGCGCCGCGCAGGGGATTTTGTCGCCGGAGCTGCTAGGGGACGGTTTTCTGCAGCGCTCGTGAGAGGATTTGGGAGAAATGATGGTAACACTGGGTCCAGGGGAGTGGAGGCAAGGCAAGAGGGAAGGGGATCCCCTTATTACGTGCCCAGCTCTACAGTTCAGTGGCTGACAGGTGGGCCCTGCCAGGCGTGGGACCCACATGTCAGTGAAATAAAGTCAGGGGCATGGCAGGGTGGGCGAGGAGGCCACGTTGCCACGCGGCAGCTAACCAGATGGCGGCGGCGGCGGCTGACTCGTTGCAACAGCTGTGTCGATGACGAGTGGGTCTACGAGCGTGGCAGAATAGAACACAAGACTTATTCTTAAAAAACAGAAAATACATAATCATAGGGGAGTTTTCACGAAAAAGCATTAAAATTAGACCTCAAACAGTAGAATTTTAAATAAATAAATAAAATTTTAAAACAATAATGGAGCGTGCTAGGTGGCGGCGCCGCATCTGCGCCGATCCGTGCGGCGGCCCGCTAAACCATCAGACCATGGTCTTTGCGAGCGCGATAGACGTTCTGCAGATGTTGGGCCTACAGGAACAGGCTAAAGTATAAATAAAGTGGCACCTGACAGCCTATTCTGCATGCACTTAGATTCAAAAAAATAATGCACTGAGACAACCGGCAGCGCCTACATGTCCCGGCATGCATATCCAGGGGCGGATCCAGGATTTGACCATAGGGGGGGCCGAAGACGATCCGTAGAACATCGGCAAAAAAAATTCTACTAGTTTGAATGTATATCTTCCTACAAGTCCTGTCGATCACACATATATTCATATATATATTGAACTTTGCTATTATCTCCTTCCTAATATATACAACCGGCTTGTTTTTTTTCAACAATAGAGTTAGAGGTCGAAGCGAGTGCTCCAAAAAATAATTAGTAACTACTAGTACGTATGATCTAAAGATCTAGTGTAAAATCTTGTTTCGGTAAAAAATATAACACTCAATTTACTCACAAATATTCTGCAACTATTTCAGCACATCTACACGGTAATGCTGTAGAGCATTGGACTCACAAATACGATAATCACCGAACCCTATGGCTGGGCAGTAGGGAAAACCGATATACTACTAGGTCTAGGTACATCGATCCATCGATTTAATATTGCCTAGGCTTGAGTACATACGTGCTATGGTGGCGTTTGGCCCATAGCAAATGTATTTGGCCTTCGCCCGTTCAAGTCCGCACGCTGGTTTATTCCTGGGCAGGTTATGATTAGACTTTTGATTAGCTAATGGCCGGAGTATTTAGAGTAATACAACTGCTAGCCCCTGCTACATCTCATTGGGAAGGGCCGAACCATGGGGGTGGCCTGGCACCCCCTCGCCCCCCACTGGATCCGCCACTGTGCATATCATATCTATTTCAAAATAACTAACTACCGGATTAATTACAAACAACTACCGGATAGTTTAGTAATAAATACCAAGTTCTCCTTTTCTACAAAATAATTACCAAAATCTAAAAACAATTACCAAATTTTGTAAAATAACCACCGGATTATTTACAAACAACTACCGGATAGTTTAGTAATAAATACCAAGTTCTCCTTTTCTACAAAATAATTACCAAAATCTAAAAACAATTACCAAATTTTGTAAAATAACCACCAGGTTATTTACAAACAACTGCCATATTATTTAAAACAGTTGCCGAGTTACAATTTTTGTCGTGTGTATATATATATTTATTCTGGGGTTGCATGGTCAAGGAAAAAACTTGGTTGCTAACTTGCTATCTCGTTGCCAAGAAAAGCATGCCTATGTCGTACCTGGTCCTATACACGGGACAATTAGAAATACATGTGCACTGTAGTCTCGTGGGTAGCAAAAAAGTATAGAGATAATAAAAATCCAAAGCTACTTTGCATACGATAGTTTACGTACGAAATTTGTATCATGATGAATCGCATGGCAGGCCTGCTGCAGCGGACGCGTCTGCATAGCAGCGTTGATAAAAATCTATATTCAATCTACTCGTAGCATTTTTTGTAGCAGTAGACTAGCCTACTGTAGCAGTATGGTGGCATGTCAGAAAGATTCCCGCACATAGGGTACCAGATAAAATCGCAAACGTTAAAACGTCATCGGACGCGCGCGCTGAGCCGCCGCACGGAATCAGCGGCCTGCGGCGCTTATATACAGATTTTCCCAACAATAATTATTCTAACAGTACAGGAGCTATATCTTGACGACATGGTGTTGATCCATAGGGTCAATGGGAATAATCGGTAAAATTGTTTGCACCATACAGAAGGTCACACGTGCACCAATACGAGAATCAAACCATCTAATTTAGTAGAGTTTAGGAACCCTGCTACACGTACGATGTTTTTTGTACGATTGGCGTACGACACCGCAGCGCAACCGTCCGACGCACCCTGGAGAGTAAACAAATGCAGTGTGCACCAACATGAGAATTCAGATAACATGGGCACCAGTAATGCAACAGCAAAGTCCATATACATTAACATAGTCTTAAATATCTGGGTATGATTGCCCAGATTCCACCATACATAATAAAAATATAGTCTTCAAACATCACACAGTTTTACTCTCCAGGGGGACAACACATACTTAAACTAATATTTTGGAAACAGAACATGAGGGCCAACAGCAGGACCGATAACCGGGATGAGGCCAGTCTTGACGAACTTTTCGAGGAATCTGCCATAGGCGGCATACTTCGCCATGGTGTGGCCCTTGTGCTTCTGCTTGCTGCCTACGGCAACGCCATTCGCGTGCTGGATCAAGCTCTCTAAGTCCTTGCTGACGAGCTTGCCGCAGAATGGACAAGTTGGCTCCCCGTACCTGGTCCGGAAAGGGAGCTGCCCACTCTTGAGCCGCTTAAGAACATAGCGGCTCTTGCGGTCCCTGTCGTCCTTGTCGTGGCCCACGTCGTCAGAGTCGTCCTGTGAATTTTGAAATACGTAAGAAGTGAGAACAACAGGAGCACAACAAAGATCAAAGGAAATAAGCTGTAAAAAAATAACAATGCTGCCAAAATGATTCTAAATTGTTGCGGTGATAGTACTATCAGATGCTAGTAATGTTGTGTGACCAATATTTGATGAATCGAGGACACACTATGGAATCATCACATTAATAAGCGTCGCAAATTAGGAAAATGTTAATTATAAATTCCATGCATCAGATCAATCAATTTTTCCCAAATAAAAATCTTGTTATCATAGTCTCTACAATCAAATTAGAGTCAGATCACAATGTGAACAGTACGACGAACAGAGGGGACTACATTATGACATTCAGAATGTAATCTGATAACTACTAACTGATAGATATCATATGAGCAATAACAATATGAACAGTACGATGAACAGAGGGGATAGATCAGAACAGCTCAGAACCTCGGTGCTGTCGTCGGAGGCCTCCTCCTTGAACGGTACTGCTTCTTTGCGGCCTTCTTCAAACAAGTACTCGATGGAGTCACGGTCGTAGCCGGCGCCGGCGTAGTAGTCATCGTCCGGCACGACGATGACTTGGCCTGCATGCTGGTTCTGCAGATCTGCCACCATAGAAACGGGGTCCTCCATCTCCACTTCGTCGACGGCGCGCCGAGGAGCGGCTGGTGCTCCCGAAGAAGACTCGCCCGCCACCGCGGTGACGACCGCGGGTGCATCGCCAGAGCCTCCGACCGCACTAGACTGCGGCTCGTCTTCGTGAGCGCGCTTCATCTTGCAGATGCACTAAGGAATGAGATTGGTGGTGCGGTGGTGGAGCGGATTGGGGTTTTTCGGCAGATTGGGGAAGAAGTGGCCGGAGAGATGATGAGACCGATGTGTTATATAGATGCTGGCGGTTTGGTTTCCTCTCGTGGATGCGTGGGTGTGGAAGCGTGTAGTCCTGCATGACATGTGGGACCCCCGTCGCTTCGTTTATGAGAAAAGAGTAAATTGGGGAAGCAATTGTTTTGGGATTCAATTGTTTTCCAGGCCGCGAGATCGTGGGATAAATAGTGCGCGACGTGTCACTGGCACGCCGTGTAAGTAAATGCAGTGTAGCGCTTTGGGGGTGCTTTGAAAGTTGAACCACCCACGTCGCTTCGTCAGAGAAGAGGAAGTTGGGGTAGCAATTGTTTTGCAGGCACGCCGCGGTAAATGCCAGTCTAGCGCTTTGGAAATTATACCAGTCGCTTCGTTTCATTTCTGAGAGAGCGGTAGACCGACATGTCACCGCGGGCCCCGGTACGGCGGCCCACTTGTAAGTGAGAGGCTGGTATCGTGGGTAAGGATGTACGTACGTTAACCTACAGGCGGCAATTAAAGAGTCTGGTTCTTGGGCCCCTCGTTGTTTGACTACGGGCAGCAGAGCGACAGTCTGAAAAAGGAGATAGCGTGCAAGGGGTCCGGTCTCGTCTGACTCGCGGAAGGAATAGAGAACAAAATCTTACTCCTACCATTGAAATGCTTCTCATCGAGGTCACCTGCTCCATGAGACAAACGAGTGAGACAAACTAGTCCAGGTTTAGCATCCAAAGCGTGTGGGGACCCACTTGTCTGGGTAAGGTTTGGTCCGACGTGTGTCTGGGGCCCCACTTGTCAATAGTTTTCCGGGCCTTAGTGGGGCCACATGTCATTAGGGTTATGATTCGTGGCCAGTGCAAATTGTGCGTAGCAGCGGGATGAGAATTGACAGGGCATCGAGATTTGAAAGGCAAGTAAATTGACGAGACACACCGCAGTCTGACAAGGCGTGCTCAAGAGATCTCAGTAGCATCATCATCGCTCACACTACTCTGGCGACTAGTTCAGTAGATCGAGGAGTTCCCTTCCATGCGTAAACAAATGAATAAATGAAGGAAACTCCATAAACCACCAACTGCTGCTGCCATATAATGAATTATTTTTGCCCTAAATCCTTTTTAATCCAATTTTGCACTGGGGCTACAAGAAATGCACACCAGGAAAATTGGGGAAAAATACAGGGAGGTCCCCTGGGGGTGTAGGACCCTAGAACCAAGACCAAAGCATGGTTCCCACCCCAGCTGGCAGACATCGATGGCACCGCCGAGTCTGACCTAGATCTCGGAGGGGGGCCTGGGGAATTCAGGAAAAATCAAAAAAATGGAAAAACACTGCATGGAGTCATGGTGAGTGATGCACCACCTAGGAAAAATACCAAACATGCCATCCCAAGGGTTCACATGTGGACTCTCTCACAGAGAGGTGCTTCCAGGCAGGAGTTCTCTTGGTCTTCCTTGGCAGATGACCATGGTTTGTGCAAGTTCCACAGCAAACTTTGGAACCATGGTCCCATTTTTGGTGGAGATGTGCATCTTTGCATTCCAAACCACTTTTGCAACTAGTGTTATTCCATTTTCCATATAAAAAATGCATTTCCCATTTTCCGGGTGCCCGGAGGGGTCGAAACAGGTGCTTTTTTGTGAAGGGGCCACCAAGGGCAGTGTGCAGAACATCACCACTCTATTTTTCATGGGTGGGGGACCTTCCAGGAGTGCCACATCCAGGAGGCTAGGAATTATCTGGGCCTGCTGCCATATAATGAATTATTTTTGCCCTAAATCCTTTTTAATCCAATTTTGCACTGGGGCTACAAGAAATGCACACCAGGAAAATTGGGGAAAAATACAGGGAGGTCCCCTGGGGGTGTGGGACCCTAGAACCAAGACCAAAGCATGGTTCCCACCCCGGCTGGCAGACATCGATGGCACCGCTGAGTCTGACCTAGATCTCGGAGGGGGGCCTGGGGAATTCAGGAAAAATCAAAAAAATGGAAAAACACTGCATGGAGTCATGGTGAGTGATGCACCACCTAGGAAAAATACCAAACATGCCACTCCAAGGGTTCACATGTGGACTCTCTCACAAAGAGGTGCTTCCAGGCAGGAGTTCTCTTGGTCTTCCTTGGCAGATGACCATGGTTTGTGCAAGTTCCACAGCAAACTTTGGAACCATGGTCCCATTTTTGGTGGAGATGTGCATCTTTGCATTCCCAACCACTTTTGCAACTAGTGTTATTCCATTTTCCACATAAAAAATGCATTTCCCATTTTCCGGGTGCCCGGAGGGGTCGAAACAGGTGCTTTTTTGTGAAGGGGCCACCAAGGGCAGTGTGCAGAACATCACCACTCTATTTTTCATGGGTGGGGGACCTTCCAGGGGTGCCACATCCAGGAGGCTAGGAATTATCTGGGCCTGCTGCCATATAATGAATTATTTTTTGCCCTAAATCCTTTTTAATCCAATTTTGCACTGGGGCTACAAGAAATGCACACCAGGAAAATTGGGGAAAAATACAGGGAGGTCCCCTGGGGGTGTGGGACCCTAGAACCAAGACCAAAGCATGGTTCCCACCCCAGCTGGCAGACATCGATGGCACCGCCGAGTCTGACCTAGATCTCGGAGGGGGGCCTGGGGAATTCAGGAAAAATCAAAAAAATGGAAAAACACTGCATGGAGTCATGGTGAGTGATGCACCACCTAGGAAAAATACCAAACATGCCATCCCAAGGGTTCACATGTGGACTCTCTCACAAAGAGGTGCTTCCAGGCAGGAGTTCTCTTGGTCTTCCTTGGCAGATGACCATGGTTTGTGCAAGTTCCACAGCAAACTTTGGAACCATGGTCCCATTTTTGGTGGAGATGTGCATCTTCGCATTCCCAACCACTTTTGCAACTAGTGTTATTCCATTTTCCACATAAAAAATGCATTTCCCATTTTCCGGGTGCCCGGAGGGGTCGAAACAGGTGCTTTTTTGTGAAGGGGCCACCAAGGGCAGTGTGCAGAACATCACCACTCTATTTTTCATAGGTGGGGGACCTTCCAGGGGTGCCACATCCAGGAGGCTAGGAATTATCTGGGCCTGCTGCCATATAATGAATTATTTTTGCCCTAAATCCTTTTTTATCCAATTTTGCACTGGGGCTACAAGAAATGCACACCAGGAAAATTGGGGAAAAATACAGGGAGGTCCCCTGGGGGTGTGGGACCCTAGAACCAAGACCAAAGCATGGTTCCCACCCCAGCTGGCAGACATCGATGGCACCGCTGAGTCTGACCTAGATCTCGGAGGGGGGCCTGGGGAATTCAGGAAAAATCAAAAAAAATGGAAAAACACTGCATGGAGTCATGGTGAGTGATGCACCACCTAGGAAAAATACCAAACATGCCACCCCAAGGGTTCACATGTGGACTCTCTCACAAAGAGGTGCTTCCAGGCAGGAGTTCTCTTGGTCTTCCTTGGCAGATGACCATGGTTTGTGCAAGTTCCACAGCAAACTTTGGAACCATGGTCCTATTTTTGGTGGAGATGTGCATCTTTGCATTCCCAACCACTTTTGCAACTAGTGTTATTCCATTTTCCACATAAAAAATGCATTTCCCATTTTCCGGGTGCCCGGAGGGGTCGAAACAGGTGCTTTTTTGTGAAGGGGCCACCAAGGGCAGTGTGCAGAACATCACCACTCTATTTTTCATGGGTGGGGGACCTTCCAGGGGTGCCACATCCAGGAGGCTAGGAATTATCTGGGCCTGCTGCCATATAATGAATTATTTTTGCCCTAAATCCTTTTTTATCCAATTTTGCACTGGGGCTACAAGAAATGCACACCAGGAAAATTGGGGAAAAATACAGGGAGGTCCCCTGGGGGTGTGGGACCCTAGAACCAAGACCAAAGCATGGTTCCCACCCCAGGTGGCAGACATCGATGGCACCGCCGAGTCTGACCTAGATCTCGGAGGGGGGCCTGGGGAATTCAGGAAAAATCAAAAAAATGGAAAAACACTGCATGGAGTCATGGTGTGTGATGCACCACCTAGGAAAAATACCAAACATGCCATCCCAAGGGTTCACATGTGGACTCTCTCACAAAGAGGTGCTTCCAGGCAGGAGTTCTCTTGGTCTTCCTTGGCAGATGACCATGGTTTGTGCAAGTTCCACAACAAACTTTGGAACCATGGTCCCATTTTTGGTGGAGATGTGCATCTTTGCATTCCCAACCACTTTTGCAACTAGTGTTATTCCATTTTCCACATAAAAATGCATTTCCCATTTTCCGGGTGACCGGAGGGGTCGAAACAGGTGCTTTTTTGTGAAGGGGCCACCAAGGGCAGTGTGCAGAACATCACCACTCTATTTTTCATGGGTGGGGGACCTTCCAGGGGTGCCACATCCAGGAGGCTAGGAATTATCTGGGCCTGCTGCCATATAATGAATTATTTTTGCCCTAAATCCTTTTTAATCCAATTTTGCACTGGGGCTACAAGAAATGCACACCAGGAAAATTGGGGAAAAATACAGGGAGGTCCCCTGGGGGTGTGGGACCCTAGAACCAATACCAAAGCATGGTTCCCACCCCAGCTGGCAGACATCGATGGCACCGCCGAGTCTGACCTAGATCTCGGAGGGGGGCCTGGGGAATTCAGGAAAAATCAAAAAAATGGAAAAACACTGCATGGAGTCATGGTGAGTGATGCACCACCTAGGAAAAATACCAAACAAGCCATCCCAAGGGTTCACATGTGGACTCTCTCACAAAGAGGTGCTTCCAGGCAGGAGTTCTCTTGGTCTTCCTTGGCAGATGACCATGGTTTGTGCAAGTTCCACAGCAAACTTTGGAACCATGGTCCCATTTTTGGTGGAGATGTGCATCTTTGCATTCCCAACCACTTTTGCAACTAGTGTTATTCCATTTTCCACATAAAAAATGCATTTCCCATTTTCTGGGTGCCCGGAGGGGTCGAAACAGGTGCTTTTTTGTGAAGGGGCCACCAAGGGCAGTGTGCAGAACATCACCACTCTATTTTTCATGGGTGGGGGACCTTCTAGGGGTGCCACATCCAGGAGGCTAGGAATTATCTGGGCCTGCTGCCATATAATGAATTATTTTTGCCCTAAATCCTTTTTAATCCAATTTTGCACTGGGGCTACAAGAAATGCACACCAGGAAAATTGGGGAAAAAACACGCCGTGGATCGTCTAACTTCCACACCCTAACTTTCTGACTTTGGGTCACTGAAAGTAGGCCCCACGTGTGGTTGGCCCTACTAATCAGTGACACAAAATGACTTGATTAAGTGGCGGTTCCTGGCCTAGAGACAGTCAATCAGCTATCCTTCTTCTTCTACCTCTTCTTCTACAAAAATCACGGGCATGGTTGCACGCCGGGCGAGGAGATAGATGTACATGTACGGCTGGGCGTGCGCGTCGTGTCGCCGCTAGCTTCGACCCAATGCAGAGTCCCATCGAGTTCAATGCCCAGTCCCATCGTGGCAGTGCGCAGTGAAAAAGCAAGGGGCTACTGCATCCTATTCGTTCGTACCTACGGTGACCCTTCGTCGACAAGGTACCAAGGGCTACGCTTAGATTCAAACGGACGGCCGAGATTGCTTGAGATGGTGCCCAGGAGGCAAGGACACGCTGGTCAGCTGAAGCTGGTCCTTGACCGTGTAGCACTATTCTTCAGAAACCCACTTCCTGTGCTTCCTCCTGCCTTCCTTGCCCCTCCCTCCATTCTACGACGAAGCCATGCCTCCCAAGAAG
The DNA here is from genome assembly GCA_007115705.1 of Dactylis glomerata. Taxonomy (NCBI): domain Eukaryota; kingdom Viridiplantae; phylum Streptophyta; class Magnoliopsida; order Poales; family Poaceae; genus Dactylis; species Dactylis glomerata. The sequence continues at coordinate 3,248,337 of QXEO01000548.1, read as the reverse complement.
CGGACCCGACCGGCGTTGAAGACCAATGGGGTCAAGACTAGGGCGGTGGAGAGGAAGGGGTTAACCCGCCGGCAGGCAGATCTCCATGCAAGCAGCCTAATCAGTCAGGCCGAAGCCGTCCTCTCTTTCTGCGCACCAACGGATGAGGTGGACGTTGTCTCCCCCGGGTGGGTTTAGGGTTAACGACGCCTTGATCTTCCGTTTGTTTGTTCTTTCCAACTTCGTAACCTATATGATTTTGTAGGCCCCCAAAATCGACGGATAAGAAGCTGCCCATGAAGACCATGGACCCGTCAATGGACTTCCTAATCAAGCCCGTTCCCCGCCTAAGCAAGGTAATCACATGCCATCTAGTGTACTTGCTGATCAAGCCCGTTTACCATTGTTCATAACCTGCCTTTCGCAATGCGGCTAGGTGCTACGCATGTAAATCTGTATAGATTCAGTGTATAGATTCACTCATTGTTAACCGTATCTAGTTTACTTTGAAAAACTAAAAATAACTATATATTTGTGAAAAGAGGCAGTATTAGCATTGATCTCTTTTATTGCCTGCCCTAAACTACGGTGCAGGAAGCGAAGGAGAAGATCGAGGCAGATGTGGCCGCACTGAATGTCAAGATACAGAGCCAACTGGCCGAGAAACATTCCCTCGAGCTGCACTGTGCTAGCCTAGGCTCACATTTGGATCAGGAGAAGGAGAAATCACGAACTTTGGCGCATGAGGTTGACAAGCTTACGGCTGCGAAAAACTTGCTATCGGGGCATATGGACTACCTTGTGAAGACGCAGGAGCAGATGAAAATGTTGTTGGACAAGGATGGGTTGACCATCAGGACGCTGGAGGTGGAAAATCGGAAGCTAAAAGCCACGTGCAGCGATCTTCGTGTGCAAATCACCAAGGGCCTCAAAGAGCAGATCAAGCAGAGCGAGAGGACCGTGGTAGCCTATGAGGCCAGAGACAAGTCCAGAGATCTCTTGAAGCTGATGACCGAGAGCACTCGCAAAGCAGCCGGTCTGCTCGAGGCTGTTAAGAAGGAGAATATCATGCTGAAAGCCAAGATCAATGAGTCGGAGCGCCTCCAGCAGGATCAGACTGCCTCCAAGTAAGAGGAGATACGATGTAGTCTGCGCGCTACGTTTCATCGTCCTGTATGTCTGAACTTTGTGTTAACTAGCCGGAATCTTATGTTATCTGAACTAGTAGTGAAATGTTAACTGAACTATGATGTTGGCTTAATGCTCTCTCTGTTATATGGAAGCAATTGTTGTAGGTACGCTATTGCTTATAGATAACTTGAAATGTTGAATTACATAGACATAACTTATTCATCTAAAATTTGTTTTAATCTATCTAACTTGTCCTTATTAACTGCTGCTTGCTTCAAGAGATCTGCAATGCAGTTCTCCAGCCTTTTTTTCTCCTCCTTCAGTTGGTCCCTCTGCTTTTTTGCCTTGAGCTTCAGAAAGATCTGAATATCTAGAAGATTTTTCGAAATGGATCCCACCTGCCTATCGGTCATTGTTTTCTGGAGTTCTTCGGCCATATTGTTGTTTATTTCTTCGAGCTCCTTCTTATCCTGTGATAGCTTGTAACATTCATCAGCAGCAGCACAAGCATCACTAATTCTCCCAATACTTTCCGATTTATACAACTCCCATAACTTGACCAAACTTTTCTTCAGTGCGTCAGGCCACTCCGGATCAATCCACTCCACTATTCCACACTTCGGACCATCCTAATGATCAGTAGCATAGTATAACAAATATAAGAAACTATGAAATAAAGAGAGAACAACGATATTCAAACATTCATTTTGCAATATAAATAATCCAAACCACCTTTGCGCATCCTATAAACCTTTTCCCTGTGTTAGTGCCTTCGAAGGCAACAAATTTCCTTAGTTTCAACCCATGGTCACATGGTGCCTCCCTCTCGATCGCCAAACCATCCCAATCTGGGTCGTAGATGGTCTGTGCCACCTAAAACAAAACCTAAACCTAAATTCCTAACCCCATAATCCAACACGTCGAATAAAAGGAACTCACATTGGTCCGGTGATGTCTACGCACTTCTATTCTTGTAGACACTTGTTGGGCCTCCAAGTGCAGAGGTTTGTAGAACAGCAGCAAGTTTCCCTTAAGTGGATCACCCAAGGTTTATCGAACTCAGGGAGGTTAGAGGTCAAAGCTATCCCTCTCATGCAACCCTGCAATTACGATACAGAAAGTCTCTTGTGTCCCCAACACACCTAATACGCTTGTCAGACGTATAGGTGCACTAGTTCGGCGAAGAGATAGTGAAATACAAGTGGTATGGATGATTATAAGTAGTAACTGTGGTATGAAATAAATATCGCTGCGAGCAAACAAGTAACAAAATAGCAAGTAAATGATGTGCAATGCTTGGAAACAAGGCCTAGGGATCATACTTTCACTAGTGGACACACTCCCAACAATATAACATGAATGAACAAGTAACTTCTCTTGCTAAGGTACTCTAAATTACTCTCCTATTGAATAACACTAATCATTGTGTAGTGGCTACAGAAGCACCCCTTAAAGTTCATCAAGTACTTGATAAACACCACTCATAGAGATATCCAAATCAGATCACAATTCAAGATAGAAATCATTGCAACTTAGACCAAGTACTAACACGGTGCACACACTCACACCTTTACACCATGAAAGGAGGAATAAATCACTCAAACTATCATAGCAATAATTATTCTCATAATCCACAAGGGATCACAATCGTAGCCTAAACCAAGTACCACCATGATGCACGCACTATCACCGTTACACCATAACAGGAGGAGTAGATTACTTTAATAACATTGCTAGAGTACACAAAATATCTGAATAATAACATGTACTTGTTCAACATGATACAAAGCTCACGATCACATAAAGATCACATCATGGGAGAGAGAGGTGAACCACATAGCTACCGGTAGAGCCCTAAGCCCCGGGGATGAACTACTCCCTCCTCATCATAGGAGGCAGCAAGGTTGATGGAGATGGCGGTGTGGTCGATGGAGACGGCGGAGACGGCGATGGAGATCGATGGAGATGGCTCCGGGGGCACTTCCCCGTCCCGGCAGGGTGCCGGAACAGAGACTTCTGTCCCCCGAAATTCGTCGGTGGTGGCGGCGGAGCTGCGGAACTCTTTCTGGAAAATTGCTCGGGGGGTTAGGTTTTTCCGTCCCGAGGCTTCTTATAGGCGAAGGGGCGTTGTCAGAGGGCTGCCAGGGCTTCCTCACACAGGGGTGGCGCGGCCAGGGCCTGGGCCGCGCCAGCCCCTTGTGAGGGAGGCCTCTGGCCCCTCTCCTTCCTCTCTTCGGATGTTTGGATGCTCCCGGGAAAAATAAGACTTCTGGATTTTGTTTCGTCCAATTCCGAGAATATTTCCTGTGTATCACTTCTGAAACCAAAAACAGCAGAAAACAGGGAACTGGCACTGTGGCACTTCGTTAATAGGTTAGTTCCGGAAAGCGTATAAAAATGCCACTAAGTGTAACGAAACAATAGGCAAATGGTGTAAAAACAAGCATGGAGCATCAAAAATTATAGATACGTTGGAGACGTATCATCCGGCAGTAGTCGAAATCGGAGAGAAGGCTGCCGCTGTCGCTGCCGCTGCCGTAGCTTGTATCGTCGCCATCATTACAAGACGGCATGGTGAAGGAAGGAGAGAGGGGGGTAGAACTAGAGGAAGAAGAGAGAGGTGGTAGAGCGGGCGTGCGAGGTACTGACTCAACGGTCAGTTTGAACATAAATATCTCTTTTCTGCCTACTACCCATGCCTCCTACTACCCATGCCTCGGGATTTCAATTAAGCATAGTTTTACTCTTCAAAATTTGAAATGTATTTTACAAATGTGAATCTACACAGTACAAGGCATGTGGATACACGACATGATTTGTTTGTAATATACTCCCTCCGTTTAGAAATATAAGATGTTTTAGCTTTATGAAGCTAATGTATCTAGACATCTTATATTTGCGAATGGAGGGAGTAATACAACAAGTGATGTAAACAACGCTTATTATTTCAGCAGTCATTTTATTACAACATCTCAATATCTCAGAAATGAATTTATTACATTCTCGCAACATAGTTCTACAATAAAATTACAAATTGAAACTAGTTTTCAGAAAAAGTTTGAGGCAGACAATATGAGATACAACATTTCCTAAGATACAATAGCTTATTGCATGGAGCAGCTATAGCACACTCACAAACATTTACAGAGTGATGCAGAATTAAGGAGATGAATCAAATAGTGACCAGAATTGGGTTGCACTTCTCACTGTAACATACCAGCACATATGAAGCGGGAAGCTCAAAACTTCAAGATGACAGCTCTACAACAGTCGCATCATCTCCAACCATTTCTGAAATTGCAACAACAAAAAATACCTTCTTACTCAATTTCTTCCTTCGGAAAACCTGCATGAGATCGTCATCTTTAACAATGTCGATGAAATCCCTCTTCTTAAAGTGCCACCAACGTAAACGTGCCTGCTGATTAGGGCCCCAAGGACATCTCTGCTTTAGCCGCTCAAGAATCTGGTCAACAGTTACTGTCTTGGGATCTACCATTATTTCCATATGATCGTTCTGCACAGCAAATTCGTGGCCATCATCTAGTACTGCAGTGTAAGGATCCACTTGCAAAGCAATTAGATACATTTGTGAATAGTCAATAGCTGCTAGTTTACAAGCATCCATACCACTGGGAGCACCACCATCTGGATCAACACCTTTGACACCTAACTGTGCTTCTGGTGCATCAACATCATCAACCATAACAAAGAGATCCAACTGACGAGTATCCTTATACTTCTCCCAAATCTGCAACAGCTGATGGGAGTGCTCAACTTGTTCGTACACCTGATTCATGTTCATCCACACAAACTTAGCCTTCTGTTTGGATCCCCAAGGAATCCTAGCGTGAAGAATGGCACAAGCTGCGAAACAGACACAATCTCACTGCAATTCACATTCATTTACACAGACTGCGAAGCCACACACCTCTCCAAGCCATAATCTAATCTAGCAATGAACTCATGCACTCGGATATTTATTTTGTATGTGTTCTCTGAATCATCGATGTCTCAAAAATATTGGGAAACAAAAGATACAAATTAGTTGCTTCTCTCTAATCATACCACAATTTGGGAAAACATAAGACAAAAAGTATGTTTTCTGCTTTTGGATAAATTGGAGCCTTCAGATCTGAACATTATTTGAGATGACTTCCATAAGATAAAAAAACTGGGTTTGCATGTTGGTTGGTTTGATAGAGATTGAGGATTACTTGCATACAAAATAATACCACAATTTCGGAAAACATATGACAAAAATCAGTCAGTTTCTTCTATACAATTGTTCAGATACTGACGGACAGTTACTCCTGCCGTTCCATAAAACATCTTAGTGCTATCGGGATGTAAGAGAGGGATCTGAAATATTCACCTCTGCTTTCTGGCGCTCACAGTCACAGTAGAAGGCCCAATTCCGTTCATCTTTGGGATTTGGTCTTTTCCTCCAAGGCGGTGCCGCGCCAGCGACGCCGGAGGGCTACCGCTCCGATTGCTCTTGGTCGGCGGCGCCACCGCCGGGCCGGCTCTTCGCTTGGTCGGCGGCGCCACCGCCGTCGAGCAAGCTTTTCGCTTCTCGCTGCTCCCCGCTGCTGGCTTGTTGCAAGATATCTGGCTGCTTTCCTGGCTTGCAGCTCCAGCAATCGCCGCTCCTGGCGGCGATGGTGCCTCTCGTTTCCTGCTGGTAGACATGCGCCGCTGCCGAAGACTACGAACTAGGGGGGGGGTCTAGGGTTGGAAGGACAAGAAAGGGGATTTGTTCGTACTGAGAGTTGCAGGTGGAGTTGACATACTGTCAACTAACGAGACAACATAACGGAGACACCTGACAAGCAGGACCCACTCGCTCGTCCCATAACGGAGAAATACTGACATGCGGGACCGCAATGGGCCCAAAACGGGAGAAGTCACGCCAATATTTGGTTTGCCTTCATTTCGTCCAGAATGGGCCCTCTGAGGAATTACCTACCCAACTTTTCAAATCGCGTCTATTACAAGCAACAAAGGCACCTGTGAGCCTGTCCCAAGGAACTCGGCGACCGCAAACAAAATATCCCTCGTGGCGCGCATGCTAGCGAGTATTTCCCGGGAGCTCCTTTCCATCGCTTATAGCGTTGTTTCGCAGACTTGCCGCACTGGAGCATCTCCCCGATCAAAGAAAGTGGGCTGGCCCATTAGCTGTTTCTTGCAAGTTCTTGTTCCGCGGCCTAGCTCTGACATGTTTTCTTTTCTGTTTTTGTTTTATTTTTTCAAAATTTGAATAAAAATATTAATTCAAATAAATTCAAAATATTAAAAATCTGACATTTGAACAATTTTTCAAATCTGAACATATTTTGAAATCTAAATATTTTTTGAAATTTTGAATTTTTTTATAATCTAACCATTTTTAAAAATATGAACTATTTTTTGAAAATGAACATTTTTCACATTTTGAACTTTTTCCATATTTTGAAAAAAAATTCACATTTAAACTTTTTCAAATTTATCACATTTTTTATTCTAAATATATTCATATTTTGAATATTTTTTATTTCTAAACAATTCTTGGATTTAAAAAACATAATAAGAATTATAATATAAAATAAATACAGAAAATAGAAACATAAAAAAGAAATGAAATAACAAAAAAAATGAATAACAAACGAAAAAGAAAGAAACGTCCTGACACACCCTGTCACTCATGGGCTAAGCCCACCGACACGCGAGGCTAGAAAGCTTAGTGCGGCGCGGCAGGAGGCACGGCACTAAGCAGCCTATAGGATTCGCCGTCTTTCCCGACCAGCATCAGATAAGACATGGGCCCGGGTGTGCATATGGGCATCGGTATCCAGTTTTGCGCCCCAATCATTAGTTCAGCCTAAATTCCAATGAATCTTTGTTGGGCCCAATCTCTTCCAATTCCTGGCAATCCACCCCTCAAACAAAAGATAGAGGTGATCTGGAATTTTCCAATTCATTGGCATGACATGTTTTGCCCAAAAAAAAATCAACATGTTGGGATTTATTTAGGACACCGGCACTATCCAGTTTGGGGTTCTAGCCTGGAAGGCACTGTAGAAAGAACATTACTAGCAAACTCTTAAGTATTGAACCATGCTGAATAGTTTTACTGCCCTTTTTGACATTTTCAGTTTGACCGCAACATGGCGACAGCACATACGAAAGTTCATACTACTACGTGACTACCAGCATATAGTTAATCCTGGCGTTTGTATCAGATGGTTTTTGCTTTAGTCTCCAATATTTTCGCTATCAATCCCCGTCGAATATATAGTCAGGATAGCACCCTTTGTACTGCGAGCGTAGTTTTGACTTCTCGAGCCTTTTCCGATTCTGACTATGAAAGTGCCTTTTACCGGTTGGATGGTTCCATGACACTCAAATTGAAACGGGCATTCCCCTTTTAGCAGATTCCAGAAAGACCCTCTATTTACCTACACGTACAGTAGTAGTAGTATGTTCTATTCGTCAAGAACAACACTGTAAGTTCAGCCTTTAGGCCGCCGCGCAGCCTAAGCCTCATTCTAATCATTGTTGATGTTAAATCCATAGTATCACGATTATCTGAAACATCGATAGTTTCTTCACAGATTATTAACTTAAACTTTGTTTTCAAAACAGAAATGGTATTGCTACACTACATGAATATGGTAATTTGCCGTGGGTAACGGAATTTGCGATGAGCTAATCAACAGTCTATATTTGCCGCGGGCTAGGGAAAGACTTACGGTAAACTTTTGTTGTGGGGTCCACTGCTCGGATTTGCGGCACTCTGGAGAAAGCTCACAACAAATAACGTTTATGGGGCCCATCTTCGGATTTGCCAGACGAAATAGATGCACACGGCAAATTAGACACCTTACTTGTCGTAGACTCCTCGTGCACACGACAAATATGCAATATGGGACCCACCTACTGGACACAACGCCGTTAGCCATCGGAGTTCGCCGCGATACGTAAAAAACTCACGGCAAACCATTTGTTGTGTGCCTGAAAAAATGCACTCAGGCAAATCAAGCGTTTTAGCGGGTAGAATTTGCCGATCAGCTTTGCCGTATGTTTGCTATGGCAAAGTCGTTGCCGTGGGCCTGTAGCTTGCGGCAAATTGCCAGATTCCTGTAGTGCTACCACAAGGAAAATGCTATGCAATTCAGACTCCGGTTTCCTTGCTCAAGTTTGATATGCTACGTAGCAGCATAGCACCGAATAAAAATAGGACTCGTAAAAGTCTCGTACGACTAGCCGCTCGAGAGAAAGTCTCCTACGAGTAGTGCTTTTTGAAGTGTGAACGTCGTGTCCACATATCGCTCGCCTTCAAGTGGCCATTCCCGTCCATAACTTTGCCGCGTTTTTTCACACAACCTCCACGAGAAGGCTCTTCAAATCCCACTCAAAGTACGTGTGGTGGGATGGTGAAAAACCTTGTTTTTTCCTGCGAGTGGGATAGTGAGAAACTAATTGGTGTCATATCTCGATCTAGGGTGCATACACAAACCCCAGTGCCCGAAGAAACTATACGATTGATCGATGGATGCAACGAGGTTATCCAGCGCGACCGGATTCTGTGGGATGAGGATTCTCCTCTCAATCAGTGACCTCCAAAAGGCTAAACGGCTAGCACTACTGCCGTAGCTACTTGCGTCCCATAATTCATGGAACAAACCAAAGCTTCGGGGCATCATCCGGTCTATCCATCCGGCCGCAACCGAGGAGGAGAACGTACATTCATTCGTGCAGATGCCATGGTCAAAGGCATCATCCGGTCTGGTTCGGTCAGGGCCGAGCTAAAAGGGAGGAGCGTGTTGAGCCATGCTTCCCTGTCAACGCGAGATTCGTCCCTCGGACTGACTACTGGGGTTGCAACTTGCAAGCATGAAGCATCGACATCATCCTCGGCCGCTTTTGCCCGTGCCCTTCGCTTTACCATTAGCGATGGATGGAATTGATCGATGGTGCATTTGTACCATCTTAAAAAAACACGAATTCATGCATGGGGATGCTTGTCCTGTTGTCTTCATCTTTCCACCAGTACATAAGCGTCGCCTCTTGCCATGAACAACTTGTTAGATTCTTAATCCATTCCTCCACACTATAGGTTATGGCTACGTAATCATCTTTATCACTAATGGCAGCCCGATGCTCCCTTTAGACCGCCAGTTTTCCATGGAAGGTTCGGTACTGCATGCACGGTGTGTTCTACTGCTAGAATATGATCGTTAATTACCAGCTAAGACCAAGACAATGGAGTACTAAAGACCAGGACAAGCAACCACACAACACATTCGTTAACAAGGTTTATGACACAGACAACGGGCGTTCTTCCTCATTGTACTAGATCAACGTAGTACAGTCGATAATAAGCACTCCGAGGCCAACAGGCAACAGATCGATGCATGAGCACCGCCGCCACGGCCGGTGTCACCACCCCTTTCACGGGTGCCACACCCTCCCCGTGATTTTGTGTCTAGCCTACATCTAGGAGATTGCATAAACCACTCACTATTGATGTCATTGTTGCAGAAGCTACTCACTTTACCCGTCCTTTGCAAAAATCACCAACTATACGAGTAATCAGTTGCACAGGCTTCAAATCTGGGATTAAGCTAGTTAACAGCAAATCTGATGGCCAAGACCCACAGGTCAGTGATGATGTTGCATCCATCGTGTCATCAACTAGCCTTCTTTCAAACATTTAAAAAACATGAAAAAAATCCCAGAAGTGAAACAAACATAACTAACAAATATGGCAAATTTTGAAATGCATGGTTGAAATCATCCATAAAAAAAATATTTATCACTCTTTGTGAGATTCAGGCAAATTTAATGAAATATTTGAACTTATAAAAAAATCCCCTTGATTGACATATTGGGGTCAACCTGGCTATTCATAGCTAGATTGGCTATTAAGCAACTTAATCTTAGTTTAGACCTCTCTACAACGGATTATATGTAAAATTGGTGGCTTATGCAAAAGACAGATAAAGTGAGTAGTTTGTGCAACAGAAACAACAATAGTGGGTGGTTTTGTAATTCCATCTACATCTTTCAACTAATCTCATGTCCTATTATGATTTCTTGTATCTCTACCTCCAACCGCATTTCAGATTTTCGACATCAGTTGCTTCTGTCCTGTGCATATGTGCTTCGAAACTTGGTTTCATCGAACCTTCTTTCGGTCATTTGATTCTTTCCGACGATCCGTAGAAAGATCTGATGCATGCAGCTTGAGGGACATCACGTGCAATTGGAAGTACCAAACCAAATCCTTCATGCTTTTAACAGCTAGCTAAGTCTTGCACCAAGATCAGATCGGTGGACTTATCAGATCCCACACGTCTGCTTTTGGAAGAACATCCACCGCAGCATCTCGGTTTTGACATCGCTGCCTGGTCGGTTTGACACATACACCGGGGCAGAACTATGCACATAGTGCCGCACGTTGGCACGCACGCGTGCGGTCAAATGCCCAACCTAGCCGTGTGCAGTTACATCAGCTAAAGATATCAGAATATTTTGTCGTTGAGGAATAAAGCTGTGTTTGATCTGATGGCGATTTTTTGCGAGGAACAAGTGGCGATGCGACGCTTCTCTGGCTAGCCGTACTCTGAATGTGTTGAAGTCAGGATTCTCGAGAAATCTGCCCGGATAGATCGAGATTCTCTGCTAAGATACATGTCGATCTCTAACGCGTCTAGCATATCGGACCACATGGGTGCCATTGTGGGTTTTGATCTGCTGAAACTTGCAATGCCGAAGGGCCGGGACGATTGCAAAGGTGAATTCTTTGCAAGCTTTGATGCCACTTCAGAGGGAAGTTAAAACAAAATTGCTCTACCCGTTGATCAAAATTGCTCGCCCAACATGAAGAAAAAATCGCATTTCTACTTTGGCTAGCGATCTTCTCCAGTAAAGGAACCATTTTCTGTGGAATGTATGACCAATCCTTACAAAAGATTACTGTCTCCTTTCAAAAATAGAATATACGAACCTTAACTTGTTGTTTAAAAGAACTAGCACCGTGGCCCTCGCAAATGTGAGGGCAACATCTGGAATATCGAGGAAATACATGTGCTATTTCATACATACTTATGTTATGAAATTAATGTTAATATACATTTATATAGTCACTAAAGCAGAGACTTTTTGGCTCTAGGGTGCAAATGCTCCCTTTATTTTAAATGCAATTTAAACATATTTTAATTGTCAAAAAAATTTGAAAAAAAATGTTGCATGTACATCTTCACAAGCTATGCGTGAGACAAGTTGTTTTACGAAAATCCGACTTTTTCCATGGACTAGGCAAAAAAAGATAAAATTAGGTGGTAAAATAAGGGTTTGCGCGAGACTTTTTTTTATATCTTTTTTACGCACAACACTACAAATATCGATTTACCGCGAAACTTGGTCATGCGTACGTAGTCTGTTGAGATTTACACGTGGAATTTTTTATTAGAATTTTTTCACATTTTCAAATGTGTTTTTTGAATAAGGGGAGCATATGCACCCTAGATCAAATATGCATTTCCCATAAAAAATGCATTAACCTCTTTTTTCATCTTTAAGTTATGGGCTAGTGATTACTTCAAGATTTAAAAATCATATAATTCATATCAACGTGGATTTGCTACCACCGGTGGTAGCTATGCATGCATACATAGTCATTGGATTGTAGGATCATGCCGTTTATACCGTGTGTGATGTAGGGAGAATGCATTAGGTTAGTTCTAACGGATGAAGAACCTCCGTATGTTGCAATGTTGTGGTTCTTCCAGTTGGCTACTTCGGCAGGCAACATGCAATGGCTAGAGCGCGTGGTGGTTCTGAATGATCTTGTATACTAGCCTACCGAATTGACCTGCTATACATGCCGCTCAATGTCACCGTGTTGCTAAGCCGGTGGCAAGACAATTCGGTAGGCAACATGCAATGGCTAGAGCGCGTGGTGGTTCTGAATGACCTTGTATACGAGCCTACTGAACTGACCTGCTATACATGCCGCTCAATGTCACTGTGTTGCTAAGCCGGTGGCAAGACAATTCGGCATGCAACATGCAATGGCTAGAGCGTGTGGTGGTTCTAAATGACCTTGTATACTAGCCTACCGAACTGACCTGCTATACATGCGCGTGGTTGGTGCAGCTGGAGATCACTCGGGTGGCACGGTGTGATGGGCGCATGATATGGTGTGATCAGATGGTGGTGTTAGTAGGTGGTGGCTGGATAGCTCCGTTAGTTTCTTCCGTTAAAAACTTGTGCTCTTGGTAAGAGATTTTATGCTCCCTATGGCTCTTCCAACGGTAGATGGTGGGTGTATTGCTACCACCGGTGGTAGCCCACTATTTTGCTAATTCATATAACAAAATTTACATGGTTAAAGATATGATTGTGTGCATGGCGTATCCAGTGGGGGTGCCATGGCACCTCCTCAAAATACAGAATTTTCTTATACACAAATATTTGGACTAATTCTATAGTACATCGGGTATTAAAATGCTAAATGAATAAATCTTTATGGTCAAATTAAGCTTGGCACCCCCACCTATCTGATCCTAGATCCGCCACTGATTGTGCATCACATATATTGGACGGACATCTTAAATCCAAAAATATAATTAGATGTATGAATAATAATTAGTATGTTGCACATGACATTTAGGTATTATTATCGGTATCTCTTAATCATGGTCTATTATAATAGAAGCAACCGATTGAATTATGGTATATATGATTATAGCGATATGTTAGTTCTTGCCTGTTAATGATAAGGTTCAAAAAAAATCTATAAAAAATTCTATGGAAATTAAATCTCATCCACAAATTTTGGATCCCAATATCCAAATTATTTTGGATGATGTGGCTCGGTTAATGTGTCTATTCAAAGAATATGCTATTGCGGTCTCTCATGAAATGTTTAAGTAAAACAGGTTTCGGAATATTTGTATCCCTTTTGCGTTTTGTACTCAATTCGAAAATTCGACAAATAGATGTATTCTAGCTATTTTTGTATATTCAACCCCACACATGTATTGATATATATAGTCAACTATATACTGATCACTGATACTCCCTCCAATTCAAAATAGTTGTCTAAAAATGCACATATCCAAATACATTTTTATGTGTAAATTCGCTCATTTTAAGACAAATGTTAATAGAAATTCTTCCCATCTAGAAACACTATGATTTTTTTTTATGAAGCGAACTGGGTTATTTCTATAGAGCTAGCTCGATGATGTACGCCTTTTTTTTTTAGAACGGACTCATTTTTTTCCTTGTAGCGTTATTGGAACAGACTTGTCTATATAGCTAGCTATTACACGTTTTTTTTCTAATCTTCCCCGCAAAAAAAGATTTGTACGTTTAACCAATCACGGGACGCTGAAAACGAAAACTACGAACGTGTCACGTATAAAATCTTTTAGATATAATCACTTTTTTAATTTCCTAAACGCTGCCACCTACGTGTCAAACGTGCCGTAGCGCATATGTCTACAAAACATATGTTAATATATGTTACGTAATTTTTTTAAAATCTTGACCTTTGAAATTACCGATCTAACAACTAAAATAATTCTAATGATATGGATTAATGTGATATCTCTATTTTAGACTCCCGCATTATGCTTTTAGTATATAATAGAATAGATTATTTATATTGCCAGGTAAAAATTGAAAATATATCTCTAGGCTTATTGTAATAGTGCTAAAAAGGATTTATCGCACACAATAAGATTAATAAAATATGCATTAAGGTACACTAATGAGAATAAATGATAAAAGTTGCATACCCGAGGCTTGAGGATGCCTAAAAAATGTTTGTAGTACAAAAAAAAATTTATAGTAAAAATAGAATTGCACATGCTGATAGTAAAAATCTTTTAATTGTGCCACACTAAAAACACATAAATTTAACTGAAGGAAACATAGAAATTTATCTGAAGAAGTAGATTTAGGTCATAGTTGTCACTAGAACAAAGAAAAAATCCATGAGGTTAAATGGATTTTTTCTTTAAAATTTGGAGAATTATATTCCTTAGAAATGTTTCCTATGTCCTCTTTGCTTTGTAGCATTTACAAAAACATGGATATAAGGAAAATATTGGAATGAGTTGGTATGTCATATATGAACCAACATGAATAAAACACATAATTCTGTAATGAAAATTGATTGCTTGCACTACAGAAAAAATAAGAGTTTTTTGGAAAAAAACATAGAAATTTTATAAAAAAACATAGATTTTCTTTTGAAAAAAATCAGAAATTTTCTCAGGATAGATTTGGCGGAAATTTTCCCTTGTTATCACATACAAAGTATCCCATTGGAAATTTCCTATTATACTCAATCCTACAATCCCAAAGCTCTACATAAATTCCTAAAATTATAATTCTCCAAAATTCATGTGAAAACACTTTGAAGGACTAGTTGGTTGGTTTTAAATAAGGAGTATATATTAATATCGTGAAGATATCAATTACACCCGGCCTCTGCAACAACGCAGTGCCCTAATGGCATTATGGATGCACACAGCAAAAAAAAGAATTACAAAAAAGAAAAGTCTTGCTACAATGATCTGTTCCTTATAGCAGCAGTACAAAGACCACCAAGACAACACTAGAAGTCCAGCTTCTCCAATAGCGATGCCTCCAAGAAGGAAACAGTGCACAAGCACCGTCGTCACCCGATCATAGATCATAGGTTTTTCACCCTGGAGAAAATCCTCGCTCACAAAACAATGACCATTGCCAGGAACAACCAATTAAGGCCAGACCTTGGGTTTTTACCCTGCAAGGTAGGACTTTCAACTTCTCAAGTGTGGTCGCCCCCACTTTCCGATGCCGCTCCTACAAGTCATGAATCACCAAGCAAGTTCCTCCTCGCTACACAGACTCAATCCACCATTGCAAGTCCTCAGAAACTCGGTTTCCATGTCATTCTCAGCTTCTGACTTCACCATGAACCGTAAGACTTGTCACATGATGGCAACAGACAATAGAGCTTCGCCACGCTCCCTCTGAAACCATACGGCCAGAAAAAATATGAGTGCGCACGACCGAATTCCATCTGATCCAGCAAACTCCAGACATTGATGTGTCCAAGGGAGTTCGCCGGTGATGCCTTCCAGAACTCAACACTTCGGCTAGATCAATAAGAGCATGCAACAAGCAGATCTTCGTCTTGGATCAAGAGTTACCCTATGACCGCCACCTTTATTTGACCGGCCGCCCAACTCTGATGAAAAAGTAGGCCACCACCACCATGCTCAGAATTGCAACCCTAGGCGACCTCGTGATGCCGGACAAACCCAGAAATCCCGCGCGAGCCACCGTCAATGATGAATCAAAGGCAATAGGTACAGGAACGACCATAGCCCGACCAGGCCCATCTAGGCCCAGATCGGGCTAGTGGCCAATCGGCTGCCCCTACCTTCCTCCACCACAGAGACGGCGACCACCAGGAGCCTGCCCGCCTTCGTCCAGAAGCACCATCCAAGATGAGGCCGTGGCGGCGCCGCCGCCCCCGCACCAGGTTGAGGATGCGAGGAGCATCCGCCATCGCCGCGCCACTGGAACTTTGGCTAGCGGCGGAGCCGGCGGCGGCCGGAGGAGGGAGCAGGGCAGAGGATATCTCTAGGGCGACTGGCGGCATCTCCTCGGTGCGGCGCGGGCGCCGTCGCACGGGGGTCTTGGGAGATTAGGCCGGGGGTCGCAGGGACGCTTTAGATTTGATGGTTCATAGGTTTGTAGGATTAGAAACCATAGAATTTTTTTCTATAGTCTAACTTGAGTACAATATAGAAGAAACCAATCTTTGCTTCAATGAAAACAATGACATGCACATAGTCCTGCATATTTCAATGATTTGATCTAGAAAAACATATTTCTATGATTTTTCTATGACACAACCAGACGGCAACAGCTACACATTCCTATAATTTCAAGTATTGTGGGATTGCAAGCATTACAGGGTTGGCGTCTCGATTGGTTTGGAGGTTTGGATGATTAGGAACTGGTGATGGGCATGATGGGGTTATAAGGCCTTTGACAATCCCATAGTACCGTGAAGGATTCCTCTATAACCAAGGATACAGAAAATACAGCTTGAAGGACCTTGTTCCTCGCGGAAGAGTGGCAATCTCTAAAGTCTGCCCCCTCCCATCAATGCAGAACAGTGTGTGTGGCACTGGTCCCACTCGACACCGGTTGACACAAGGGGATCTTAGATATGTCCTTCAAAGGTGAAGGACACAAAGATGGTGGTGTGGTCTTGCGAGATTAACATGACAATTTCCTCACGAGAGCTTGCCATTTTTCCCCTAGATGACAGATCCAAAGAGAGCGGGGCTGCTACTAGTAATGCTTAGGCGTTGTGGAACAACCTAAAGGGAGTGTTGAAGCTTATCCTAGAGACGGATTGTGCTGGAGCGGTGGGGAAGATATCCCATAGAAAATTGGACCAATCAGTTCATGGACCACTCGTCTAAGACATCATGGTGCCGCTAGGTGATCTCGATGATCAATCGGTCAAACATGTGTGACACTCGTGTATCGGTTGCACAACGATTAGCGAAAGAAGGCTGTGGAAATAAACTACGTAACACATGGTTGGGTACACCCCCGATATGGATTGTGAACTTTTTAGCATTGTTAGATGAAGAGCAACTTACATTATCATCAGGGGGCCAAAGGCCACATATATAATACATGTACAGGGCACAAATATGCAGGAAACCCCCTAACAGATGGGGAAAATATAATGTACAATATACATCTAACACCCCCCCTTAAACACATGGTGGATCCACAACACTGAGTTTAGAGAGTAAGAAGTCATGCTGTGCTCTAGTCTGTGCCTTTGTAAAGAAATTCGCCAACTATAACTCTGAAGGCACATACTGAAGCGCAATAACCTGAGCCTGCACCTGAGCACGTATATAAAAAGCATCAACACCAATATGCTTGGTAAGCTTATGCTTTACCGGATCACCTGCAATACTGATAGCACCTGTACTGTCAGACAAAACTGGAGTGGGTGTCGTAACAAAGACCCCAAAATCCGCAAGCAACCACCGTAACCAAGTCACCTCAGCAGTCAACAAGGCCATAGCTCGCAACTCAGCCTCAACACTCGAATGGGAAACCGATGTCTGTTTCTTCGTCTTCCAAGCAATGAGCGAACCACCAAGAAACACACAGTAAGCACAAAGTGAACGACGATCCGTAGGATCACTCGCCCACGTAGCATCCGAGTAGCACTGAAGCTGGAGGGAGCTCGAATGAGGAAAGAAAAGGCGACGAGTGATCGTGCCACAAAGATAGCGAAGAAAACGGAGGAGATGACTATAGTGAACAGTGGTAGGAGCTGAGAGAAACTGACTCAGAATATTAATAGGATAAGATATGTCAGGACGAGTGACAACAAGATAAACAAGACTCCCAACAAGATGGCGATAACTCGTCGGGTCAGGAAGAGGATCACCATCAGTAGGACGAAGCTTAACATTAAGGTCCATAGGAGTCTCAATAGTGCGCTCATCCCCAAGAGCAGCACGAGCAAGAAGATCCTGAATATACTTTTCCTAAGAGATAGAAAAGCCATCAGAAGTGGAGGAGACCTCAATCCCAAGAAAGTAGCGGAGAGGACCAAGATCAGTCATAAGAAACTAATCACGAAGACGAGCCTTAACAAAGGCAATATACTCAGGATCATCAGCAGTAATGATCATATCATCAACATAGAGAAGGAGAAGAGTGCGTCCACGAGGAGAAGTGTGAACGAACAGCGCTGGATCATGAGCGCTAGGAGAGAAACCAGCAGCAGTCACTGATACGTCTCCAACGTATCTATAATTTTTGATGCTCCATGCTTGTTTTTAGACCATTTGCCTATTGTTTCGTTACACTTCGTGGTACTTTTATGCATTTTCTGGAACTAACCTATTAACAAGTCGCCACAGTGCCAGTTTCCTGTTTTTGTGTTTCAGAAGTGATACACATGAAATATTCTCGGAATTGGACGAAACAAGTTCCTAAAGTCTTATTTTACCCGAAAGCTTCCAGAGATCCGAAGGAGAGTAGGAGGTGGGCCACCAGGGCCCCACATGCTAGGGCGGCGCAGCCAGGGCCCTGGCCGCGCGAGCCTGGCATGTGGGTGCCTGGTCCCTCCTCTGACATCGCCCCTTCGCCTATAAAGACCCCCCAACGGAAAAAACCTAAGTACCCGATCAATTTTCCAGAACACATCGCGATCCACCACCGCCGTCGACCCGAAGATCGGGAGGGTCCAGAAGCTCTTCCCGGCACCCTGCCGGAGAGGGGAATCGCCACCGGAGGTCTTCTTCATTGCCATGTTTGCCTCCAGAGTGATGAGTGAGTAGTCTACCTTGGACTATGGGTCCATAGCAGTAGCTAGATGGTTGTCTCCTCCACCATGTGCTTCATGTTTAGATCTCATGAGCTGCCCTACATGATTGAGATCACCGTTATATAATTCTACATGTTTGGTTTGTTGGGATCCGATAAATATTGACAAGGGTATAGCTAATAAAGCTCGTTAGTTGAGTACCCTTGAGGCCCGTATAGCTAGGCCCAATTGTAATGATAGTCGAATACGAGTCTTTACCATATATCGATATTGTAATCTATATCGGACCCTACCCGACCCTCGAGACCTGGCCGTCTATATATAGGGGCCAGGAGGGGGCGGTGTAGGCCAGATTGAAAGCAAGCCAGGTTGAACACCCAAGTTTACCTTCGATATACACCTATTTCGACTAACTTTACCTTCGAGTTCATCCGACGCCCTATCTCCCCGATCCTAAGTCCTTCATCTAGGACATTTGTCGAGTTAACCCTCGTCAATTGGCGCCGACCGTGGGGACCTTGGGTGTTGGAATCATGAATTCGACGGCTTTTTCGCTTTTAGCCAATAGCAGTACAGAAGTCGACGAAAATCAAGAGATGGAGTTGACAGTCGGAAGCTTAAATATCCTCATCGGACCATCAGGTTCATCTCGCCTTTCAGATCCGACGAAACAAGATCCATCGGCAAGTGAGCCCAAAACAACAGCAGTGATTCTGAAGGCTCTTCCAGCGAGGTAAACTCACCGGTCAGCCCAGAGGAAGTGCAAAAAGGAAAGACCACAGAGGACAACGAAGAAATGGAAAATTTGGACGTAGGAGTCCAAATCGAAGATCTCACGATCTGCTTCGACGATATTGCGAACAAGTCAACAGATACATGGAAGACAGGACTAGAGCTTTCTGAGGATAGTAACTCGATCCTCTCAAGCTTCAAGGGCAACGCCGGCAAACAGTGCCAGGTGTCCGCTATTATAGGAGATAACTTAGAAGAATTTGACGAAAACGACAATCCAGTATTAAACCCAGCAAATATCGACAGAGGAGCAAATCACCTAGCAGAAGGGCAAACACCGGAATCCCTCACAACCAGGGAGAAAATTCGACTATCAGTCGACGAGTGGAGGATAATAAGAGAAGCCGTAGAACACAACACGCCAATACCATCAAATTCCAGCAAAAACCTGCTTTTGGGGTATCATTACGCCCTAAGGCAGCAGGCCAAGCAATTAGCAAAGGAGAAAACAGAGATACAAAGAAGAAAAGAGTCAGCCATTGCAGCTAGCGAAACTGCTCGAAAAGCACGAAGCGACGCATCATACAGCAATGCAAGGAAAAATCGTCGACACGGTTCAAGGTACGATAACCTTGAGTACTCCGACATGCAAAGTATTTCTAAAAACCTCGACTCGTCCTTCCTATCAGTCGACAAGCAGGGAAACATCCTATCAAAAACTCTTGAAGCAGCACTAGTGGCAGCACAAGCATATCTACTTACAACTCGACCAAGTCCAGGAGATCCCAGAGAACATATGCATAGAGCAGCACTGAACGGACTCAACATGGTGGGACACAAGCTATCAGCAAAAGGAGAAGAAGCATATCATCACAAAGAAGTGCACAAAACAAGGTCACCTCGCTGTCACAATAGTCCTCGGCACAGAAGTAGCAAGCACCGATCTCGATCGCCATCACCAAAGCAGCACGGTGGAATTCGAAGGTCACGATCCCCAAATGAAAAATGCGACTATAAAGATGACGAAAAAGAGATGGGGGCATCATGCTTTACCCGTAGGGTTCGCACTACTCCAGTTCCCAAGGGATTCAAGCTACCTCATGATCAGCAAAAATACGATGGATCATAGGAACCACAATCATGGCTCGCAGATTATTTACAAGCAGTTCAAATATTAGGAGGAACCAAAGAAATAGCAATGCAAAGTTTGCAACTACACCTCACCGGCGCAGCAAGGTCATGGTTAAGCAAACTAGAGAAAGAATCTATTGGAAGCTGGGAAGACCTCACAAAGCAGTTTACAAGCAACTTCAGGTCGACATACAAATGACCAGCATCAATAGAAGAAGTCAAAGCATGTGTGCAACAACGCGACGAAACACTACGAGCATACATCCAAAGATGGAGCATTATCAAAAATTCAGCAGTCGAAGTTTCAGACGAAAGAGCAATAGATGCGTTCATCATTGGGTTAAGACGAAGAGACCTAGTCGAGGAGATGGGTAGAATCAAGCCGAAAACAGTGTCAGACCTCATGGACACAGCAAATAGATTCGCAGATGGAGAAGACGCGTGTAACAACAAAAGGACGTGATCTCTAGAAGATGATAGAAGAAACAGATATGGAAGTCAAAGAAGACGGTCCAGAAATTTCGACAACTATGGCCCTCATAGCCAAGTCACTGCAGGATACAGAGACAACAGCTATCAAGGAAGTGATCGAAGAAGTTCAGGATATCGAAGTTACGGAAAAGAGGACTATAAAAAATTCCCCGTAAGAGAATCCAGAGAATACAACCCCTCGCCAGAAGACATGCTCAATGGACCTTGTCATATACACTCAGCGTTCGTCGATGGGAAGCGAGTATCAAGGCATGCCATGAAAGATTGCACAACATTCTTAAAACTTCAAGAGGCGGCAGTAAATAAGCAAATCGAAGCAAGGCGACAAGGATTCAAAGGAAGTAACAACCCTCCGGTAAAGCAGCAAGGAAACAATGGAGCACCTCAAGGGCAAGACCAGCAAAATCAGGAACAGGATGACGACGAAGGGTATGTACCATCAAAAGGACACATCATATCAATGATACAACCTGTACCCAAGTCAAACAAAGAAGAGAAGAGCATAACTCAACAAGTCAATTTAGCAGTCATATCACCTCCAGCTACAACAGAGTATCTGCACTGGTCAGAGCAACCAGTAGAGTTCAACAGAGAAGATCACCCTATAACAGTACCTCGGCCAGGAAACGCGCCTTTGGTACTCAAAGCTCAAATCGGTGCATATGATGTCGACAGAATATTCATGGATGCAGGAAGTGGAATTAACTTGATATATGCGAAAACACTCCGAGCAATGCATATATCACTAGAGTTCCTGAAGCCAACAGATTGTTCCTTCCATGGAATCGTACCAGGAAGTACCAATTACCCACTGGGTCGAATAGCACTCAATGTTTGCTTCGGCAACCAACAAAACTATAGAAGAGAAAAGCTAGATTTCGAAGTCATGGACTGGCCATCTCAATATCACGCGATCCTCGGGTGACCCGCGTTTTTGCGATTCATGGTAGTACTCCACTATACATATCTGGTGCTTAAGATGCCAGGACCAAGAGGAATAATTACAGTGAAAGGAAGTTTTGAAGTTTCAGATCTCTGCGACAGGGAGTTCCACAAGATGGCGCAAAATTTTGGCGTAATAGCCAACCATGAAGAAAAGGCAAAAAGCGCGACTAAAGAGGACGTCAAGCTACTCGAAGGACGCGTCACGGAGCCCGAAACAAAGAAACCACGAGTAGGAGCATCAGGAGAAGAAACAGACGCAGAGGAAAAAGGGAAAGCCACGACGGTATAAACATCATAAGACAATAGAGTAAAGCAGAAAAATAAGGCTATAAAAGCCACGAGTTATACCAGGGGCAATACCCTCTAGATCCAGAACACAGGTCATAGGCCGGATCTCTTGGGTCACCCCATGTATCTTACATTACAAGTATAATAAAGACGAAACGTTCCTCATATTTGAGTTTACGAGTCTTTCGAAGGAAGAAATGCGGTAAACGCACAAAAATGCTCTGAGGATAAACTTTTTCGACATACAAGTCACAAAATGAAATACTCTCGCGTTACACACATACAAAAACACATTACAACATCGGATTGTTAGAATCATCTACGCCTAAAGGATCTAAATAATGGTACTCACGGAAAAACGCAGCATCCGCCTCTAGAAGCCTAGCTACGAGTCTTCGAGCAGGTTGCAGCGTGTTCTCCATATGTACCCGAAGGCTAGCTCCACCTGGAGCCAAACTCAGGGACATCATGCTATAATTCAGCCTGGGGTGCCACTTGCGTATCCACCCGAGAGCAAAATTGGCACCAGCCACTAAGTTCAGCTCTATCAACCTATGAATACAATGGTTGGATCTGAAAGTATCAAGAAGAAGTGGGAAAGTTGCAGGCAAGGGATTACGAGGAAGCATAACGGAGTGCATAGTTGTGAGAGCTCGCCGGCAACCATCAACTGACTCGCCAATATGCTGGACACGGTCTTGAAGCAATACAATGGCGCCCCGGTGTCGAGGATCAGACCACAAAGTCTCACAGCCAGTCGACATTTTCTCCAAGGCTGCGTTTCGCTCAGCAACTCGACGTTCTTCAGCAGCAAAATCTAAACAAGTACCTACAATGGTAAAAGGTGTCACAAGAACAGCAATGCACAAACAGGGAAAGGAGGAGTCAAAAGAAAACTCACATCGCAACATCTCGCAGGCAGACTCGACAATGCCAAGGATAAAGGATTCACATTCTTCATTATGCAGAATCTTAGCCGTCAAGCTGGAGACCTTTTCATCTAGTGAAGATATTTGCTTCATATAACCACTGGCTTTGCTAGCTTTGTTAATAGCCATCTGTGCTTGACGCTTGGCTAAAGTCAGACGAGCCTCAAGATCGGAAATTCTAGAAGAGTACTCTGCGCATCGGCTGCATCGACTAGGAGTCGACAGTATCTCAGAACCAAACGCACGGGTAGAAGAAGGAGCAAGCCCGCCAGTCAAGGGATCGCTGGTATGCATCGACTGCAAGCCAAAGAAGGAAAGAAAAACGTTTCAGAGAGATAGCACAAGACTTCGTACCCAAAGGAACATATTTACATAAGTGCAAGATCCTATGATTAAGGTTCTCGGGTTGCACGCGACTAAAGTCGGTTACATTCAAAAAGAGAAATCTAAAGCTACAGAGAAGTCAAGCCTACGCCACCTCAGCATCACGCTCCATGGAAGAAGAAGGCATGGCAGTTTCCTCGCCAGAAGTCAACGGAGGCACTGGATTTTCTGCCGCAGGATGTGGTGCAGCAGGCACCGCAGAGGCTGCCGAAGGAGAAATAGTTGTTAGCAATGCAGGTGCCAACTTCTTCGCCCTCTCGAAGAAAACCTTCATCTCATCACGGGTGTGGCCATGAGGGGAGCTAACCCTCTCCCAGTCAAAATTAGTCCCATGAGCAAGGGAAAGTGCAATAGCACCCTCGACGCTGCGCTTAATGGAAAGACCTTTTATCTGGAGAGTGGGGTCTTCAGTGGTATCGAAGGACTTGGCAAGTTCAGTCAAGTTATCCTTCGGAATTGTCGCCCTTTTCTTCGGCCACAAGCCAGCAAACAGCCGTGATAAAACGCGGCTAACCAACTCAAAAGTTTCTTGGATAGATATCCAGTTTTCCTCGAGTAGGTTAACCGCATCCATAAGAGGATCATCGTCTATTTGCAAGGACGATGGAGATACCCCGGTGAATTTTGAGCAATAGAAAAGAAAAGAAGAGACAAGTGTCAACAAATACACCAGTGCAACAGAAGACGAAAACAGAAGACAAGGCGAAGCACTTACTTTCAGCGGCAGCAGACATGGTGTGAAGACGCTCCGCCACGGCTTGCTCTCGTTGAGCATGCTCCTTGTTGGTTTCAACTAAAGCTTTTTCAGCTTTCTTTGCCTTGCCAAGCACAGCTTTCTGCGACTTCTCAGCATTCGCTTTAGCAGCGGTCGCCACATCATAAGCTTTTCGCGAAGCATTGAGCTCCGCTTCCAGCGACGCAATTTGAGCATTGGCTGTTGCTAAGGCAGCTACAAAAGAAGACAAAAGGGAGTCAGATAAGTGAGAAAAGAAAAAGCATAGAAGAAAAGTAATGACTGGACATCAAGATTGTACCTTCGGAAGCTTTCGCAACCTTTAGGTACCCCGCACACTCCGTGCCCAGGGCAATAAATCTCTTCATTAAAGCCTGAGAAAAGAAGTGTGTAAGAGTAGAAGTGCATGAAAGGAAAGAAAGTACAGAAGAATTGCTCACGTCATCAGAGGAAACCGTAGATGCATGGGCTTCCAGAGAAACTTCGGCTTCTTTGGCCTTCTTTGAGCATTTAGGGTATCGGGCTTGAGGAACCTTCTTCACACCAGACCTGGTATCCCTCGGTGCAACATCTGGTTCGATGGGCTCATCAGCGGCCATAGGAGAAGGTGGAGGAGCAGCTGTTGCATATGTTGGTGGCTCTTCATCATCACTGCATGAAAAATATAAGTTATGAAAATAAGGCAAGAACAATGCAATTGAAGAACTCGACTACAATACTTACGATGCAAGCATGTCGAAGTACTCCATATCTTCTGCAAGAACGGGGGCTTTACCAGCCGCTGCAGAACTCGATGAAGCAATTTCGTCGACGCGCTTCCTTTTCTTGTCGACACCAACATCTTCAGCAAGTACAGGAGGAGGCGATGTCGACGAGCTAGTTTCCTCTTCTGATTCTTTGACATCATCTCCATCCTGACTTTCGTCAGCCTCGGGGGCTTCAGATGCAGAAGAGGCAAGATTAGCTGGTAGGGGCCCTTCCTCTGGAAGAGGAGGACGAGAAATAAGGAATTGATGACCCTGCATATGAATAAATTAGCAGAGTGCAATGGCACAGAATAACACAAATCGAACCAAGCAAAGTTCGACAATAAGTAAATGCGAAGATACATACCTCGGGCAGAGGGTGCACGGAGTCGAAAAAGTCAGCGGTTAAATCCGCAACCGCATGTTCCTTGGTGAGCTTGGTAAGATTCCTGACTCGCTTGTCGACATCTTCTTTCGATATCAGATCTTCAGATATACGAGTAGGATCCCCCAAGCCGGAGTAATTCCAAAGTCTGGTAAGGCGGTGTTGTAGGGGTTGAACTCGACGTTGAATAAAAAACGCCATGAGTTGCATACCCGACAGAGCACCCCCTTGACCTCCTTTTAAAGACTTGATACGGGAAAGAAGAGGAAGAATTTCTTGTGCTTCTGCATCTGAGGGGAGCGTATCCCATGATGCCAATTTCTTTACCTCTTGGGAAGCATCAAAAGGAGGCAGACCGAATTCATCTTCAGGAGAGGATTTGCGGTCCTTGATATAGAACCACTTTGTCCTCCATCCCTGGACAGACGCGGCCATGGAAAATTCAAAGTATTGTGCTTCAGGGCGCACAGAAACGATGGCTCCGCCCAGTTCGGGTTTCCTAGCCAAAGAAAGGTTGGGGCGGAGTTGAAAGATCGACCTCCACAGAAGGAAGTGGGGTTCAATGCCCAAGAAGGACTCGCAGAGAGTCACGAAATAGGCGATATGCAGAAGAGAATTCGGTGTGAGCTGGTGGAGCTGCACACCATAAACAAAAAGAAGCCCACGGAGAAACTCATGGGCAGGAAGAGAGAAACCGCGGAGGAGAAAAGCAAGGAACATTACCCGATAACCGCTCGGGGGCTTCGAGATCCGTTCAGTACTGGGGAATTTGATGAAATCTTTGGCGGTGATGAGGCCGTCCGCCGTGGCCTTCTCCACCTCATTCTTTGTGATGGTGGAGCGAACCCAGTTGGTGGCAGAAGTCTTGGCCATGGTGTTTTTGGTGGCCAAATGTTTCACGCGCATCCAGTACGAAGTACGCTCGGGGGCTATGCATGAGGAGACAGAGGAGAGCAGCAATGGAGGCGGCGGAGAGAAAGAGCTGGTAAACAGTAAAGCTCCCCAAGATCCCCTTTATATATCTTCTGGGAGAAGGAACGTGGGCTGAGATGTGGCGCAAAGATAGGAAACGGTAAGCCCACTAACGGTCAAAAAATGAGAAATTTACAGCATTGCCCATGCAACGGTTCACAATGGTACAGAATGACGTATTCAGTGATATCATAAAGAAGATAATATAAGAAAGAGGAAAAGATGGCGCCGACGAATGTCAAGTAGGTGCGCAAGACTGTATACAAAGGAGTTTTGGTTATAGCCATGGGGGCTCCTATTTTCAAGAATGGTAAGTACAAACTTCTCTCTAAAGTGGTGGATGGTATTCGACGGCAAGATGTCCTTAAGGTATCTCGAAATTGAAGTATCTCGAAGATGATGTATCTGGAAGTTAAAATATCTCGAGTTGAAGTATGATGAATTACACTACATTTTTTGAGCCTATACTCGAAAAAAGCCTTTTTCGACTATAGCCTCGGGGGCTACTCCCATCGGGAGCGCTGAGCGCGCACCCGGTGATATTTCTTGGCAAAGCATTATAATTGGAGAAGTGCAGGAGTGTTACTCCCATCGGGAGCGAGTTTTATGGTTGAAGAAACCCAAATATTTTCAGTCAAAATTTGACCGCGACATGAGATTCTCGAGTTGCGTTATCGCAACACAACTCGAATGCCGTGACTTGTCACGTAGGTAAGACCCCGGGATCCGTCCTGTGTGGCCTGGTATACGCACATGGATGCGCTCTACTGATATGTATCCGTGTCTACGACGCGAAGAAAATCCTGGTGGACGCACTGGGTACCCTGAGAACCACTGGGATTCATTCTTTGTAAGTCCTAAATGCGGCAAAAGAATGGTTTTGACCGGTATACCGAATTCAAGTCCAAGGGGATTGAATTTGAAGTAGGTGACAAGTATCTGTTCCGACAGTTAACTGACCTCTTGATCCGTCAGAGTTGTCAGGCTTGTTCATCAAGACCCCTTGCGAACAAATTATCATAAACATAAGTCGAAAGACCAAGTCAAAGATTAGAAGATAAGAAGAAGTCGAAGAATTAATCAAGTCGAAGATTTGAAGATTAGAGATTCAACCTGAATCTACAATTCTAGTAGAATCTCAGGGGCTACTGATAAGGGTATAGCTAATAGATCCCGTTAGTTGAGTACCCCTGAGGCCCGTATAGCTAGGCCCAATTGTAATGATAGTCGAATACGAGTCTTTACCATATATCGATATTGTAATCTGTATCGGACCCTACCCGACCCTCGAGACCTGGCCGTCTATATATAGGGGCCAGGAGGGGGCGGTGTAAGCCAGATTGAAAGCAAGCCAGGTTGAACACCCAAGTTTACCTTCGATATACACCTATTTCGACTAACTTTACCTTCAAGTTCATCCGACGCCCTATCTCCCCGATCCTGAGTCCTTCATCTAGGACATTTGTCGAGTTAACCCTCGTCAATTGGTGTTTATGATTAAGTTGCTGTACTAAATATTATCTTTTGTTATCTCTATGTTATTTATGATCTTGCATGCTCTCCGTTGTTAGTAGCTATCTTGGCCGAGTAGTTGCTAGTGACTCCAAGAGGGGGTATTTATGCTCGATAGTGGGTTCATGCCTCTATTTAACCCAGGGGAATGACAGAAACCTCTAAGGTTGTAGATGTGTTGTTGCTACTAGGGAGAAAACAACATTCATATGCTCAAGGGCATGTGCTTTGTTTACATTACACACTTTGCTTAATGCAATTATCTGTTGTTCGCAACTTAATACTTGTGGAGTTCTCGGATTGATTCACCACAAGTGGATTATTAGTCATAGATGCAGTTGGATGGCGGTCTATGTATTTTGTTGTAATGCCCAGAGTAAATCTCATAGTGATCTTCTTGACATATCACGTTTATCTTTATTCTATCAATTGCCCAACTGTAATTTGTTTACCCAGCATGTGTTATTTATCTTATGGAGAGACACCACTAGTGAACTGTGGATCCCGGTCCTATTTCCATCATATTGCTATTACCTGTTTACTTTACTCGCACTATTTACTTTATTCGCATACTCTACTATTTTCCACTCGATACGCTCATAACCTTTGTTTCAAGCAAACCGGTGAGATTGACAACCTCATCGTAAGTTGGGAACAAAGTACTTGGTTGTTTGTGTGCAGGTTCCGCGTTGCAGCTAGCAAGCAAAGCTTGGACGAGGCGCCATATATAAATTGTCTGAAGCTGTCGCAAACTAGCAAGCATCACCTCCAGTCGCCATTCTCTGCTTTTCTCCTGAACGATAAACCTTGGTTTCTTAACTGAGGGAAAACAAGCTGCTATACTCATCATACCTTCCTCTTGGGGTTCCCAACGGGCTGGTCATTCACCACGCACAAGGACCTCTGATCTTCCACATCAACTTGGAGTATCAGCCTCTTTTCTAGCGCCGTTGCCGGGGAAGAGTGGAAGACTTCTGCGAGGGGAGTTTTCGCACACACATCCTTTACTTTGTTTTATTGTTTTGCTTTACTTTGTTTATTTTACCTGCATCATTTTATATCAAAAACCCAAAAAAATTAGAATCCTTGGTAGTTGTTTTTACTTGTTTACTTTCATTTTGCTGAATTGGCCAATCCTGAAAACACCAAGTTGTGTGACTTTACTAGCACAAACAATAGTGATTTTATCTGCACTCCTATTGCACCACCTGCTACTGCTGCAAGCTTTTATGAGATTAAGCCTGCTTTGTTGAGCCTTGTTATGAAAGAGCAATTTTCTGGTGCTAGTACTGAAGATGCTGCAGCTCATCTCAACAATTTTGTTGAGCTATGTGAGATGTAGAAATATAAGGATGTTGATAGTGATATTGTTAAGCTCAAGTTGTTTCCTTTTTCTTTGAGAGGAAAAGCTAAAGATTGGTTGCTGTCTTTGACTAAGAATAGTATTGATTCATGGGCTAAGTGTAAGGATGCTTTTATTGGTAGATACTATCCTCCTGCTAAGATTATATCTCTGTGTAGCAATATTATGAAGTTTACCCAGTTTGATAATGAACATGTTGCTCAAGCTTGGGAAAGAATGAAATCTATGATATAGAAATGCCCCACTCATGGACTGACTACTTGGATGATTATCCAAACTTTTTATGCAAGACTGAATTTTTCTTCAAGGAACCTACTTGATTCAGCTGCTGGAGGCACTTTTATGTCCCTTAACTTGGGCGCCGCAACAAAGCTACTCGACAACATGATGGTAAATTATTCTGAATGGCACACCGAGAGAGCTCCACAAGGTAAGAAGGTAAATTATGTTGAGGAAACCTCTTCCTTGAATGATAAGATTGATACCATTATGGCTATGCTTGCTAATGATAGGACTCATGTTGATCCTAATAATGTTCTTTTAACCTCTCTGGTTGCTCAAGAAGAGCATTTTGATGTGAATTTCATTAGAAACAATAATTTTAACAACAATGCTTATAGGAACAATTTTGCTAGTAACAATTATAGGCCGTATCCTTCTACCAATGGTAATGGTTACGGTAACTCTTATGGTAATTCCTACAACAACACAAGGGCCGCGCCCTTCGAGCTTGAGGTAATGCTCAAGGACTTCATCGGTAAGCAAACTGCTTTTAACAAGTCTGTTGAGGAAAAGTTAGGCAAAATTGATATTCTTGCTTCTAAAGTTGATAGCCATGCTCATGATGTTGAACTTCTAAAATTAAAAGTGTTGCCTAATGATGTGAAAGAGAACAATGTTTTTGCTACCGCTAATGCTATTCAAGTTGGAATTGATGAAAATATTAGATTGTTAGCGGAATTGCATGCCAGGTGGGAAAGAGAAGATGAGATGGCTAGAGAGATGAAGGTATGTACCATTACTACCTCTAATGATGTTGCTCCTAATTCTATCAATCCTCTTACTTTAATTGGTGTAGAGAAAACTCCCACTCCTTGTGTTAAAAAGCCTAAAACTGCCAAAACTTTTTCTCAAAAGAGTGCTGAAATTTTTCGGAGTGTGGGAGATGATAGCTCTACTTCTTTTAATAATTTTGATATTGATGGCTGCAATATATCTGAAGTAATTTTGTTCTTTCAAAAGCTTGCTTTGACTCCCAATGCTAGTTCTCTAAATATTGCTTTTACTAAGCATATTACCAATGCTCTCATAAAAATTAGGAATGAAAAGTTGAAGCAAAAAGCCTCTGTTCCCAAGAAGTTAGAAGATGGTTGGGAACCCATCATTGATATGCATGTTAATGGTTTTGATTGCCATGCTTTATGTGATCTAGGTGCTAGTATTTCTATCATGCCTAGAAAGATTTATGACATGCTTGATTTACCACCGCTTGAAAAATGTTATTTTGATGTTCTTATTGCTGATGTTGCTAAGAAGAAACCTTTGGGAAGAATTAATGATGTTCTTATTGTGGTTAACAATAACCTTGTTCCCATTGATTTTCTTGTTATGGACGTTGAATGCCATGCTTCATGTCCTATTATTTTGGGAAGACCCTTTCTTTGAACTGTAGGTGCTATCATTGATATGAGGGAAGGCACTATCAAATATCAATTCCCACTAAAGAAAGGTATGGAACACTTCCATAGGAAAAGAAAGAAATTAGCTTTTGACTCTATTCTTAGAGCAAATTATGAGCTTGATGCTTCATCACTTGATATTACTTGATTTGCAATTTTCTGCGCCTAGCTCAAAGGCGTTAAAGAAAAGCACTCTTGGGAGATAACCCAATGTTTCTTTTCAGTACTTTTTCTTTTATTTGAGTCTTGGAAGCCATTACTACTGTAATGACCGCTCCTTATCTTGTTTATTTTGTTTTTGTGCCAAGAGAAGCCTCTAATTTGAGTGAGGTAAAGATTTGGAGATGTTGCTGTCCTGAAACTGTTTTTGGTGCTGCACCGTAAAAATTCGTATAAATTCTCTGTATATCTTTTGGACCTGCGATTTCTTTTGCATATGCCCCAGGTTATATCCAAACTTTTGTTAGTTCAACACTTTTTGATTTGAGCAACAGAAAACCCCTCAAATATTCGACCTTTGTCAGTTGTTCAGTTTTGACAGATTTCTGCCAACATTTGTGTTTGCCACTTTATCGCTTTCTTTTGAGTTCTTTTGATCACGGAACTTTTGGGGAGGTTGCTACAGTAGTATTTGCTATATATGTGGTGGTTTTGAGTTGAAACCTGAAGCAAAAAGAGGTTGATTATATGTTATGCTTGCACTAATGTTGCTAATAGAATTGTGTTTAGTTTTGTATGAAGGAAGTTTTCAAGTGTAGGGATTGGAGAATGATGAGATGAGTTGAAGAATGGATAAAAGCTCAAGCTTGGGGATGCCCATCCATCACCCCAAGAAATGTCCAAGAAGTACAAGCGTCAAAGCTTGGGGATGCCCCCGAGGCACCCCTTCTTCATCGGCAAAAATCAGGTCACCTTTCAAGACACTATATTTTTATTGCTTCATGCACTATGTGTTTTTCTTGGAGCGTCAGTTGTTTTAGTTTTCTTAGTTAGTTTAGTTTGTTTGTTTGCAGCAATAAATGGTTGGACCCCAACAAATTTCTTTTGGAGAAGTTGCCTCGCTTTTCATTTGCCAAGAACACTCTAGTTTTCACTCTTATTAAAAATCGGGTGTTCTTCTTTTTCTGCTACTGCTTTTGGTTTTCATTTTCGCCTTGATTTGCGTTCAGATCTTCTTATATATTTTCATCAAGGTGTATTTTTGCCTCTGATATTTATTGGTTTTCATCAAAAGAGGTGTTTATAAAAAATTTCAAATGGTGTTGGAAAAGAGAAAAAGCTTTGTGCAAAAAAGTGGTACAAGGAGGAGCTTGTGTAGACTGTGGCTTAGGCTTTTTCATGTCATGCTTGATGTCTTTTTGATAGTATGCTTAGTGGTTTTGCTGTAGCATGACTTGTCTCAAATAACCGAGATTGCTTAATGAGCCTTTGAAAAATCATGCGTTGTTTTTATTGTATGGAAGCATTATTTTGGTTTTCTCCTTGATGCTTTATTTGGGTTGACTTGGCGTATGCCCACACATGTTAGACTCTTACAAAGTCGCCAATAGCCTCTATGATCATTTAGTTTTTGACTTTTGATGCCATCTTATGCTTCTTTTAATGTCGCTTTGTCGCTTTGCATGATTATGGCCATTATTGCTCTCTTAGTTGGTCGCTCCCAGTCTTTTGCTAGCCCTCGCCTTGTACTGAGTATGAGCTCTACTCGTGCATCCAACTCCCAAAAACCAAGTTTGCCATTGTGTCCACTATAAATTCCTATGCATGGTATTTGTAAGCCATTCCAAGTAAATTTTCATGTGCTACCTTTCAAAAACCTTCAAAATACTTCTCATTTTGTGACACTGTTTTCAGCTCATGGGGACGTAGTGGTCGGATTTGCTATCTTCCACATTGCTTATTCCAAAAAGAAAAAAAAAGAGAAAAAAGAAAGAAAAAAAGGCACTCCTCCACGGAATGTGAATGTTGGTGGGCACCCGATGGAATCGGTTAGCCATGGTTTGTGAAAGGAAAAAGGTGGGGAGGAGTGCCAAGCTTTATAAAAGAGCACAAAAGTGCCAATCTCTCTCTCAAAAACTTACTTTATTTTTGTATGGAAGATAGTAAGCACCCCATTGCCAGTCGTTGACAAAGACAACCACCTCTCAAAACCAATTTTTATCTCTCTGTTTTACAAATGAAAAGCTCTAGCACATGTTTAATCACTGCTTCCCTCTGCGAAGGGCCTTTCTTTCACTTTTATGTTGAGTCACCACCTTCTTTCTTTATGCACCATTAAGAGAGCATAGTTGTAATTCTTAGTGTAATATGCATTGTCCCAAAGTTCATTGATTGATTCATATTATTGGTTTCACTTGTTCTTAAATTATTTTTATCTAGTCGCCCTCTTAAACTTGAAGGTGTCCTATGCATTTATGTTTTGCTCTTTTTGAAGGACAAGCTGAAAACCATTTGTATATTTTTTCTTATGATTTGAACACACGTTTGACTTTCATTGTTTCATTTTTATGATTTTTGTTTGTGTTCATTTGCATGTTTACAACATGGTTGCTAAGTTCTTATTGTCAAGATTATATCTTTCATGCCCATGTTTTAAGTTCTTATGATCCCAGCTCACAAATGCTTACATATATGATCAAGATTGTGTAGGTGCATGTTACCTCAAAAATTATTCTTTTATTATCACTTACCTACTCGAGGACGAGCAGGAGTTAAGCTTGGGGATGCTTGATACGTCTCCAACGTATCTATAATTTTTGATGCTCCATGCTTGTTTTTACACCATTTGCCTATTGTTTCGTTACACTTCGTGGCACTTTTATGCATTTTCCGGAAATAACCTATTAACAAGTCGCCACAGTGCCAATTTCCTGTTTTCTGCTATTTTTGTGTTTCAGAAGTGATACACAGGAAATATTCTCGGAATTGGACGAAACAAGTTTCTGAAGTCTTATTTTACCCGGAAGCTTCCAGAGATCCGAAGGAGAGTAGGAGGTGGGCCACCAGGGCCCCACATGCCAGGGCGGCGCGGCCAGGGCCCTGGCCGCGTGAGCCTGGCGTGAGGGCGCCTGGTCCCTCCTCTGACATCGCCCCTTCGCCTATAAAGACCCCCCGACGGAAAAAACCTAAGTACCCGATCAATTTTCCAGAACACATCGCGATCCACCGCCGCCGTCGACCCGAAGATCGGGAGGGTCCAGAAGCTCTTCCCGGCACCCTGTCGGAGAGGGGAATCGCCACCGGAGATCTTCTTCATCGCCATGCTTGCCTCCGGAGTGATGAGTGAGTAGTCTACCTTGGACTATGGGTCCATAGCAGTAGCTAGATGGTTGTCTCCTCCACCATGTGCTTCATGTTTAGATCTCATGAGCTGCCCTACATGATTAAGATCACCGTTATGTAATTCTACATGTTTGGTTTGTTGGGATCTGATGAATATTGGTGTTTATGATTAAGTTGCTATACTGAATATTATCTTTTGTTATCTCTATGTTGTTTATGATCTTGCATGCTCTCCGTTGTTAGTAGCTATCTTGGCCGAGTAGTTGCTAGTGACTCCAAGAGGGGGTATTTATGCTCGATAGTGGGTTCATGCCTCTATTTAACCTGGGGGAGTGACAGAAACCTCTAAGGTTGTAGATGTGCTGTTGCTACTAGGGAGAAAACAACATTCATATGCTCAAGGGCATGTGCTTTGTTTACATTACACACTTTGCTTAATGCAATTATCTGTTGTTCGCAACTTAATACTTGTGGAGTTCTCGGATTGATTCACCACAAGTGGATTATTAGTCATAGATGCAGTTGGATGGCGGTCTATGTATTTTGTTGTAATGCCCAGAGTAAATCTCATAGTGATCTTCTTAACATATCACGTTTATCTCTATTCTATCAATTGCCCAACTGTAATTTGTTTACCCAGCATGTGTTATTTATCTTATGGAGAGACACCACTAGTGAACTGTGGATCCCGGTCCTATTTCCATCATATTGCTATTACCTGTTTACTTTACTCGCACTGTTTACTTTATTCGCATACTCTACTGTTTTCCACTCGATACGCTCATAACCTTTGTTTCAAGCAAACCGGTGAGATTGACAACCTCATCGTAAGTTGGGAACAAAGTACTTGGTTGTTTGTGTGCAGGTTCCACGTTACAGCTAGTAAGCAAAGCTTGGACGAGGCGCCATATATAAATTGTCCAAAGCTGTCGCAAACTAGCAAGCATCACCTTTAGTCGCCATTGTCTACTTTTCTCCTGAACGATAAATCTTGGTTTCTTAACTGAGGGAAAATAAGCTGCTATACTCATCATACCTTCCTCTTGGGGTTCCCAACGGGCTGGTCATTCACCACGCACAAGGACCTCTGATCTTCCACATCAACTTGGAGTATCAGCCACCACAGAGGTAAAGCGCTCAAACCAGGCACGAGAGGCCTGTTTCAGGCCATAAAGAGAACGCTGAAGACGACAAACCATCACATCGGGAATAGAATACCCAGGAGGAGGCTGCATATAAACCTCCTCACTCAATTCTCCATTGAGGAAAGCATTCTGAACATAAAGCTGAGACACAGACCAGTGTCGAAGAGAAGCGACAGCAAGAAGAGTGCGCACAGTGGTCATATGAGCCACAGGGGCAAAGGTATCATCATAGTCACGGCCGTGCTCCTGCTGAAAGCCACGAGCCACAAGACACGCTTTATAGCGCTCAAGAGATCCATCAGAGTGGGTCTTAATTTTATAGACTCACTTGCACGTGATGGGACGAACACCGGGGGGGGGGGGAGAGACAAGATCCCAGGTGCCAGTACGCTCAAGCGCAGCAATCTCCTCAGCCATGGCAAGCTGCCATTCGGGATGACGCTCAGCATCCCGATAAGAAGTCGGCTCGAGGGCAACAGAGAGACCGTACTGACTAGGAGAGTAACGATCAGGTGGACGACGAAGACGAGTCGCCAAAAGAGGAGAGGGAAGCTCATCAAAAGAAGAAGACATATCGAAAGAAGAAGAAGAAGAAGAAGAAGAAGGGACATCAGGAGGAGGATCCGGAACATGAGAGCGACGAGAATAATGGAAGGGAAAAGGAGACAACGGTGAGGTGGGTGGAGGATCAGGAGAAGAAGGAGGAGAACTAGGTGGGGAGGAGGACAACGGGGTCGAAGGTGAGACATCAGCAATAATAGGTCCCGAAGGAGGATCAATAGGAACAGAGGGAGGTGTGTCAGAAAAAGTAGAAAGAATATATCCTCCATCGGATAGGTCGAGGAGATGGGTCGAGGATAGAAAGGACGCGTCTCATCAAACGTGACATCACGAGAAATGCGCATCCGATGACCAACGGGATCCCAACACCGATAGCCCTTATGCTCATCACTGTATCCAAGAAAGACACACTCAATAGACCGAGCGGCCAGTTTGGTGTATTCACGAGGGGCAAGAAGAACATAATAAACGCAACCAAATGAACGAAGCGCTGAGTAATCAGGAGGATGACCAGAGAGGCGCTCTAGAGAAATACCACCCTATAGAGCAGCAGAGGGTTGAATATTGACGAGATAGGT
Source organism: Dactylis glomerata (assembly GCA_007115705.1). NCBI lineage: Eukaryota > Viridiplantae > Streptophyta > Magnoliopsida > Poales > Poaceae > Dactylis > Dactylis glomerata. The sequence continues at coordinate 3,212,005 of QXEO01000548.1, read as the reverse complement.
GGCAGTGGAAACAGCCTCAGCCCAAAAGTGAGGCGGAAGAGAAGCGGCAATCATCAACGCACGAGTCATCTCAAGAAGGTGACGATGCTTGCGCTCAGCCACACCATTCTGAGCATGAGCACCAGGACAAGAAAACTGAGCAAGAGTACCCTCCTCAGCAAGGAAAGCGCGCAGTGAATGAGAGATATACTCGTCAGCAGAATCTGCACGAAATACACGAATAGGAGTGGAGAACTGGATACGAACCATGGTAGCAAATTTCTTATAGATAGACAAGACCTCACTACGAGAAGACATGAAATATATTCAAGTGTGACAAGAAAAATCATCTATAAAGAGAACATAATAGCGATGACCCCCTTTCGACGGGAAGGGAGCTAGACCCCAAACATCAGAGTGAACAAGATCAAAAGGACGCTCGGACATAGACTCACTATGAGGATACGATAGCTGAATCTGCTTACCAAGCCGACAGCCCTGATAATCCAAAGAAGCATTTCCAGAGACAGACCCTAGAACACCACGATGAACTAAAGACGAGAGTCGAGAACCACATAAATGTCCAAGACGATGATGCCACTGCTAAAAAGAGCTAGCAGCGATGGCTACAGATGCCGAGGAACTGGCGACGGTGGCATCAGAAGGAAGACAAAGCCAGTGAAGCTCCCAGAGGCCATCATGGCAGCGGGGGCCAGCACCAAGCATAGTGCCGGTGCGATGATCCTGAACGGAACAGGAATCAAAGTCGAGAGTGATGCTACAACGAGAGTCAACGATCTGACTACCAGAAAAGATTGCATGTTAAGTTGAGGAACATGCGCAACAGAAAGAACATGAAACGAGGAAGTAATAAGAATGCCTCGACTAATGACTAGGAGGGGGGTACCATCGGCAGTAAGAACACGAACAGGAGGGTCGACAGGTCGAACAGAATGCAACAAGGAAGAATCAGGAGTCATATGAAAAGAAGCTCTAGTATTAAGAAGCCATGGGGATGTACCTGAAGAAGGAGGAGGTGGTCGCTCAATGCCAGAAAACTCAGTCGCAGAACCAGCAGAACCTGTTGGTGAAGAATCCCAAGCATCAAGCAGGCATCGAGGCTGTGCTATCTCATGCGCAGAGAGGGGCACGGATGGAGAGGTCGAGGTACAATCAGGTGCCGATGAGGAGCTGTCACCCACACACAGAGGCCGCCAAAGGTGGCGACGGAGAGCAACATGCCGATGAAGACGGAGTCGATGAAAGATGGTCAGAACCGCCTGAAGAAGCCGCAAGAGTCGATGTCGAGCGACGAGCCGACGTAGACGGGGTCGGCGAAGCGCGGCCATAACCACGTGAAGAGGCCGCGAAAGTCGATGTAGAGCGGCGGACTGACGTAGACGGAGTCGGCGAAAGGCGGTCATAACCGCGCGAAGAAGCCGCAAAGGTCGAGGAAGAGCGGCAGACCGACGTAGACGGAGTCGGTGAAAGGGGGTCATAACCGCGTGAAGAAACCGCAAAGGTCGAGGAAGAGCGGCAGGCCGACATAGACGGAGTCGGTGAAAGGCGGTCATAACCGCATAAAGAAGCCGCAAAGATCGATGAAGAGCGGCAAGCTGACATACACGGTGTCGATGGACAAGCACCAAGGACCGAAGAAAGGGCCGAGTGCAAGACGGAAGCAGCGGAAGGCGTCATCGGGTGAGAGAACGAAACGCCCGACAACAAGAACAACAAACTTTTTTTTTACTCTTTTTTTTGAAGCACCAGGAGGCAAAACGATCGGTACCAGGAGACAGCGATCTGGACCAGATCGAGCACCAGGAGAAGCGGCCGCGCAGTCGAGACCAGCCGGGATCAGTAAAGGCCGACGGAACTCGCGAACGAGCAGAGGCCGGGTGACGAGGGTTAACTCGACAAATGTCCTAGATGAAGGACTTAGGATCGGGAAGATAGGGCGTCGGATGAACTCGAAGGTAAAGTTAGTCGAAATAGGTGTATCTCGAAAGTAAATTTGGGTGTTCAACCTGGCTTGCTTTTCAATCTGCCCTCCCCGTCCTCTCCTAGCCCCTATATATAGGTGGCTAGGTCTCGAAGATCGGGTCGGGTTCGATACAGATTACAAATATCGACATACGGTAATAACTCGTATTCGACTATCATTACAGTTGGGCCTAACTCAACGGGCCTCAGGGGTACTCAACTAACGGGCTCTATTAGCTATACCCTTGTCAGTAGCCCCTGAGATTCTACCAGAATTGCAGATTCAGGTTGAATCTCTAATCTTGAAATCTTCGACTTGATCAATTCTTCACATCTTCAAATCTTTGACTTGGTCTTTCGACTTATATTTCATGATAATCTTTCGCAAGGGGTTTTGATGAACAAGCCTAACAACTCTGACAGATCAAGAGGTCAGTTAACTGCCGGAACAGATACTTGCCACCTACTTCAAATTCAATCCCCTTGGATTTGAATTCGGGATACCGGTCAAACCCATTCTTTTGCCGCATTTAGGACTTATAAAGAATGAATCCCAGTGATTCTCAGGGTACCCAGTGCGTCCACCAGGATTTTCTTCGCGTCGTAGACACGGATACATACCAGCAGAGCGCATCCATGTGCGTATACCAGGCCACACAGGACGGATCCCGGGGTCTTACCTTCATGACAAGTCATGGCATTCGAGTTTCGTTGCGATAACGCAACTCGAGAATCGCAGTCAAATTTTGACTGAAAACATTCGGGTTTCTGCAACCAAAAAACTCGCTCCCGATGGGAGTATTATTTCTCCAATCTCAAATGTTGAATCAATAAATATCGTCGGGTGCGCGCTCAGCGCTCCCGATGGGAGTAGCCCCCGAGGCTATAGTCGAAAAAGAATTTGTCGAGTATAGGCTCCAGAGATAATACAACTCACCATTCTACAACTCAAGATACATCGACTTTGAAGTTCTTCAACTCAACTCGAGGTTCCTCAACTCGAGATAATTTCAAAAAATGCCTTGTTGTTGAATACAAGCCCAGTATTTCCAAATGAAGAACTCTATTTGATATAAAAGTAGCAGCCCCCAAGGCTGTAACCAAAAAATTCTTCTCATATGATTCTCTTTATGAAGTCCGAATTTTGTCGGCGCCATCCTTTTTCCTGTATATATTCATTGTATTGCGTCAATAATGACGTAATTCTTCATCAATGCGGACCGTTTCATGGGTAAAACTGTAACTTCCACGATTTTGCGACCGTTTAACGAGCTGCTAGATTTTTGACCGTTAGTGGGCTGCCGTTTCCGATCTCTGCGCCACGTCTCAGCCCACGATTCTTGTTTCCGAAAATATATAAATGGCGTAGTGGGGAATCGCACTATTTACCAGCTCGTTCCCTCCGCCGCCTCCATTGCTGATCCCCTTTGCGTCCTTCCCTCGCTCAGAGCCCCCGAGCGGACTTCGTATTGGATGCGCGTGAAGCACCTGGCCACGAAGAGCACCATGGCCAAGACCTCTGCCACCAGCTGGGTTCGCTCCTCCATCCTGAAGAAGGAGATGGAGAAAGCCAAGGCGGACGGCTTCATCTCCGCCGAGGATTCCATCATCTTCCCCAGCACCGAACGGATCCCGAAGCCCCCGAGCGGTTATCGGGTAATGTTCCTTGCTTTTCTCCTCCGAGGTTTCTCTCTTCCTGCCCACGAATTTCTCCGTGGGCTTCTGTTTGTTTATGGTGTACAGCTCCACCAGCTTACACCGAATTCTCTTCTACACATTGACAGTTTTGTGACTCTTTGCGAGTCCTTCTTGGGCATTGAGCCTCACTTCGTTCTCTGGAGATCACTCTTTCGACTCCGCCCCAATGTTTCCCTGGCAAGGAAACCCGAACTGGGTGGAGCCGTCGTTTCTGTGCGTCCTGAGGCGGAATATCTCGAATTTTCTATGGCCGCATCTGTCCAAGGGTGGAGGACAAAGTGGTTTTACATCAAAGACCGCAAATCCTCCACTGAAGACGAATTCGGCCTTCCTCCTTTTGATGCTTTTCAAGAGGTGAAGAAATTGAAGTCATGGGACTCGCTTCCCTCCGATGCGGAAGTTGCCGAAATTGTTCCTCTTCTATCTCGCATTCAATCTCTGAAAACAGGCTTAGGAGGTGCTTTGTCGGGTATCCAACTCATGGCGTTTTTCATACAACGTCGAGTTCAACCCCTGCAACACCGCGTTACCAAGTTTTGGGCTTATTCTGGCTTAGAGGACCCTACTCGCATATCTGAAGATCTTATGTCGAAAGAAGATGTCGACAAGCGAGTTAGGAATCTCACCAAGCTCACCAGGGAGCACTCAGTTGCTGACTTGAAAGCCAATTTCTTCGACTCCGTGCACCCTATTCCGGAGGTATAAATTGCCGCATCTACTCTTTGTCAAGCTTTTCTTAGTTTCGGCTTGCATTGTCCCCTGCCTCTGCATTCTGCTGATTTATTAATATGCAGGGTCATCAATTTATTGTTTCACGTCCCCCTCTTCCAGAGGGAGGGCCCCTTCCTGCCGATCTAGCCTCTCCTGCATCTGAAGCCCCCGAGGCTGACGAAAGTCAGGACGGAGATGATGTCGAGGATTCAGAAGAGGAGACCAGTTCCTCGACATCGACTCGTCCTGTTTCTGCTGAAGATGTTGGTGTTGATAAGAAAAGAAAACGTGTCAATGATATTGCCTCATCGAGTTCTGCAGCGGCTGGGAAAACCCCCGCTGTCGTAGAAGATATGGAATACTTCGACATGCTTGCATCGTAAGTATTGTAGTCGAATTTTCCAATTGCTTTGTTCTTGCCTCTTGCTAATAATTTACGTTTCTCACGCAGTGATGATGACGAACCACCAACATGTGCGACAGCTGTTTCGCCACCTTCTCCTGTGGCGACCGATGAGCCTGTCGAACCATATGTTGCTCCTAGGACTACCAGGGCCTCTGTAAAGAAGGTTTCTCAGACTCAGGCCCGAGCCCTCAAACGCACGAAGAAAAACAAGGAAGTCGAGGTGTCTCTGGAGGCCCATGCTTCTACGGTCTCTTCTGATGATGTAAGCTATCCTCGCTGTTTTTCCTTTCTTTCCTTTCATGTACTCCTTTTCTTACACTTTTCTTTTATCAGGCTTTGGTCAAAAGATTTATCGCCCTGGGCACTGAATGTGCGGGTTACCTAAAGGTTGCAAAAGCTTCCGAAGGTGCGATTTTGAGCTTGAGTCATTACTCTGCCTTTATGATCTTGTCTTGTCCTGCTTGTCTGACTTCCTTTTGTCTTCTTTTGTAGAAACCTTAGCAACAGCCAATGCTCGCATTGCATCATTAGAAGCGGAGCTCAAAGCTTCACAGAAAGCTTATGATGCTGCGACTGCTGCCAGGGCAGCTGCTGAGAAGTCGCAAAAATCTGCGCTTGCCAGGGCGAAGAAAGCTGAGAAAGCTTTAGCTGATTCCCACCAGGAGCACGCTCAACGAGAGCAAGCCGTGGCGGAGCGTCTTCACACCATGTCTACTGCTGCCGAGAGTAATTTTCGTCGACTTGTCTTCTGTTTTCGTCCCCTGTTGCACTGATGCATTTGTTGACACTTGCCTCTTCGTTTCTTTTCTATTGCTGTAGAATTTACAGGGGTATCTCCGTCGTCCCTGCAAACGGACGATGATTCTCTGATGGATGCGGTTAACCTACTCGAAGAAAACTGGATATCTGTCCAGGAAACTTTTGAGCTAGTTGGCCGCGTTCTGTCACGGCTGTTTGTTGGCTTGTGGCCGAAGAGGAAGGCGACAGTTCCGAAGGATAACTTGACTGAGCTTGCCAAGTCCTTCGACACCACTGAAGACCCTCTTCTCCAATTCAAAGCTCTTTCCATCAAACGTGGCGCTGAAGGTGCCATTGCATTGTCTCTCGCTCATGGGACGGACTTTGACTGGGAGAAAGTTAATGCCCCTCTCGGCTCCCGGGATGAGATGAAGATTTTCTTCGAGAAAGCGAAGAAGCTAGCTCCTGCGCTGCTGTCGACTATTTCTCCTTCGGCAGCTTCTTCGGTGCCTGCTGCATCGACTTCGGTGGTGAAAGACCCAATACCACCATCGACTTCTGGAGAGGAAGCTGCCGTGCCTTCTTCTGCCACGGAGCACAATGCTGAGGTGGCGTAGATTCGGCTCTTCTTGTATTTTAGGTTTTCTCCTTTTAGATGTAGAGGCGCCAATTTTGTGCAACCCGAGAACCTTATCCATAGGGTTGTGCTTTTTGTGTAAATATATCCTCTTTATATGGAGTACTGTGCTATCTTTCTAAAATTCCTTCTTGTTTCTTTGTAGTCGATGCGTGACGGTGATCCTTCCTCTCCTGTTCCTGCTCCTTCCTCTGCTCGCGGAATTAATCCTCAGATTCCGTCGACTCCTAGTCGATGTAGTCACTGCGAAGAATATTCTTCCAGGATTTCCAACCTTGAAACTCGCCTATCCTTGGCTAAACGCCAAGCACAGATGGCCATTAAAAAGGCTAGCCAGGCCAGTGGCTATATGAAGAAAATCTCTTCACTTGAAGAAAAGGTTTCCAGCTTGACGGCGAAGGTTGTTCATAATGAAGAGTGCGAATCTTTCATTCTTGGGATTGTCGAGTCTGCTTGTGAGCTATTGCGATGTGAGTATTCTTTCGACTTCTTCTTTTGGATGCTTTGTGCACTTCATTTGTGATATATTTTGCCTTTGTAGGTACTTGCTTGGACTTTGCTGCTGAAGAACGTCGAGTTGCTGAGCGGAATGCTGCTTTGGAGAAGACGTCAGCTGGCTACGAGACCCTGTGGTCTGATCCTCGACGTCGTAACGCCATTGTATTGCTTCAAGATCGTGCCCAGCACATTGGCGAGTTAGTTGATGGTTGCCGGCGAGCTCTTACAACTATGCACTCCATTATGCTTCCCCGTAATCCTTTGCCTGCAACTTTCCCTCTTCTTCTTGATGCTTTTAGATCAAGTCATCGTATTCACAGGCTGATAGAACTGAACTTAGTGGCTGGTGCCAATTTCGCTCTTGGGTGGATACGCAAGTGGCACCCCAGATTGAATTACAGCACGATGTCTCTGAATTTGGCTCCAGGTGGAGCTAACCTTCGGGTTCATATGGAGAACACGCTTCAACCTGCTCGAAGACTCGTAGCTAGGCTTCTAGAGGCGGACACTGCGTTTTTCCGCGAGTATCATTATCTAGATCCTTTAGGCGTAGACGATTCTAACGACCCAATGCTGTAAAGATGTATATGGAACGCGAGAGTTTTATTTATTTCGCGACTGTATGTCTGAAATTTTTCCCTCAAAGCGTATTTGTATGATTCGCGCGTTTACCGCATATTCTCTTTGAAAGACTCGTAAACTCGAATATGAGGAACGATTTGTCTTTATTTATACTTGTAGTGTAAGATACATGGGGTGACCCAAGAGATCCGGCCTATGACCTGTGTTCTGGATCTAGAGGGCATTGCCCTTGGAATAACTCGTGGCTTTTACAGCCTTTATTTTCTGCTCTTCTCTACGTTTATGATGTCGCCATTTTTCCCTCTTCTCCTGTGCCTTCGCCTTGTCCTTGTGTCTCTACTCGCGGTTTCTTTGGCTCGGGCTCCGCGACCTGTCCTTTGAGTAGCTGAACGCCTTCTGCAGTCGTGTTTTTCGCCTTTTCCGCATAGTTGGCTATCATGCCGAAGTTTTGCGCCATCTTGTGGAACTCCCTGTCGCAGAGATCTGATATTTCGAAACTTCCTTTTACTGTGATTATTCCCCTTGGTCCTGGCATTTTGAGTACTAAATATGTATAATGAGGTACTGCCATGAATCGCGAGAACGCGGGTCTTCCGAGGATCGCATGATATTGCGATGGCCAGTCCATGACTTCGAAGTCTAGCTTCTCTCTTCTGTAGTTTTGTCGGTTGCCGAAACAAACATTGAGTGCTATTCCCCCCAACGGGTAATTGGCGCTTCCTGGTACTATTCCATGGAAGGAACAATCTGTTGGCTTCAGGGACTCTAGTGATATATGCATTGCCCGGAGTGTTTTTGCGTATATCAAGTTAATTTCACTCCCTGCATCCATGAATATTCTGTCGATGTCATACGCGCCTATTTGAGCTTTGAGTACCAAAGGCGCGTTTCCCGGCCGAGGTACTGTTATAGGGTGATCTTCTCTGTTGAACTCAATTGGTTGTTCTGACCAATGCAGATATTCTGTCGCGGCTGGAGGCAACATGACTGCTAGATTGACTTGTCGAGTTATACTCTTTTCTTCTTTACTCGACTTGGGTACGGGTTGTATCATTGCCGTGATGTGTCCTTTTGATGGGATGTATCCTTCGTCGTCGTCGTCGTGTCCTTTGTTTTGCTGGTTTTGCTCCTGAGGTGCTCCATTGTTTCCTTGCTGACTTGTCGAGGGATTCTTACTTCCTTCGAATCCTTGTCGCCTTGCTTCGGTTTGTTTGTTTATTGCTGCCTCTTGTAGTTTTAGGAATGTCGTGCAGTCTTTCATCGCATGTCTTGATACTCTCTTCCCGTCGACGAACGCTGAGTGTATATGACAAGGCCCATTGAGCATCTCTTCTGGTGATGGATTGTACTCTCTGGATTCTCTTGGTGGGAATTTCTTATAGTCCTCTTTTCCATAACCTCTATACCCCGAGCTTCTGCGATCGTTTCCTTGATAGCTGTTGTCTTTGTACCCTGCGGCGACTTGGCTGTGAGAGCCGTAGGTATCGTAGTTTCGGGACCGTCTTCTTTGACTCCCATATCTGTTTCTTCTATCATCTTCTGGAGATCGTGTCCGTTTGTTGTTGCACGCATCTTCTCCGTCTGCAAATCTGTTTGCTGTGTCCATGAGGTCTGACACTGTTTTCGGCTTGATTCTGCCCATCTCTTCGACTAGGTCTCTTCGCCTTAATCCGATGATGAATGCGTCTATTGCTCTTTCATCCGAAACTTCGACTGCTGAATTTTTGATGAGGCTCCATCTCTGGATGTATGCCCGCAGTGTTTCGTCGCGTTGCTGTACGCACGCCTTGACTTCTTCTATTGATGCTGGCCGTTTGTACGTCGACCTGAAGTTGCTTGTAAATTGCTTTGTAAGGTCTTCCCAGCTTCCAATGGATTCCTTTTCTAATTTGCTCAACCATGACCTTGCTGCGCCGGTGAGGTGTAGTTGCAAACTTTGCATTGCTGTTTCTTTGGTTCCTCCTAGTATTTGAACTGCTTGTAAATAATCTGAGAGCCATGATTGTGGTTCTTGCGATCCATCGTATTTTTGCTGGTCATGAGGTAGCTTGAACCCCTTAGGTACTGGAGTGGTGCGAACCATACGGGTAAAGCACGATGCCCCCATCTCTTTTTCACTGTCTTCGTAGTCGCGCCTTTCGTTTGGAGATCGCGATCTTCGAGTTCCATCGTGCTGCCTTGGTGACGGCGATCGAGATCGATGTTTGCTGCTTCTATGCCGAGGACTCTTGTGACGGCGAGGCGACCTTGCTTTGTGTGCTTCTTTGTGATGGTGTGCTTCTTCTCCCTTTTCTGATAGCTTGTGGCCCACCATGTTAAGTCCATTCAGTGCTGCTCTATGCATATGTTCTCTAGGATCTCCTGGACTTGGTCGAGTTGTAAGTAGATATGCTTGTGCTGCCACTAGTGCTGCTTCAGGAGTTTTTGGCAGGATGTTTCCCTGCTCGTCGACCGATAGGAAGGACGAGTCGAGGTTTTTCGAGATGCTTTGCCTGTCGGAGTACTCGAGATTGTCGTACCTTGAGCCGTGCCGACGATTTTTCCTTGCGTTGCTGTATGATGCGTCGCTTCGCGCTCTGCGAGCAGCTTCGCTGGCTGCAATAGCTGAATCTTTTCTTTTTTGTATCTCTATCTTTTCTTTTGCTAATTGCTTTGCTTGTTGCCTGAGGGCGTAATGATACCCAAAAAACATGTCTTTGCTGGAGTTGGATGGTATTGGCTTGCCGTGTTCTACGGCTTCTCTTATTATTTTCCACTCGTCGACTGATAGTCGAATTTTCTCCCTGGCTGTGAGGGATTCCACTGTTTGTCCTTCTGCTAGGTGATTTGCTCCCTTGTCGATATTTGCTGGGTTTATCACTGGGTTGTTATTTTCATCGAATTCTTCTGAGTTGTCTCCCACAATGGCGAGTACCTGACATTGTTTGCCAAGGTTACCCTCGAATCTTGAGAAGATCGAGTTACTATCCTCAGAAAGCTCTAATCCTGTCTTCCATGTATCTATTGACTTGTCTGTAAGGTCTTCGAGTTGGACTGCTACGTCGAAATTTTCTTTTTCTTCGTCGTCTTCTGTGGTCTCTTTTTGCGCTTCCTTTGGGCTGACCGGTGAATTTACTTCGCTGGAAGAGCCTTCGGAATATTTCATTACTGCTGTTGTTTCGGGTTCTTGCGCTGACAGATCTTGATCTTGTTTCGTCGGATCCGAAAGGCGAGATGAACCCGACGGCCCGATGAAGATGCTCAAACTTCCGATAGATAACTCCACTTCTTGATTTCCGTCGACTTCTGGACTGCTGTTGGCTAAAAGCGAAAAAGCCGTCGAATTCATGATTCCAACGCCCAAAGTCCCCACGGTCGGCGCCAATTGACGAGGGTTAACTCGACAAATGTCCTAGATGAAGGACTTAGGATCGGGAAGATAGGGCGTCGGATGAACTCGAAGGTAAAGTTAGTCGAAATAGGTGTATCTCGAAAGTAAATTTGGGTGTTCAACCTGGCTTGCTTTTCAATCTGCCCTCCCCGTCCTCTCCTAGCCCCTATATATAGGTGGCTAGGTCTCGAAGATCGGGTCAGGTTCGATACAGATTACAAATATCGACATACGGTAATAACTCGTATTCGACTATCATTACAGTTGGGCCTAACTCAACGGGCCTCAGGGGTACTCAACTAACGGGCTCTATTAGCTATACCCTTGTCACCGGGCGGATCGGATCGGCCGAACTGGCCGAACGGCAGCCACGCACGGACGAGGGCCTTCGTGATCAACTCACCGAACGACTAGCGACGCCCGAGATGGAGGCCACGAGGCGATCCAGCAGCAACAGGGTAGCTGGGAACGGATCGGGACGCAGCCGATCGGGATGCAGACCACAGCGGGATCCAAGAGCAGCAGGAGGCGGCGGTGACCGGGGCGAGCTGGCGGCGGGCGGGACAACAACTGCGGCGGCCCGAGAAAAATTAGTATGGAAGTTGCGAACGTGCGAGAGAAACCCTAACCTGGGACTCTGATACCATGTTAGATGAAGAGCAACTTACATTATCAGGGGGCCAAAGGCCACATATATAATATATGTACAGGGCACAAATATGCAGGAAACCCCCCAGATGGGGAAAATACAATGTACAATATACATCTAACAGGCATCTGATTGTGTCATTGATTAATAAAGCATGATTATTTGATCTAAAAAGAAGGGGAATTTATGCAGCAAACGTTTGCATTTTAGAACATGGAGCAAATGAGTTGCCAACAGTTGAATTTTGAAAGCGACAGCGGATTTCAGGATCACGTTGCCACGTGTGGCAAAATCCGGCTGGTCTGCTCAGCAAAACTTCTGCTCAATGTTGTCGTCCAGAAGAATTTATCGGGGGATTCAACACATGGCAAGCTTCTTATATGCTTTTCCTTTTCATGTGTTATTAAAATATAGGAAAATTTGTTACAGTTCATTATTATTTTGTATCATTTGCCGAAACATATTCCTCGATTGTGTCTTTGCTAAAACACACCGCATTTCCAAAAAAGAAAAGTTTGACACATTTTATTCGAAACCTTTCATCTCAAACAAAAGTGTCGAACTTTCTGTTTTTAGCACTATGGTGTGTTCTAACAAAAATGTCACAAAATTGTAATAGAACCTGGCAAAGACATAATCGGGCAGTGTGTTTTGGAAAATGCCAAAAAATTACAGTGTGCAGTAGCAAATTTTCCCTAAAATCATGTGAACTAAAGAGATCCATCGTCTATTTGCAAATTTTGGAAGACAATTAAAATTTTGAAATAATACTCCCATCGTTGCCAAACACATACCTCATGGGTCTAAAATATGAACACGTTCTATCATTTCAAAGCTGACCAAGCAATGACTTTGACTTATTATATGCATAGTGTCTGAACTTGACATCGTTGGCGAGTCTCTTTTGAGATATGATTTTGTATGATCAGGCATGATGTTGGCCTTCTTGCACGCAATTAGTTGCCTCCATGATGTGGGGTTGGTGAGGCAGGCGACGATATATACAAACACGACGATGCGGGCCTTCCACTTTACAAGCTGCAGAAAACATCTGCACTCGACTCGAGCTATGCATCTTTGAGCAGGAACGCAGATCGAGTGAGCGAGAATGATGCGTCGTCCGTTTGTATGCACTGCAGCAACGGTAGCACTTGTGTTGTTGCGGTGGGGCACAGGGTATTCTCTCATGGGGAAACATGCCGAAGATGCTATTCTGTTCTTACCAGGTGCTAGTCTAAAATCAAGATGACTGATGATTGCGCTTAGAGAGCTAGTCGTCGCTACCTTTTTTTTTTCTGAAAAAGGGCACATTTATTACTCAATAAGCAATTACATTCAGCCTCTGCATAACTAAGATGCACACAGCCATTTTGAAAGTCTCAAGTATCAAACAAAATAAAAATAGACGAAATCAGTGGCGGAGCCACGGCTAAGCTGTGTAGTCAATTGACTACACAGTTTTTTTTTTGAAATACAAGCTGAAGTATGCAAAAAACAATAAAATATCAAGAAAAATGCATGTATTTGACTACACAATTTCAAACTGACTGCACATGGTTGATGTCCTGGCTCCGCCACTGGACGAAATACATATCAAAATGAGTAAGTGTAGATCGCCTAAGGAGTAGATGGAGGTCTAATCCGTAGATTATGCGGCCACCCATGTGGAGAAAAAGTATCCCTCGCAGTAGCCTCCAACCTTATACAAACCTCCGTATATAGGTCACGGTTCTCCATCCGCTTTAGAGAAGACCATAAACGGAGAATACATGTACATCTGTAGATAACTTGCAAGAGAAAACAATTTTTGTTATTAACAACTTTGTCAATTCTGCATAGCCATAGTGATCATATCACGGCAAGCGCTCCTATCCTGATAAGCGTCCTAAACCCTAATATTATGAAGCCAATTCCTAAAGATATTGCCGACACTAGTCGGAGGATATAGGCTTGAAGCTACTTGAATGAGTGACCATATAGATCTAGCAAAACGGCATTGAAAGAATAAGTGGTTGATCGTCTCATCCTGATAACAAAACACACACTGCGTACTTTCATGCCAATTATGTTTAACAAAATTGTCTTTGGTTAGGATAACACCTCAATGCAAATATCAACCAAAGATCTTGATTTTTAAAGTTATTTTTATCTTTCAAATTTTCTTGTTACTATTTATTGGAATATAGCCCCGAGCCTTCCCAAAGCAGAGTGTCATGATGGCTGCAAAGTGCAAATAAGCACCAGACAAGCAGACAATGATTTGCTCTTGGAGCCTTTTCCGGTTTCCTTGACGCAGCACCAAAGTTAATAACAGCAGTATATATGTTGATCCTCCGCCTTTACAAGAAGTATATATAAATACTAGAAGCAATGATATATATACACTGAGGAGCGACACACCACCGCACATTCGTAGGAGTATTATTTATCCGCTACATACATACACTTTTTGCTTTCCGACAGCACTAGCTACAACGATCCAAGTTTCGTATTGGACCCTTTTCTTGTCTTTTGCTGACCTGAGCGAGTACTGCAAGTCACTGCTGCTTACACGGCATCTACTACTCTGATGGGATCGGTTGTGGATTAGACTAGATTACTAATGAATTAAAAACAATTGAGGTGACGATGACATCGCCGGCGTCTTAGCTGGTGGACCTGGCGGTGACGAAGGCCCTGATGTGCGCCAGCATCTCCTGCGTCCGCGGCTGGGAGAGGTGGTAGTTGTGGAGCACCTGGAAGGCGTGCCCCACGCCGCCGTACGTCGCCTGCTCCACGCTCTTTCCGGCCCTGCGCAGCGCCCTGCACAGCTCCAGGTTCCGGTCCCGCAGGATGTCCGCCTCCGCCACGCACACCAGCACCGCCGGCAGCGCCAGGCTCTCCAGCCTCGGCGCGCCGCGGGACAGCGGGTTGCACCACGGGTGGTCGCGCCCGGCGCTGGCGGGGAGCGCCATGCGCCAGTAGCTGTCCGAGGTCGGCAGGCTCAGCGCCGACCGCGGCGACTGCGGCGTCGTCTTCTCCGACCCCGTGCGGGCCTCGCCGCCGATGAAAGGCTGGATCAGGACGGCGCCCTTCACGGAGAGCGGGGCCAGCGCGCCGAGCTGGCCCTGCCCGACCCGCGCGGCCACGTGGAACGCGATGGCTGCTCCCGCGCTGTCGCCCATGAGGAACACGCGGTCGAACCTGCACCGGCCGCGCCACCACGCGACTTCGTCCGAGGCGCCACTCCTGCCGTGCCCCGCCTGCTGCCGCAGCCACCGCACCGCGGCCAGCCCGTCGTCGAAGGCCGCCGGGAGACGGTTCTCGGGGGCGAGGCGGTAGTCGACGGACATGACGGCGCAGCCCGCCCGTGCGGGGAGCTGGGCCAGGAACTCGTGGTAGCAGCTCCACGCGGCGGAGCCCACGCAGAACCCGCCGCCGTGGAAGTACACCACCACGGGGACCTTACCCGCGGCCGCGGCCGGAGCGTACAGCCGCGCCCACACCCCCGTGGCGCGGTCCACGACCACGTCGCGCGCGATCACGCCGCTCCCCGCGGCCGTCGAGCCCCACGTGCACGGCACATCGGGGATCGCCGGGAGGCGCTCCACGTGCCCGTCCTTGTACGCACGAATTAAGCCGTGGATCTCCTCGACGACGGCGCCATGACCCCCGCCGCCGTTCTTGCCGACCTGCGGCTGGGAGTTGACCCGCGGCTCGCCGACGTGAAGTGCCCCCATCCTCCGCCTTCTCATGCAAATTATTTACCCCTCGAGCGTAGCTCGATCTCGAGCAGCACGGCCGGCAGGAGCAAGACAGGATTACTACTGCTATGCTTTGTTTGTCTGTGCGATGTGTGGTGTGCCGGGAGCCGGCGGTGGACACAATTATGCGGCGTTGTCCGGGGAGCTCGGCCGGCGCCCCGGGTTTTATAGCGGCGAGGTGGGGCGGTGGGACAGGTGTCGGCCTGCCTGTGGCTGCCGGGAGAGTGGACTCTACAAGTGGAGGTGGGTGATTCGCGCGCACGGCCGTGTGTGTGAAATGATTCCTTCATGCGCGACGCTCGCCGAAGTCCACCGTGTCGGAACGCTTGGGACGCTTCTGTCGTCGTCCCTACGGCCCATCAGTTCGACCTGTTCCTGAATCCTGACGCGGAGAGTTTCAGTAGCGCAAGCTAAAAACAGTGCGGGAAAGAGAGAAAATGACTAGTCCATGGAAACAGAAGGCGCCTAACATATCCGACTAGTTATTTCTAGGTCAACAGTATATAATAGCCCTCTGGTCCAAACATTTTCATCAAATTTGCGCTTGCACTTGAAGATTTCTAGATCCAACTGTTCTTATTGGTTGCTTATAAATAGTTTTCACGTCCAAACATTTTCATCAAATTTGTGCATCTTGGTAAAACAAATTTGGTGACATAATGCAGCAGGGACAAAAACATCTTCTTAGGTTCACATGTAACACCACCGGTGTTCAGAATGCACTAAAATGTCATATAGGGAAATAAATTTACACTTATTGTCAAATAGGGAAGAACTATTTTTTCTAGGACCAAATAGGGGAGTGCAATTTAAGGTACTATCAAATAAAAAATTCTCTCTTAATTGATTTGCGAGTGTTGCTGCGAGTGTGTCTCGCCGTCCCAAGTGCATCTCCCGACCCGTCGTCCTTGTCCAGACTAGTCACCGGAAGGAAGAAGGAATGAGGAAGAAGAATATGTAGAGAGACTCCCATGTGGGGTCATTTTGTTTGAGGAGTTAAATTTGGGAGATCGCTTAAGTCTGCTCACTGATAGAGGAGTAAAATTTTACTCTTCTAAGTTTACTCCACCATTTGTTCCTCTAAATTATAGGGGATCAGCTAGAGATAATCTTAGTTTTGTTAGTCAATAAAGCCGGAACGCTTGCTCAAAAGAACAATAATCACTAGTACAGATCAAGTCTTTAAGGCCCCCATCAACACGGAAGGCTCGATGTGTGGTGCAGAAGATCGTTGACGCCCTAAAACATCTACTGTGTGACTGCGGCCTAGGCAATCCTTCACATGAAGAAGGCACATGATGGACGCCTGCCACCGCCCGAAATGCATCTCCCGACCCGTTGTTGTCCTTGTCTAGGCAAGTCACTAGAAGGAAGAAGCAAGAAGGAAGAAGAATATGTAGAGAGACTTTCATGTGGGGTCACTTGATTTGAGTATTGAAATTTGAGGGATCTTTTAAGTCCGATTACTGTTAGAGGAGTAAAATTATACTCTTCCAAGTCTACTCCGCCATTTGATCTCTAAATTATAGGGAATTAACTAGAGATGCTCTTAGTTTGTTAGTAAATAAAGCCGGAGCGCTTGCTCAAAAGAGAAATAATGCATCCATTGCTGACGGCAGTAGCCTGCATAAGTGCATGTCCTAGTTTGGTTTAGCTAAATCTCGATCTGCAAAGTACTTCTCTCTTCTAGATCAATATAAATTATGCTCCATTAAACACACCTTTTTCTTTTAAAGTTGATTTTTTTATGGTAGATATATATGATGCATTTAGATTTGTCAAGCATTTCATCAATATTGTGACTCTGTCGTAACAGTCTAGAGAGTATATATGTCTGCACGACTACATGATACTATCCGTGGAGAAACAACATTCCAAAGGCTGGTGATCCTTTAAACCAATTGCTAGGTGCCTGCCCTTTAGTAAGTAATTATTCGTCAACAAAAAGCTACTACTACCTATGTTACAATTATAAGACGTTTTGGTATATTTTAGCCTACCAAAACATGCCTTAATTTGTAACAAAGGTAATAATTCATAACATGAGGAAAGCAAATAAGTTTGTCTAGAGCAGCAACAAGGTTACGTGGAAAATTTACTTTTGACATTGTCTTTGACTCTAGTGCCGATCGAATGGACCTTTGGCAGGTTGTTGTGGAGGACGGAGCATCCATCTGTCCATAGCTGCCTATAAGTGGAGATGGGTGGGGCTGTCATCGCGTGGGTGCCTTGTGGCTTCCAATGGGGGTGTCTTTCTTGCAAACCAAGTTGAAGAAAAAACATATTTTTCCCCTTTCCCTTGAAGCAGCGCTGTAAAACACAAAGAAACTAAAGCAAAAAAAATTACTCATCTATTTGGTCAACGATGCATTTGCCTACGTGATGCGCAAACACAAATGCTAAAAGTAATTACTTTCTGTCAGTAGTCATCTCGCGAGCACTCACTTGCGGTTTCCTATACAAGTACTTTTAAGATAAGTACTCTCTTTGTTTTTATTTATCTCATGTTTTGGGTTTAGTCGAAGTTAAACCTTGTAAAGTTTAACCAAATATGTTGAAAAAATCAATATTTATAATATAGAATCTATAGTATTAGAATCGTTATAAAGTATATTTATATATTATATGCATTTGGTATAATGAAAGTTGTCATTTTTTCCTATATTCTTAGTCAAACATTGCAAAGTTTAACTTTGACTAAACCTAGAATGTGGGGTAAATAAAGAGGGTATAATAGGCAGTGCATTTGAAACAAGTATGTACCCCCTCTCCTGCAATGAATAGCGGTTATATTTTATTTGAAAAGTCAAGCCATGTAAAGTTTAACCTACTTTTTAAAACAGAAACTATCAACAACTATGATACTTTATAAATATCATATGAAAATGCATTTCATGATATATCTAACGATATTGATTTTGTATTATACATGCTATAATGATTATTTCTAAAAACTTGGTCGAACTTTACATAGTTTACCTTCCAAAAAAAATATAGGCGTTATTCATTAGAACAGAGGTAGTATTTATTACAAACCCTATGGACCGTTGTGTTTCCTGAGTAACTGTAGAATTACAAACCCTATAGACCGATGTGTTTCCTAAGCAACTGTAGAACTAGACTAGCCAAATTCATATCAAATAGCGTATGCTCCGGACACCGACTTCGGTGAATGTTGATGATCACCCCAGTATTCTATATCTACATGAAATTAGACACATCGAAAATCGCTATGGATCGAGAAATATGTATAGACGTTGTATTTTGAAAACAAAGAACAATCACCAATAAGATACGCGTAAAGCGCACCAAAACCTAAACCAAAACTAGAAACATGAAAAAAAAAACTAGAAAATATTGACCGAACCGAAGGCAAACAGTGGGTGATTACGGTGAAGAAGGGGGCTCTCATGGCGCATATCGAGACTGAGCGAAGGTAGCGAAAAATAGCACAAGCTAATTTTTTTTGTGTCTTCTGTGTTTCGTGATTTTTTTTAAGGTTTCTCAAGTTCTCCCAAAGGAGGTTTCCCCACGTTACGCACGTTGCATCATGCACTTCCCTAGTATGACCTCCCCCGATCAACCCAACCGAACCAATTGATAAATACTTCTACTTGATCCAATATATACATACTTATATCTTGAGTGTGTCCGTTCCAGACCCGAGCAGACCATTACTTAGCTCCATTGCTTAATGGCACATTGACAGTCCTCCTACCATGTGATAAAGTCAGCTAACATAGCCATCTGTGTGATCACCACATGTATATTATTTCTCTTAGTCTTAGGTAAACTATTCTTAAGGGAGTACGTGCAACGTAGTAGGAACCGGCCTAACGTTTTAGTTGACGCTCCTCCAAGGTCCAAATCAAGCTTCATTCTTCTTCTTCTTCCCCAACCGCACGAGAGACACATCATACACGAGCTGGATCGACCGCTTTCTTTTTTCGATCGCCGTCCCCTTTCTGCTAGACGATCGACCCGGCAAGTTCCCGTGTCTCAGCTTTTAGCTCCGTGTCGCATCGGAAAGGCACGCCGCGCACACGAGATCGACAGAAAGAGAAAAAGGACCACGCTCGTATCACCACATGTACATCATATCGTGTGATCGTGTCGGCTCCTCCTACCTTGGGGCAGAACGGAAGAGCCAGAGTGGCGCGCCAGCGCAGCGCGTACGTACGCTCCAGCTCGGCTAGCTTTGGGCACCGACCTTTTGGTCCAGGCGAAAAGGCCGGAAGACCCATCTCGTTAAAGCTGCTGCTGCGATGTTATCTGCTCTGCGTGCCCACGTACGACACAGCTTTCTGAATTTGTTTCTGGAAACCGCAACTTGGTGAATTTGCTTGTACTAGCTAGTTGCTAGCAGTAATAAGTGCTCAAGGCACTGTAAAAAGAAGTGCTAGAGCCGAGGGATCGCAACTCGCAAAAGTAGTTTTACCTTTCAAGTTGTGCACGTGAAGTGCTATATCGATCACTCAACCCGTTGTTAGTTGTCACCACTTGGGCACTCACTGAAGCGCAACTAATAAGTGGCGGAACGAAGCAACAGAAGCAAGTGATAAACTAACCCTACAAGTGCAAAGCGTAGCCTGCTAGCTAGGGGTGACCACCCTCAATCAGCTACGTACAGTAGAAAAGAAAGCCCAATCCTGAATCGACCTTCCACTTTGCTGCAATAAGCCAGCAATTAATGGCGAAAATCATCGGCGGCATTCATTGATGTGATCCACATCCACGGGAAGCTTGTCGTGCCTACGCGCTATGGCCAAGCCTCCAAGGGGTCACAAGCACAGCTGCCGCCTGCCCGGGTTGTCGCCCAACGAGATCGACCTTTTACCCGGCCCACTCTCCGGCATCAGATCTCCAAAGGTTGTGGAGGAGGACCAGCTAGCTCAACTTTCGTCACGCAACTGCAGTGGATAAATGACAGTGTTCCAACTTGGTTAGGTCGTGGGATCGCTCGATTAGTTGGAGACAGCCTTGTTCTCCGGCCGGCCGCCAGCCATCGATCGTGATCTAGGCACGGACACTGTTTGCCCGCTACGCCATTGCAACATATTCATGCACAGGGGCGAAGCTCCCCTTAGGGCAAGGTAGGGCAGCCGCCCTACCTTAAGTTTTGGTGAAAACTTTTAGATGCACATGTTTTTTCTCAACATTTTGATTGGTCATACATAAAAAACAGACTCTGTATGAGAAAGTTATTCTTATTTTAGTGAACACTGCGCAAAATGGATTTCGAACTAAAAACATGTACTGTACTAGTTTAGTCATCAAAACAACTTTTTCATTACAATATATATCTGAATTTAACAAAATTTGACTCTCAACAATTCCTAGGTGGAATACTTAAGCGGGATTTGAGGGTATTTTTGGACACTTTCTATAGACTCTCTTATCACAGTTTTTGATCATCAATTTAATGAGTCATCTAGACAATTGCTTAAGAATTTTTGTTGTCTTAACTCAAGAGGTTTATTTTCTTTGTTTAAGGTGAATAAGATTGCTTCCCTTACAGAGGTTTATAATAGATAATTATGAATATGAGCATATATAGAATAATCTTAGCTATTCATTATACATTATCGGAGAATTCAACACTTAAGAGATGTCTTGACATCTGAAAGACATGTCAAGTTTTCTGTAGTTTATCGTTTCATTGAGCTAGCATTGCTTTTACCATTGATGATGACAAATTTGATAGTGCTTTCTTGATGATAAAGATCATCAAGACCGAGTTGTGCTTCGTGAGGGGTTCTTGATGACTTGATGATAAGTTACATTGAGCTATGGATATTCAAAAGACTTAATCGACAGAATTATTGATATTTCAAAGGTTTTACTCATACTAAAATATGTTTCCATTTTTATTATACGAAGTGGTTGTATTACAATGATATGTTATTATCTTCACATCAGCTTTTTCGAATTTGTCCTACCTCAAATTATTTTTGTCCTTTGCCACTGTTCATGCATATACGGCCGTACGTAGCTGGGCTGCTGCGTCACTGGGCAACATGTTCAACGCACGAGAGCGTGTGACTTTCCAAAGCTGCCGTAGTGGTCGAAGAATGGAAGCACGTACATATCTGCAACTCTTACTACTACTACAAAAGATAACCAGCTCCAAGTGCACCGCCTTTAGAAATGCTCAGAGGTTGAAGCGGAAATTCAGCGCAATTTTTATTAGCTGAACTGTGCTATCAGGCATGGGCCGGCCTCTTTATGGCCTCCACACTGAATTCTCGAGTAGCCTGCTAGCTGTATGTATTTCTAGTCTTTTGGACACTGCATAAGATTAGCCACTGCTGTGAATTAACGAGCCTGACACGTATCGATTCATCTCTCATGCATATCTACAACTGCGTTTAGTTTGGTCGAAGTATTCTCTCCCCTAGCGAAAAAACTAGGGTTTCGCTCTCTTCTGGCGGCGCCCAGGCGTGAGTCAGAGTCTGGAGGGATGTCGCAGGAAGACGGCAGCGGGGGGGGGGGGGGGGGGGCTTCCCAAGCGGAAGGCAGTGGGGCAAAACTGGCGGAGAAGGAGGATGTTGAGGACTTGTTGGGCAGATTAAACCTGCATGGGGATGAGACCGAGGATTTCGTTTGGGAGGAAGAAGCGGAGGAGAAGGAGATCGCCGCAAAGTGGCTGGCGATTGCGAGGGTTCATACTTCCAAGTTAGGGTTTAGCCAGAGTGCTTTGTTTGCTGACATGCGATCTGCATGGAACCCTGCCAAGGATGTAGTTTGGCGTCGGCTTGATGATAATCTCTTCACGATTCAATTCAATTGTTTGGCAGATTGGAACAAAGCGATGCACAAGGGTCCATGGCTGTTTAGAGAACAAGCTTTAATCATTGAGGAGTACGATGGTTTCTCCAACCCTAGATCAATTAAACTTGATCGCGTTACTGTGATGGCTCAGGTCCATCAGCTCCCGGACAATTATCTGAGGGAACAGGTGATCAAGGGGATGTGCAGGAATGTCAGAGAAGTTAAAAAGGTAGAGATCAAACTACCAGCAGGCTTTGTGGGAAGCTTTGTTAGAATAAAGGTGAAGTTGGATGTTCAGAAGAAGTTGAGTAGGTTTGTGTCTATTACTAAAGATGGGAAGAAGGAATTTTATCAAGTAAAGTACGAGAAATTGCCGACGTTTTGTGGGCATTGTGGGATGATAGGACATTGGTTTGAGGAATGCGGGACTGGTGAACATGATGGCTCTAAATTGGAGTGGGGTGATTTTATCCTTGCTGATGGAGGCCGGGGAAGAGGTCGTGGTAGAGGATTAGGGCGAGACCGGGGGTCTGGAGGTAGAGGAGAGGAGTCTTGGGGCCGAGGCAGAGGCAGAGGCTTTGGGAGAGGAGCTAGGGAAGATCCTTGGGCAGATGACGCCCAAAACCAGATGACAGATATGGATGTTGAGGGTTCCTCACCTCAAAACTCGTCTATTAGGAAGAGGCTTGCTCTCGACTCGTCTGCAGGGATGGAGACAAATAAAGGTGTTGTTTCAGTTGTTGATACGGATGGTCAGAATTCAAAGGTACTAGCAATTGTTCGGCAATTTGAGGATGAAGTTCCTCCAGAGCATGATGCTAGCAACACACCACAGAAGAATGCAAATAAAAAAAAGTTAAAGACACGAGAGGATGATTCCAGAATGGCACAAACTAATGAAGGATCGACGGCCTCGGGAGAGGACCGCCGGGAGCAATGAAACTCCTAAGTGCAAACTGCCGGGGCCTAGTGGGGGCACCGGCAGTGAGAGCGCTTCTGAATTTGCAGAAGCAAAAGGGAGCGGATGTTCTTTTCTTATCTGAGACACATTTGGATGATTGGCCAGCTGAGTGTCTTAGGCGAAAGCTACAGATAGATCATTGACGAGGGTATGCCCTTCAGGTACTCGCAGATTAGTATACCGGGTCCGGCCCATTAAGGAGGTGGACAAGTACAAGGACTCGAAGATGACTTGGAGACGAAGAAGGAAGGTTCTAATCCGTATTCGACTAGGACACTTGTAAAACCTTAGCCTGGTTGCATATATAAAGCCAGGCAGGGGCGCCCCTAGAGGGACAAGTTACAATCTCATAGACATCGAATATCATAGACAAGCAATATCTCGACTAGACAAGATAGATTAGACATAGACTAGATACAATATTCCGCCTACGGCGGCACCATGTAAACACCATTGTGATTATATACTAGATTGCTAGCAGGATGTAGCGATCCTCCACCGCGGGGACGTGAACCTGGGTACATCGTGTGCCAATCTCGATCCCGGAATCTCTAGTCGTTGCTCTTCCCCCGATCCTAAGTCCTTCATCTAGGACATTTGTCGAGTTAACCCCTCGTCAATTGGCGCCGACCGTTGGGATCGCGGCGACTGGATTTTGTTATCCGGGCGGGATCCTTCAACTCTTCCATCGGCGATATCAGCAAATTTTTTCTATATCATCAAGATCAGCAAATTTTCTCGGCTACCGACAGCAGCCAGATTACGTCTCGCCGGATCATCTTCTTCGGCGCGGCAGCTAGATTGCATCGGGTCTACCTTTTCTAGATCCGGTCGAATCAGTCCGCATCGTCGACAACTTCCTCGCAGTCAATCTTGCTCTCGCTCGCAGCATACATCGGCTTCATCGGGAATATCTCGAAAGAAAGGAAATCAAAAGTACCGTCGGCCGTCGCTCCTGGTTGATTGGTTCAAGACCCAAGGAAAAACGGCCAACATCCGATCATATCAGGCATCCGTCAAATTCAAGGAATAGTTGAGATCGGTCAGGAAGTACAAGGCGCAGACTCAAAGCAAATAGATCCGCGGTTAGCTGGCATGACTCGGTGAAAAAAAAGAAGTAAAAGCAAATATGTCAGCTCAATAGATCAGCTATCACACCTCCGCACAAGAAAAGAAAAGAAACATCCATCGAGTACGTACATATTTTCCGTACAAAGACTGCAAATCAGCCGAAGACTCTACCCGGCGAGTAACTCGAACTGTGTGGACAACTCGAAGGAAAAAATATATACTTCGACTACTTCGTCTTCAACATCGTCGACCGCGGATTGCCACGCCCGGGGGCTCACCGTCGCGCACTCGCGCAAATTATCGGCAACGCTCGGGAGCTCGATATCAACTCGTCCCGGAGTGTCGAAAATCACGCTCAAGACCTGCGATTTCGTCGACATGCAAGCAACACAACAATCCCAACAACGCTCGGGGGCTCGACAACAATATCGCCTCCGATCGTGGTTGTGATTCTACGACAACAACTCGACTACATCATCGTCGACTACGGCCGCGCCGACAACGCCGCACCCGATAAAAGCTAAGTTTTTCTCTTCCAAGAGTTGATTATCTACTTTCGCCGCACCCAACACTCGGGGGCTCCGCCATAATAAATCATCTTGCATATCATTGACTTCGAAAAATTGTGAAAGCCCTAGTAGCTGGCGTGGCGTTCCTTGTCGAATACTTGTCAATTTAGTTTACAGTCGCATGAAGCTCGACTAACGGTTGGCAAGGCCAAAATCTTAGGCGTCAGGCTAACGAAAAGGCTTAGCAAGTATCTTAAAATTCAAATGCGGCACACGCATCGATTTACGTATAACCTGAGTAGCTGATCGAGCCATGAAGTGCATCAGACTAACGAAAGGGTCTTACGTACGAGCAACAAAATTGCATAAAAAACATCGAGTTTTTATTTTACATACTACTACATCATTGTTGCAATATGCAAACGCAATATTTTTTCGAGAGACAAATTATTTCACAATTGTTCATATTTTCTGCAGGAGCCGAACTTCTTCGAGTAGTATAACTTGAGTCTATGCCCGGCTACAAGTACCCGAACATAGACTCGGGGGCTACTCCCATCGGGAGCGCTGCCGCGCACCCGATAGAAATAAAATTTCGAGGAAAAATTCGACAAGAAGAGAAGAAAATTGGAGCCTATGATCGACTACAAGTATCCGACCATAGCCTCGGGGGCTACTCCCATCGGGAGCGCTGAGCGCGCACCCGACGATATTTCTTGGTAAAGCATTAAAAGTTGGAGAAATACAGGAGTGTTACTCCCATCGGGAGCGAGTTTTATGGTTGAAGAAACCCAAATACTTTCAGTCAAAATTTGACTGCGACATGAGATTCTCGAGTTGCGTTATCGCAACGCGACTCGAATGCCGTGACTTATCACGAAGGTAAGACCCCGGGATCCGTCTTGTGTGGCCTGGTATTCGCACATGGATGCGCTCTGCTGGTATGTATCCGTGTCTACGACGCGAAGAAAATCCTGGTGGACGCACTGGGTACCCTGAGAACCACTGGGACTCATTCTTTGTAAGTCCTAAATGCGGCAAAAGAATGGGTTTGACCGGTTTCCCGAATTCAAGTCCAAGGGGATTGAATTTGAAGTAGGTGACAAGTATCTGTTCCGGCAGTTAACTGGCCTCTTGATCCGTCAGAGTTGTCAGGCTTGTTCATCAAAACCCCTTGCGAGACATTATAATGAAAGATAAGTCGAAAGACCAAGTCAAAGATTTGAAGATCTGAAGAACTCAAGTATTGATCAAGTCGAAGATGAAAAATTTCAATGAAGAGCGAGGAAGAAAATTTTGAGTCCATTATCGGTGGCAAGCACCAGAAAATAAACTCGACATTTCACTCCCATCGGGAGAGCAGATTCAAGAACCCGAAGATTTCAGGAAGTCGAAGAATTGAAGTCGAAAATTGAAGTTTGAAGAAATTGAAGTTTAAAGAAGCCGAAGATATATGAAGTCAAAGATTGAAGAAATCAAAGAAGTCGAAGATTAAAGAAGTCAAAGTTTGAAGAAGTCGAAGATTGAAGATTTGAAGTTTGGAGACTCAACCCGAGTCTGCAACTCGAATTGAGTCTCGGGGGCTACTGACGAGGGTATGCCCTTCAGGTACTCGCAGATTAGTATGCCGGGTCTGGCCCATTAAGGAGGTGGACAAGTACAAGGACTCGAAGATGACTTGGAGACGAAGAAGGAAGGTTCTAATCCGTATTCGACTAGGACACTTGTAAAACCTTAGCCCGGTTGCATATATAAAGCCAGGCAGGGGCGCCCCTAGAGGGACAAGTTACAATCTCATAGACATCGAATATCATAGACAAGCAATATCTCGACTAGACAAGATAGATTAGACATAGACTAGATACAATATTCCGCCTACGGTGGCACCATGTAAACACCATTGTGATTATATACTAGATTGCTAGCAGGATGTAGCGATCCTCCACCGTGGGGACGTGAACCTGGGTACATCGTGTGCCAATCTCGATCCCGGAATCTCTAGTCGTTGCTCTTCCCCCGATCCTAAGTCCTTCATCTAGGACATTTGTCGAGTTAACCCCTCGTCAATCATAAATTTGTTGTGAGAAGTGAAGGTAGGAGTAGTGGTTTGATTCTGTTCTGGAAGAAGGAGGTGGGTGTGGAACTAAGGTTCAAGTGTAAAAATTATATTGATGTTACTATTGGTAGGGGTCTGGAGAATATTTGGCGCTTGACAGGTGTGTATGGGGAACCACGGTGGGAGGATAAACATCTGACCTGGCAGAGGCTTAGAGATCTGCATGCTCAAAGTAATATGCCATGGCTTGTAATTGGGGATTTTAATGAGATTTTGCATTCTTATGAAAAGGAAGGTGGTAACCCGAGACCGGAGCATTTTATGCAGGCGTTCCGGAGTGCTCTAGTGGACTGTAATCTGTTTGATCTTGGTTATAGAGGTGATAAGTTCACCTGGCAAAGGGGTTTAATCAGAGAAAGGTTGGATCGGGCTTTGGTGAATGAAGCATGGAAAACAAAATTTGAAGGTGCTTTTCTGGAGAACCTGCCATATAATAGATCTGATCATCGCCCATTACTGTTATGCTTTGAAGAGATGCCTATCTATGAAGCAAATGGGCCGTCGGTTTTGAGGTTTGAAGCCCGTTTGCTCAAGGAGGCTAGATTTAAAGAAATTGTTGAGGAGGCTTGGGAGAATAGTGCGAGTTCTAATGTGAATCTGGCGGGAAGACTATCGAAAATTCACAATGAGCTGCTCAATTGGGATCGGAATGTATTGCAGAGGAAAAGAAGAAATATTAAATCAGCATAAAAGGAGTTGGAAAGAGTGTCAGTTGATGCTCTTACTGCGGAAAATGTTGCAAAGCAAAAAGAGATTGCGCTGGAGATTGAGAATCTACTTGAGCAAGAGGAGATTTTTTGGGCTCAGAGAAGCCGTATAAACTGGCTTCAATATGGAGACAGAAATACCAGTTACTTTCATAACTTCGCAAATGCTAGGAGACAGAGGAACCGGATAAAAAAATTAAAGGATGATCATGGTAATTGGTTGGAAGGTACTGCTTATCTTAACCCAATAATTTCGGATTATTTTTCAGGGTTATTCTCTATGGAAGTTTATGATACAGATCCTAGTATCCTGGAAAAAGTAGTACCAAGGGTGACAACGCAAATGAATGAAGTACTCCAAGCTCCTTTTTCAGCAGAGGATGTGAGAAAAGCCCTTTTTTCTATTGGAGATATGAAAGCACCTGGTACTGATGGCTTACATGCCATCTTTTTCAAGAAATACTGGCATATTCTGGGAGATATTCTAACTCAAGAAGTGTTGATGGCTATAAATAACAAAATTTTCCCCGATGGTTGGAATGATACTGTTATTGTTTTAATACCCAAGGTGGAGAGCCCGGAGACTATTTCTCAGTACAGGCCCATAAGCCTTTGCAATGTTCTCTATAAGGTAATTTCAAAGATGATCACTTTTCATCTTAAGCATATTTTGGATGAGGTAATATCTCCTGTTCAGAGTGCCTTCGTCCCAGGTAGAATGATTACTGATAACATTTTACTTGCCTATGAGAGTTTACATACTTTGAAGAATAAAAATAAAGGAAAAGTGGGGTACTGTGCAGTGAAATTGAATATGCATAAAGCTTATGATCGTGTGGAGTGGGGCTTCCTACAAAACATGCTAATCCGGCTGGGGTTTGATTCTGATTTTGTGCAACTAATTATGGCATGTGTAAGGTCCGTGAAGTGCAAAGTGAGGTATAATGATCAGGAGACGGAGGGTTTTGTCCCAACCAGAGGATTAAGGCAGGGGGACCCTCTTTCCCCCTATCTATTTCTGGTTTGTGCAGAAGGGTTATCAAGTTTACTGGCTCTTCAAGAGGAGGTTCGTGGTATTGAAGGAGTAAAGGTGTGCAGAAATGCACCATCAGTTTCACATTTATTATTTGCTGATGATTCCTTGATCCTTATGAAGGCAAACTTAACTAATGCAACCTCATTGAGACAAGTACTTGATCAATATTGTGCAAATTCAGGGCAAATGGTTAGTGAAGCAAAGTGCAGTATTTTCTTTAGTCCGAATGTTGATGCTCAAGTCAAGGCGAGCGTGTGTACGGAATTGAACATCATGACTGAGGCACTTTCTGATAAATACCTTGGTTTACCAGCCATGGTAGGAGTTGAAAAAATCGATGATTTAATGTACCTCTTGGAGAGAATTATTGTGAGATTGAATGGTTGGAAGGAAAAACTCATGTCTATGGGGGCAAAGGAGATTCTCCTTAAAGCTGTTATTCAAGCTATACCTGTCTTTGCAATGGCGGTCTTCAAAATTCCAAAAAGTATATGTAAAGAGATTACTGATGCAATGGCTGCTTTTTGGTGGGGAGACACAGAGACAGAAAAGAAAATGCACTGGTGTGCTTGGTGGAGAATGTGCATTCCTAAAAATATTGGAGGTATGGGATTCCATGATTTGCATGCTTTCAATTTGGCAATGCTTGCAAAGCAAACCTGGAGGCTGTTATGTAATCCAAATTCGTTGTGTGCTCAAGTTTTGCATGCAAAGTATTACCCAGATGGAAATCTTCTGAAAGCTGGTCCAAAGAACGGCTCCTCTTTTACTTGGCAAAGCATTATAAGTGGTTCACAAACTTTCAAAAGGGGTCATATTTGGAGAGTTGGTAATGGGCAAGACATTGATATCTGGAATGACCATTGGGTGCCGGGTATGCCTTCTCGGAAAATTGATACAGTGCGTGGTCAGGTAATTTTCAGAAAACTGAGTGATCTTATTGATCCTATCTCTGGCATGTGGGATGAGGTTTTGATCAGAGACATCTTTAACCCGTTAGAAGCTGAGAAAGTGCTTGAAATTCCCCTAAGTCGGAATCTAGAGGATGATTTCGTTGCCTGGCATAAAACAAAGAATTTTATTTTCTTGGTCAGATCGGCATATTATTCGGAGTGGGAGCACCAGTATGGTGCAAGAGTTAGAAGAAGGGATGGTCAAGGTGCATCAACCCAAAACCCTGTGTGGGATATCTTATGGAATTTGAATGTCCCCGCAAAAATAAAAAAAAATTGGGTGGAGAGCTCTTCATGGCTTGATTCCAGGAGTTGGAGTGCTTGCTTCTAGACATATTAAAGTTTCACCTCAATGCCCTATATGTTTGCAAGGGTGTGAAGATATTTGTCATCTTCTGTTCAAATGCAAAAGAGCTAAGGGCGACTTCTTTTCGGCTTCTCCAGCGGCTTCTCGGAGAAGCTTCTCCCCACCAGCTTCTCCTAGAAGCCCAAATTTTAAAATTGTTTTGGCTTATATTTTAGTCTATTCCTAACTAAAATATAAGCCAAAACAAATTTGGGGTCTGGGCTTCTGGGAGAAACTGGTGGGGAGAAGCTTCTTCTAGAAGCCACCGGAGAAGCTGAAAAGAAGTCGCCCTAAATCTGTTAGGAAAGCTTTGGGTTTACAAGATGTGATTTCACAAGCTACAGGAGCTGATCGGTCTGGGTCTGTTGTTCTAGAAGATATCTTGAGAAGTCCAAGGAGGAAATCACCGGTTCTTGGTCAGCTTGGCCTCCAAGAGACTATTTTAGTAGTCGGCTGGTATATTTGGTGGCAGAGGCGTGAAGCCGTAAAGGAGGAGCGTGTTGCATCTCCGGTAAGCTCGCCTTTTTCTATTCAAGCACTAACGGTAAATTATGGACGTGCTACAGGTAAAGCGGTTCCGCGGGAGATTGTTTGGAGTAAACCACTCTCGAGTCAGTATAAACTCAATGTTGATGCGGCGTTTTTTCCAAGTGGAGGGGGTGCTGTTGCGGCGGTGATTAGAGACTCAAAGGGGGAGGCAATTGCAGGAGGTGCCCGCCCGTTTCTTAATATTCCAGATGCGACATCGGCCGAGGCCTCGGCGTTGAGATATGGGCTTGAGCTGCTTGAAACTATTGGTTGCACACCAATAATTGTGGAGTCCGATAGTCTGGAGCTGGTGAAGATTTGCAATAGAGAAGTTGATCTTTGGCTTCCCTGTACAGCTGTTATCACAGACTGTTTCCAGATCGCTCAAAGGATTGGTCGACTGTCTTTTATACACTGCAGTAGAGATGCAAACAAAGTGCCTCATAATCTAGCTCGTCTTAGTTATAGTTCTGATAGAAATTTTCTTTGGGATGGTGATCCCCCTCTTTCTGTTCTGGGAGATGTAATTGATGATGTAACTGTCTTTTGAACTCGAAGCAACAAGTTTCTTACACACTCTTTTCCTTACCAGGGTACCTAAGGGGACTGAAAGGTTTTTAATATAGTGTGGTTTAATTTTCAAAAAAAAAAAACGAGCCCTTGTCGACCTAAAGCCCCCTTTAGGTGATTTGGAGGCTCTGCTTACTGGATACACACCCTTGTCGACCTAAAGCCCCCTTTCAAGCAAATCAATCCGAGGAATTATATTTCCCGTCCCATCTGGAAACAATTTCGTGGGTCAAATCGAGAATCACTAATGGCATGTCAGTGCAACTTGCACTACCCAACAGCGGGCGGGCTCTAGTCAAACAATATCGCTGTCCATTGCTGAAAGGAAATCGCCAGCCACAGAGAAGCAAACCTTTCTCGGCGGCCGGCCGGCCGGCGGACGAATTGGTGGATAGCACTGAAGACGATGAAGCTACCAGCGAAGAAGAAGACAGTGTTCCTTTTATTTTCGCAGAGAAGTTAGGCCCGGACAAATATTATCGTGAGGCCCAGTACCATTAGGTCGACACGCCGCCCAAAAGCCTTCCACGGCCATATCCCCAAGGCCCAGGCAGCCACCTTATCCGTTTCAACTTCCGCGCGGGGCGCGCGCCGGCACCTGCCGTGGACGAAGACGACGACGAGGACGCTGGCCGGCCATGCCGGCGTCCATCTCCATGTCCAAAATTCTCTCTCTCCCATCCTCCTCCTCCTCCTCCTCCACGTCGCTCCGCTTCCTCCCTCGAAACGCGGTACCAGCAGCCTTCGCACGGAACCCCGGCGCGCCACCGCGTAGGTACGCCGTGCTACTGCCTGCTCCTCCCGTTCTTTCGATATCATTTTCAGAAGCCAATCGAGGAAACCGCGCACACGATTCATGCAATTCTTCTGGTGCTTGTGCGTTACTCAGTTTGAGGTCAAGTGGTCGCTTCACCGGAAGCTGTCACACCGGCGCGAGCTCCGGAACCAGCCTAGCCGGTTCCGGTGGCGAGGGTGCCGATGCCTCCGCTGAAGGATACGATGAAGATGGCGGCCTTCCGTTCGTGAAGCTGTCCTCGAATATCCTCCGCGCCGAGCTGAGCCTACTCAAAGATGAGGAGATGCCATCCCCCCTAATCACCACGCTGCCGGCGATCGCCCCCACTCTTTCCGTCAGAATCCTTCCTGTTTCTTGTCATCGATCTTCTTGCTCTCCACATAGCTCCGATTTTCAGAATGTAGCTGATACGAATTCCTGACTTTTCAGAAGGGAGACAGGGGAGAGGGTCACTCGGAATCAACCCCAGCTCACCCAGCCGCCATGAACGGTACTTCATACTTACTGTCCATTTCCACAAGCAAGCAATAACTGTCAAGCACCTTACGTATGTATATGTACCTCCTGACCGGCGGCAGCTCTGTACGCTGCCTGCCTCGCTGGGAACGCGACCGAGCACCTGTGGAACTTCACCTGGCCTGCAGCCGTCGCCATGCTCCATCAGAGCCTCCTCCCCGTCGCGGTTCTCGGCTTCTTCACAAAGGTACCTCTCTGACCACACTTCCCTACTCACATTAGTTCCTAACAGAGGTGCCGGAATTCGATGCGCAGCTCGTGGTGTTCGTCGCAGGTCCGTTGGTCGGGGACCTCGTGAGCTCTCTCCCTCGGATTCCTGCTTACCGTTGTCTGACTGTAATTCAGGTGATTCTCTGCTGCTCTGCATAACTTCTGAGAAATTTCAGTACACATGTTTCTCTCTTTTCAAACTTATGGGCTTTTGCTTCTGACCCGAGTGTTCTTGAGTCTCGACGTGTCAGACCGCGGCGCATTTGGTGTCAGCGGCGATGATCACCCACGCCTTCACCGTCCCGAGAGCATCCACCGCGTTGGAGCTGCTC
The DNA here is from genome assembly GCA_007115705.1 of Dactylis glomerata. Taxonomy (NCBI): domain Eukaryota; kingdom Viridiplantae; phylum Streptophyta; class Magnoliopsida; order Poales; family Poaceae; genus Dactylis; species Dactylis glomerata. The sequence goes on along the minus strand of QXEO01000548.1, from coordinate 3,179,589 downwards.
CTGCGGCCATGGTTTGCCGTGCTGGTGGCATCCACAGCACTCGATAGGCTCTCCTGCGTGTCGCTCGGCATCATGGCGGAGCGTGATTTCGTCGTACATGTGAGCTTTCATAACTCATAAGCTGGCTCATGCATCAACACTTCATGAATTTGGGATGTATAAACACTGTTTCGATGCGTGATTGAAGCTTGCAGGGGAAGGCAGGCCGGTCGCGCTCGCGCAGGCCAATGCTACACTCTCAGCAGAGTGGATCTGATCTGCGAGGTCTGCCACATCCAACCCTTCGTCCCTGCATTCTTAACTTTTTTTTGGACTAAAGGAGCACGCAGCCCCCAACTTCAATTAAGAAGCCGCAAGTTTTACAATCATATCGAAACCCAACTCCACACACCAGAACCAGTTCAACCTCGAAAACATGTTACCACCTACTCAGTTTTCTCTGACGATACCGCAAAAAGCAAAGCCTATTCTACTCAAACATACCACTACGGAAACACAACAGAACCCTCGCAAAGGGAAAGAACCACACCACAGCTACCATACACTTCACTCCGAGAGTGCGGCCACCTTTTGTTCACCCCATTCCCAGTATTTTAGTGACAGGTCCTCATCCCTTACTCTTATGGAAGATCTAAAACGCCACCACCAGCAGGATTCGAGCCCCTACTCGCTGTCTGTTTCTGAGATTTTTCTTTTGCAATATCACCCAGTAAGACAATATACGTGAAATTCTGTAAATAATACTGTTTGGGTCCATAGGATATACTTTATCAAAACTAGCTTTATTCCCAATTTTCCATAGAGACCATAACACCGCAGTAGCTACCACATTTTTTAAAACCAGAATCCTTAAAATCAGAAATCCTCTCACTGTCTCACACACCTCCCCCATGTTAACACGAGTTCTATCTCTATCTAAAACACAAGCTACAATCCTCCAAGTAGGCTACAGGACATTTAAACAAAAGATGATCTACTGTCTCTTTTTCACAACAACAGTTCTCACCCCCCTCCCAACCTCTCTTAAGCAAGTTGTCTCTAGAAGAATACTATTCTTAAAACGTTAACCACAAAAACACTTTAACTCTTAAAGGTACTTCAACATTCCAGATATCTTTAAAACTACAGACTTTCAGCTTAGTTTTCAAGGCAATATACATTGACTTAACCGAAAACTTCCCATTCTTTTGTAGTAACCAAATACAACTATCCTTAGTTTCTGTAAGCACCACACTGGCACAGAAATCGTCAAGTTCCTGCCACAGAGCCCCCCCCCCCCCCCCCCCCCCCGAACACTCTTCTAAATCTAATGCAACCCCGCCCTTCACAAAAAACTCTAGATACAGTTACATTAACAATGAAAGTCAAATTGTACAATCTTTTAAACCTTTCTCTAAGAGGGATCTTATCAATCCAGGTATCTTCCCAAAAAAAGAGTATCTACCCCATTGCCCACTTTTTTCCTACAACACCTATAAAAGAACGGGGACACTTTCATAATCCCTTGCCAGAAGTGAGAGTCCATAGGCTTAACACCACCATCTGTGAAATGTATTCCTATTCAAATATTTAGCTTTAATTAATTTCTGCAACATACCATCTGCATTCTAAACTGCACATTCAGTACACGATTTTCTTTTAAAAGAAGAATCAGTGTATGTTTTTCATGTGCAGACGGTAGGAGCATCAATCTTTGCGTTCCTGCTCTCCAAGAACGACCCGCTGACCTGCATCAAGCTCTCCTGCCTGATATCGCTCTCTGCTTTGCCTGTTCATGTATGATAGTAGTACGAGTTTCCCCCTCGTCTCAAGTAATGTAGACACTGTACAGTCAATGTTCACCCTTCAAGATTCTGAGAAATTCCTATTTGGTTTTAAAGATTTTTCTTGTAGGGGCAATGAATAGACTTGCCAAAGGCATCTTCGATCGCCATGAGCACAGAAGAAAGCCAAACGCCGCTTCTAATTTCGACATCCGGAGGATAGGTGAGACAGATACATTTAGCTTGCAGTGTGGAAGAACTGCCATAACTCTAGCATCCTTTCATGTCTGACAGTGGTAGATGCTTCGGCCACCATCAGACACGGCTGGAAAGAGTACATCAGCCAGCCGGTCCTCCCTGCGAGCCTCGCCTACGTGCTGGTCTGCTTCAACATTGCCCTCGCCCCCGGCGCTCTGATGACCACGTTCTTGATCCATAACGGTGCGTGCTATCGGCACCACTGCTTGGCCAGGTTGGTGTTCCAGATATCACTGAGCTCTCACTACTGTTTGTTCTCGATTTGTTGGTAGGAGTGAGCCCGTTGGTCCTCGGAGCATTTGGCGGCTCGTCCGCCCTGATGGGGATCCTCGCAACGTTCATGACGCCCAGCCTCGTCAAGGAGCTTGGCATCCTCAAGGCCGGAGCGGCCGGGCTGCTCGCCCAGAGCACGCTCCTCGGCGCAGCGGTCCTGGTCTACCTTAGCGGCTCCATCTGTCGGCAAGGCGCCCTCTTCATCTTCCTCGGTCTGATTGTAAGTCCGATCGACGAGAGAGAGAATTGCGACGTCAGCTTTGGTGCTTGCGGGCGCTTATAAGGTTTGCGTGCTCACGGACATTTGCAGGTGGCGTCGAGGCTGGGGCACATGGCGTACAGCGTGATCGGGCTTCAGGTGGTGCAGACCGGGAACCCCATAGGGAAGGCGAAGCTAATCGGCGCAACAGAGATCGCGGTCGCCAGCCTCGCCGAGCTTGGTATGATGGCAGTGGTGGTGGCCGCCAAGGACGTCTCGCATTTTGGTGCTGTCGCTGTGCTCTCGGCGGCCGCTGTTGCTGCAGCCGCCTGGCTGTACTGTGGCTGGCTGGCCAAGCCCACCGACGATTTGAAAACGCTCTTTCCGTCGTGATGATGTGCGAGTGCGACTGAGCTCCGGGTACTTCAAAATGAGAATTCCCTTATACATCCAGGAGTCTGTGGTCTGACATATTCACTCGCTTCTTTGGCTACCCGCTAGATTCTCTTTGAAGGGCACGAGAAGGCTAAATACATGTAGTATGTCAGGATTTATTGGACAGGAAACCAGAAACAGCATGAGTTTGCATGTTGTGCGAAAATTTTGTATACCAATTTAAACAGATGAAGTGAATACAAGACATAAATACATTTTTCAACGAGAGAACCTCTTCGCCAGGAATCATATAAGATGATTGCCAGTTTTCTCTTTTATATGTGTTTATTTAGCAAGTTTTCACAGCATCCTATGCAATAAAAAGCCAACCAATATAATGTCGTGCTGCCAGGAATGGAAATATGAACACATTCTCTGCATTTGTATGAAACCTATTTTTGGGGAAATTACAACAGAAAGCATCTACAAGGTACAGCTTGACAGTGCATATTCAACAGAAACACATTAGGTTCATCCCATATTTCTGAACAAATGCTTTTCAGCCCACATTTGAAAAGATGGTTCTGTGAACGATTTTGTTATTAATTAACTTGTGAAGTTCAGAGTGAACACACTGGCTAGTTAAACCAGTAAAGATTAATGGTTCTTCTCCTTGCTCTCTTGCTCGGCCATGTAAGCATTCTTCATATCTTCCAGTATTGCATCATTCATGATGCAAACATACAAAAGCGCGTGGTTAATGACATGAATATGTTACCTGGCATGCCAATGTTAGTATGCTCAAACAATGCAGCATGCAACCTCCGAGACAGAGAAAAAAATAATGGTAAACACCTTCAAATCAGGTGGAACCAAATTCTCTGGCTCAGCCCATAACTGCTTTCAATCAATTATTGTCATTTAAAAAGAGACACAATTTGGTCAGAGTTAATAGCACCAATACTCTTTACAAGATGCCATTCTGATAAATGCATTGACCGCCAAACATTATTTCAGCATTAGGTTCCTCAGGTGGAAAATTACAATTTACTGACAAAGAGGTCATATTCTTTAATCTTGTCCAATGGTTTTACAATCTGTTCATGCACCGTTCATAAGAACATCGCCGGCAAGTTCCTCCCAGGGTTAGTACTTCAGATTATAAATCAAAACCTACAGCAAATTTCGCTCTATCAAATTCCAAATGAACTTAGTGCTACTGTGAAGACACTTTTGTACAAAACAACAACAGCTGCCAATAAGACAGCTTCCGACCCAAATCGACAGCCTGAACAGTGCAATGTCAAGGACAAAATATAAAAGCAGACATGCTTTTGTCAGTATGGAAGGAGCTATTGTTGTATAATCATGAGGAACTACACAGGCATGAACAACATTTTCCACTTATTCACATTGTTTTTGGTATTAGTACATTTTCACTCCCCAACTCATCATTTGTTTGTACAATATATAGGTATCTTTAACATTATCCTCTGCTGAATGAAAAGTTAAAGCCAGCTTATTAGTTTATGTGATTAGTGTACAAGCACGATATTTCTATCTATTCTCAGAGCATTATTGGAATCTCTTCAAAGCTGAAAATTTCACTTACACAAGCGAGATATGAAGTTACAACAAGAAATCGAGATACAACTTAAAAATGATTTGTCCAATAGAAAACATTATAACAGACATACAAAGTTCACTTACAATTGCTGAAGACAGTTTCGACACTCTTTGGCTTGTTTGCGGCATATCCAAGACACAAACATAGTTTTTCCTCGAGCACACTCGGCATATTTTGATAACAGTACATCACATTCCTTGAGGGCCTTTAGTTCCATTTTGCTGCGAAAAGCTGAAAAGGTGAAACAGAATGGGCCAAAATAAATTTTTCAGATAAATAAGAATAAGAACCTTAAATATTACTTTGAAGCATGCTTGAAATTTCCCATTACAATGAACCACTATCTATGAACAATTCTTCACTAAAAATTCCAATGTAAAATAATGCTTTGAATCTAGCAGTCGAGTTATGGAAAGAGGATATACTCAATAAGAGATTCTTTCGGACCAGGGTTCCCAAATATCATAAATGTCTAAATAACATGAGCTAATACATCAATTCAACTTTCTGCAAACCAATTCAATCTGTGAGGAAATCCAGGTGGGAAGTGCATGGTACTATCAACTGACTCAACCCTGAACATCAATGTTAAATAAGATTGATAACAAAGCCCCCCTAGTTCAGTAAAACGGCAACCAGCCATGAGCCAACTACCACCACCACCACTCTCATTAACCTTACCCGACGTATTATTCCATTCAGATTGTGTTGCAATTTCAAGATCCAGTACGAGCGGATCTCATACACTACCGATTTCACATCTATCGGAGAACTGGGACGACCTTTGCATTTTTCAATATTCCAAATCGCAAAGAAATAAAAGCATGGATGCTTGACTCACCTTCCTCGACCTTCTTCTTGACGCGATTCACTCTAGCCTCCTCCGGGGACCCCATGGGGCTGCCAGGCATTTCAGTATCTGATCGAGGAGAAGGGAGAGCGAGAAGTTGGAGTTAAAGCCTAGCGCCCTTGCAAGGGGAACAAATCAGGTGAAAACAACCATTGGCACTGACAGAACGGATTTCTCTCTGTTTTTCCCTTTTCTGGTCGCACATGGGAGAAGGTGGAGGAGATTTGGGCCACGGGCTTTGGGCTGCCAGTTAAATCGACCAACCTTCTCCGGTTACTGGTGTCATCGAATTTTTTCCCTTCAAACTCAAGTGAGATTATTTCAAGAAGAAAAATCCACAATAAAAGATGAATAAGCAAAAGAAAATACTCCCAATGTCTCGAATTAGATGTGGCATATTTTTCTAGATTTGAATTTATCTATACATCAAAACACGTTTATATACATGCGTACATATCTAGACAAATCTTTGACTAGTAATTCAGGACAAAGGAAGTATTACCGTAAAACATTACATTTTTAATTTTATTACCAATCAAAAAAATTATTCAAGACGTCGACCAGGTTGTTCGGTTGCGCTGACATGCCGGTGTTGGTACTTTGGCCGATAATAATTAACTATTTTAATGGGTGCGAGCGCTCGTGCGTAGCCTTTGGTTTGATTTTATTCGGCTTCTTCAGAGAAATACAAGATTATATCATGAAAGAAGAAAGAATTTATAGACCTCGAAGATTTGCTTATTTCTTTTAGACCCACGGCAGCCGCTGCACTTTGAATCCAGTAGTAAGCCGGTGGTACCCGGAGAAAACGTTACCCCAAGGAAGGGACTAAACCCATTTGTTCAGATAGTAGCCAAGTAGTATTGAAGGAGTATCTCCGAGTTACACCACAAAGGTTCGAATCAGGCGAAACTTCTTTTGGTGCCAGCAAGAAGTAGTAACAAGAATTTTGCTTACTATTCCTAATTAGGTTACTTGGCTCTTAACTAATAATGAAAATAGAAGAGCAAGTAAATTAAACTCAATTACAACTCACTCTCATAAAATAGCACTCAGGTATAGGATTTCCAGCAAAATGCACAGATCTAGCTCATAGCCGCACTTCTTATTTTATAATTGTTGGAGACATGTCATGTATCTATACCGTGTATTATTTTCTTCTATAAATAATATGATATTGATTGTTAAAAAAAGAATGTTACTCCCCGCTACTTCGTCACTTATTCTCTCTTTCTTCAAAACCAGCCTTACAAATAACCAAAAAAGTTGTGTTTTCCGTCCGTCCATGTCCTTTGACCGTTCACCGGTGCAGATTCTGACATCAGTGAGACCTATAAAAAAGGCTGATAGGGGGCCTGCTATTGCAATGACCCCTTTGCCCTTCCGCCTGTTAACGCCCTGGCCCGGTATTTGACCTATCTATTGATTGTTTGACCACTATTGATAGTGTTGACCATACCATATGTTAACTTTTCAATCGTTGCTTCTGCATTACCATGAAGATAAAAAATAAAAGAAAACCAGATGCCAACTCAATTTCACCAGAAGTTAAAGGGGGTAAATATAGTTAATATAATAATTATTGGAACTTAGACATAAACTAGCAAAACATCCATGCGTTGCTATGGGTCGATTTTTATTAAACCTTTTTAAAAACCCTATTTGGAAACTGAACAATCATTGCGCCCACCCGATCAAACCGCACCTTTCCACCCACTCAATGAAACACCATTGATCCGTTCCCTTTACCTCCTTGCTAATCTCGTGAGAATCATCGTAGCACACACCCCTTCTACCTGCATGTCGCTCTCGGCCAACCAACTTTCACTATCATACGCACCCGCTCCAATCCTGCTAACTGGCCCATGAGTTCGCCCCCTTTTCTAGTTTGTTTGCGCTGCTTAGCCCAAGGCTTAGGGCATTGACTGTCTCTTCTGCATGTCCCCATATTGGTTTTTAATATAAAAATAAGTTAAAAATAATTTAACTTGCTAATAAAAATAAGTTAGCCCATGTGTTGCAACGGAACCATGATAGAATTAGTTCAAATATAAGGGAATCATAGTGTGCTATTAATGAGTTTTGGTGGTCTACATGTACGATCAATCTATAGCTGTTAAGCTAAGCCAATCGAGCGGGTCTGGGGTACCTTTATCCATGTTTTGTGGAGGGCTTGCTCGTACCTCGTAGACGCTCTTGAACGCCTCGGCTGTCACGAGTTGGCTGGAAATTAATCAATCTATGCACATATATGTAGACACATGATATCATGTTGTTATGGTCAGGATCAAACTCCCTTCGACCAGTTCAATGCGATGGACAATCATCGCACTGCACCCACCCGATCAAACCGCACCTTTCCACCCACTCGATGAAACACCATTGATCTGTTCCCTTTACCTCCTTGCTAATCCCGTGAGAATCATCGTAGCGCACACCCCTTCTACCTGCATGTCGCTCTGGGCCAACCAACTTTCACTATCATACCTACCCGCTCCAATCCTGCTAACTGACCCATGAGTTCGTCCCCTTTTCTAGTTTGTTCGCGCTGCCTAGCCCAAGGCTTAGGGCACTGACTGTCTCTTCTGCATGTCCCCATATTGATTTTTAATATAAAAATAAGTTAAAAATAATTTAACTTGCTAATAAAAATAAGTTAGCCCATGTGTTGAAACGGAACCATGATAGAATTAGTTCAAATATAAGGGAATCAAAGTGTGATATTAATGAGTTTTGGTGGTCTACATGTACGATCAATCTATAGCTGTTAAGCTAAGCCAATCGAGTGGGTCTGGTTTACCTTTATCCATGTTTTGTGGAGGGCTTGCTCGTAGAAGCTCTTGAACGCCTCGGCTGTCACGAGTTGGCTGGAAATTAATCGATCTATGCACATATATGTAGACACATGATATCATGTTGTTATGATCCGGATCGGACTCCCTTCGACCAGTTCAATGCGATGGATATCACACTTGAGCATCATGTCCGCGTCGCTCCCAGGGGGCGACACGGACGAGCCCAACGCTGCCGCGCTTCACCCCTCCTCCTCCTTCGCTCCCCTGCCGCCGCCTGGCGTCGCTGCCGGGCAAAGCCCAGGGTAGTCGGTGACGGCGGGCCATCCTCCCTCGCGCATGAGGGTTTCCGGGTGCTGTAGCGCGGCACCCTGGATGGTGCTTTGTCGGCGGTGGAGAAGGGCGCTGGGCCAGCGCCCGGCGGCCCCGTGTTTCTACGGCGAGACTGGCAGTCGTGGTGGCTTGCACGGGCAGCGCTGCGGCCTGAGCGGCGGCTCCGGTCGGATTGGGTGTCGACTCGCGAGGTGGGATGGCGGTCTGGCTCGGGCGGCTGTGGATCCGGCGCCTAGTCCGCCGGATCTGGCGAACTGGGCTGCATCCTAGGCCTCTCGTGGCGGCGGTCCGGCTGGTCGGGAAATCTAAGATCTTGGCTGGCCGGCAGGAGTTTCTCATCAAGGTCTTCGCCTCTGTGTCTCCAAGGTGTGGCGGTGCTCGGCCGTCGTTGCTGCGACTTCTTCTGCTCCTCGACTTCAGGATTCGGGGGTGTTCGGCCGCGCATTTTTAATGGTTGCGTGTCTGTTTGGAAGCTCTAGGCTCGGCGCTTTAGGTGAAGTGGCTTCGATGGTGAGGTTATGCAGGCCTGGTAGGATGGCGACACCGCAACGGTGGTGCTAGGGTGTTCTCAGCGGCACGTGGAGCTGTTGTGGCCTCACCATGGAGGTGGGCGGTTGTTGGTGCTGCATGGGGCGTGCGATGCCCCCGTCTTCGGTGGCGGTGGCTGGTTTGGGATGTAGTAGCTAGTGTGACGGAGTTCCAGGAGAAATCCTTCAGGTGACCTCGGTCGTCTCCGGCGATGACGACGCCTTTGGGCACCGTTCCCCTTCTTAAAGGCATTGCTGTGGACCTTCTGTTCAACCCCTTCTACCCTGATGTGGGTCCTCTAGGCAAAAGTCCTAGCTCCGGCTGGTTCGGAGCCGACGATGGCGGCGTGTTCATCGCTCCCCCCCTTAGGGGCATCGTCTTTAGAGGCCCAAAGTTGCGTCAGATGGGTGGGGTTTGCCCCTTCATGCGGGGCTATCTAGTCGGCGAGCATGGAGGAAGCCGGGGTGGCGGCCCCGGACGGGGGATGTACGCCGAGGCGGCGGTCTCGGGAAGCTTTGCAGTCATGGTCGTATGTGGCAGGGCTGTCACTTAGCATCGCGGGGATGACGAACCAGTGCCACGCGGGTGGCTGGCTTCGTCGCCATGATTTTTTCTCTTTCTCTGTATTTTCTATTCGTTTCTGGACGTAATTTCATTTGGACGGCATCCGGGCGGCATCTATAAGTTTCCCTCTGGTAATCAATGAAAAGCTAGCATTTGTTGGATCTTTCAAGAAAAATAAAGATGGATATCGCACTTGGAGTGTTGGTCCACTAGAACCCCGCGGCCTTTGGCTATTGTTGCTACTTCGACGACGCCGGCTCTCAGCTCTCTCCCGGAGACCCGGACCAGCGACCGCCATGTCGTGAGCGGATCTCATCCCCCTATCGATTCCCACCATAGCTGCGAGATACGACAGGGACCGCAAGTGCAAGCAGGGCGGCAAGCTGGAGACGGCCGGACAGGACGCATCAAACGCCATTCCTGACTTCCATATACGTCCCCAGGCCTCTTGTATTCAGAGCCGATCTACTTGTCCAAAACGAAAAGTATATGTTTGCATGTACGGTCACGTTCGATGCACCTTGCGAAAGATATTTAGCTGATTCGAGTAGAACACTCGTGTGCGATCAGATCGGGATGGCTCTAGACTGGGGTCGGCCTAGATCCAGCGATCGACAGGAGAAATGAAATCCGCTCGATTTCATCAGGGTGAGTGGGCTGAGAACATTTGTAGGGACGGGAACATAGTAACAGGGGATGACAAAAAATAACGAATGGTTACGCAACTTAGAAATGGCATGATGGGTAATTTGTAATTTGACGGGAAGGTAAACTGGTTATTTAGAGGTGGAATCATCAAAATCTAGGGAGAAATTCTTTTGCTTTTATTATTAGATAAAGATTTCATTCAAAATTTGTTATATAATACAGTTTCTTTCCAATAAGGCTATGTGGGGGCACAAAATAGTTTTACCAATAAAAATATAGGAAACATGCATTTTATTAATCTCTCCATAAGTGAAACTACATGATCCTTTGCTCGACATGCCCTAAGTTAGCGGGGGTTCTGTGGCATGTCACATAGGAAACAAATATTTTCAATTATGTCTTTTTAATAAGAGGTTTTTCACCATAGTAATAATTGGGATCGGCGTCAGCGGTGAGAGAGGCTTCTTGCTCTTGATTCTCACCGTGGCGTGTGACGGTCGAGGGAAGAGCGCTCTACACGAACCCACACAAAAGTGTTCTCGCTCTGATCGTCGTATGTCGCGTCCTCATAGCGGGAGCTGCGAGCCTGCGTGCTTCTAGCTACCCACAATGACTTCCCCTTGTAATGATGATGGTGCTTACGCCTAGATTAGGAACAATTGTGCCCCCACCTGGTGCATCAAATGTCGAGTGTGGAAACACAAACATCAGGGGTAAATCATACCCCCCTTTTAGTTGTTTGGCAATGGGCATCAATTATGCCCCTGATTCTGTGAATCCCTGCAAAGAGTCAAGAACAAAAGGACACAATGTTTTTTCCACGGGTCCAGGCCGCCTTGAGGCTAACAACCATCTTGCATGTCTGATTGGATTGCTCCTTGGAATAAAGTGTTGTCTAGGTACAAGTGATGGGCTCTTCCTAGTGTACCTAGGCAAAGGCGTAGCTATTGCGAGAGGTAGCGAAGTGTGATGGACTCCTCCTCTAAGCTCAGATTCACCTCTCCTTGCTAGGGGATTGCTCTCTCTCCCATTTCCGGCCATGATCCTCCTTTTATAGTTCAAGGGGTTACCACAAAGGGCCTGGGATTCCCTCCATGGCGCACCTTCTCTTGGTGAGACCAGAGATCGATCTTGGTTCTAAGATTCCTGCCTTGGTCTTCTCCCTTTGCACCATTTCATTCTCGGGTCTTGTATTCTTCTATTGCGCAAGACATGGTTGGGGGCATCTTGCATTGTCCTGGTAGCATGATTTTCTTCCTTATAGCTTAGGATGCACGTGAGCTCTCCCCTGGACCCCATCCTTCCTCCTTTAGAGGGAAAAGAGGTGATCTGGTCATAAAGATCTTTCGGGGGCGTCACCCCCGACGTTCCCTTCCCAGGTTCCCCAGGACGGTGGTTCACCATCCTCCTTGTTCTCCGGGGGGAGGGGGCACTTGGCAGCCCACACTTAGTCGATTGAAGAGACCGTAGTTCCCTTGGAGATGACACACAACATTCGATGGGGGTGTTACTTCAGACATATAAAAACTACTACTAATTAATAATTACATTTATGGAGTAATGAGTACATCTATGAAGTAAATAAGTGCTACTAGCTAGAGATACATCTTACCAACAAAACACTACTTTTGCCTTGATAAAATGACTTGCATACAGCCCACATAGAGAATAGGTCTATTTAGAGGTTACATCAAATCCACACATAACTACTTCTAGGTTAGTATTGAGTTACATCCCGTCAACACATTATTACTTGTAGCTTAGTACTAAGTTACATCAAAAAATTACTCATGATTACTTATATCTTAGTATTGACATCAAATAAACACATAATTACTACTAGATTAGTTTCACCTGGGCTTCGACCAATGGCGCTTCGTCCGCAGCTTCTTCTAGCGGGTTCTTCTTTTTTGATGATGATTAGCTAGAGGGTGACTGAACTCGAATTTCATTCTCGTCCTCTGCAGCCTCCTAGCTAACAAGTGATCAAGACAAGAAAGTTGGTATAACCAGTCTACAAAGATAGCAGAGAAAGTATAGACAAAGTTAGAGTACTCATGAGTCTGTCCTGGCCAGATCAAACAAAGAGGGAATCTGTGGAGGTGCCAATGAAGTAGAAGGACCATGGGGCACATCTTGTGACTTTGATGTACCCGAGAAATTCAAATCCTCCTCGCGCTTCCTTTTTCTCCCTTCCTCTTTTCCTTGAGTATTTGCCAAGTGACAAGGGTATGACTACCAAGTCCTACGATGTTGGTACCCCTGAGCCCCGTTTGGGTTGAAGCCCACGATAGCAAGTCAACAAAGACTCGTATTATAATCTATGTGATGTAGGCTAATATGTATCATACCCGACCGGTTCCTCGAGACCTGGCCACCTATAAGTAGGGCCCAGGAGAAGCCGGCAAGGGTCACGTCGAAATTGAGCTAAGAGCAATCCCAAGTTTACTTTCGATACACTTTATTCGCCTTGTTTGTCTGAAACCCTACCTTCAAGTTCATCCAGCGTCCTCTCCCCCGATCCTAAGTCCTTTATCTAGGACATTTGTCGAGTTAACTGGTGGCGCGGTGTTGATGATGTAAATGACCGGCCAGTTGGGAACCCCAAGAGAAGGTGTGATGAGTTACAGCAGCAAGTTTTCCCTCAGTTATGAAACCAAGGTATATCAATCCAGTAGGAAAAAGCCAAACTCAAGAAGGTGATACTTGCTAGCTTAGTGACACTCCAACAAGGGCGCCGTTAATGATTCTTGTTAGCGCGTCTTCAATTAGTAGCAACGCGGAACCTGCACACAACACAACCAAATACTTTGCTCCCAACTTACGATGAGGTTGTCAATCTCACCGGTTTGCTGTAAACAAAGGAATGAGCGTATCGAGTGGAAAGCAATAGTAGTATGCGAGAAAGTAAACAGTGCGAGTAAAGTAAACAGGTAATAGCAATGTAAAGGAAATTGGACCGGGGTCCACAGTTCACTAGTGGTGTCTCTCCATAAGATAAATAACAACATGCTGGGTAAACAAATTACAGTTGGGCAATTGATAGAATAAAGATAACATGCATATGTCAAGAGGATCACTATGAGATTTACTCTGGGCATTACAACAAGATACATAGACCGCCATCCAACTGCATCTATGATTAATAATCCACCCACGGGGAATCATCCGAGGACCCCGTAAATATTAAGTTGTGAACAACAGATAATTGCATTAAGCAAAGTATGTAATGTAAACAAAGCATATGTCCTTGGATATAAGAATGTTGTTTTCTCCCTAGTGGCAACAGCACATCTACAACCTTAGAGGTTTCTGTCACTTCCCCAGATTAAATAGAGGCATGAACCCAACTATCGAGCATAAATACCCCCTCTTGGAGTCACTAGCTAGTATCTACTTGGCCAAGATAGCTACTAACAATGGAGAGCATGCAAGATCATAAACAACATAGAGATAACATAAGATAATATTCAACACATCAACTCAATCATAACGCCAATATTCATTGGATCACAACAAACACAACATGTAGAATTACATAACGGTGATCTCGATCATGTAAGTCAGCTCACGAGATCTAAACATGAAGCACATGGTGGAGAAGACAACCATCTAGCTACTGATATGGACCCTTAGTCCAAGGTAGACTACTCACTCATCGCGCCAGAGGCAAGCATAGCGATGAAGAAGACCTTCGGTGGCGATTCCCCTCTCCAGCAGTGTGCCGGGAAGAGCTTCTGGACCCTCCCGATCTCGGGTCGACGACAATGGCGGATCGCGATGTGTTTCTAGAAAATTGATCGGGTACTTAGGTTTTTCCCGTCGGGGGGGTCTTTATAGGCGAAGGGGCGGCGTCAGAAGTGGACCAGGGCGGTCACACATGTAGGGGGCGCAGCCAGGGGCTGGGCCGCGCCGCCCTGTTGTGTGGCCGGCCCGTGGCCCCTCTCCGTCTCCTCTTTGGACTTCTGGAAGCTTCGGTAAATTTCTGGATGTTCGGCTTTTGTTTTGTCCAATTCCGAGAATATTTCCTGTGTAACTTTTCTGAAACACAAAAACAGCAGAAAACAGGGAACTGGCACTGTGGCATCTTGTTAATAGGTTAGTTCCAGAAAATGCATAAAAATGCCACGAAGTGTAACAAAACACTAAGCAAATGGTGTAAAAACAAGCATGGAGCATCAAAAATTATAGATACGCTTGAGATGTATTAGCATCCCCAAGCTTAACTCCTGCTCGTCCTCGAGTAGGTAAGTGATAACAAAGAAATAATTTTTGAGGTGACATGCACCTACACAATCTTGATCATCTATGTAAAGCATTGAGTGCTGGGATCAAAAGAACTTAAAACATGGGCATGAAAGATATAATCTTGATAGAAGAAACTTAGCAACCATGTTATAACATGAAAAAGAACACAAATTAAAGATCATGAAAATGAAACAATGAAAGTCAAATGTGTGTTCAAATCATAAGGAAAAACATAGCAAATTGTTTTCAGCTTGTCCTTCATGGAAGAGCAAAATATAAATGCATAGGACACCTTCAAGTTTAAGAGGGCGACTAGATACAAATAATTTAAGAACAAGTGAACCCAAAATCATGAATCAATCAATGAAAACTTTGGGACAATGCACATTATACTCAGAATGACAACTATGCTCTCTTAGACGGTGCATAAAGGTAGAAGGTGGTGACTCAACATAATAGTGAAAGAAAGGCCCTTCGCAGAGGGAAGCAGTGATTGCAAGTTTTATAAACCTTCAAAAATTATGGTACTTACTAGCTTTGAGCTCTCATTGCCCCCATCATAGGCATCTTGAATGGTTAAAGTTAATGCGAGTACAATTATGAAGCATATGCTTGACAAATCATAAGTTGAAAACCTCGTGTCCCGTGAAGTACGAATACCCAAACCTCATGCTACTCGACTTAGAGTCCCAAGCAAGCTCTTGTCATTGCAAGTATACATGTATCATCGAGAACCGCCAACGGGGTACCTCCTGCCCGATGACATGGAACAAACCCACATCAAAATGATAGGACAAACAGATAATGAACACCTCAGCATCTCTTTTATTTACCATTGGTAAAACTTTTTATTTTGAGATGCGTCGTCGAATGTTCACTATGGGCATGCTATAAATTTCCACCATGAATTATGCATGGCTTAGATTAGCGGCCCAGGCGTTTCTCTAACACGTATACAAACTCCATGATCCCGCAAGATTCTCAAATTATTTCACATCGCGAGTATCCATAAACAAAAGATCATGATATCAACTCAAATAAGAAGTGCAATGTTGAAAGCGTGCCCCATGATGGCATGGCTGGGCTAATTTTCAACTTACAACTTGCAAGCATAACAACTCATCATAAGAGAGGCACAATGTCAAATTTTTAAGAACGAGAAAAATAAAGTGTGCCATCAGGTTCGTGAGAGCTTTACTGACCAATTTTCGCATAACACCAAAAAGAGTTTAATTTGAAGGATAGATAAAAGCAAGTCAGATGTACTTTGGAATAGAAAATTGCTAATAGGTATGTATGGTGGACACATTGGAACAACTTGGTTTTTAGGACTTGGATGCATGAGTAGAGCTCATACTCAGTACAAAATGAGGGCTAGCAAAAGACTGGGAGCGACCAACTAAGAGAGCAATAACGGCCATAATCATGCAAAGCGATAAAGCAACATTAAAAGAAGCATAAGATGACATCAAAAGTCAAAAACTAAATAATCGTAGAGGCTTATGGCGACTTTGTATGAGTCTAAAATATGTGAGCATGCGCCAAGTCAACCCAAATAAAGCATCAAGGAGAAAACCAAAATAATGCTTCCAAATAATAAAAACAACGCATGATTTTTTCAAAGACTCATTAAGCAATCTCAGTAATTTGAGACAAGTCATGCTATAGCAAAACCACTAAGCATACTATCAAAACGACATCAAGCATGACATGCAAAAGTCTAAGCCACAGTCTAAACAAGCTCCTTTTTTTACCACTTTTTGCATAATTTTTTTTCTCTTTTCCAACACCATTCGAACCTTTTTGAAACAACTCTTTTGATGAAAATCAACATGGACCAGAGGTCAAAATACACCTTGATGCAAAGATATAACAATATCTGAACACAAATCAAGAAAAAAAATGAAAACTAAACGTAGTAGCAGAAAAAGAGAACACTCGTTGAACGATAAGAGTGAAAAACGGAGTGTTCTTGGCAAATGAAAAGCAAGGCAACTTCTCCAAAAGAAATTTGTTAGGGTCCAACCATTTATTGCAGCAAACAAAACAAAACAAAACTGAAAACTAAAGACAAGACGCTCCAAGAAAAACGCATAGTGCATGAAGCAATAAAAATATAGTGTGTTGAAAGGTGACCTGATTTTTGCCGATGAAGAAGGGGGTGCCTCGAGGGCATCCCCAAGCTTTGACGCTTGTACCTCTTGGATATTTCTTGGAGTGCGTGGGCATCCCCAAGCTTGAGATTTTGTCCATTCTTTAACTCATCTCATCATTCTCCAATCCCTACACTTGAAAACTTCCTTCATACAAAACTAAACACAATTCTATTAGCAACATTAGTGTAAGCATAATAATGAATCAACCCCTTTTTGCTTCAGTTTTCAACTCAAAACCACCACATATAAAGCATATACTACTGTAGCAACTTCCCCAAAAGTTCCGTGATCAAAAGAACTAAAAAAGAAAGCGATAGAGAGGCAAACACAAATAGTGGCAGAAATCTGTCAAAACAGAACAGCTGACAAAGGTCGATTTTTTAGAGGGTTTTCTGTTGCTCAAATCAAAAAGTGTATAACTAATGAAAGTTTGGATATAACCTGGGGCATATGCACAAGAAATATCAGGTCAAAAAGATATTCTGAGAATTTTCACGAATTTTTACGGTGCAGCACCGAAATCTGTTTCAGGACAGCAACATCCCTAAATCTTACCTCACTCAAATTAGAGGCTTCTCTTGGCACAACAACGAAATACAATGGATAAGGAGAGGTTATTAAAGTAGTAATAACTTCCAATACTCAAATAAAAGAAGAAGAACTGAAAGTAAAACAATGGGTTATCTCCCAAGAGTGCTTTTCTTTAACGCCTTTGAGCTAGGCGCAGAAAGTGCGAATCAAGTAATATCAAGTGATGAAGCATCAAGTTCATAATTTGCTCTAAGAATAGAGTCAAAAAGTAATTTCTTTCTCTTCCTAGGGAAGTGTTCCATACCTTTCTTGATTGGGAATTGATATTTGATGGTGCCTTCCCTCATATCAATGATGGCACCTACAGTTTGAAGAAAGGGTCTTCCCAAAATAATAGGACATGAAGCATTGCATTCAACATCCATACCAAGAAAATCAACGGGAACAAGGTTATTGTTAACCATAATAAGAACATCATTAATCCTTCCCAAATGTTTCTTCTTAGCAACATCAGCAATAGGAACATCATAATAGCACTTTTCAAGCGGTGGTAAATCAAGCATGTCATAAATTTTTCTTGGCATGATAGAAATACTAGCACCTAGATAACATAAAGCATGGCAATCAAAACCATTAACATGCATATCAATGATGGGTTCCCAACCATTTTCTAACTTCTTGGGAATAGAAGCTTTTTGCTTCAACTTTTCATCCCTAATTTTCAGGAGAGCATTGGTAATATGCTTAGTAAAAGCAACATTTATAGGACTAGCATTAGGAGTCAAAGCAAGCTTTTGCAAGAACAAAATAACTTCAGATATATTGCAGCCATCAACATCAAAATAATTAAAAGAAATAGAGCTATCATATCCTACACTCCGAAAAATTTCAGCACTCTTTTGAGAAAAAGTTTTTTGCTGTTTTGGGCTTTTTAACACAAGGAGTAGGAGTTTTCTCTACACCAATCAAAGTAAGAGGATTGCTAGCATTAGGAACAATATCATTAGAGGTAGTAATGGTACATACCTTCATATTTCTAGCCCTCTCATCTTCTCTTTCCCACCTAGCATACAATTCTGCTAACATCCTAACATTTTCATCAATTCTAACTTGGATAGCAATAGAAGTGGCAAAAGTATTATTCTCCTTCACATCATTAGGCAACACTTTTAGTTTCAGAAGTTCAACATCAAGAGCAAGGCTATCAACTTTAGAAGCAAGAATATCAATTTTGCCTAATTTTTCCTCAACAAACTTGTTAAAAATAGTTTGCTTACCGATGAAGTCCTTGAGCATGACTTCAAGCTCAGAGGGCGCGGCCCTAGTGTTGTTGGAGGAATTACCATAAGAGTTACCATAACCATTACCATTGTTAGAAGGATACGGCCTATAATTGTTACTAGCAAAATTGTTCCTATAAGCATTGTTGTTAAAATTATTATTTCTAATGAAGTTTACATCAACATGCTCTTCTTGAGCAACTGATGGCGCGGTGATGATGGTGCCAGAAAACTTGTTGGTGTTTGTAGATGAAGTAAAAATGACCGGCCAGTTGGAAACCCCAAGAGAAGGTTTGATGAATATAGCAGCAAGTTTTCCCTCAGTTATGAAACCAAGGTTATCGATCTAGTAGGAGGGAGACAAACGACCGAAGGTGATGCCCACTAGCTGTGTGATGCTCTAACAAGGGCGCCGTTTACGATAACTTGTTAGCGCATCTTCAACCAGTAGCAATGTGGAACCTGCACACAACACAACCAAATACTTTGTTCCCAACTTACGATGAGGTTGTCAATCTCACCGGTTTGCTTGAAACAAAGGGTATGAGCGTATCGAGTGGAAAGTGATAATAGTATGCGAGTAAAGTAAACAGTGCGAGTAAAGTAAACAGGTGATAGCAATGTAATGGAAATAGGACCGGGGTCCATAATTCACTAGTGGTGTCTCTCCATAAGATAAAATAACACATGCTGGGTAAACATATTACAGTTGGGCAATTGATAGAATAAAGACAACGTGCATATGTCGAGAGGATCACTATGCGATTTACTCTGGGCATTACAACAAGATACATAGACCGCCATCCAACTGCATTTATGACTAATAATCAACTTGTGGCGAATCAATCCGAGAACTCCACAAGTATTAAGTTGCGAACAACAGATAATTGCATTAAGCAAAGTGTGTAATGTAAACAAAGCATATGCCCTCGAGCATATGAATGTTGTTTTCCCCTAGTAGCAATAGCACATCTACAACCTTAGAGGTTTCTGTCACTCCCCCAGATTAAATAGAGGCATGAACCCACTATCGAGCATAAATACCCCCTCTTGGAGTCACTAGCAACTACTCAGCCAAGATAGCTACTAACAACGGAGAGCATACAAGATCATAAACAACATAGAGATAACATAAGATAATATTCAGTACTTCAACTCAATCATAACACCAATATTCATCGAATCCCAACAAACACAACATGTAGAATTACATAACGGTGATCTCGATCATGTAAGGCAGCTCACGAGATCTAAACATGAAGCACATGGTGGAGAAGACAACCATCTAGCTACTGCTATGGACCCATAGTCCAAGGTAGACTACTCACTCATCGCTCCAGAGGCAAGCATGGCGATGAAGAAGACCTTCGATGGCGATTCCCCTCTCTGGCAGGGTGCCGGGAAGAGCTTATGGACCCTCCCGATCTTCGGGTCGACGGCGGTGGCGGATCGCGATGTGTTCTAGAAAAGTGATCGGGTATTTAGGTTTTTCTCGTCGGGAGGTCTTTATAGGCGAACAGGCGGCGTCTGAAGTGGTCCTGGTGGGGCACACCATAGGAGGGCGCGGGCCAGCCCCAGGCCACGCCCCTGGTGGTGTGGCCCACCAGTGGCTCTCCTCCGGCTCCTCTTTGATGTTCTGGAAGCTCCGTGAAATATCTGGACGACTGGCTTTGGTTTCGTCCAATTCCGAGAATATTTCCTGTGTAACTTTTCTGAAACACAAAAACAGCAGAAAACAGGGAACTGGCACTGTGGCATCTCGTTAATAGGTTAGTTCCGGAAAATGCATAAAAATGCCACGAAGTGTAACGAAACACTAAGCAAATGGTGTAAAAACAAGCATGGAGCATCAAAAATTATGGATACGTTGGAGACGTATCAACATCCCCAAGCTTAACTCCTGCTCGTCCTCGAGTAGGTAAGTGATAACAAAAGAAATAATTTTTGAGGTGACATGCACCTACCCAATCTTGATCATCTATGTAATATCAAGTGCGAATCAAGTAATATCAAGTGAGGCATTAAGATCCACTATAGGAGTCTTTTCAACAATGAATTGAATTGTGTCCAAATGAGTTTTTGAAGATCCTTTATGATCACACTTTGGTACACTACTTTCATCAAAAGGATTTTCAGGACAAATCCAACTAAAATTCTTTTCCAAAACATCATGAATTCCTACAAGTTTACAAGGTATTGGCACTCTAGAATCTTCATTGGGTGTACCAACAATTTCAACAGGCGAGCCAAGCTTATTAAATTTCTTAAAAACTTCCCTAGCCTTAATAGCAACATCTCTAAATTCTATGCACAAAGTTTCCAAGATAAAAGCTTTCTTTTCGGGATCCTCAATTTCATGAAGCTTAAGGAACATGTATTGCATAAAAGGATTAAGGCTAGCAAACCTAGCTTCCAACAGGTAAATCAAATAAGCAGAAGCAACTTCATAACTAGGGGCAAGCTCAGCCAAAGAATTTTTCTCAACATCTTTATGCATACTAATATGATTAAAGAACTCCTCAATGTTACTTTTTCCAATAATTGAACCACTACCTACTGAGAGGTCCTCCAAAACGTACTTAGGGAACAACATAATGAACTAGAAGTAAAGAAATAACAACTATCAAGGATACTGATTTTTTTGGGTTTTTTGATAAAACGATGCAAATAAAAAATAAAGTAAAGAAAAACTTAAAATAAAGTAAAGGATATGCATGCGAAAACTCCCCTTGCAGAAGTCTTCTTCCTCCCCAGCAACAGCGCCAGAAAACTTGCTGATGTTTTGCTGGCGCTCAGTTGACGTGGGAGCTTCCTCTCCTTCTTTTTCGTTCCCCGGCAACGGCGCCAGAAAACTTGTTGATGGCGCGGTGATGATGGTGCCAGAAAACTTGTTGGCGTTTGTAGATGAAGTAAAAATGACCGGCCAGTTGGAAACCCTAAGAGAAGGTTTGATGAATATAGCAACAAGTTTTCCCTCAGTTATGAAACCAAGGTTATCAATCCAGTAGGAGGGAGACAAACGACCGAAGGTGATGCCCACTAGCTGCGTGATGCTCTAACAAGGGCGCCGTTAACGATAACTTGTTAGCGCATCTTCAACCAGTAGCAACGTGGAACCTGCACACAACACAACCAAATACTTTGTTCCCAACTTACGATGAGGTTGTCGATCTCACCGGTTTGCTTGAAACAGAAGGTATGAGCGTATCGAGTGGAAAGTGATAATAGTATGCGAGTAAAGTAAACAGTGCGAGTAAACTAAACAGGTGATAGCAATGTAATGGAAATAGGACCGGGGTCCACAGTTCACTAGTGGTGTCTCTCCATAAGATAAAATAACACATGCTGGGTAAACAAATTACAGTTGGGCAATTGATAGAATAAAGACAACGTGCATATGTCGAGAGGATCACTATGAGATTTACTCTGGGCATTACAACAAGATACATAGACCGCCATCCAACTGCATCTATGACTAATAATCCACTTGTGGCGAATCAATGCGCGAACTCCACAAGTATTAAGTTGCGAACAACAGATAATTGCATTAAGCAAAGTGTGTAATGTAAACAAAGCATATGCCCTCGAGCATAGGAATGTTGTTTTCCCCCTAGTAGCAACAGTACATCTACAACCTTAGAGGTTTCTGTCACTCCCCCAGATTAAATAGAGGCATGAACCCACTATCGAGCATAAATACCCCCTCTTGGAGTCACTAGCAACTACTCGGCCAAGATAGCTACTAACAATGGAGAGCATGCAAGATCATAAACAACATAGATATAACATAAGATAATATTCAGTACTTCAACTCAATCATAACACCAATATTCATCGGATCCCAACAAACACAACATGTAGAATTACATAACGGTGATCTCGATCATGTAAGGCAGCTCACGAGATCTAAACATGAAGCACATGGTGGAGAAGACAACCATCTAGCTACTGCTATGGACCCATAGTCCAAGGTAGACTACTCTCTCATCGCTCCGGAGGCAAGCATGGCGATGAAGAAGACCTTCGATGGCGATTCCGCTCTCCGGCAGGGTGCCGGGAAGAGCTTCTGGACCGTCCCAATCTTCGGGTCGACGGCGGCGGCGGATCGCGATGTGTTCTAGAAAAGTGATCGGGTATTTAGGTTTTTCTCATCGGGGGGTCTTTATAGGCGAAGAGGCGGCGTCTGAAGTGGTCCTGGTGGGGCACACCATAGGGGGGCGCGGGCCAGCCCCAAGCCACGCCCCCGGTGGTGTGGCCCACCAGTGGCTCTCCTCCGGCTCCTCTTTGATGTTCTGGAAGCTCCGTGAAATATCTGGACGACTGGCTTTGGTTTTGTCCAATTCCGAGAATATTTCCTATGTAACTTTTCTGAAACACAAAAACATCAGAAAACAGGGAACTGGCACTGTGGCATCTCATTAATAGGTTAGTTCCGGAAAATGCATAAAAATGCCACGAAGTGTAACGAAACACTAAGCAAATGGGGTAAAAACAAGCATGGAGCATCAAAAATTATGGATACGTTGGAGACGTATCAGCAACCAAAGAGGCCAAAGGAACATTATTAGGATCAACATGAGTCCTATCATTAGAAAGCATAAGCATGATAGCATCAATCTTATCACTCAAGGAAGAGGTTTCCTCAATAGAATTTACCTTCTTACCTTGTGGAGCTCTCTCGGTGTGCCATTCAGAATAATTTACCATCATGTTGTCGAGAAGCTTGGTTGCGGCGCCCAAGGTAAGGGACATAAAAGTGCCTCCAGCAGCTGAATCCAATAGGTTCCTTGAATTAAAATTCAGTCCTGCATAAAAAGTTTGGACAATCATCCAAGTAGTCAGTCCATGAGTGGGGCAATTCTTTATCATAGATTTCATTCTTTCCCAAGCCTGAGCAACATGTTCATTATCAAACTGGCTAAACTTCATAATATTGCTACGCAAAGCTATAATCTTAGCAGGAGGATAGTATATTCCAATAAAAGCATCCTTACACTTAGCCCATGTATCAATACTATTTTTAGGCAAAGACAGCAACCAATCCTTAGCTTTTCCTCTCAAAGAAAAAGGAAACAACTTAAGCTTAATAATATCACTCTCTACATCCTTATATTTCTGCATCTCACATAGCTCAACAAAATTGTTGAGATGAGCTGCAGCATCATCAGTACTAGCACCAGAAATTTGCTCTTTCATAACAGGGTTCAACAAAGCAGGCTTAATCTCATGAAAATCAGCAGCAGGAGCAGGTGGCGCAATAGGAGTGCAGATAAAATCACTATTATTAGTGCTAGTAAAATCACACAACTTGGCGTTCTCATGAGTACCCATTCTAGCAAAGCTAAAAGCAGACAAGTAAAAACAACTATAAAGGAAACTAATTTTCTTGTATTTTTGATAAAATGATGCAAGTAAAAATAAAGTAAAGCAAAACTAAAACAAAGTAAAGGATGTGCGTGCAAAACTCCCCTTGCAGAAGTGTACTTTTCCCCCGGCAACGGCGCCAGAAAACTTGTTGGTGGCGCGGTGTTGATGATGTAAATGACCGGCCAGTTGGGAACCCCAGGAGAAGGTGTGATGAGTTACAGCAGCAAGTTTTCCCTTAGTTATGAAACTAAGGTATATCAATCCAGTAGGAAAAAGCCAAACTCAAGAAGGTGATGCTTGCTAGCTTAGTGACACTCCAACAAGGGCGCCATTAACGATTATTGTTAGCGCGTCTTCAACTAGTAGCAACACGGAACCTGCACACAACACAACCAAATACTTTGCTCCCAACTTACGATGAGGTTGTCAATCTCACCGGTTTGCTGTAAACAAAGGAATAAGCGTATCGAGTGGAAAGCAATAGTAGTATGCGAGAAAGTAAACAGTGTGAGTAAAGTAAACAGGTAATAGCAATGTAAAGGAAATTGGACCGGGGTCCACAGTTCACTAGTGGTGTCTCTCCATAAGATAAATAACAACATGCTGGGTAAACAAATTACAGTTGTGCAATTGATAGAATAAAGATAACGTGCATATGTCAAGAGGATCACTATGAGATTTACTCTGGGCATTACAACAAGATACATAGACTGCCATCCAACTGCATCTATGACTAATAATCCACCCACGGGGAATCATCCGAGGACCCTGATGGCGCGGTGATGAATGGTACCAGAGAACTTGTTGGCGTGTAGTTGATGAAGTAAATGACCGGCCAGTTGGAAACCCCAAGAGAAGGTTTGATGAATATAGCAGCAAGTTTCCCCTCAGTTATGAAACCAAGGTTATCAATCCGGTAGGAAAAAGCCAATACTCTAGAAGGTGATGCTTGCTAGCCTAGTGACACTCCAACAAGGGCGCCGTTAACGATATCTTGTTAGCGCGTCTTCAGCTAGTAGCAACGTAGAACCTGCACACAACACAACCAAATACTTTGTTCCCAACTTACGATGAGGTTGTCAATCTCACCGGTTTGGTTGAAACAAAGTGTATGAGTGTATCGAGTGGAAAGCAATAGTAGTATGTGAGTAAAGTAAACAGTGCGAGTAAAGTAAACAGGTGATAGCAATATAATGGAAATAGGACTGGGGTCCACAGTTCTCTAGTGGTGTCTCTCCATAAGATAAAATAACACATGCTGGGTAAACAAATTACAGTTGGGCAATTGATAGAATAAAGATAATGTGATATGTCGAGAGGATCACTATGAGATTTACTCTGGGCATTACAACAAGATACATAGACCGCCATCCAACTGCATCTATGACTAATAATCCACTTGTGGCAAATCAATCTGAGAACTCCACAAGTATTAAGTTGTGAACAACAGATAACTGCATTAAGCAAAGTGTGTAATGTAAACAAAGCATATGCCCTTGAGCATATGAATGTTGTTTTCTCCCTAGTGGCAACAGCACATCTACAACCTTAGAGGTTTCTGTCACTCCCCCAGATTAAATAGAGGCATGAACCCAACTATCGAGCATAAATACCCCCTCTTGGAGTCACTAGTATCTACTCGGCCAAGATAGCTACTAACAACGAAGAGCATGCAAGATCATAAACAACATAGAGATAACATAAGATAATATTCAGCACATCAACTCAATCATAACACCAATATTCATCGGATCCCAACAAACACAACATGTAGAATTACATAACGGTGATCTCGATCATGTAAAGCAGCTCACGGGATCTAAACATGAAGCACATGGTGGAGAAGACAACCATCTAGCTACTGCTATGGACCCATAGTCCAAGGTAGACTACTCACTCATCGCGCCGGAGGCAAGCATGGCGATGAAGAAGACCTTCGGTGGCGATTCCCCTCTCCGGCAGGGTACCAGGAAGAGCTTCTGGACCCTCCTGATCTTGGGTCGACGACGGCGGCGGATCACGATGTGTTTCTGGAAAAGTGATCGGGTGTTTAGGTTTTTCCCGTCGGGGGGTCTTTATAGGCGAAGGGGCATCGTCAGATGAGGATCGAGGTGGCCACACACATAGGGGGCGCGGCCTAGCCCTGGGCCGCGCCGCCCTGTTGTGTGGGCCCCTCATGGCCCCACTCCATCTCCTCTTCGGTTCTCTGGAAGCTTCGGTGAATTTTGGATGTTTGGCTTTTGTTTCGTCCAATTCCAAGAATATTTCCTGTGTAACTTTTCTGAAACACAAAAACAGCAGAAAACAGGGAACTGGCACTGTGGCATCTCGCTAATAGGTTAGTTCCGGAAAATGCATAAAAACGCCACAAAGTGTAACGAAACACTAAGCAAATGGTGTAAAAACAAGCATGGAGCATCAAAAATTATAGATACGTTTGAGACGTATCAGCATCCCCAAGCTTAACTCCTGCTCGTCCTCGAGTAGGTAAGTGATAACAAAAGAAATAATTTTTGAGGTGACATGCACCTACACAATCTTGATCATCTATGTAAGCGTTGTGCGCTGGGATCAAAAGAACTTAAAACATGGGCATGAAAGACATAATCTTGATAGAAGCAACTTAGCAACCATGTTATAACATGAAAAAGAATACAAATGAAAGATCATGAAAATGAAACAATGATTGTCAAACGTGTGTTCAAATCATATGAAAAAATATTCAAATGGTTTTCAGCTTGTCCTTCAAGAGAGAGCAAAACATAAATGCATAGGACACCTTCAAGTTTAAGAGGGCGACTAGATACAAGTAATTTAAGAACAAGTGAAACCAACATCATGAATCAATCAATGAAAACTTTGGGACAATGCACATTATACTCAGAATGACAACTATGCTCTCTTTGACGGTACATAAAGATAGAAGGTGGTGACTCAACAAAAAAGTAAAAAAAAGGCCCTTCGCGGAGGGAAGCAATGATTGCAAGTTTTATAAACCTTCAAAAATTATGGTACTTACTAGCTTTGAGCTCTCATTGCCCCATCATAAGCATCTTGAATGGTTAAAGTTATTGCGAATGCACGTATGATGCATATGCTTGATAAATCATAAGTTGAAAATCTCGTGTCCCATGAAGTACGAATACCCAAACCTCATGCTACTTTACTTAGAGTCCCAAGCAAGCTCTTGTCATTGTAAGTATACACGTATCATCGAGAACCGCCAACGTGGTACCTCCATGCCCGATGACATGGAACAAGCCCACATCAAAATGACAGGACAAACAGACAATGAACACCTCGGCATCTCTTTTATTTACCATTGGTATAGCTTTTTATTTTGAGATGCGTCGTCGAATGTTCACTATAGGCATGCTGTAAATTTCCACCATGAATTATGCATGGCTTAGATTAGCGTCCCAGGCGTTTCTCTAACACGTATACAAACTCCATGATCCCACAAGATTCCCAATTTATTTCACATCGCAAGTATCCATAAACAAAATATCACGATATCAACTCAAATGAAAGATAGTGCAATGTTGAAAGCTTGCCCCATGACGGCATGGCTGGGCTAATTTCCAACTTACAACTTGCAAGCATAACAACTCAACATAAGAGAGCCACAATGTCAAAATTTTAAAACGAGAAAAGTAAAGTGTGGCATCAGGTTCGTGAGAGCTTTACTGACCGATTTTCGCATAACACCAAAAAGAGTTTAATTTGAAGGATAGATAAAAGCAAGTCAAATATACTTTGGAATAGAAAATTGCTAATAGGCATGTATGGTGGACACATTGGAACAACTTGGTTTTTAGGAGTTGGATGCACGAGTAAAGCTCATACTTAGTACAAAATGAGGGCTAGCAAAAGACTGGGAGCGACCAACTAAGAGAGCAATAACGGCCATAATCATGCAAAGCGACAAAGCAACATTAAAAGAAGCATAAGATGGCATCAAAAGTCAAAAACTAAATGATCATAGAGGCTTATGGCGACTTTGTATGAGTCTAACATGTGTGAGCATGCGCCAAGTCAACCCAAATAAAGCATCAAAGGAGAAACCCAAAATAATGCTTCTAAATAATAAAAACAATGCATGATTTTTTCAAAGGCTCATTAAGCAATCTCAGTCATTTGAGACAAGTCATGCTACAGCAAAACCACTAAGCATACTATCAAAAAGACATCAAGTACGACATGCAAAAGCCTAGGCCGCAGTCTACACAAGCTCCTTTTTGTACCACTTTTTTGCATAAAGCTTTTTTCTCTTTTCCAACACCATTCAAACTTTTTTGAAACAACTCTTTTGATGAAAACCAACATGGACCAGAGGTCAAAATACACCTTTATAAAAAGATATAACAAGATCTGAAGACAAATCAAGGCAAAAAACGAAAGCTAAATGCAGTTCTAGAAAAAGAGAACACTCATTGAACGATAAGAGTGAAAAACTGAGTATTCTTGGCAAATGAAAAGCAAGGCAACTTCTCCAAAAGTAATTTGTTGGTTGTCCAACCATTTATTGCAGCAAACAAAACTAAACAAAACTGAAAACTAAAAACAACTGATGCTCCAAGAAAAACTCATAATGCATAAAGCAATAAAAATATAGTGTGTTGAAAGGTGACCTGATTTTTGCCGATGAAGAAGGGGTGCCTCGGGGGCATCCCCAAGCTTTGACGCTTGTACTTCTTGGATATTTCTTGGGGTGACATGGGAATCCCCAAGCTTGAGCTTTCGTCCATTCTTCAACTCATCTCATCATTCTCCAATCCCTACACTTGAAAACTTCCTTCATACAAAACTAAACACAATTCTATTAGCAACATTAGTGTAAGCATAGCAATGAATCAACCTTTTTTGCTTCAGGTTTCAACTAAAAACCACCACATATAAAGCATATACTACTGTAGCAGCTTTTCCAAAAGTTCCATGATCAAAAGAACTCAAAAAGAAAGCGATAAAGCGGCAAACACAAATATTGGCAGAAATCTGTCAAAACAGAACAGCTGACAAAAGTCAAATTTTTAGAGGGTTTTCTGTTGCTCAAATGAAAAAGTGTATAACTAATGAAAGTTTGTATATAACCTGGGGCATATGCACAAGAAATCGCAGTCCAAAAGATATACTGAGAAATTTCACGAATTTTTACGGTGCAGCACCGAAAACTGTTTCAGGACAGTAACATCCCCAAATCTTACCTTACTCAAATTAGAGGCTTCTCTTGGCACAAAAACGAAATAAAAAGGATAAGGAGAGGTTATTACAGTAGTAATAACTTCCAAGACTCAAATAAAAGAAAAAGAACTAAAAGTAAAACAATGGGTTAACTCCCAAGAGTGCTTTTCTTTAACGCCTTTGAGCTAGGCTCAGTAATTTGAGAAGATGCTCACATTAGAAATATGAATTGAAGCAAAAGAGAGCATCAAGGAGCAAATATAAAACACATTTAAGTCTAACCCACTTCCTATGCATAGGAATATTGTAAGAAAATAAATCAAAGAAGCACATAGTAACAAGTATGGGTAGATAAAACAAGAGCAACTTTGGAAGTTTCAATATAAAGAGAGGTGTTTTAGTAACATGAGAATTCCAACAACCATATTTTCCTCTCTCATAATAATTTTCAGTAGCATCATGAACAAACTCAACAATATAAATATCACACTCGTCCTCCTTTATTAAGCATGGAGGGCTATCAAATAAGGTATTAGTTAAAGAGTTACTCTTATTGGGAGGTTGACATGGGTAGCTCCATTCTTCCTCCTCTTGATCATCACTCTCCTCCTCTTTTTCATCCAGTGAGCTTCCCGTTTCAGCAATTTCTTCTTCCATAGGCTCCTTCAAGGCATTAGTCTCTTCCGTTGGAGAGCATCTATTAAGATATTTAAGAATATAGCCATTTTCTTCCCTGTAATTATCAAAGCAAAATTAAAGTATATCATAAACCTCTTACTTATAAGGTGCATCATCAGTATTTTCAAGCAAATAAGCAAGTTCAAATGCACCCTTCCAAGCAATAAATTCTTAATTTGTTCCACATCATAAAAGTCATAATTTCCATTAATATAAGAAGATATGGTAACATCATCATTATACTCACATTGAAAAGGGAGGTGTTTATACCTCCTACAACAACAAGATCTATCAAAGCAATAAGTAACATTATAAGTAGAGCAGACGTTTCTAGCAATGATATACAATCTATTGATTTGTTCCCATAAGTGTTTCCCTTTTTGTGACAAGCGGTGTTCCTCATAATAATTTTGCTGCTCTTCCGTGAACCCACCTTGCCAAAAAGATTTAGTTTCAAAGAAACCAACCATTGATAGAAAGCATGATAAAGCAAGACAAAAACAGACAAACAAAAATAACAACTATAGTAGGAACTAATTTTTTTTGTATTTTTGATAAAACGATGCAAGCAAAAATAAAGTAAAAGCAAAACTAAAAACAAAGTAAAGGATGTGCATGCGAAACTCCCCTTGCAGAAGTCTTCTTTTTCCCCGGCAACGGCGCCAAAAAACTTGTTGATGGCGCGGTGATGAATGGTGCCATAGAACTTGTTGGCGTGTAGTTGATGAAGTAAATGACCGGCCAGTTGGAAACCCCAAGAGAAGGTTTGATGAATATAGCAGCAAGTTTTCCCTCAGTTATGAAACCAAGGTTATCAATCCAGTAGGAAAAAGCCAATACTCCAGAAGGTGATGCTTGCTAGCCTAGTGACACTCCAACAAGGGCGCCGTTAACGATATCTTGTTAGTGCGTCTTCAACTAGTAGCAATGTGGAACCTGCAGACAACACAACCAAATACTTTGTTCCCAACTTACGATGAGGTTGTCAATCTCACCGGGTTTGCTTGAAACAAAGGGTATGAGCGTATCGAGTGGAAAGCAATAGTAGTATGTGAGTAAAGTAAATAGTGCGTGTAAAGTAAACAGGTGATAGCAATATAATGGAAATAGGACCGGGGTCCATAGTTCACTAGTGGTGTCTCTCCATAAGATAAAATAACACATGCTGGGTAAATAAATTACAGTTGGGCAATTGATAGAATAAAGATAACGTGATATGTCGAGAGGATCACTATGAGGTTTACTCTGGGCATTACAACAAGATATATAGACCGCCATCCAACTGCATCTATGACTAATAATCCACTTGTGGTGAATCAATCCGAGAACTCCACAAGTATTAAGTTGCGAACAACAGATAACTGCATTAAGCAAAGTGTGTAATGTAAACAAAGCATATGCCCTTGAGCATATGAATGTTGTTTTCTCCCTAATCGCAACAGCACATCTATAACCTTAGAGGTTTCTGTCACTCCCCCAGATTAAATAGAGGCATGAACCCAACTATCGAGCATAAATACCCCCTCTTGGAGTCAGTAGTATCTACTCGGCCAAGATAGCTACTAACAACGAAGAGCATGCAAGATCATAAACAACATAGAGATAACATAAGATAATATTCAGCACATTGATACGTCTCCAACGTATCTATAATATTTGATGCTCCATGCTTGTTTTTACACCATTTGCTTAGTGTTTTGTTACACTTCGTGCCATTTTTATGCATTTTCCGGGACTAACCTATTAACGAGATGCCACAGTGCCAGTTCCCTATTTTCTGCTGTTTTTGTGTTTCAGAAAAGTTACACAGGAAATATTCTCGGAATTGGACGAAACAAAAGCCAGTCGTCCAGATATTTATCGAAGCTTCCAGAGAACCAAAGAGGATACGGAGAGGAGCCACTGGTGGGCCACACCACCAGGGGGCGCGGCCTAGAGCTGGCCCGCGCCCACCTGTGGTGAGCCCCACCAGGTCCACTTCTGACGCCGCCCCTTCACCTATAAAGACCCCCCAACGGGAAAAACCAAAAGGCCTGATCACTTTTCCAGAATACATCGCGATCCGCCACCGCCGTCGACCCGAGATCGGGAGGGTCCAGAAGATCTTCCCGGCACCCTGTCGGAGAGGGGAATCGCCTCCGGAGGTCTTCTTCATCGCCATGCTTGCCTCCGGCGCGATGAGTGAGTAGTCTACCTTGGACTATGGGTCCATAGCAGTAGCTAGTTGGTTGTCTTCTCCACCATGTGCTTCATGTTTAGATCTCATGAGCTGCCTTCCATGATCGAGACTACCGTTATGTAATTCTACATGTTGTGTTTGTTGGGATCCGATGAATATTGGTGTTATGATTGAGTTGATGTGCTGAATATTATCTTATGTTATCTCTATGTTGTTTATGATCTTGCATGCTCTCCGTTGTTAGTAGCTATCTTGGCCGAGTAGTAGCTAGTGACTCCAAGAGGGGGTATTTATGCTCGATAGTGGGTTCATGCGTATTTTTAATCTGGGGGAGTGACAGAAACTTCTAAGGTTGTAGATGTGTTGTTGCTACTAGGGAGAAAACAACATTCATATGCTCAAGGGCATATGCTTTGTTTACATTACACATTTTGCTTAATGCAGTTATCTGTTGTTCGCAACTTAATACTTGTGGAGTTCTCGGATTGATTCACCACAAGTGGATTATTAGTCATAGATGCAGTTGGATGACGGTCTATGTATCTTGTTGTAATGCCCAGAGTAAATCTCATAGTGATCCTCTCGACATGCACGTTGTCTTTATTCTATCAATTGCCCAACTGTAATTTGTTTACCCAGCATGTGTTGTTTTATCTTATGGAGAGACACCACTAGTGAACTGTAGACCCCGGTCCTATTTCCATTATATTGCTATCACCTGTTTACTTTACTCGCACTGTTTACTTTACTTGCATATTACTATTGCTTTCCACTCGATACGCTGATTCCTTTGTTTCAAGCAAACCGGTGAGATTGACAACCTCATTGTAAATTGGGAACAAAGTATTTGGTTGTGTTGTGTGCAGGTTCCACGTTGCTACTAGTTGAAGACGAGTCAACAAGTGTCGTAAACGGCGCCCTTGTTGGAGTGTTAGTAGGCTAGTCAGCATCACCTTCTGGAGTATTGACTTTTTCCTGGACCGACAAACCTTGGTTTCTTTCTGAGGGAAAAACTTGCTGCTGTGCTCATCATACCTTCCTCTTGGGGTTCCCAACTAGACGGTGAAAAACTATCAACACCGCGCCGCATCAAGACATTTTTCT
The DNA here is from genome assembly GCA_007115705.1 of Dactylis glomerata. Classification (NCBI taxonomy): domain Eukaryota; kingdom Viridiplantae; phylum Streptophyta; class Magnoliopsida; order Poales; family Poaceae; genus Dactylis; species Dactylis glomerata. Next base: position 3,146,655 of record QXEO01000548.1, on the reverse strand, counting down.
GGCGCCGTTGCCGGGGAAAAAGAAGACTTCTGCAAGGGGAGTTTCGCACGCACATCCTTTACTTTGTTTTTAGTTTTGCTTTTACTTTATTTTTACTTGCATCGTTTTATCAAAAACACAAAAAAATTAGTATCCTTTATAGTTATTATTTCTTTACTCTAGTTCATTATGTTGTTCCCTAAGTACGTTTTGGAGGACCTCTCAGTAGGTAGTGGTTCAATTATTGGAAAAAGTAACATTGAGGAGTTCTTTAATCATATTAGTATGCATAAAGATATTGAGCAAAAGTCTTTGGCTGAGCTTGCTCCTAGTTATGAAGTTGCTTCTGCTTATTTAATTTACATGTTAGAAGCTAGGTTTGCTAGCCTTAATCCTTTTATGCAATACATGTTTCTTAAGCTTCATGATATTGAGGACCCCGAAAAGAAAGCTTTTATCTTGGAAACCTTGCAGATAGAATTTAGAGATGTGGCCATTGAAGCTAGAAAAGTTCTTAAGCGTTTTAATAATCTTGGTTCACATATAAAGGTTGTTAGTACAAACAATGAGCGAACCGAAATACCTATACCTAGCAAACTTTTGGGATTGTATGAAGCCTTTGAAAATAATTTTGATTGGATCTATCCCAAAAATCTTTTTAGTGATTTGAGTGAACCAAAGCGTGATCACAAAGGGTCTTCAAAAACTTATGTAGATGAAATACAATGCCTTATTGAAAAGACTTCTGCAGTTGATCTTAATGATTTGCTTGATATTACTTGATTTGCACTTTCTGCGCCTAGCTCAAAGGCGTTAAAGAAAAGCACTCTTGGGAGATAACCCAATGTTTTTTACTTTCAGTTATTTTTCTTTTATTTGAGTCTTGAAGTTATTACTACTGTAATAACCTCTCCTTATCCTTTTTATTTCATTTTTGTGCCAAGAGAATCCTCTAATTTGAGTGAGGTAAGATTTGGGGATGTTGCTGTCCTGAAACAGTTTTTGGTGCTGCACCGTAAAAATTCGTGAAAATGCTCTTTATATCTTTTGGACCTGCAATTTCTTGTGCATATGCCCCAGGTTATATCCAAACTTTCATTAGTTGAACACTTTTTGATTTGAGCAACAGAAAACCTCTAAAAATTTGACCTTTTTCAGCTGTTCTGTTTTGACAGATTTCTGCCAATATTTATGTTTGCCGCTTTATCGCTTTCTTTTTGAGTTGTTTTGATCACGGAACTTTTGGGGAAGTTGCTACAGTAGTATATGCTTTATATGTGGTGGTTTTAGGTTGAAACCTGAAGCAAAAAGGGTTGATTCAATGTTATGCTTACACTAATGTTGCTAATAGATTTGTGTTTCGTTTTGTATGAAGGAAGTTTTCAAGTGTAGGGATTTGAGAATGATGAGATGAGTTGAAGAATGGACAAAATCTCAAGCATGGGGATGCCCACACACCCTAAGAAATATCCAAGAGGTACAAGCGTCAAAGCTTGGGGATGCCCCCGAGGCACCCCTTCTTCATCGGCAAAAATCAGGTCACCTTTCAACACACTATATTTTTATTGCTTCATGCATTATGCATTTTTCTTGGAGCGTCAGTTGTTTTTAGTTTTCAATCTTGTTTAGTTTTGTTTGCTGCAATAAATGGTTGGACCCCAACAAATTCCTTTTGGAGAAGTTGCCTTGCTTTTCATTTGCCAAGAACACTCTATTTTTCACTCTTATCGTTCAACGAGTGTTCTTCTTTTTCTAGAACCGCGTTTAGCTTTCGATTTTCGCCTTGATTCTCGTTCAGATATTGTTATATCTTTTCATCAAGGTGTGTTTTGACCTCTGGTCCATATTGGTTTTCATCAAAAGAGTTGTTTATAAAAAGTTCGAATGGTGTTGGAAAAGAGAAAAAGCTTTATGCAAAAAAGTGGTACAAGAAGGAGCTTGTGTAGACTTTGGCCTAGGCTTTGGCATGTCGTGCTTGATGTATTTTTGATAGTATGCTTAGTGGTTTTTCTGTAGCATGATTTGTCTCAAATGACTGAGATTGCTTAATGAGCCTTTGAAAAAATCATGCGTTGTTTTAATTATTTGGAAGCATTATTTTGGTTTTCTCCTTTGATGCCTTATTTGGGTTGACTTGGCGCATGCTCACACATGTTAGACTCATACAAAGTCACCATAAGCCTCTATGATCATTTAGTTTTTGACTTTTGATGCCATCTTATGCTTCTTTTAATGTCGCTTTGTTGCTATGCATGATTATGGCTGTTATTGCTCTCTTAGTTGGTCGCTCCCAGTATTTTGCTAGCCTTCATTTTGTACTGAGTATGAGCTCTACTTGTGCATCCAACTCCTAAAAACCAAGTTTGCCATTGTGTCCACTATAAATTCCTATGCATGGTATTTGTAAGCCATTCCAAGTAAATTTTCATGTGCTACCTTTTAAAAACTTTCAACTACTTCTCGTTTTGTGCCACTATTTTTAGCTCATGAGGAAATAGTGGTCGGAATTGCTATCTTCCATATTAAATTAAGTACCCCTCGACTAGGCAGCTTCATCTGCTCGTCATTAATTTTGCATGAGAGCTGGTCAGACCATTGCAATCTAATTCTAGAAAAAAAAGGCACTCCTCCATGTTATGTGAATGTTGGTGGGCACCCGATGGAATCGGTTAGCCATGGTTTGAGAAAGGAAAAAAGGCGGGGAGGAGTGCCAAAGCTTTATAAAAGAGCACCAATGTGCCAATTTTTCAAAGAACTCGGAACCGCTCTCACTTGTTTATTATGGAAGATAGTAAGACCCCATTGCCAGTCGTTGACATGAAACAACCACCTCTCAAAACCCAATTTTTATCTCTATTTTACAAATGAAAAGCTCTAGCACATGTTTAATCACTACTTCCCTCTGCGAAGGGCCTTTCTTTTACTTTTATGTTACGTCACCACCTTCTACCTTTATGCACCGGCTAAGAGAGCATAGTTGTCATTCTGAGTATAATGTGCATTGTCCCAAAGTTTTCATTGATTGATTCATGATGTTGGTTTCACTTGTTCTTAAATTATTTGTATCTAGTCGCCCTCTTAAACTTGAAGGTGACCTATGCATTTATGTTTTGCTACTCCATGAGGGACAAGCTGAAAACCATTTGTATGTTTTTCCATATGATTTGAACACATGTTTGAATTTCATTGTTTCATTTTCATGATCTTTCGTTTGTGTTCTTTTTCATGTTATAACATGGTTGCTAAGTTTCCTCTATCAAGATTATATCTTTCATGCCCATGTTTTAAGTTCTTTTGATCCCAGTGTACAACGCTTACATAGTTGATCAAGATTGTGTAGGTGCATGTCACCTCAAAAATTATTTCTTTTGTTATCACTTACCTACTCGAGGACGAGCAGGAGTTAAGCTTGGGGATGCCGATACGTCTCCAACGTATCTATAATTTTTGATGCTCCATGCTTGTTTTTACACCATTTGCTTCGTGTTTCATTACACTTCGTGGCATTTTCATGCATTTTCCGGGACTAACCTATTAACGAGATGCCACAGTGTCAGTTCCCTGTTTTCTGCTGTTTTTGTGTTTCAGAAAAGTTACACAGGAAATATTCTCGGAATTGGACGAAACAAAAGCCAGTCGTCCAGATATTTACCGAATCTTCCAGAGAACCGAAGAGGAGACAGAGAGGAGCCACTGGTGGGCCACACCACCAGGGGGCGCAGCCTAGGGCTGGCCCACGCCCACCTGTGGTGAGCCCCACCAGGTCCACTTCTGATGCTGCCCCTTCGCCTATAAAGACCCCCCGCAGGAAAAACCAAAAGGCCCGATCACTTTTCCAGAATACATCGCGATCCGCCGCCGCCGTCGACCCAAGATCGAGAGGGTCCAGAAGCTCTTTCCGGCACCCTACCGGAGAGGGGAATCGCCTCCAGAGGTCTTCTTCATCGCCATGCTTGCCTCCAGCGCGATGAGTGAGTAGTCTACCTTGGACTATGGGTCCATAGCAGTAGCTAGTTGGTTGTCTTCTCCACCATGTGCTTCATGTTCAGATCTCGTGAGCTGCCTTACATGATCGAGACTACCGTTATGTAATTCTACATGTTGTGTTTGTTGGGATCCGATGAATATTTGTGTTATGATTGAGTTGATGTGCTGAATATTATCTTATGTTATCTCTATGTTGTTTATGATCTTGCATGCTCTCCGTTGTTAGTAGCTATCTTGGCCGAGTAGTTGCTAGTGACTCCAAGAGGGGGTATTTATGCTCGATAGTGGGTTCATGCCTCTATTTAATCTGGGGGGAGTGACAGAAACCTCTAAAGTTGTAGATGTGCTGTTGCTACTAGGGAGAAAACAACATTCATATGCTCAAGGGCATATGCTTTGTTTACATTACACACTTTTCTTAATGCAGTTATCTATTGTTCGCAACTTAATACTTGTGGAGTTCTCGGATTGATTCGCCACAAGTGGCTTATTAGTCATAGATGGAGTTGGATGACGGTCTATGTATCTTGTTGTAATGCCCAGAGTAAATCTCATAGTGATCCTCTCGACATGCACGTTGTCTTTATTCTATCAATTGCCCAACTGTAATTTGTTTACCCAGCATATGTTATTTTATCTTATGGAGAGACACCACTAGTGAACTGTGGATCCCGGTCCTATTTCCGTTATATTGCTATCACCTGTTTACTTTGCTCGCACTGTTTACTTTACTTGCATATTACTATTGCTTTCCACTCGATACGCTCATTCCTTTGTTTCAAGCAAACCGGTGAGATTGACAACCTCATCGTAAGTTGGGAACAAAGTATTTGGTTGTGTTGTGTGCAGGTTCCACATTGCTACTAGTTGAAGACGAGTCAACAAGTGTTGTAAACGGCGCCCTTGTTGGAGTGTTAGTAGGCTAGTCAGCATCACCTTCTGGAGTATTGACTTTTTCCTGGACCGATAAACCTTGGTTTCTTTCTGAGGGAAAAACTTGCTGATGTGCTCATCATACCTTCCTCTTGGGGTTCCCAACTGGACGGTGAAAAACTATCAACACCGCGCCGCATCACACATCAACTCAATCATAACACCAATATTCATCGGATCCCAACAAACACAACATGTAGAATTACATAACGGTGATCTCGATCATGTAAAGCAGCTCATGAGATCTAAACATGAAGCACATGGTGGAGAAGACAACCATCTAGCTACTGCTATGGACCCATAGTCCAAGGTAGACTACTCACTCATCGCGCTGGAGGCAAGCATGGCGATGAAGAAGACCTCCGGTGGTGATTCCCCTCTCTGGCAGGGTGCCGGGAAGAGCTTCTGGACCCTCCCGATCTTGGGTCGATGACGGCGGCGGATCGCGATGTGTTTTTGGAAAAGTGATCGGGTGTTTAGGTTTTTCCCGTCGGGGGGTCTTTATAGGCAAAGGGGCATCGTCAGAAATGGACCGAGGTGGCCACACACATAGGGGGCGCGGCCTAGCCCTAGGCCGCGCCGCCCTGTTGTGTGGGCCCCTCATGGCCCCACTCCGTCTCCTCTTCGGTTCTCTGGAAGCTTCGCTGAATTTCTGGATGTTTGGCTTTTGTTTCGTCCAATTCCGAGAATATTTCCTGTGTAACTTTTCTGAAACACAAAAATAGCAGAAAATAGGGAACTGACACTGTGGCATCTCGTTAATAGGTTAGTTCCAGAAAATGCATAAAAATGCCACGAATTATAACGAAACACTAAGCAAATGGTGTAAAAACAAGCATGGAGCATCAAAAATTATAGATACGTTTGATACGTATCAGACCCCGTGAATATTAAGTTGCGAACAACAGATAATTGCATTAAGCAAAGTGTGTAATGTAAACAAAGCGTATGTCCTTGGACATAAGAATGTTGTTTTCTCCCTAGTGGCAACAGTACATCTACAACCTTCGAGGTTTCTGTCACTCCCCCATATTAAATAGATGCATGAACCCAACTATCAAGCATAAATACCCCCTCTTGGAGTCACTAGTATCTACTTGGCCAAGATAGCTACTAACAATAGAGAGCATGCAAGATCATAAACAACATAGAGATAACATAAGATAATATTCAGCACATCAACTCAATCATAACACAAATATTCATCGGATCCCAACAAACACAACATGTAGAATTACATAACGGTGATCTCGATAATGTAAGGCAGCTCACGAGATCTAAACATGAAGCACATGGTGGAGAAGACAACCATCTAGCTACTGCTATGGACCCATAGTCCAAGGTAGACTACTCACTCATCGCGCCAAAGGCAAGCATAGCAATGAAGAAGACCTCCGGTGGCGATTCCCCTCTCTGGCAGGGTGCCGGGAAGAGCTTTTAGACCCTCCCGATCTTGAGTCGATGACGACGGCGGATCGCGATGTGTTTCTAGAAAATTGATCGGGTACTTAGGTTTTTCCTATTGGGGGGTCTTTATAGGCGAAGGGGCGGCGTCAGAAGTGGACCAGGGCGGTCACATGCGTAGGGGGCACGGCCAGGGGCTGGGCCGTGCTGCCCTATTGTGTGGCCGGCCCGTGGCCCCTCTCCGTCTCCTCTTTGGACTTCTGGAAGCTTCGGTAAATTTCTGGATGTTCGGCTTTTGTTTCGTCCAATTCCGAGAATATTTCCTGTGTAACTTTTCTGAAACACAAAAATAGCAGAAAACAGGGAACTGGCACTGTGGCATCTTGTTAATAGGTTAGTTCCGGAAAATGCATAAAACGCCACGAAGTGTAACGAAACACTAAGCAAATGGTGTAAAAACAAGCATGGAGCATAAAAAATTATAGATACGCTTGAGACGTATCATTAACCCTCGTCAATTGGCGCCGACCGTGGGGAGCTTGGACGTTGGGTTCATGGATTTGACGGCTTTTTTGCCTCATTTAGAAGACCAAGAGAAGATTCTAACAATCGGAAGCCTCAGCTTTCACATAGGATCACCGAGTACAACCCGCCCCTCGGATCCAGTAAAATCGGGTCTATCGACAGAAGACACCGCAAACAAGACAACTCTAGAAGCATCAGTTGGTTCATCCAGCGAGGCAAACTCGCCGGTCAGCACAAAATCAATGAAAACCACCACCATTGCAGAGCTCGACAAAATCATGGGAAGTCTAATCGTTGGGTACGCCCTCGGGTATCGGAATCAGTGGCATCTCAAAAATGGACCTCATCACTGGTAACGGCGATGTCTCGAAAAACACCACGAGTAGTGAGCAAGCAGAATCCTATTAGAGTTGGAGCCAAGGGGCAAGCAGCTTGCATCAAGTGTACGTGATAATAAGCGACACATATGAAGATTTTGACAATGAAAACAACCCAATAATTAATCTGCATAATCTGGAGAGGGGAGCAAACCACAGATTAGGAGGAGAAGCAGCACCCAGGGAAAAGGTACACTTGTCAGGAGAAGAGTGGCAGATGATCAAAGCAGTAGTACACCGCGACGCAATCATACCAGCTGACTCAAGGAGAGAGGTACTGATGGGGTACCAATACGCCATGCATCAGCAAAAGAAGCAGCTACTACGGGAGAAAAGCGAGATAAGAAGGATGCATGAGTCAGCAATTGAGGCAAGCAAAATACTAAGAGAGGAACACAGTACTGCATCATACACTGGAGGAGGTCGACGATGCGAAGTCAGCAAAGGAGCAATAGACCAGCAAAACAAAGAGAAAAATGATGCGTTGTTCATGTCAGCCGACAAGATCGGAAACATAATGCCAAAAACACCCAAAGAAGCTTTAGTAGCAGCGCAAGCATATTTGTTAACCATCCAGCCAGCACCTGGAGATCCAAGGGAAGTAATGCATCAAGCAGCCATCAAAGTTCTCGGGTTAGTAGGAAACAAACTACAGCAGGACAGCACCCAACCCAAGAAAAAGAAGTCGAAAGTTGCAATCTCTGCAGCATAGCAGGTCCAGGTCACCAGAAGACGAAAATCACGGGAAGGGCAATGCACGTAACATCATCACACAAGCAAGAGTCAATAAATCTCGCTACGAGTGGGATGAAGGAAATTATGAGGATGAAGAAATTGAAATGGGAGCACCATGCTTTACTCGAAGGGTTCGCAGGACAAAAGTACCCAAATGATTCAAGTTACCTCATGATTAGCGAAAGTATGATGGATCGCAAGAACCCGAATCTTGGTTAATAGACTACTTGTAGGCAGTCGGGTTACTAGGGGGCTCAAAGGCAACAGCAATGCAAAGTATACAACTACACCTCATCGGCGCAGCACGGTCTTGATTGAGTAAACTACCCGATGAATCCATCAGAAATTGGAACGAACTCGAGAAATAGTTTGTCGAAAATTTTAGGTCCACCTACACGCGACCAGCATCCATCAAAGAACTCAAGGCTTGCAAGCAAAGGAGTAGTGAGCTATTACGGTCATACATACAATGCCAGAGTATAATAAAAAATTTAGCAGAGGACATCTCTGATGAGCGATCAATCGATGCCTTTGTGCACGGATTGCTCCGATCAAACTTTGTCGACGAAATGGGCAGAACCAAACCAAGGACGATAGCAGAACTAATGGATATAGCAAACATGTTTGCAGATGGAGAAGATGCCTAGAACAACAAAAGATCCAGATCACCAGAAGATGACAGACATGCACGGCCTCACAATCAAAGGTGCAGATCTAGAAACTAAGACAAGCACAAACAGGTAGCCGCAGGTTTCAAAGGAAAAAGCAACAAAGAGGGAGAACACAGAAACACAGAGTATCATAGTAAGCATGAATCAGGCAATATCAAACAATTCCGATCTAGGAATTATGACTTGTCACCCGAAAAGATTTTGAACGGACCTTGCCAGACGCACTATGGGTACGTAGATAGAAAGAAAGTCTCGAATCATCTGATGCGAGATTGCATGACAGTTTTGAGATTGCAGGAAGCCATGGGATTCAAGCAAGCAAACGAACAACTACAAATAGCACATGGAGCACCACCACCGCCACCATTGCCTAACTATGGTGAAACAATAACCCAGGGACAGGTCACCATAAACGGTCAAGGAAACGGTGGGTATAGTCAGCCAAGGAGTTATATGACTGCAATGATCCAGCCTATGCCGAAGTCGAAGAAAGAGCAGCGCAGCATCTTTAGACAAGTAAATTTAGCCATAAAATCTCCCCCAGCTACTACAAATTACTTGAGGTGGTTAGATCGAACTATTGGGTTCAGCAAAACAAACCACCCGAGGAAAGTGCCTCATCCAGGACACGCACCCATGGTACTCAAAGCACAAATAGGCGGGTATGATGTTGGTAGAGTATTTATGGACACAGGAAGCGGGATAAATCTCATCTACGCAAGAACACTCAAGGCAATGAACATATCTCTGAATACTTTACAACCCACTGATTGCTCTTTTCATGGAATAGTGTCAGGGAGCGCAAACTAACCATTGGGAAAAATCAAACTCGACGTCTGCTTCAGAGATCCCAGCAATTACAGGCGAGAAAAGTTGGAATTCGAAGTCGTGGACTGACCATCACAGTACCATGCGATCCTGGGATGCCCAGCGTTCGCACGATTCATGGCAATACCTCACTACACATACCTCGTGTTAAAAATACATGGGCCAAACGGAGTGTTCACAGTAAAAGGAAATTTTGAAGTCTCAGACATATGCGACAAGGATTTTCACCAGATGGCCCAAACTTTCGGCATGACAGCGGAATATCGAAGACTCAAAGGAAACACCGATCACAATGTGGGATGGCGTGTAGATGGCCGCCCAGTTGGGAACCCCAAGAGGAAGGTATGATGAGCACAGTAGCAAGTCTTCCCTCAGCATGAAACCAAGTTTTATCGAACCAGTAGGAGAAAGAACCAACTTCCGAAGGTTGATGCTTGCTAGCTTCGCGATAGCTCCGAACAATTTATATATGACGCCTCGTCCAGGGCGTAGCTTTGCATCAGCAGCAACGTGGAACCTGCACACAACACAACCAAGAACTTTGCCCCAACTTACAGTGAGGTTGTCAATCTCACCGGTTTGCTGTAAACAAAGGATTAAGCGTATCGAGTGGTAAAAGATAGTAGTTTGCAAGAATGTAAATAAAGCGAGTAAATGGTAAATGGTAATAACAATGTAAAATAATGGACTGGGGTCCATAGTTCACTAGTGGTGTCTCTCCATAAGATAAATAACATGCTGGGTAAACAAATTACAGTTGGGCAATTGATAGAATAAAGCAAGCATACAAATTTCATGAGGATCACTATGAGATTCACTTGGGCATTACAAAATAATACATAGACCATAATCCAACTGCATCTATGACTAATAATCCACCCGCCGGATGTCATCCAAGCAACCATTGGGTATTAAGTTGCAAGCAACAGATTATCACCTTAAGAAAAGTGTGTAATGTAAACAATACAAATGTCCTTGAACACAAGATTGCTGTTTTCTCCCTAGTAGCAATAGCACATCTACAACCTTAGAGGTTTCTATCACTCCCCCAGATTACTAGAGGCATGAACCCACTATCAAGCATAAATACTCCCTCTTGGAGTCACTAGCATCTACTTGGCCAAGATATCTAGTAGCAACGAAGAGCATGTGATACGTCTCAAACGTATCTATAATTTTTGATGCTCCATGCTTATTTATACACCATTTGCTTTGTGTTTTGTTACACTTCGTGGCATTTTTATGCATTTTCTGGAACTAACCTATTAACAAGATGCCACAGTGCCAGTTTCCTATTTTCTACTGTTTTTGTGTTTCAGAAAAGCTACGCACAAAATATTCTTGGAATTGGACGAAATAAAAGCCAAACCTTATATTTTTACCGAAGCTTCGCGAAGTCCAAAGATGAGACAGAGGGGGGCCAGGGGCTGGCCACACCCTAGGGCGGCGCAGGCCAGGGTCTGGCCGCGCCACCAGGGGGTGAGCCACCCTGGTCCACCCTCTGACACTGCCCTTTTGCATATAAGTTCCCCTCGATGGGAAAAACCTAAGGGACGGATCTCTTTTCCACGAAACATACTGCAAGCCGCCGCCGTCGCTGTCGTGAGATCGGGGGATCCAGGAGCTCTTCCCGGCACCCTGTCGGAGAGGGGAATCCCTGCCGGAGGCCTTCTACACCACCATGGTCGCCTCCGGAGTGATGTGTGAGTAGTCTACCTTGGACTACGGGTCCATAGCAGTAGCTAGATGGTTGTCTCCTCCGCCATGTGCTTCATGTTTAGATCTTGTGAGCTGCCCTACATGATCAGGATCATCTTTATGTAATTCTACATGTTGTGTTTGTTGGGATCCGATGAGTATTGGTACTATGTTAAGTTTATGTGCTGAATTATATATTTTATGTTATCTCTATGTTGTTTATGATCTTGCATGCTTTCCATTGCTAGTAGATATCTTGACCGAGTAGATGCTAGTGACTCCAAGAGAGAGTATTTATGCTTGATAGTTGGGTTCATGCCTCTAGTAATCTGGGGGAGTGACAGAAACCTCTAAGGTTGTAGATGTGTTGTTGCCACTAGGGAGAAAACAACATTCTTGTGTCCAAGGAGATTTGCTTTATTTACATTACGCACTTTGCTTAATGCAATTATCTGTTGTTCGCAACTTAATACTCAAGGGGTACTCGGATGACTCCCCGCGAGTGGATTTTTAATCATAGATGCAGTTGGATGGCGGTCAATGTATTTTGTCGTAATGCCCAGAGTGAATCTCATAGTGATCCTCATGACATTTGTACGTTATCTTTACTCTATCAATTGCCCAACTGTAATTTGTTTACCCAGCATGTTGTTATTTATCTTATGGAGAGACACCACTAGTGAACTGTGGACCCCGGTCCAATTTCCTTTATATTGCTATTATCGTTTACTTTTACTCGCTCTGTTTACTTTTACTTGCATACTATTACCTTTTACAACTCGATATGCTCAATCCTTTGTTTACAGCAAACCGGTGAGATTGACAACCTCATCGTAAGTTGGGAGCAAAGTTCTTGTTTGTGTTGTGTGCAGGTTCCATGTTGCTGCTAGGTGAAGAAGCTCCTATGTCAACTACGCACTAGCATTTTCTGGCGCCATTGTCCGGAGTGTCGCGAAGCTAGCAACCATCACCTTCTGAAGTTTGGCTTTCTCCTACTGGTTCGATAAACCTTGGTTTCACAACTGAGGGAAACTTGCTGCTGTGCTCCTCATACCTTCCTCTTGGGGTTCCCAACTTGGTGCCTTAACACCGCACCATCAAGCATTTATTTGGCGTCGTTGCCGGGGAGAAAGAAGATTTCTGCAAGGGGAGTCTCTCACGCTCAATCATTTACTTTGTTTTTGTTTTGCTTTAGTTTATTTTTACTTGCATCGTTTTATCAAAAATACAAAAAAATAGTTTCCTTTATAGTTGTTACTTCATTACTTTTCGTTCATTATGTTGTTCCCTAAGTGTGTTTTGGAGGACCTCTCAGTAAGTAGTGGTTCTATGATTGGGAAAGGCAACATGGAGGAGTTCTTTAATCATGTTAGTATGCATAAAGATGTTGAGGATAGATCTTTGGCTGAGCTTGCTCCTAGTTATGAAGTTGCTGCTGCTTATTTAGTTCACATATTGGAGGCTAGGTTTGTTAACCTTAATCCTTTTATGCAACAAATGTTTCTTAAGCTTCATGATATCGAAGACTCCAAAAAGAAAGATTTTTATTTTGGAGACTTTGCGTAGAGAATTTAGAGATGTTGTTGTTGAAGCTAGGAAAGTCTTTGAGCATTTTAATATGCTTGGCTCACGTGTAGAGGTTGTTGGTACAAACAATGAAGATATCAAAGTACCAATACTTTGCAAACTCGTAGGATTGCATGAAGCTTTGGAAAAGAATTTTGATTGGATTTGTCCTGAAAACCCTTTCGATGAAAGTAGTGAATCAAAGAGTGTTCACAAAGGATCTTCAAAAACTCATTTGGATACAATTCAATTCATTGTTGAAAAGACTTTTGCAATTGATCTTAATGCCTCATTTGATATTACTTGATTTGCACTTTCTGCGCCTAGCTCAAAGGCGTTAAAGAAAAGCACTCTTGGGAGATAACCCATTGTTTTATTTTCAGTACTTTTTCTTTTATTTGAGTCTTGGAAGTTATTACTACTGTAATAACCGCTCCTTATCATTTTTATTTCATTTTAGTGCCAAGGAGAACCTCTAATTTCAGGGAGGTAAGATTTGGGGAAGTTGCTGTCCTAAAACAGATTTTGGTGCTGCACCGTAAAAATTCTCAGAATATCTATTTGATCTACGATTTTTTGAGCATATGCCCCAGGTTATATCCAAACTTTCATTAGTTTTGCACTTTTCGATTTGAGCAACAGAAGGTCCTTGAAAAAATCGACCTTTGTCAGCTGTTCTATTTCGACAGATTTCTGCCACTATTTGTGTTTGCCTCTCAATCGCTTTCATTTTTAGTTCTTTTGATCACGGGACTTTTGAGAAAGTTTCTACAGTAGTATATGCTTTATATGTGGTGTTTTTAGTTGAAACCTGAAACAAAAGGGTTGATTTACTATTATGTTTATGCTAATGTTGCTAATAGAATTGTGTTAAGTTTTATATGAAGGAAGTTTTCAAGTGTAGGGATTGAAGAATGATGAGATGAGATGAAATATGGACAAAAGCTCAAGCTTGGGGATGCCCATGTCACCCCAAGAAATATCCAAGCGGTACAAGCATCAAAGCTTGGGGATGCCCCCGAGGCACCCCTTCTTCATCTGCAAAAATCAGGTCACCTTTCAACACACTATATTTTTATTGCTTCATGCACTATGCATTTTTCTTGGAGCATCTTTACTTTCGCTTTCAGTTTTCTTTTGTTTTGTTTGCTGCAATAAATGGTTGGACCCCAACAAATTTCCCTTGGAGGAGACACTCCATTTTTCATTTTGCCAAGAACACTCTATTTTTCACTCTTATCGTTCAACGAGTGTTCTCTTTTTCTAGAACTGCAGTTAGCTTTCATTTTTCGCCTTGATTTATGTTCAGATCTTGTTATATCTTTGCATCAAGGTGTATTTGGACGTCTGGTCTATTTTGGTATTCATCAAAAGAGTGTGTTTCAAAAAGGTTTGAATGGTGTTGGAAAACAGAAAAAGTTTCATGCAAAAAAGTGGTACAAAAAGGAGCTTGTTTAGACTGCGGCTTAGACTTTTGCATGCCATGCTTGATGTCGTTTTGATACTATTCCTAGTGATTTTTGTTGTAGCATGACTTGTCTCAAATGACTGAGATTGCTTAATGAGCCTTTGAAAAAATCATGCGTTGTTTTATTATGTGGAAACATTTATTTGGTTTTCTCCTTTGATGCTTTATTTGGGTTGACTTGGCGCATGCTTACAACATGTTTGACTCTAACAAGTTGCCATATAGCCTCTATGATCACTTGGTTTTTGACTTGTGATGCCATTTTATTCTTCTTTTAATGATGCTTTATCGCTTTGCATGATTATGGCCGTTATTGGTCTCTTAGTTGGTCGCTCCCAGTCTTTTGCTAGCCTTCGTTTTGTACCGAGTATGAGCTCTACTCGTGCATCCAACTCCCAAAAACCAAGTTATTCCAATGTGTCCACCATACATACCTATTAGCAATTTGCTATTCCAAAGTACATTTGACTTACTTTTATCTATCCTTCGAATTAAACTCTTTTGGTGTTATGCAAAAATTAGTCAGTAAAGCTCTCACGAACCTGATGGCACACTTTACTTTTCTCGCTTTTAAAATTTTGATATTGTGGCTCTCTTATGTTAACGTTATGCTCGCATGTTGTAAGTTGGGAATTAGCCAAACCATGCAGTCATGGGGAAAGCTTTCAACATTGCACTTCTCTTATTTGAGTTGATATCGTGATCTTTTGTTTATGGATACTCGCAATGTGAAATAAGTTGGGATCTTGCGAGATCATGGAGTTTGTATATGTGTTAGAGAAATGCCTGGGCCGCTAATCTAAGCCATGCATCATTCATGGTGGAAATTTATAGCATGCCCATAGTGGACATTCGACGATGCATCTCACAATAAAAAAGCTATACCAATGGTAAATAAAAAGAGATGCCGAGGTGTTCATTGTCTGTTTGTCTTGTCATTTTGATGTGGGCTTGTTCCATGTCATCGGGAGGAGGTACCCCATTGGCGGTTCTCGATGATACATGTATACTTACAATGACAAGAGCTTGCTTGGGACCTAAGTCGAGTAGCATGAGGTTTGGGTATTCGTACTCCATAGGACACTAGGTTTTCAACTTATGATTTGTCAAGCATATGCTTCATAATTGTACTCGCATTAACTTTAACCATTCAAGATGCCTATGATGGGGGCAATAAGAGCTCAAAGCTAGTAAGTACCATAATTTTTGAAGGTTTATAAAACTTGCAATGTCTGCTTCCCTCTGCAAAGGGCCTTTCTTTTACTTTTATGTTGAGTCTCCACCTTCTACCTTTATGCACCGTCTAAGAGAGCATAGTTGCCATTCTGAGTTTAATATGCATAGTCCCAAAGTTTATCATTGATTGATTCATGATTATGGTTTTGCTTGTTCTTAAATTATTTGTATCTAGTCGCCCTCTTAAACTTGAAGGTGTCCTATGCATTTATGTTTTGCTATTCCATGAAGGACAAGCTGAAAACCACTTGATATGTTTTTCCATATGATTTGAACACATGTTTGACTTTCAATGTTTCATTATTCATGATCTTTCGTTTGTGTTTCTTTTCATGTTATAACATGGTTGATAAGTTCTTATTGTCAAGATTATGTCTCTTATGCCCATGTTTTAAGTTCTTTGATCCCAGCACTCAATGCTTTACATAGTTGATCAAGATTGTGATGGTGCATGTCACCTCAAAAATTATTCTTTTGTTATCACTTACCTACTCGAGGACGAGCAGGAGTTAAGCTTGGGGATGCTTGATACATCTCAAATGTATCTATAATTTTTGATGCTCCATGCTTGTTTATACACCATTTGCTTTGTGTTTTGTTACACTTTGTGGCATTTTTATGCATTTTCTGGAACTAACCTATTAACGAGATGCCACAGTGTTAGTTCCCTGTTTTCTGCTGTTTTTGTGTTTCAGAAAAGCTACAGAGGAAATATTCTCAGAATTTGACGAAACAAAAGCCAAACCTTCTATTTTTACCGAAGCTTCACAAAGTCCGAAGATGAGACGGAGGGGGGCCAGGGGCTGGCCACACCCTAGGGCGGCGCGGGCCAGGGTCTGGCCGTGCCACCAGGGGGTGAGCCGCCCTGGTCCACCCTCTGATGCTGCCCTTTCGCCTATAAGTTCCCTCGACGGGAAAAACCTAAGGGACAGATCTCTTTTCCACGAAACATACTGCAAGCTGCCACCGTCGCCATCACGAGATCAGGGGGATCCAGGAGTTCTTCCCGGCACCCTGCCGTAGGCCTTCGACACCACCATGGTCACCTCCGGAGTGATGTGTGAGTAGTCTACCTTGGACTACAGGTCCATAGCAGTAGCTAGATGGTTGTCTCCTTGATACGTCTCAAACGTATCTATAATTTTTGATGCTCCATGCTTGTTTTACACCATTTGCTTCGTGTTTTGTTTACACTTCATGGCGTTTTTATGCGATTTCCGGAACTAACCTATTGACAAGATGCCACAGTGCCAGTTCCCTATTTTCTGCTATTTTTGTGTTTCAGAAAAGCTACACAGGAAATATTCTTGGAATTGGACGAAACAAGTTCAGAAACTCCAATTTTTCCCGGATGGAGGACGAAGACCGAATGAGAGCTGGAGGGGGGCCAGAGGGAGGCCACACCATAGGGTGGCCCGGGCCACCCCCTGGTCGCACCCCCTGGTGGTGAGGCCACCTGGCCCACCTCCTGACATCGCCCCTTCGCCTATAAGAAGCCTTCGATGCGAAAACCCTAAATCAATTGGCAAATTTCCAGAAAGAGTTCCGCAGCTCCGCCGCCACTGCCGACGAATTTTGGGGGATAGAAGTCTCTGTTCTGGCACCCTGTCGGGACGGGGAAGTGCCCCCGGAGCCATCCATCGGTCTCCATCGCCGTCTCTGCCATCTCGATCAACCTCACCGCCACCTCCATCGCTGTTGCTGCCTCCGATGATGAGGAGGGAGTAGTTCTCCCTCGGGGCTGAGGGCTCTACCGGTAGCTATGTGGTTCACCTCTCTCTCCCATGATGTGATCTTTATGTGATCGTGAGCTTTGTATCTAGTTGAATTGGTAGATGCTATTATTCAGATATTATGCTACTCCCGTGCTTTATATTTGTAATCTTCGAAGACACCTTGTATCATGATGTGAAGGTGACAGTGTGCGCATTATGTGTGTCTCTTTTGGTTAACGTCTCTATGAATTGTTGGTGTTTGTTGGAACCATCTAGTGCATTCACGGTGACAGTGTGGGACAATCTAGTTTGGGTATATGCGAACTTTGAGGAGTGCTTCGTAGCCCTACGCATGATTAGTGTTCGTTTTCCATTGGAGAATTGTTTTGAGTTGCATATTGAAGTTAGTATCTATTGGTTCAATTATGTTATATTTGTTGGGAGTGTGTCCACTAGTGAAAGTATGATCCCTAGGCCTTGTTTCCAAGCATTGCACACCATTTACTTTCGATTTTGTTACATGTTTGCTCGCAGCAATATTTATTTCAGATTACATTTACTACTTATAATGATCACTATTACTTGTATTTCACTATCTCTTCGCCGAACTAGTGCACCTATACATCTGACAAGTGTATTGGGTGTGTTGGGGACACAAGAGACTTTCTGTATCGTAATTGCAGGGTTGCTTGAGAGGGATAGCTTCGACCTCCTCCTCCCTGAGTTCGATAAACCTTGGGTGATCCACTTAAGGGAAACTTGCTGCTGCTCTACAAACCTCTGCACTTGGAGGCCCAACACTGTCTACAAGAACAGACGCGTGCGTAGACATCAAGCTCTTTTTTGGCGCTGTTGCCGGGGAGGTAAGGTAAAAGGTACTCACATTCTTTGGTTACTAAGTCTTTTAGTTGCTAGTGAGTGCTCAAAGTTATTTCTTTTAGATTCTGCAATTATATCTTTTTGTTTCTTGTTCTTATTTTCACTAGTTAGGCTTAATGGAAAACAAAGAGTTCTATAGTATTTTTCCTGAGTTAGGATATGGAGTGCTTGAAGAGAAAATTGAAAAACCTTTGGAGCTTAATTTGTATGCTAATAGTGTTGTTAGTATGAATGCTTTGAACACCGTTATTGCTAATGCTATAGAAAAGTCTAAGCTTGGGGAAGTTGGTTTTGTTAAGCATAATATTTTTAGTTCCCCGGCTTTAGTGGAGAAAATTTGATCTGATGATATTTCATCTCCCATATGTGATAATTCTTATGATGCTTGTGCTCCTCATCCATTTAAAATACCTATGAAAATTGTTGAGCATGCTATGAATAACTGCTATTTAGGAGATGGAACTGTCCATCCTGGTGATCATTTGCTTTTTATACATGAATTATGCGAGTTGTTCAAGTGTGCAGGTATTTTGATGAACCAAGTTAAGATGAAGCTATTTTCTTTATCACTGAAGGGCAGAGCTGCGGAATGGTATAAAACACTGAAGGATGGCTGACAAGGGTATAGTTAGTAGAGCCCGTTAGTTGAGTACCCCTGAGGCCCGTTAAGCCAGGCCCAATTGTAATGATAGTCGAATACGAGTTAATACCGTATGTCGATATTTGTAATCTGTATCGAACCCCACCTGATCCTCGAGACCTGGCCACCTATATATAGGGGCCAGGAGGGGACGGTGTAGGGCAGATGGAAAGCAAGCCAGGTTGAATACCCAAGTTTACTTTCGATATATACTTATTTCGACTAACTTTACCTTCGAGTTCATCCAACGCCCTATCTCCCCGATCCTAAGTCCTTCATCTAGGACATTTGCCGAGCTAACCCTCGTCAATTGGCGCCGACCGTGGGGACCCTGGGCGTTGGAATCATGAATTCGACGGCTTTTTCGCTTTTAGCCAACAGCAGTCCAGAAGTCGACGGAAGTCAAGAGATAGAACTAACAATTGGAAGTTTGAGCATCTTCATCGGGCCGTCGGGTTCCTCTCGCCTTTCGGATCTGACGAAACAAGATCAAGATCCGTTGGCACAAGAACCCGAAACAACAATAATGATGGAGTATTCTGAAGGCTCTTCCAGCGAAGTAAACTCGCCGGTCAGCCTAGAAGAAGTGCAAAAATAAAAGATCGCAGAAGACGACGAAGAAAAGGAAAATTTTGACGTGGAAGTTCAAATCGACGATCTCACGATCTGCCTCGACAATATCTCAGACAATTCAACAGACACATGGAAGACAGGGTTAGAGCTTTCTGAAGACAGCAACTCGATCTTTTCAAGCTTTAATAGCAACATCGGCAAGCAGTGCCAGATACTCGCCATTGTGGGCGACAACTCAGAAGAATTTGACGAAAATAACAACCCAATGATAAACCCAGCAAATATCGACAGAGGAGCAAATCACCTAGCAGAAGGACAAACAGTGGAATCCCTCACAGCCAGGGAGAAAATTCGACTATCAGTCGACGAGTGGAAAATAATAAGAGAAGCCTTAGAACACGGCACGCCAATACCATCCAGCTCCAGCAAAGACATGCTTTTTGGGTATCATTACGCCCTCAGGCAGCAAGCAAAGCAATTAGCAAAGGAAAAGGTAGAGATACAGAGAAGAAAAGATTCAGCCATCGCAGCCAGTGAAGCTGCTCGTAGAGCACAAAGCGACGCATCGTACAGCAACGCAAGGAAAAATCGTCGACATGGTTCAAGGTACGATAACCTCGAGTATTCTGACAGGCAGAGTATTTCCAAAAACCTCGACTCGTCCTTCCTATCGGTCGACGAGCAGGGAAACATCCTGCCAAAAACTCCTGAAGCAGCACTAGTGGCAGCACAAGCATATCTACTTACAACTCGACCAAGTCCAGGAGATCCTAGAGAACATATGCATAGAGCAGCGCTAAACGGACTCAATATGGTGGGCCACAAGCTATCAGCAAAAGGAGAAGAAGCACATCACCACAAGGAAGTGCATAAAGCACGATCACCTCGCCGTCACAGCAGTCCTCGGCATAAAAGCAGCAAACACCGATCTCGATCGCCATCATCAAAACAGCACGGTGGAACTCGAAGATCGCGATCCCCAAACGAAAGACGCGACTATGAGGACGACGAAAAGGAGATGGGGGCATCGTGCTTTGCCCGTAGGGTTCGCATCACGCCAGTGCCTAAGGGATTCAAGCTACCTCATGATCAGCAAAAATACGACGGGTCACAGGAACCACAATCATGGCTCGCAGATTACTTACAGGTAGTCCAAATACTAGGAGGAACCAAAGAAACATCAATGCAAAGTCTGCAACTACACCTCACCGGCGCAGCAAGGTCATGGTTGAGCAAATTAGAGAAAGAATCCATCGGAAGCTGGGAAGACCTCACAAAGCAATTTACAAGCAACTTCAGGTCGACATACAAACGACCAGCATCAATAGAAGAAGTCAAGGCATGCGTACAGCAATGCGACGAAACATTACGGGCGTACATCCAAAGATGGAGCCTCATCAAAAACTCAGCAGTCGAAGTTTCAGACGAAAGAGCAATAGACGCGTTCATCATTGGATTAAGGCGAAGAGACCTAGTCGAAGAGATGGGTAGAATCAAGCCAAAAACAGTGTCAGATTTCATGGACACAGCAAACAGATTTGCAGATGGAGAAGATGCGTGCAACAACAAACGGACACGATCTCCAGAGGACGATAGAAGAAACAGATACGGAAGTCAAAGAAGACGATCCCGAAACTACAACACCTACGGCTCTCATAACCAAGTCGCCGCAGGATATAAAGACAATAGTTATCAGGGAAACGAACGCAGAAGCTCAGGATATCGCAGCTACGGCAGAGAGGAATATAAGAAGTTCCCACCAAGAGAATCCAGAGAGTACAACCCATCACCAGAGGATATGCTCAACGGGCCTTGTCATATACATTCAGCGTTCGTCGACGGGAAGCGAGTATCAAGGCACACGATGAAAGACTGCACAACATTCTTAAAGCTACAAGAAGCAGCAATAAACAAACAAACCGAGGCAAGGCGACAAGGATTCGAAGGAAGCAACAATCCCGCGACAAACCAGCAAGGAAACAATGGAGCTCCTCAAGGACAAGACCAGCAAAACAAGGGACATGACGACGATGACGAAGGGTACGTCCCATCAAAAGGACACATGACAGCAATGATACAACCTGTGCCCAAGTCGAACAAAGAAGAAAAGAGTATAACTCGACAAGTCAATCTAGCAGTCATGTCGCCTCCAGCTACAACAGAATATCTGCATTGGTCAGAACAACCAATCGAGTTCAACAGAGAGGACCACCCCATAACAGTACCTCGGCCAGGAAACGCGCCTCTGGTACTCAAAGCTCAAATCGGCGCATATGATGTCGACATAATATTCATGGACGCAGGAAGTGGAATTAACCTGATATATGCGAAAACACTCAGGGCAATGCACATATCATTGGAATTCCTAAAACCAACAGATTGCTCCTTTCATGGAATCGTACCAGGAAGTGCTAATTACCCATTGGGACGAATAGCACTCAATGTTTGCTTCGGCAACCGACAAAACTACAGAAGGGAAAAACTAGATTTCGAAGTCATGGACTGGCCATCGCAATATCACGCGATCCTCGGGCGACCCGCGTTTTCGCGATTCATGGCAGTGCCTCACTACACATATTTGGAACTTAAAATGCCAGGACCAAAAGGAATAATCACAGTGAAAGGAAGCTTTGAAGTTTCAGATCTCTGCGACAGGGAATTCCACAAGATGGCGCAAAATTTTGGCATAATAGCCAACCATGCAGAAAAAGCAAAGAGCGCGACTACAGAAGGCGTCAAGCTACTCGAAGGATGCACCGCGGAGCCCGAAACAAAGAAGCCATGAACAGCAACACCAGGAGAAGACACAGGGAAAGCTACGGCGACATAAGCATCATAAAGACAATAGAGTAGAACAATAAAGGCCGTAAAAGCCACGAGTTATTCCAGGGGCAATGCCCTCTAGATCCAGAACACGGGTCACAGGCCGGATCTCTTGGGTCACCCCATGTATCTTACATCAAAAATATAAATAAAGACAAAGCGTTCCTCATATTCGAGTTTACGAGTCTTTCAAAGAGAATATGCGGCAAACGCACGAACCATACAAGTACGCCTTGAGAATAAATTTCAGACATATAGTCGCGAAATAAATAATCTCTCGCGTTCCACACATACTTTACAACATCGGGTTGTCAGAATCATCTACGCCTAAAGGATCTAAATAATGATACTCGCGGAAAAATGCGGCATCCACCTCTAGAAGCCTAGCTACAAGTCTTCGAGCAGGTTGAAGCGTGTTCTCCATATGAACCCGAAGGCTAGCTCCACCGGGAGCTAAACTCAAGGACATCGTGCTATAATTCAATCTGGGATGCCACTTGCGTATCCACCCGAGAGCAAAATTGGCACCAGCCACTAAGTTCAGTTCTATTAACCTATGAATACGATGGCTGGATCGGAAAGCATCAAGAAGAAGGGGGAAAGTTGCAGGCAAAGGATTACGGGGAAGCATAATGGAGTGCATAGTTGTAAGAGCTCGCCGGCAACCATCAACTGACTCGCCAATGTGCTGGGCACGATCTTGAAGCAATACAATGGCGCTACGGCGTCGAGGATCAGACCACCGAGTCTCATAGCCAGTCGACATCTTCTCCAAAGCAGCATTTCGCTCAGCAACTCGACGTTCTTCAGCAGCAAAATCCAAGCAAGTACCTACAATGACAAATATATCACAAAAGAAGTGCACAACCAGCCAAAAGAAGAAGTCGAAAGAAAACTCACATCGCAACAGCTCGCCAGCAGACTCAACAATTCCAAGAATGAAAGATTCGCACTCTTCATTGTGAACAACCTTCGCCGTCAAGCTGGAGACCTTTTCTTCAAGTGACGAGATTTTCTTCATATAGCCGCTGGCCTGGCTAGCCTTTTTAATAGCCATCTGTGCTTGGCGTTTAGCCAAGGAAAGGCGAGTCTCAAGATCGGAAATCCTGGAAGAATATTCTTCACAGTGACTACATCGACTAGGAGTCGACGAAATCTGAGGATTGAATCCGCGAGCAGAGGAAGGAGCAGGAGCATGAGAAGAAGGATCACTGTCACGCATCGACTACAAGAAGAAAGAAAGGAGAAACACTTTCAGAAAGATAGCATAATACTTCATGCAAAGAAGATATATTTACATAAGAGCATAACCCTCTGGCTAAGATTCTCGGGTTGCACTTAATTGGAGTCTTTACATTCAAAAGGAGAAAACTAAGTACTACAAAGAAGCTGAATCTACGCCACCTCAGCATTGTGCTCCGTCGAAGAAGGGGGTGCGGCCAGTTCCTCGCTAGAAGTCGATGGTGGCACCGGAGCTTTTGGCGCTGGAGATGGTGCAGCAGGCACAGCAGAGGCTGCCGAAGGAGAAATTGTGTTCAGCAATGCAGGCGCCAACTTCTTCGCCTTCTCGAAAAACACCTTCATCTCGTCGCGGGTATATCCATGAGGGGAGTTAACTTTCTCCCAGTCAAAGTTTGTACCATGCGCAAGAGAAAGGGCAATGGCACCTTCGGCGCCGCGCTTAATGGACAGCCCCTTCAGATGGAGAGTAGGGTCTTCGTCGCTGTCAAAAGTCTTGGCGAGTTCAGTCAGGTTGCCCTTCGGGATTGCCATCTTTTTCTTCGGCCACAACCCGGCAAATAGCCGTGACAGAACACGGCCAACCAACTCAAAAGTTTCCTGGATAGATATCCAGTTCTCTTCGAGTAGGTTAACCGCATCCATAAGAGGATCATCGTCCGTTTGCAGGGACGACGGAGATACCCCTGAGAATTCTACGCAATAGAAAAGAGAAGAAGAGGCAAGTGTCAACAAATACACCAGTGCAACAGGGGACGAAAACAGAAGACAAGTCGAAGAACTTACTTTCGGCAGCAGTAGACATGGTGTGAAGACGCTCTGCCACGGCTTGCTCTCATTGAGCATGTTCTTTGTTGGCATCTGCTAACGCCCTCTCAGCATTTTTCGCCTTGGCAAGCGCAGATTTTTGCGACTTCTCAGCAATTGCCTTAGCAGAAGTCACAACATCATAAGCTTTTTGCGAAGCTTTGAGCTCCGCTTCCAGCGACGCAATGCGAGCATTGGCTGTCGCTAAAGCAGCTGTGAAAGCAGACGAAAGAAAGTCAGATAAACAGCAAAAGACAAAAGGGCAGAAGAAAAGTAATAATTGAATATCAAAATTGCACCTTCGGAAGATTTTGCAACCTTTAGGTACCCCGCACACTCCGTGCCCAGGGCGATAAATCTCTTTACTAAAGCCTGATAAAAGAAGAGTATAAGAGAAGAAGTGCATGAAAGGAAAGAAGGGAAAAAAAGATAGCTTACATCATCAGAAGAAACTGTAGGAGCATGGGCCTCCAGAGAAACCTCGGCTTCTTTGGTCTTCTTCGCGCGTTTGAGGTTTCGGGCTTGAGTTTGAGAAACCTTCTTTATAGAGGCCCTGGTAGTCCTCGGAGCAACATATGGTGCGACAGGCTCCTCAGTCGCCACAGGAGAAGGTGGTGGAATAGCCGCCGCACATGTTGGTGGTTCTTCATCGTCACTGCATGAAAAGTATAAGTTATAAGCACTAGGCAAGAACAAAGCAATTGAAAAGTTCGACTACAATACTTACGACGCAAGCATGTCAAAGTACTCCATATCTTCTGCAAGAACGGGAGTTTTTCCAGCCGCTGCAGAACTCGATGAAGCAATTTCGTCGACACGTTTCCGCTTTTTGTCGACACCAACATCTTCAGCAAGAGTAGGAGGAGGAGATGTCGATGAGCTAGTCTTATCTTCTGATTCTTCGACATCATCTCCGTCCTGACTTTCGTCAGCCTCGGGGGCTTCAGATGCAGGAGATGCTAGATCAGCAGGAAGGGGCCCTTCCTCCGGAAGAGGGGGACGAGAAACAATGAATTGGTGGCCCTACATATTAATAAATCAGCAGAGTGCAGATGCAAAGAGTAATGCAAGTCGAAATTAAGAGGAGTTTGATAAAAGTGGATGCAGCGATGTATACCTCAGGAATAGGGTGCACGGAGTCGAAGAAATCTGCCTTCATGTCAGCAACTGAGTGCTCCTTGGTGAGCTTGGTGAGATTCCTGACTCGCTTGTCGACATCTTCTTTCGACATCAGATCTTCAGATATGCGAGTAGGGTCTTCCAAGCCAGAATAAGTCCAAAGCTTGGTGAGGCGTTGCTGTAGGGGTTGAACTCGACGTTGTATGAAAAACGCCATGAGTTGGGTACCCGACAAAGCACCTCCTAGGCCTGTTTTCAGATTTTTAATGCGGGATAGAAGAGGAAGGATTTGTGCAACTTCCGCATCTGAGGGAAGTGAGTCCCATGACTTCAATTTCTTCACCTCTTGAGACGCGTCAAAGGGAGGAAGGCCGAACTCATCTTCGGGAGAGGATCTGCGGTCCTTGATATAGAACCACTTTGTCCTCCACCCTTGGACAGACGCAGCCATAGAAAATTCAAGGTATTGCGCCTCAGGGCACACAGAAACAACGGCTCCGCCCAGTTCGGGTTTCCTTGCCAGAGAAACATTGGGGCGGAGTCGAAAGATCGATCTCCAGAGAACAAAGTGAGGCTCAATGCCCAAAAATGACTCGCAAAGAGTCACGAAGCAAGCAATGTGCAGAAGGGAATTTGGTGTGAGCT
Organism: Dactylis glomerata; assembly: GCA_007115705.1. Lineage (NCBI taxonomy): Eukaryota > Viridiplantae > Streptophyta > Magnoliopsida > Poales > Poaceae > Dactylis > Dactylis glomerata. Next base: position 3,120,808 of record QXEO01000548.1, on the reverse strand, counting down.
GATGAAGCTGCACACCGTAAACAAATAGAAGCCCACGGAGAAACTCATGGGCAGGAAGGGAGAAGCCGCGAAGAAGGAAAGCAAGGAATATTACCCGATAACCGCTCGGGGGCTTCGGGATCCGTTTGGTACTGGGGAACTTGATGGAGTCCTGGTCGGCGATGAGGCCGTCTGCCGTGGCCTTCTCCACCTCCTTCTTGGTGATGGTGGAGCGAACCCAGTTGGTGGCAGAGGATTTGGCCATATCGCTCTTGGTGGCCAGATGCTTCACGCGCATTCAGCACAAAAGTGCGCTTGGGGGCTCCGCAAGAGAGGAAGAGGCAGAGGAGATCGGTAATGGAGGCGGCGGAGGTAACGAGCTGGTAAACAGTACGATTACCCACTATGACATTTATATATCTTCTGAGAGAAGGGTCGTGGGTTGCGACGTGGCGCAAAGATCGGAAACGGCAGCCCACCAACGGTCAAAAATCGTGCAGCCCATTAAACGGTCATAAAATCGCGAAAGTTACAGTGTTACCCATAAAACGTTTCGCACTGATGAAGAGCTACATCATCATTGACACGATAAAGTAAAGGTACGAGGATGGCGCCGACAAATGTTGAATTTATGGAAAGGATCATCTATGAAGAATTTTTAGGTTATAGCCTTGGGGGCTGTTACTTTCAAAGTTAGTCGAATACAACTCTTCATTCAAATGGTGGACTAAATACTCGACGACAAGGTGTTCTTGAAAGTATCTCGAGTTGAAGAACTTCGAAGTTGAAGTGTTTCAAGTTGAAGTACGACGAGCTACATTATGTCTTGAGCCTATACTCGAAAAAATCCTTTTTTCGAGTATAGCCTCGGGGGCTACTCCCATCGGGAGCGCTGAGCGCGCACCCGACGATATTCATTGGCAAAGCATTGAAGATTGGAGAAGTGTTACTCCCATCGGGAGTGAGTTTTATGGTTGTAGAAACCCGAATATTTTCAGTCAAACTTTGACTGCGACATAAGATCCTCGAGTTGTGTTATCGCAACAAAACTCGAATGCCGTGACTTATCACGAAGGTAAGACCCCAGGATCCGTCCTGTGTGGCCTAGTATACGCACATGGATGCGCTCTGCTGGAATGTATCCGTGTCTACGACGCGAAGAAAATCCTGGTGGACGCACTGGGTAACCCGAGAACCACTGGGACTCATTTTTTGTAAGTCCTAAATGAGGCAAAAGAGTGAGTTTGACCGGTATCCCGAATTCAAGTCCAAGGGGATTGAATTTGAAGTAGGTGACAAGTATCTGTTCCGGCAGTTAACTGACCTCTTGATCCATCAGAGTTGTCAGGCTTGTTCATCGAGACCCCTTGCGAGCAAATTATCATCAATATAAGTCGAAAGACCAAGTCGAAGATTTGAAGATAAAGTCGAAGAATTGATCAAGTTGAAGATTTGAAGATTAGAGATTCAACCCGAATCTGCAATTCTGGTAGAATCTCAGGGGCTACTGACAAGGGTATAGTTAGTAGAGCCCGTTAGTTGAGTACCCCTGAGGCCCGTTAAGCCAGGCCCAATTGTAATGATAGTCGAATACGAGTTAATACCGTATGTCGATATTTGTAATCTGTATCGAACCCCAACTGATCCTCGAGACCTGGCCACCTATATATAGGGGCCAGGAGGGGACGGTGTAGGGCAGATGGAAAGCAAGCCAGGTTGAATACCCAAGTTTACTTTCGATATATACTTATTTCGACTAACTTTACCTTCGAGTTCATCCAACGCCCTATCTCCCCGATCCTAAGTCCTTCATCTAGGACATTTGCCGAGCTAACCCTCGTCAATGGCCGACCTGTTGACTGGGAGGAAATTGTACCTCTCTTTTATTCTAAATTCTATCCTTATAGTGAGGTTTATAAAGATAGGAATTATATTTATAATTTTCATCCGCATGAGGGAGAAAGCATTGCCCAAGCGTGGGGAAGATTGAAGTCACTAATGCTCAAATGTCCTATTCATGATCTTCCCCGTAATATTGTTATTAATAATTTTTATGCAAGACTTTCAGGATATTACAAGGACTATCTAGATGCATGCTTTGATGGGTCTTTCACAAGCAAGGATGTTGACGTCAAGTGGGATCTGCTTGAAACAATTCAAAGCAATATCGAAGATTGGGATAGCAACAAAGGTAAAGGATCGGGTATAAATTATGAGTATGATTGCATTAAGTCTTTCGCTGAAAGTGCTAATTTTCAAGAGCTTAGTGCTCAATATGGGCTTGATCCTTGAATTATGGTTGATTGTTTTAGAGCCTTTGCTTCCCATATTAATGTTCCTAAAGGAAATGGGGATGTGTATCATGAACCTTTTAAAGAAACTTGCATAGAAACTGATATTGTTATTGATGATTGCAATAAACATGCTCAAATTTCTGAAAGTACTACTTCTTATAAGCATGTTAATTTTTGTGGAGTACTTAGACCTTGTGAACAGAGTCACCACAAAGAAGATTATTGTATCCACCACAGGAATGAAGAAACTCGAATGTGGCACAAGGCTCTAGATGAGCTTGGTGAAAAGGTTTGTGAGCTTTATCCTTTTCTTTATGAGCTTTGCCATGAAAAGGGTCATTTTAATTTTCAATGCTCAGGCCCTAATAATGACCCTTCTAATCCTATGAGTACCGCAAGTTTGTATTGTGATGACAAGATCACTCTCAATCAGCATGATGAGTTTACTTTATTTTTGGGGTGTGAAGAGATATCTAGAAAGACTTCTTTGGTTGATATGAGTGTTTTTGATATTAATAGCACCCTTCGTGGTTGTCGTCTCTATTATGTTAAAGATTGCCTCGCAAATACTTACATACAAAATGTTATAAAAGAAGATGCTTTACCCAAATTTCACAGGGATGATTTTTGTTTCCATCTTATTAATAGAGAGGAGAAATCCTCCAAAGTTTCTTTTGTTGTTTTTGTCAGCAAACCAGATTATGTGGAGAAGATGCCTTTCAAGTCTCTCCCTCCTAAAGTAGAGAGTAAGAAGAGTAAGAAGAAGAAGAAGTAGAGGAGAGAGGAAATGGTATCTTCCCCTAAGCATGTTGCTCCTATTATAGATTATGATAATTCTGATCTTGATGATGTTCTCATGCCTGTTACCTATGTTAGTGATCATAATTGGGAAAAGCACTCTACTTTTGATATTGAAAATCTTTTTGGTACCGATTCTAAAAATTATGAGGTTAATAATTGTCGTACCATTAGTACTATCCATGTTCCTTCCTATGATGATATGTTTGATGAATACGCTTTGGAAGATAGCTATTCTCTCACTTATGATGATACTAAACCTCTAGTTTATGATGGTCACGATGATGAGTATAATATTTTCAGTTCACCTAGTTTTGAGGAGAAAATTAGTTATGATTACAATATGCCTCCTATTTTTGATGATTATGGTGATGAGAATAATTATTCTATTGAATCTGCTCCTACTACGATTGTTCATGTGGGGAGTATTAATTCTTTTATGCATGTGGCTCATGATAGGGATGTTTTAAGTGCTAGTTATATTGTTAATTCTACTCATGATGCTACTGAAAGTTACTATGAGAGAGGGAAACATGGTTTGATGAATCTCAACAATATTGAGTTCCCCTCTTTTTGTTGGAATTCTTGAAGTTATACTTGTTTTGCCTTCCTATGCTTTTTGCTTTGCGCTTTTATGACTTGTCTCTTTACAAGACTATTTTTCATAGGAAGTGGTTTAGATTTAAATGTGTTTCATATTTGCTTTTTAATGCTCTCTATTGCTTCAAGTTCTTTTGTGGCGCATTTGCCTTAAGTTCTTCTCTGGCGCCTACATGAGCATCTTTTCAAATTACTGCGCCTAGCTCAAAGGCGTTAAAGAAAAGCACTCTTGGGAGATAACCCAATGTTTTCTTTTCAGTACTTTTTCTTTTATTTGAGTCTTGGAAGTTATTACTACTGTAATTACCTCTCCTTATCCTTTTTATTTCGTTGTTGTGCCAAGGAGAACCTCTAATTTGAGGGAGGCAAGATTTGGGGAAGTTGCTTTCCTGAAACAGATTTCGGTGCTGCACCGTAAATATTCGTGAAAATTCTCAGAATATTTTTTTGACCTACGATTTCTTGTGCATATGCCCCAGGTTATATCCAAACTTTAATTAGTTTTGCACTTTTCGATTTGAGCAACAGAAGGTCCTCAAAAAAATCGACCTTTGTCAGCTGTTCTATTGTGACAGATTTCTGCCACTATTTGTGTTTCCCTCCCGATCGCTTTCTATTTGAGTTCTTTTGATCACAGAACTTTTAGGGAAGTTGCTACAGTAGTATATGCTTTATATGTGGTGTTTTTGAGTTGAAACTTGAAGCAAAAAGGGTTGATTTATTATTATGCTTATGCTAATGTTGCTAATAGAATTGTGTGAAGTTTTATATGAAGGAAGTTTTCAAGTGTAGGGATTGGAGAATGATGAGATGAGATGAAGAATGGACAAAAGCTCAAGCTTGGGGATGCCCATGTCACCCCAAGAAAATATCCAAGAAGTACAAGCGTCAAAGCTTGGGGATGCCCCCGAGGCACCCCTTCTTCATCGGCAAAAATCAGGTCACCTTTCAAGACACTATATTTTTATTGCTTCATATTCTATGCATTTTTCTTGGAGCGTCTTTACTTTTTCAGTTTTATTTTGCTTTGTTTGCTGCAATAAATGGTTGGATCACATCATGTTTGTTTTTGAGGGAGATATACTCTGTTTTTCATTGCCAAGAACACTCTAGTTTTCACTCTTATCGTTCAACGAGTGTTCTCTTTTTCTACTACTGCGTTTAGCTTTTGTTTTTCGCCTTGATTTTTGTTCAGATCTTGTTATATCTTTGCATCAAGGTGTATTTAGACCACTGGTCTATGTTGGTTTTCATCAAAAGGGTTGTTTCAAAAACGTTTGAATGGTGTTGGAAAAGAGAAAAAGTTTCATGCAAAAAAGTGGTACAAAAAGGAGCTTGTTTAGACTTCGGCTTAGACTTTTGCATGCCATGCTTGATATCATTTTTGATAGTATGCTTAGTGATTTTTAATGTAGCATGACTTGTCTCAGATGACTGAGATTGCTTAATGAGCCTTTGAAAAAAAAATCATGCGTTGTTTTTTATTATATGGGAGCATTATTGTGGTTTTCTCCTTTGATGCTTTAATTGGGTTGACTTGGCGCATGCTTACACCATGTTGACTACAAAATAAGTCTCCTATAGCCTCTATGATCATTTGGTTTTTGACTTGTGATACCACTTTATGCTTCTTTTAATGATGTTTTGTTGCTATGCATGATTATGGCCGTTATTGCTCTCTTAGTTGGTCGCTCCCAGTGTTTTGCTAGCCCTCATTTTGTAGTGAGTATGAGCTCTACTCGTGCATCCAACTCCTAAAAACTAAGTTATTCCAATGTGTCCACCATAAATTCCTATGTATGGTATTTGCAAGCCATTCCAAGTAAATTTTCATGTGCTACTTTTCAAAAAAAAAACCTTCAAAATACTTCTCATTTTGTGACACTATTTTCAGCTCATGGGGACGTAGTGGTTGGATTTGCTATCTTCCATATTCTTTTATTCCAAAAAGAAAAAAAGAGAGAAAAAAGGAAAGAAAAAAAAGGCACTCCTCCATGGTATGTGAATGTTGGTGGGCACCCGATGGAATCGGTTAGCCATGGTTGGTGAAAGGAAAAAAGGTGGGGAGGAGTGCCAAGCTTTATAAAAGAGCACCAAAGTGCCAATTCCTCTCTCAAAAACTTGCTTACTTTTGTATGGAAGATAGTAAGAACCCCATTGCCAGTCGTTAACAAAGACAACCACCTCTCAAAACCAATTTTTATCTCTCTGTTTTACAAATGAAAAGCTCTAGCACATGTTTCATCCCTGCTTCCCTCTGCGAAGGGCCTTTCTTTTACTTTTATGTTGAGTCTCCACCTTCTACCTTTATGCACCGTCTAAGAGAGCATAGTTGCCATTCTGAGTTTACTGTGCATAGTCCCAAAACTTATTATTGATTGATTCATGATTATGGTTTTGCTTATTCTTAAATTATTTGTATCTAGTCACCCTCTTAAACTTGAAGGTGTCCTATGCATTTATGTTTTGCTATTCCATGAAGGACAAGCTGAAATCCACTTTGACATGTTTTTCCATATGGTTGAAACACACTCGTGACTTTCATTGTTTTATTATTCATGATCTTTCGTTTATGTTTCTTTTCATGTTATAACAAGGTTGCTAAGTTCTTATTGTCAAGATTATATCTTTTATGCCCATGTTTTAAGTTCTTTTGATCCCAGCACTGAATGCTTACTTAAATGATCAAGATTGTGACGGTGCATGTCACCTCAAAAATGATTCTTTTGTTATCACTTACCTACTCAAGGATGAGCAGGAGTTAAGCTTGCGGATGCTTGATACGTCTCAAACGTATCTATAATTTTTGATGCTCCATGCTTGTTTTACACCATTTACTTCGTGTTTTGTTTACACTTCGTGGCGTTTTTATGCGATTTCCGGAACTAACCTATTGACAAGATGCCACAGTGCCAGTTCCCTGTTTTTGCTGTTTTTGTGTTTCAGAAAAGCTACACAGGAAATATTCTCGGAATTGGATGAAACAAGTTCAGAAACTCCTATTTTTCCTGGACGGAGGACGAAGACCGAACGAGAGCCGGAGGGGGGCTAGAGGGCGGCCACACCATAGGGTGGCGCGGGCCACCCCCTAGCCGCGCCCCCTGGTGGTGAGGCCACCTGGCCCACCTCCTGACATCGCCCCTTCGCCTATAAGAAGCTTCCGACGCGAAAACCCTAAATCAATCGGCAAATTTCCAGAAAGAGTTCCGTAGCTCCGCCGCCGCCGCCGACGAATTTTGGGGGACAGAAGTCTCTATTATGGCACCCTGCCGAGACGGGGAAGTACCCTGATGGCGCGGTGATGAATGGTGCCAGAGAACTTATTGGCGTGTAGTTGATGAAGTAAATGACCGGCCAGTTGGAAACCCCAAGAGAAGGTTTGATGAATATAGCAGCAAGTTTTCCCTCAGTTATGAAACCAAGGTTATCAATCCAGTAGGAAAAAACCAAACTCAAGAAGGTGATGCTTGCTAGCCTAGTGATACTCCAACAATGACGCCGTTAATGATATCTTGTTAGCGCGTCTTCAACTAGTAGCAACGTGGAACCTGCACACAACACAACCAAATACTTTGTTCCCAACTTACGATGAGGTTGTCAATCTCACCGGTTTGCTTGAAACAAAGGGTATGAGCGTATCGGGTGGAAAGCAATAGTAGTTTGCGAGTAAAGTAAACAGTGCGAGTAAAGTAAACAGGTGATAGCAATATAATGGAAATAGGACCGGGGTACATAGTTCACTAGTGGTGTCTCTCCATAAGATAAAATAACACATGCTGGGTAAACAAACTACAGTTGGGCAATTGATAGAATAAAGACAACGTGATATGTCAAGAGGATCACTATGAGATTTACTCTGGGCATTACAACAAGATACATAGACCGCCATCCAACTGCATCTATGACTAATAATCCACTTGTGGCGAATCAATCCGAGAACTCCATAAGTATTAAGTTGCGAACAACAGATAACTGCATTAAGCAAAGTGTGTAATGTAAACAAAGCATATGCCCTTGAGCATATGAATGTTGTTTTCTCCCTAGTGGCAACAACACATCTACAACCTTAGAGGTTTCTGTCACTCCCCCAGATTAAATAGAGGCATGAACCCAACTATCGAGCATAAATACCCCCTCTTGGAGTCACTAGTATCTACTCGGCCAAGATAGCTACTAACAACGAAGAGCATGCAAGATCATAAACAACATAGAGATACCATAAGATAATATTCAGCACATCAACTCAATCATAACACCAATATTCATCGGATCCCAACAAACACAACATGTAGAATTACATAACAGTGATCTCGATCATGTAAGGCAGCTCATGAGATCTAAACATGAAGCACATGGTGGAGAAGACAACCATCTAGCTACTGCTATGGACCCATAGTCCAAGGTAGACTACTCACTCATCGCGCCGGAGGCAAGCATGTCAATGAAGAAGACCTCTGGTGGCGATTCCCCTCTCCGGCAGGGTGCCAGGAAGAGCTTCTGGACCCTCTCGATCTTGGGTCGATGACGGCGACGGATCGCGATGTGTTTCTAGAAAAGTGATCGGGTTTTTAGGTTTTTCCCGTCGGGGGGTCTTTATAGGCGAAGGGGCATCGTCAGAAGTGGACCGAGGCGGCCACACACATAGGGGGGTGGCCTACCCCTGGGCCGCGCCGCCCTATTGTGTGGGCCCCTCTTGGCCCTACTCCATCTCCTCTTTGGTTCTTTGGAAGCTTCGGTGAATTTCTAGATGTTTGGCTTTTGTTTCGTCCAATTCCGAGAATATTTCCTGTGTAACTTTTCTGAAACACAAAAATAGCAGAAAACAGGGAACTGGCACTATGGCATCTCGTTAATAGGTTAGTCCCAGAAAGTGCATAAAAACGCCACGAAGTGTACCGAAACACTAAGAAAATGGTGTAAAAACAAGCATGGAGCATCAAAAATTATAGATACGTTTGAGACGTATCATGCCCCCGGAGCCATCTCCATCGGTCTCCATCATCGTCTCTGCCGTCTCCATCAACCTCACTGCCACCTCCATCGCCGTTGCTGCCTCCGATGATGAGGAGGGAGTAGTTCTCCCCCGGGGCTGAGGGCTCTACCGGTAGCTATGTGGTTCACCTCTCTCTCTCTCCCATGATGTGATCTTTATGTGATCATGAGCTTTGTATCTAGTTGAATTGGTAGATGCTATTATTCAGATATTATGCTACTCCTGTGCTTTATATTTGTAATCTCCGGAGACACCTTGTATCATGATGTGAAGGTGACAGTGTGCGCATTATGTGTGTCTCTTTTGGTTAACGTCGCTATGAATTGTTGGTGTTTGTTGGAACCATCTAGTGCGTTCATGGTGACAGTGTGGGACAATCTAGTTTGGGTACATGCAAACTTTGAGGAGTGCTTCGTAGCCCTATGCATGATTAGTGTTTGTTTTCCATTGGAGAATTGTTTCGAGTTGCATATTGAAGTTAGTATCTATTGGTTCAATTATGTTATATTTGTTGGGAGTGTGTCCACTAGTGAAAGTATGATCCCTAGGCCTTGTTTCCAAGCATTGCACACCGTTTACTTTCTGTTTTGTTACATGTTTGCTCACAGTGATATTATTTCAGATTACATTTACTACTTATAATTATCACTACTACTTGTATTTCACTATCTCTTCGCCGAATTAGTGCACCTATACATCTGACAAGTGTATTGGGTGTGTTGGGGACACAAGAGACTTTCTGTATCGTAATTGCAGGGTTGCTTGAGAGGGATAGCTTCGACCTCCTCCTCCCTGAGTTCGATAAACCTTGGGTGATCTACTTAAGGGAAACTTGCTGCTGCACTACAGACCTCTGCACTTGGAGGCCCAACACTGTCTACAAGAACAGACGCGTGCATAGACATCACTCCTCCGCCATGTGCTTCATGTTTAGATCTTGTGAGCTACCCAACATGATCAGGATCATCTTTATGTAATTCTACATGTTGTGTTTGTTGGGATCCGATGAGTATTGGTACTATGTTAAGTTGATATGCTGAATTATATATTTTATGTTATCTCTATGTTGTTTATGATCTTGCATGCTTTCCATTGCTAGTAGATATCTTGGCCGAGTAGATGCTAGTGACTCCAAGAGGGAGTATTATGCTTGATAGTTAGGTTCATGCCTCTAGTAATCTGGGGGAGTGATAGAAACCTCTAAGGTTGTAGATGTGCTGTTGCCACTAGGGAGAAAACAACATTCTTGTGTCCAAGGAGATTTGCTTTGTTTACATTACGCACTTTGCTTAATGCAATTATCTGTTGTTCGCAACTTAATACTCAAGGGGTACTCGGATGACTCCCCGCGAGTGGATTTTTAGTCATAGATGCAGTTGGATGGCGGTCTATGTATTTTGTCATAATGCCCAGAGTGAATCTCATAGTGATCCTCATGACATTTTTACGTTATCTTTACTCTATCAATTGCCCAACTGTAATTTTTTTACCCAGCATGTTGTTATTTATCTTATGGACAGACACCACTTGTGGACCCCGGTCCAATTTCCTTTACATTGCTATTACCATTTACTTTTACTCGCTCTGTTTACTTTTACTTGCATACTATTACCTTTTACCACTCGATATGTGATACGTCCATTTTGCATCACTATTTTGTATCATAATTCACTGTTATTCATTGATATATTTCACGTTTAGAGATGATACTTATGTTATTTTCTCTGTTTTTACATGTTTGATGATCATTGGAGGATTTGCTGCCGGAGTCAGGATTCTGCTGGAAAAAGGACCATCAAGACACCATATTTTGAAGATCAGGAAAATTCTAGAAAAATGCCAGGAAATTATATTTTACCAGAAGACTGAAGAAGACTGAAGAAGCCAGAAGGAGGAGGCGAGAGGGGCCACAGGGCAGCCTCACCACCAGGGGGCGTGGCCCAGCCCCTGGCCGCGCTGCCCTATGGTGAGGCAACCCAGGCCCACTTCTGCCATCGCCCCTTCGCGTATTTCATCGTCCCCGAAAACCTAAGTCAAAGGGGGGCTCAGAGATAGACACCGCCGCCTCTGCGGGGCGGAAAACACCAGAGAGAGAAAAGCTCTCCGGCAGGTAGAAATCTGCTGGGGAAATTCCTTCCCGGAGAGGGGAGATCGTCGCCATCATCATCGCCATCACGCTGGACTTCATCGGGATCATCATCTCCATCACCAGCACCTTCATCTTCACCATCACCATGCCATCCCGCTGTAACATCTTGAGTTGGATCTTGTTAAATTCTTAGGGGAAACTTTCCCGGTGTTGATTACTCTTGTGGTTGATGCTATTGAGTGGAACAGTTGAATTAAGGTTTATGTTCAGATTGTTATTTACCATTATTTCACCTCTGATCATGATCCATATGATGTCTTGTGAGTAGTTCATTTAGTTCTTGAGGACATGGGAGAAGTCAAGTTGTTAGTAGTGAATTATTGTTGAGTAATATTTAATGGTTTGATATTTATTTGTTGTGGTGTTATTTCACTAGTGGTGTCATGTGAACATTGACTACATGATACTTCACCATTTATGGGCCTAGTGAGATGCATTATGTATTTGGCTACCAATTGTGGGGTTGCTGGAGTGACAGAAACCTAAATCTCCATTAGGAAACCATTACACCAGGGAGCGTAGGATCTTAGAGTTTAAGGCTGTGGTTAGATTTATCTTAATTACTTTCTTGTATTTGCGGATGCTTGCAAGGGGTATAATCACAAGTGTGTATTTATCCTAGTAAGGGTAGTGCGCTAGCACAGGTTCACCCCCATAACACTTATCAAACCAGTAAAGATTATTTAGCTGTATGAAGCGAAAGCACTTGACAGAAACTCCCGTGTGTCCTCGAGAACGTTTGGTTATCATAAGTTACACAACCGGCTTGTCCTTTGCTCTAGAAAGGATTGGGCCACTTGCAGCAATTATTGTTATTGTCTTTCATTTACTTGTACTTTATTCACTTGCATTACCAAATACCCCTGAAAACCCGTTTGCTAGTATTTACAGTGAATCCTTGATCAAAACCACTTGTCAACACCTTCTGCTCCTCGTTGGGTTCGACACTCTTATTTATCGAAAGTACTACGATACACCCCCTATACTTGTGGGTCATCAAGACTATTTTCTGGCGCCGTTGCCAGGGAGTGAAGCGCTATTGAAGAGTGGAATTGGTAAAGGTAACCGTCGCTGTGAGTATTGTTTTTATTTTTGTCTTTTACTTTTATTTTATTTTGCTATGGAGAATTCTCCATTTGGTTTCCTATTTGGGAACACTTCTACCACTGCTGCACATGTGGATGAACCACCACCACCACCACCTGCTCAATTAGATCCTTTTAAAATACCTATGAAAATTGTTGAACGTGTTATGGATAACTGCTATTCAGGAGATGGAACTGTCCATCCGGGTGATCACTTACTTTTTATACATGAATTATGCAAGTTGTTCAAGTGTGCAGGTATTTCACCGAGCCAGGTCAAGAGGAAGCTATTCTCTTTATCATTGAAAGGCAGAGCTGAGGAGTGGTATCGGTTGCTTAAAGATGGTCCATCTATTGCATGGGAGGAAATTGTGCCTCTCTTTTATTCCAAGTTTTATCCTCCAAGTGAAATTCATAAAGATCGTAATCGGATATATAACTTTTGGCCTCATGATGGAGAAAGTATTGCCCAAGCGTGGGGGAGATTGAAGTTACTAATGCTCAAATGCCCCATTCATGAGCTCCTCAATAATATTGTTATTGATAATTTTTATGCGAGGCTTACCCTTCCTGATAAGGATTATTTGGATGCTTCCTGTTTTGGATCATTTACTCATATGAAGGAAGATGCTAAGTGGAATCTCCTTGACCGTATCCAAGAAAATGCTGAAGGATGGGAAAACGACAAAGGTAGCAAGTCAGGTATAAATTATGATTATGAATGCATTAAAACTTTTATGGGAACCGATGACTTTCATAATGTTAGCACTGCTTATGGTCTTGATTCTCAAATACTTGCTAACTGTTTTAAGGCCTTTGCCTCTTATCTTGATGTTCCAAAGAAAGATTGGAACAAATATCATGCGCCTTATAAAGATTCCATTAGTCATATTCCTGCTGCAGCTACTAAAGTTTGTACTGTTGATAGCATTGTGCATGAACCTTATTTTGAGAAGACACCTTTCCCTGCTAAGGTAAAAGAGTATTCTACTTTGGTAAGTGTGTCTAATAAAAGTACTAAGAAAGCTGTAGAGCCTGATGAGCAAATTACTATTAAGTCTCCTGTAGCTATATTGAAGGACCTTGTTACTAAAGATGTAGGGGATGGATATGTTCTCTTTTGTGAAGATGCTACTAACATTATTTCACATCCTAATAGGCGTAGGAAAACAAGTGTTCCTGTTATTTCTGTCAGGATTGGAGATCACTGCTATTACGGTTTATGCGACATTGGTGCAAGTTCAAGTGCCATTCCTTTAGAGCTTTACAAAGAAATTATGCATGAGATTGGCTCTTGTGAACTAGAAGATATTGATGTGGTTGTTCAGCTTGCTAACAGAGAGACTGTTTGGCCTCTTGGTATTGTTCGAGATGTGGAAGTTCTATGCGGTAAGACTAAATATTCCACTGATTTTCTAGTACTTGGTAAGGAGGCTAGTAAAACTTGTCCTATTATTTTTGGTAGACCCTTTTTGAATACTTGTGGTGCTGTGATAGACTGTAAGATGGAGAAAATTTTCACTAAGTTTAATGGAGAGTCTTATGAGTTTAATTTTTCTAAGTTTGCTAAGACTTCTCATGAAAATGAAATGCCTAATGAAATTTTTTGAGTTGAAAAGCTTGCTTCTATTGCTCTTGCTCCTAATAATACTTTGCAGCAATTCATGGAAGACCATGAAAGTGATGTTTTCAGGAAGGAAAGAGAAGAGATTGACTATATTTTCCTTCATCAACAACCGTTGATCAAGCACAATTTACCTATGGAGGATCTTGGTACCACTTTGCCACCTAAAGAAGATCCTATTTTTGAATTAAAACCTTTACCTGATGATCTTAAATATGCCTATATAGATGATAAGAAAATATATCCTGTTATTATCAGTTCTAAGCTTTCAGGAAAGGAAGAAGAAAGGTTATTGGAGATATTGAGGAAACATCGAGGAGCTATGGGATATACTCTTGATGATTTAAAAGGGATTTGCCCCACTTTATGTCAGCATGCTATTAATATGGAGGAAGACGCGAAGCCAGTTGTGGAACATCAGCGCCGCTTAATTCCCAAGATGAAGGATGTGGTAAGAAATGAGGTATTGAAGCTCCTTGATGCTGGTATTATTTATCCTATTGCTAATAGTAGATGGGTTAGCCCTGTTCATTGTGTTCCTAAGAAACGAGGTATGACTGTCGTGCCAAATGAGAATAACGAGCTTATTCCTCAAAGGGTAGTAGTTGGTTATAGGATGTGCATTGATTATAGAAAAGTTAACAAGGTTACTAAGAAAGATCATTATCCTTTACCATTTATAGATCAGATGTTAGAGAGGTTGTCTAAGAAGACTCATTTTTGTTTTCTGGATGGTTACTCTGGTTTCTCTCAGATTGCTGTTAAAAGGGAAGATCAAGAGAAAACCACTTTTACTTGTCCTTATGGAACTTATGCTTATAGACGTATGCCGTTTGGTTTACGCAATGCTCCTGCTACTTTTCAAAGATGCATGTCTGCTATTTTTCATGGTTTTTGTGAAGAAATTGTGGAGGTTTTCATGGACGATTTCTTCGTCTATGGAACTTCTTTTGATAATTTTTTTGCACAATCTTGATAAAGTTTTGCAGAGGTATGAAGAAACTAATCTTGTTCTTAATTGGGAGAAATGCCACTTTATGGTAAATGAAGGAATTGTCCTTGGACATAAAATTTCTGAAAGAGGTATTGAAGTTGACAGAGCAAAAGTTGAGGCAATTGAGAAGATGCCTTGTCCCAGAGATGTTAAAGGTATTCATAGTATTCTTGGTCATGCTGGTTTCTATAGGAGGTTTATTAAAGATTTCTCTAAGATTTCAAAGCCTCTTACTAATCTTCTTCAAAAAGATGTACCATTCGTCTTTGATGATGATTGTAAGGAAGCTTTTGAAACTCTTAAGAAGGCTTTAACTACTGCTCCTATTGTTCAACCACCTGATTGGAATTTACCCTTTGAAATTATGTGTGATGCTAGTGATTTTGCTGTTGGTGTTGTTCTTGGACAGCGCGTAGATAATAAATTGAATGTTATTCATTATGCTAGTAAGACTCTTGATGCTGCTCAGAAGAATTATGCTACTACTGAGAAAGAGTTTCTTGCTGTTATTTTTGCATGTGATAAGTTTAGACCTTACATTGTTGATTCTAAAGGTATTATTCATACTGATCACGCTACTATTAGATATCTTATGACGAAGAAGGATGATAAGCCTAGGCTTATTAGATGGGTGTTGCTTTTACAAGAGTTTGATTTGCATATCGTAGATAGGAAAGGTGCTGAAAATCCTGTGGCTGACAACTTGTCTAGATTGGAAAACATTTCTTTTGATCCTATTCCTGTTAATGATAGTTTTCCAAATGAACAGTTGGCTTCAATAAATGTAACTTCACGAGACCTTCCTTGGTATGCTGATTATGCTAACTTTATTGTTTCCAAGTATTTGCCTCCAACCTTTACAGCTCAGCAAAGCAGGAAATTATTTTACGATTTGAGGCATTACTTTTGGGATGACCCACACTTATATAAAGAAGGAGTTGATGGTATTATGCGAAGATGCGTACCAGAATATGAGCAGCAAGAAATATTGAGGAAATGCCATGGAAGCGCTTATGGAGGACATCATGCTGGAGATAGAACCGCACAAAAGGTTCTACAATTAGGTTTTTATTGGCCAACCCTCTTTAAAGATGCTAGAAGGTATGTTTTATCTTGTGATGAATGTCAAAGAGTTGGTAATATTTCTAGACATAATGAAATGCCTATGAGTTACACTCTTGTTATTGAACCATTTGATTGTTGGGGATTTGACTTTATGGGTCCTTTTTCTCCTTCAAAAGGCTATACTCACATACTTGTTGCTGTTGATTATGTTACTAAGTGGGTAGAAGCCATACCTACGAAGAGTGCCGATGGTGAGACCTCTTTAAAAATGCTTATGGATGTTATTTTTCCTAGGTTTGGTGTGCCCAGATATCTTATGACTGACGGAGGTTCTCATTTTATTCACGGTGGTTTTAGAAAAACTCTTGCTAGATATGATGTTAATCATAGAATTGCTTCTGCTTATCATCCCCAAACTAGTGGGCGGGTAGAGCTTTCAAATAGAGAGATCAAGTCTATCTTGCAGAAGACTGTCAATAGTTATAGGAAAAACTGGGCTAGCAAGTTAAATGATGCTTTATGGGCTTATAGAACTGCTTATAAGAACCCCATGGGCATGTCTCCTTATAAAATGGTTTACGGAAAAGCGTGTCACTTGCCTTTAGAATTAGAACACAAAGCTTTTTGGGCAGTGAAAGAGGTTAATAGGGATTTTAAACTTGCCGGTAAGAAAAGGTTGTTAGATTTGAGTTCTCTAGATGAGTGGAGAAACGAAGCCTATGAGAATGCCAGACTTTTCAAAGAGAAAGTCAAGCAATGGTATGATAAGAGAATTTTTAAAAGAGAGTTTCATGTTGGTGAGAAAGTTCTATTGTATAGGTCTCGTCTCAGATTTTTTGCAGGGAAATTACTTTCTAAATGGGAAGGACCATATGTTATTGTGGAAGTGTACCGTTCAGGTGCGATAAAGATTGCTTCATTAAAAGATGACACTACACAAGTGGTGAATGGGCAAAGAATCAAACATTATATTGCTGGAGATTCTTATAATGAAGATGTTGATGTAATTGAAACAGTTTCTCCGGAAGAATTCATCCAGTACAATTGGACCAGGGTCCATAGTTCACTAGTGGTGTCTCTCCATAAGATAAATAACAACATGCTGGGTAAACAAATTATAGTTGGGCAATTGATAGAGTAAAGATAATGTACAAATGTTATGAGGATCACTATGAGATTCACTCTGGGCATTACGACAAAATACATAGACCGCCATCCAACTGCATCTATGACTAAAAATCCACTCGCGGGGAGTCATCCGAGTACCCCTTAGGTATTAAGTTGCAAACAACAAATAATTGCATTAATCAAAGTGCGTAATGTAAACAAAGCAAATCTCCTTAGACACAAGAATGTTGTTTTATCCCTAGTGGCAACAGCACATCTACAACCTTAGAGGTTTCTGTCACTCCCCTAGATTACTAGAGGCATG
Source organism: Dactylis glomerata (assembly GCA_007115705.1). NCBI lineage: Eukaryota > Viridiplantae > Streptophyta > Magnoliopsida > Poales > Poaceae > Dactylis > Dactylis glomerata. Next base: position 3,103,795 of record QXEO01000548.1, on the reverse strand, counting down.
AACCCAACTATCGAGCATAAATACTCCCTCTTGGAGTCACTAGCATCTACTCGGCCAAGATATCTACTAGCAACGGAAAGCTTGCAAGATCATAAACAACATAGAGATAACATAAAATATATAATTCAGCACATCAACTTAACATAGTACCAATACTCATCGGATCCCAACAAACACAATACGTAGAATTACATAAAGATGATCCTGATCATGTAGGCAGCTCACAAGATCTAAACATGAAGCGCATGGAGCAGATGACAACCATCTAGCTACTGCTATGGACCCGTAGTCCAAGGTAGACTACTCACGCATCACTCCGAGGAAGGCATGGTGATGAAGAAGGCCTCCGGCGGTGATTCCCCTCTCCGACAGGGTGCCAGGAAGAGCTTCTAGACCCTCCCGATCTCGCGTCGACGACGGCGGTGGCTTGTAGTATGTTTCGTGGAAGTTGATCGTGCCCTTTAGGTTTTCCGTCGAGGGGAATATATAGGCGGAAGGGCAGCGTCAGGACGTGGACCAGGGGCCCACACCATAGCCCGGCGCGGCCAGGGGGTGGTCCGCTCCATGGCATGGTGCGGCTGCCCTCTGGCACCCCTCCATCTCAGATTTGGACTCTGTCTCATGTCGGGAAAAATAGGAACTTTGGCTTTTGTTTTGTCCAATTCCAAGAATATTTCCTGTGTAGCTTTTCTGAAATACAAAAATAGCAGAAAATAGGGAACTGGCACTGTGGCATCTCATTAGTAGGTTAGTTCTGGAAAATGCATAAAAACGCCACAAAGTGTAACAAAACACAAAGCAAATGGTGTATAAACAAGCATGGAGCATCAAAAATTATAGATACGTTTGAGACGTATCAATGTGCTACCCGACGTTGGTCGATCCCTACCAGATCAAGCTTTCGACACAGCTAAGGACTCCAAGAAAGTTCAGGTTCATCCAACAGATCGAGAGAAGACTACATCCATCGCAATAGACCTGGATCCCACATAGGAAAGCACTCTCGTCGAGTTCCTCCGTGAGCGCTAGGAAATTTTTGCCTCGAGTCTGATGACCCACAAGTATAGGGGATCGCAACAGTCTTCAAGGGAAGTAAAACCCAAATTTATTGATTCGACACAAGGGGAGCCAAAGAATATTTATAAGCCTTGACATATGAGTTGTCAATTCAGCTGCACCAGGAAACAGACTTGCTCGCAGCAGTTTATTAGTAGCAACAGTTTTATAATGGTGACAGTAGTGAAATAGTAGCAGCAATAGTAAAGTAAAGACGGTAACAGTATCAATAGTAAACAGTAGGATTAAATACTGTAGGCATAGGAATGGATGAATGGGCGTTTCATGGACAAGCTAATTCATGTAATAATCAAGACATGGGCAATTGCAGATAAATAATGATAAAGCATCCTAGTACTAAACAACCATAGGCATGTGTTCCGTAAATAGTCGTACGTGCTCGCAATGAGAAACTTGCACGACATCTTCTGTCCTACCAGCCCGTTTGCAGCGGGGCCTCAAGGGAATCTACTGGTAATTAAGGTACTCCTTTTAATAGAGTACCAGAGCAAAGCTTTAACACTCAGTGAACACATATGATCCTCACATCACAACCATCCCCTCCGGTTATCCCAATTATTCTCACTTTGGGGCCTCGGGTTCCAGACAACGATATTGATACGTCTCAAACGTATCTATAATTTTTGATGCTCCATGCTTGTTTTTGCACCATTTGCCTTGTGTTTCGTTACACTTTGTGGCATTTTTATACGATTTCCGAAACTAACCTATTGACAAGATGCCACAGTGCCAGTTCCCTGTTTTCTGCTGTTTTTGTGTTTCAGAAAAGCTACACAGGAAATATTCTCGGAATTGGACGAAACAAGTTCCTGAAGTCTTATTTTCCCCGGAAGCTTCCAGAGATCCGAAGAGGTGAAGGAGAGGGGCCACAGGCCAACCTCACACTAGGCCGGCGTGGCCCAGGCCCTGGCCGCGCCGCCTAGGTGTGAGGAGGCCTGGGGCCACTCCTGACAACGCCCCTTCGCCTATATAAAGCCTCGGGACGGAAAACCCTAAGGGAGTCGGCAATTTTCTAGAAAGAGTTCCACAGCTCCGCCGCCGCCGCCGACGAATTTCGGGGGACAGAAGTCTCTGTTCCGGCACCCTGCCGGGACGGGGAAGTGCCCCCGGAGCCATCTCCATCGGTCTCCATCGCCGTCTCCGCCGTCTCCATCGACCTCACCGCCATCTCCATCAACCTTGCTGTCTCCTATGATGAGGAGGGAGTAGTTCTCCCCCGGGGCTGAGGGCTCTACCGGTAGCTATGTGGTTCACCTCTCTCTCCCATGATGTGATCTTTATGTGATCGTGAGCTTTGTATCATGTTGAATAAGTAGATGTTACTCTTCTTCATTATGTGTACTCTAGTGTGTTATTAAAGTAATCTATTCCTCCTGCCATGGTGTAACGGTGATAGTGCGTGCATCATGGTGGTACTTGGTCTAGGCTACGATTGTGATCTTTTATGGATTATGAGAATAATTATCACTATGATAGTATTGAAGTGATCTATTCCTCCTTTCATGGTGTAATGTTGACAGTGTGTGCACCATGTTAGTACTTGGTCTAAGTTGCAATAATATCTATCTTGAGTTGTGATTTGATTTGGATATCTCTATGAGTGGTGTTTGTCAAGTACTTGATGAACTTTGAGGAGTGCTTCGTAGCCCTACGCAATAATGAGTGTTATTCAATAGGAGAGTAATTCAGAGTACCATAGTGAAGAGAAGTTATCTATTGGTTAAATTATGTTATATTTGTTGGGAGTGTGTCCACTAGTGAAAGTATGATCCCTAGGCCTTGTTTCCAAGCATTGCACACCATTTACTCGCTGTTTTGTTACTTGTTTGCTTGCTGCCATTTTTATTCCAGATTGTATTTACTACTCATAATCATCACTACTACTTGTATTTCACTATCTCTTCGCCGAACTAGTGCACCTATACATCTGACAAGTGTATTGGGTGTGTTGGGGACACAAGAGACTTTCTGTATCGTAATTGCAGGGTTGTTTGAGAGGGATAGCTTTGACCTCTTCCTCCCTGAGTTTGATAAACCTTGGGTGATCCACTTAAGGGAAACTTGCTGCTGCTCTACAAACCTCTGCACTTGGAGGCCCAACACTGTCTACAAGAACGGAAGCGTGTGTAGACATCAAGCTCTTTTCTGGCGCCGTTGCCGGGGAGGTAAGGTAAAAGGTACTCGCATCCTCCTGTGTGAGTGCTCGGAGTTATTTCCTTTAGATTCTGTAATTACATCTTTTTGTGCCTTGTTTTTATTTTCACTAGTTAGGATTAATGGAAAACAAAGAGTTCTTTAGTCTTTTTCCTGAGTTTAGATATGAAGTGTTTGAAGAGAAAATTGAAAAACCTTTGGAGCTTAATTTGCATGCTAATAGTGTTGTTAGTATGAATGTTTCGAACACTGTTTTTACTAATGATATAGAAAAGTCTAAGCTTGGGGAAGCTGGTTTTGTTAAGCATGATATTTTTAGTTCCCCAGCTTTAGTGGAGAAAGTTTGCTCTCATGATATTTTATCTCCCATATGTGATGTTCCTTCTTATGATGATATGTTTGAAGAATATGCTTTGCGAAATAGCCGTCCTCTAGTTTATGATGGCTATGATGATGGGTATAATATTTTCAGTTCACCTTCTTTTGAGGAGAAAATTAGTTATGATTACAATATGCCTCCTATTTTTGATGATTATGGTGATGAGAATAATTATTCTATTAAATTTGCTCCTACTACTATTGTTCCTGTGGTGAGTATTAATTCTTTTATGCATGTGGCTCATGATAGGGATGTTTTATGTGATAGTTATATTGTTAGTTCTATTCATGATGCTACTGAAAGTTATTATGAGAGAGGGAAACATGGTTTGATGGATCTCAACAATATTAAGTTTCCCCTCTTTATGTTGCAAATCTTGAAGTGGCACTTGTTTTATCTATCCATGCTTGCTACTATGTGCCTCGTTGATTTATTTTCTTACAAGATTCCTATGCATAGGAAGTGGTTCAGATATAAATATCTTTAACATTTGCTTTTTGATGCTCTCTATTGCTTTAAGTTCCTATATGGCGCCTTTGCTTCAAGCTCTTAGATGGCGCCCACATGAGCATCTTTGTAAATTACTGCGCCTAGCTCAAAGGCGTTAAAGAAAAGCACTCTTGGGAGATAACCCATTGTTTTCTTTTCAGTACTTTTTCTTTTATTTGAGTCTTGGAAGTTATTACTACTGTAATGACCTCTCCTTATCCTTTTTATTTCGTTGTTGTGCCAAGAGAAGCCTCTAATTCGAGTGAGGTAAAGATTTGGGGATGTTGCTGTCCTGAAACTGTTTTCGGTGCTGCACCGTAAAAATTTGTGAAAATTCTCTGTATATCTTTTGGACCTGCGATTTCTTGTGCATATGCCCCAGGTTATATCCAAACTTTCATTAGTTGAACACTTTTTGATTTGAGCAACATAAAACCCCTCAAAAATTCGACATTTGTCAGCTGTTCTGTTTTGACAGATTTCTGCCAATATTTGTGTTTGCCGCTTTATCGCTTTCTTTTGAGTTCTTTTGATCACAGAACTTTTGGGGAAGTTGCTACAGTAGTATATGCTTAATATGTGGTGGTTTTAGGTTGAAACCTAAAGCAAAAAGGGTTGATTCAATGTTATTCTTACACTAATGTTGCTAATAGATTTGTGTTTAGTTTTGTATGAAGGAAGTTTTCAAGTGTAGGGATTGGAGAATAATGAGATGAGATGAAGAATGGACAAAAGCTCAAGCTTGGGGATGCCCATGCAACCCCCAAGAAATATCCAAGAGGTACAAGCGTCAAAGCTTGGGGATGCCCCCGAGGCACCCCTTCTTCATCGGCAAAAATCAGGTCACCTTTCAAGACACTATATTTTTATTGCTTCATGCACTATGTGTTTTTCTTGGAGCGTCAGTTGTTTTTAGTTTTATCTATTAGTTTAGTTTTGTTTGCTGCAATAAATGGTTAGATCACATCATGTTTCTTTTGGAGGAGATGAACTCGCTTTTCATTGCCAAGAACACTCTAGTTTTCATTCTTATCAAAAACCGAGTGTTATTCTTTTTCTGCTACTGCGTTTAGCTTTTGTTTTTCACCTTGATTTTTGTTCAGATCTTATTTTATCTTTTTATCAAGGTGTATTTTTGCCTCTGATCTTTATTGGTTTTCATCAAAAGAGGTGTCTTAAAAAATTTCAATTGGTGTTGGAAAAGAGAAAAAGCTCTATGCAAAATAGTGGTACAAGAAGGAGCTTGTGTAGACTGCGGCTTAGGATTTTTCATGTCATGCTTGATGTCTTTTTAATAGTATGCTTAGTGGTTTTGCTGTAGCATGACTTGTCTCAAATAACTGAGATTGCTTAATGAGCCTTTGAAAAAAATCATGCGTTGTTTTTATTGTTTGGAAGCATTATTTTGGTTTTCTCCTTGATGCTTTATTTGGGTTGACTTGGCGCATGCTCACACATGTTAGACTCTTACAAAGTCGCCAATAGCCTCTATGATCATTTAGTTTTTGACTTTTTATGCCATCTTATGCTTCTTTTAATGTCGCTTTGTCGCTTTGCATGATTATGGCCGTTATTGCTCTCTTAGTTGGTCGCTCCCAGTCTTTTGCTAGCCCTCATTTTGTACTGAGTATGAGCTCTACTCGTGCATCCAACTCCCAAAAACCAAGTTTGCCATTGTGTCCACTATAAATTCCTATGCATGGTATTTGTAAGCCATTCCAAGTAAATTTTCATGTGCTACCTTTCAAAAAACCTTCAAAATACTTCTCATTTTGTGACACTGTTTTCAGCTCATGGGGACGTAGTGGTCGGATTTGCTATCTTCCATATTGTCTTATTCCAAAAAGAAAAAAAAAGAGAAAAAAAGAAAGAAAAAAGGCACTCCTCCATAAGGATGGCAATTTTACCCACGGGTACGGGTACCCGCGGGTACCGTACCCATATGGGTAGGGTATGGGCATAGTTTTATACCCATGGGTAGTACCCATACCCTACCCGTTAAGTCATGGGTAGGGCACGAGTATGGCTTTCTACCCGTGGGTATACCCATATCCTACCCATTTATACTAACAAGTTGATCTAGAGTGTTCCAGTAGCATTGATCGGTATAGATTAGGTGTCCCACACCCAAATTACTGCAATAATTAAGCATTGGTCGTAATCCACATGTCTTCATAAGTTAACGAGACCGAAATACCACATTTTGCCCCCAATGTACTATCGATAAAAGTAAAATAATGAGTGACTTGTGCAGTATTTGATCTACCCATTGGGTACCCAACTAGTACGGGTACCCGCCGGGTATGGGCACGGGTAAAGTTTCATACCCATGGGTACGGGTATGGGTAGAATTTTATACCCATCGACTATACGGGTATGGGTATGGTATTGCTCTACCCTGCCCATACCCTGCCCATTGCCATCCTTATCCATGGTATGTGAATGTTGGTGGGCACCCGATGGAATCGGTTAGCCATGGTTTGAGAAAGGAAAAAAGGTGGGGAGGAGTGCCAAGTTTTATAAAAAGAGCACAAAAGTGCCAATCTCTCTCTCAAAAACTTGCTTCATTTTTGTATGGAAGATAGTAAGAACCCCATTGCTAGTCGTTGACAAAAGCAACCACCTCTCAAAATTCAAGTTTTATCTCTCTGTTTTACAAATGAAAAGCTCTAGCACATGTTTAATCACTGCTTCCCTCTGCGAAGGGATTTTCTTTTACTTTTATGTTGAGTCACCACCTTCTATCTTTATGCACCATCTAAGAGAGCATAGTTGTCATTCTTAGTATAATATGCATTGTCCCAAAGTTTTCATTGATTGATTCATATTGTTGGTTTCACTTGTTCTCAAATTACTTGTATCTAGTCGCCCTCTTAAACTTGAAGGTGTCCTATGCATTTATGTTTTGCTCTCTATGAAGGCCAAGCTGAAAACCATTTGTATGTTTTTCCTTATGATTTGAACACATGTTTGACTTTCATTGTTTCATTTTCATGATATTTTGTTTGTGTTCATTTGCATGTTATAACATGGTTGCTAAGTTCTTATTGTCAACATTATATCTTTCATGCCCATGTTTTAAGTTCTTTGATCTCAGCACTCAATGCTTTACCTATATGATCAAGATTGTGATGGTGCATGTCACCTCAAAAATTATTTCTTTTGTTATCACTTACCTACTCGAGGACGAGCAGGAGTTAAGCTTGGGGATGCTTGATATGTCTCAAACGTATCTATAATTTTTGATGCTCCATGCTTGTTTTTGCATCATTTGCCTTGTGTTTCGTTACACTTCGTGGCGTTTTTATGCGATTTCCGGAACTAACCTATTGACAAGATGCCACAGTGCCAGTTCCCTGTTTTCTGCTATTTTTGTGTTTCAGAAAAGCTACACAGGAAATATTCTCGGAATTGGACGAAACAAGTTCCTGAAGTCTTATTTTCCCCGGAAGCTTCCAGAGATCCGAAGAGGTGAAGGAGAGGGGCCACAGGCTAGCCTCACACTAGGCCGGCGCGACCCAGGCCCTGGCCGCGCCGCCTAGGTGTGAGGAGGCCTGGGGCCACTCCTGACGACGCCCCTTCGCCTATATAAAGCCTCGGGACGGAAAACCCTAAGGGAGTCAGCAATTTTCCAGAAAGAGTTCCACAGCTCCGCCGCCGCCGCCGACGAATTTCGGGGGACAGAAGTCTCTGTTCCGGCACCCTGCCGGGACGGGTAACTGCCCCCGGAGCCATCTCCATTGGTCTCCATCGCCGTCTCTGCCATCTCCATCGACCTCACCGCCATCTCCATCAACCTTGCTGTCTCCTATGATGAGGAGGGAGTAGTTCTCCCCCGGGGCTGAGGGCTTTACCGGTAGCTATGTGGTTCACCTCTCTCTCCCATGATGTGATCTTTATGTGATCGTGAGCTTTGTATCATGTTGAATAAGTAGATGTTACTCTTCTTCATTATGTGTACTCTAGTGTGTTATTAAAGTAATCTATTCCTCTTGCCATGGTGTAACGGTGACAGTGCGTGCATCATGGTGGTACTTGGTCTAGGCTACGATTGTGATCTTTTATGGATTATGAGAATAATTATCACTATGTTAGTATTGAAGTGATCTATTCCTCCTTTCATGGTGTAATGTTGACAGTGTGTGCACCATGTTAGTACTTGGTCTAAGTTGCAATAATATCTATCTTGAGTTGTGATTTGATTTGGATATCTCTATGAGTGGTGTTTGTCAAGTACTTGATGAACTTTGAGGAGTGCTTCGTAGCCCTACGCAATGATTAGTGTTATTCAATAGGAGAGTAATTCAGAGTACCATAGTGAAGAGAAGTTATCTATTGGTTCAATTATGTTATATTTGTTGGGAGTGTGTCCACTAGTGAAAGTATGATCCCTAGGCCTTGTTTCCAAGCATTGCACACCATTTACTCGCTGTTTCGTTACTTGTTTGCTTGCTGCCATTTTAATTCCAGATTGTATTTACTACTCATAATCATCACTACTACTTGTATTTCACTATCTCTTCGCCGAACTAGTGCACCTATACATCTGACAAGTGTATTGGGTGTGTTGGGGACACAAGAGACTTTCTATATCATAATTGCAGGGTTGTTTGAGAGGGATAGCTTTGACCTCTTCCTCCCTGAGTTCGATAAACCTTGGGTGATCCACTTAAGGGAAACTTGCTGCTGCTCTACAAACCTCTGCACTTGGAGGCCCAACACTGTCTACAAGAACAGAAGCGTGTGTAGACATCAGATATGTGTATACAACTTGCAGGTAAGATCATAAACAACAATTATCATCATAAAATAATAACAAGTTCAGATCTGAGATCATGGCACTCGGGCCAAAAGTGACAAGAATTAAGCACAACAAGTCGCAACAATGTCATAAGCACTAACAATAGATACTAGGCACCATGCCCTAACAATCTCATAGAAATTACATGAATGATCTCATCCAATCCCTACCATCCCCTTTGCCTACAGCGGGAATTACTCACACATGGATGGGGGAATCATGGATGGTTGATGGAGAGATGTCGGTGATGATGATGATGAAGATCTTCTCCAAATACCCGTCCCGGTAGGGTGCCAGAATAGAGTTTCTAGTTCCGAATTGCGGTTTCTGATGGTGGTGGCGCAGCAGAACTCTGTCTGGGAAAAACGCCAAACCCCCGATAGTTTCAGGTCATAGGGTATATGTAGGCGGAAGGGGGCTCGAGGAGATGGCTGGGGCGGCCACACCACCCCCTGGCGTGGCCAGGCCTGGCCCGCGCCACCAGGTGGTGTGGTGCCCTCCTGGCCCCTCTCCGTCTCATACTCTGGCTCCATGGGTCTTCTGGTAAAATAGGATTTTTGGAGTATTTTCCGGGATTTTTCCTGAAAGTTGGATTTCTGCACAAAAACGAGACACCAGGGCAATTCTGCTGAAAAAAGTGTTAGTCCGTGTCAGTTGTATTCAAAACACACAAATTAGAGGAGAAACAATAGCAAAAGTGTTCGAGAAAGTAGATACGTTTTGGACGTATCAACTCCCCCCAAGCTTAGCTTATTGCTTGTCCTCAAGCAATTTAGTTAACAACTGAGTGCGATAAAAGAAACTTTCACAAACACATTTGCTTCATAAGATGTAAATATTCTCACTATATGATCAAGTACTTAAGCAAATAATAAGAAGTGTGCAACTAATGTTATCTCGTAGTCATGCAAGCTATGAAAGAGTGCCAATGCACTAATAACAAGCAACATGAAACATAAGAAGCTATAAGATTGTAATGCTCATAATAAGATATGAAAGAGTGGTATCTCTCTTGCCTTTATTTGTGGAGCAATACATAAATGCCAAGGCACCTCTGAAGTTCAAGAGAAGACTAGAAGTAGAAATATCAAAGATACAAGCATCAAAGTTATACCATAATTAACTGTGTTCTGGGACAAGCACATTACACTAAGAATGACAGCCATGGTCTCAAGAAAGTGCTTAAAGTTAGAAGATGAAGACTCAACATAAAAGTAGAAGAAAGGCCCTTCACAGAGGGAAGCAGGGATTTAACATGTGCTAGAGCTTTTCATTTGTAAAACAGAGATAAAAAATTTCTATGAGAGGTGGTTGTTTCCTGTCAATGACTGGCAATGGGGTTCTTGCTATCTTCCATACTAAACAAGTGAGAGCGGTTCCGAGTTCTTTGAAAAATTGGCACATTGGTGCTCTTTTATAAAGCTTGGCACTCCTCCCCACTTTTCCTTTCACAAACCATGGCTAACCGATTCCATTGGGTGCCCACCAACTTTCACATACCATGGAGGAGTGCCTTTTTTTCTTTTCTTTTTTTATTTAGATTACAATGGTCTGACCAGCTCCCTTGCAAAATTAATGATGAGCAAATGAAGCATGCAAGTCGAGGGGTACTTAATTCAATATGGAAGATAGCAATTCTGACCACTACGTCCTCATGAGCTAAAAACAGTAGCATGAAATGAGAAGTATTTGAAGGTTTTGAAAGGTAGCACATGAAAATTTACTTGGAATGGCTTTAAAATACCATGCATAGGAATTTATAGTGGACTCTTTGGAATTACTTGGTTTTCAGGAGTTGGATGCACGAGAAATATTCCCTCATAGTACAAGTGAAGGCTAGCAAAAGACTGGGAAGCGACAATCGAGAGAGCAGTAACTATCATAATCATGCTTGCGACAAAACAAAATTAATATAGGCATAAAAATGATACAAGAACTCTGAAGCAAAATAAATCATCAAGGCTTAATTGACTTTTTGTTTAGTCATATGCATGCTTGAGCATGTGCCAAGTCGATTCAAATGAAAATTTTCAGAGGAGGATACCACAATGTTATACTGTTTTATGAATAAAACAATGCAAGCAAATATCTACATGACATGCTACAAACTATTAGTAAATTGGAACTAATCATATGAGAGCAAGAACTACTAAGCATCCATTAAATAACATACACCTTACATGAACAGGCTAAGCATGTCCATATAGATGAGCATATGTACAAAAAATGAAAACAAATAGAGTTCATACCAGTCTCTCACCACACCTCGAATTGTCATATGTCCTCATTATTGCCTTTCACTTGTGTGGCTTGAATAATATGAAGTGATAACCGAGCTCCAATGGAGTTACGGGAGACTGAACTCTGCAACAAACTTTACAAAACCGGAAAAGAACAACAAATATTTTTGGATTTTCAATTTTTGAAACAAGAACAGAAGAAAACAGCAAACAAAGCAAAATATTTTTGGATTTTTCAAATATCAAACCGAAAATAGGAAACAAAGCAAACCAAAACTAGAAAACTTAAAGAGGCAAACAAAGAGAAACAACAGAAATATTTTTTGTCTTTTTATGTTTTGGAAAGCAGAAATAAGAACAAGAACAACAAAGAGAAAGAAAGCAAAACATGGATATACAAAGTACCAACAAAATATGATATATAGGTGAGTGAATCGTCGGCGTACCTCCCCCCAAGGTTAGGCTTTTGGCCTAAGTGGAGATCAATCCCAACTCCGGTAATCGCCCCAGGCTGGTGGGTCATCGGTGGCCTGATCATGATCAGGCTCTCGTGAAGATGAAGCCGAAGATCCATGATCAAAATAAGACTGTTGGTATGGGAACTCCCAAGTGCTAGAGGGCTTGACAGAATTATCTTTAGTCCCCTCTCCATCCTCGTGTACATGCTGAGGGTGCTCCTCCATGTACGCATCAAGCTCATCCTCTGTGAGTGACCATCCATTCCTGCCATCAAGGTTAAACAAAAGAGGTGCAGGCAAATGGACTGATCGATCAGTCTTAACTACTCTCCAGGCTGATTTCTTGAGAAAGGTTATCTCATAAGACAAGTTGCCCAACCAAGCCTGAGAATAAACAAACTTATGCTATATCATAGAATTAAGATCAAGCCTCTCTATGGGAAACTGAATGTCCAAATCATGCGGTACTACACCATGCAAGGCTAATAAACGAGAAGCAATAAGTCCTCCACAAACTCCCCCTTTCTCGCGGTTAGCAGCAAGACGGAAAGATATCAAAGCACCTAAATTATGAGTCCTATCCTATCTCAAAGCATCTGAAATAAAAGCTAAATCATAAGAGGATAACTTGTCTGCAGTCTTCCTAGCAAGAACACACTTGGCAATAAAATAGGCAAAATATTGAATGGATGGGAAATGAATTCTCCGAATTTTACCACTCTCTCCTGAGAAGCTTCTTCCTTGGCAAATCTCTTCATACAAGTCCATCAACGGCCTGGTCGCTCCTTTATCCATCCACGTGATCCCCGCTGTGGTACTCTAATAGCTGCACAGAAAACATCAAAGGGCAAGTCCACAGTTTTATTGTAAATTTTATAATGAACAATGGGGTTAGGCAAAGACCAACTGAATCTAAAATCCTGCACCACAGTCATGGTTAGTTTAGCATATTGGTGAGGTTCACAATCAATAAAATGTTCCAATCCCGCATTAGAGATTAGAGTTTGGAAATCATGCAGAATCCCAGCAGCACTCATGAATTCTGAGCATGGATAGATCGAGGGAAAGACTCCCCCTTCACGGTGGACTTTCATAACTTCATGCACCTCTAACTCTTGTTGGATGAGTTGATATTCATTCTCCTCCATTTCTGAAATTTTTAAGCAAAACTCATAAAAAATGATTTTGAGACAAAAAAAATGTAGGGAACTACTATAGGGAGTTGCAAGAGGGTTAACATGCATCAAAATAACATATCTAAGCAATAGAACAAGCATGCAAACTCATTTAACCTGTCACCTATAGTGCTAAAATACTCAAGAAATACTCCACCAAACAAAATTCTACTAGGACAATCGAAGGAGTCACATACCGGAGAACAAGTGCTCCAAATCTCAGCAGCAAAGATGGGCTGAGCAAGGAGATCAAAAATTGCGAGCAAGAATAGCAAGAACACGGGTTTGAGCTATGAAGTGAAGATATTTCGGGAGAGAGAGTGAAGTGGCTGGTGGTGAGGTAAGTGGAGGGCCAGGGGGCCCCACACCATGCCACAGCACGGCCTAGCCCTGGCCACGCCACCATGTGGTGTGGTGGCATGGTGGGTCCCCGTGAGGTGTCCCAGGTGCCTCTCTGCCCCATTTTTGACATAAAAATTTAAAAAGAATTTTATGGAATTTTTCGAGAAACTTTATTTTCGAGGGTTTTTCAGAAATTTACAAGAGATTTAAAAACTCAGGAAAACGAAGATGGAATGATAGAAAGCAAATCCAAACCAAGTCTACAGCAACTCTAAGATATTCTAGTATGAACCTAAACAGCAGAAACAAAAGTAGGCGAGATGGAAACATGAGTAAAGAAAAGTAAATACGGTGAAATCATAGTTTCGTTCATTCAAAAACCGCTTTGTTAACAAGGTTGATCAAGTCTTGTTACCAAACCAATTTTCTATAAAGCAAAACTTTGCATTTCACTAAATGATTATGTTACCTCGACCTTGATAGGCATAGTCCCAACCATAATAATTTCATATTCTTCCTTGGGCTTTAGCCTTGAACAATAAATTTGTCCAACTTTGATGGTCTCAACATTTATGATTGAATTTAGTCCATATTTTCTATCAATCTTCTTGGGAAAATAAACTGTGTGCTCTTTATCATTAACATTAAAAGTTACTTTCCCTTGGTTGCAATCAATAACGGCACCTGCAGTGTTAAGAAAAGGTCTCCCAAGAATAATAGACATATTATCATCTTTAGGCATTTCCAACACAAGAAAATCAGTTAATATCAAACAATTATTAGCCACTTGAACAGGAACATTCACACATATACCAATAGGAATAGTAGTAGACTTATCAGCCATTTGCAAAGATATATCAGTCGATATCAATTTTTCTAGATCAAGTCTCTTATAGAGAGAAAAAGGCATGACACTAACTCCAGCTCCCAAATCACACAAAGCAGTTCTAACATAGTTATTTTTAATAGAGCAAGGAATAGTTGGTATACCTGGATCTCCAAGCTTCTCTGGAACCTTACCATCAAAAGAGTAATTAGCAAGTAAAGTGGAAATTTCCTCACTAGGAATCTTCCTTTTGTTAGTAACAATATCCTTCATATACTTTGAATAAGGAGGCAATTTAATAGCATTAGTCAAAGGGATTTGCAAAAACAAAGGTTTCATCCATTCATAAAACTTGTTATAGTGTTCCTCTTCCTTTGATTTGTGTTTCTTATTAGGAAAAGGCATTGGTTTTTGCACCCAAGGTTCTCTCTCACTACCATGTTTATTGGCAATGAAATCTTCCTTGGTGTACTTTGTATTCTTAGCAAGCTTTTCTGGTTCCTCCTCAACTTCTGTTTCGGAACATTCCGCAACTGTTTTATGCTTCTTCTTCTTTTTCTTGGGAGGAATACCATCACCTGTAGCACGTTGAGAATCCTGTTCGATCCTCTTAGGATGTCCTTCAGGATATTGATACGTCTCAAACGTATCTATAATTTTTGATGCTCCATGCTTGTTTTTACACCATTTGCTTAGTGTTTCATTACACTTCGTGGCGTTTTTATGCATTTTGCGGAACTAACCTATTAACAAGATGCCACAGTGCCAGTTCCCTGTTTTCTGCTATTTTTGTGTTTCAGAAAAGTTACACAGGAAATATTCTCAGAATTGGACGAAACAAAAGCCAAACATCCAGAAATTTACCAAAGCTTCCACAGAACCGAAGAGGAGACGGAGTGGGGACACGAGGGGCCCACACAACAGGATGGCGCGGCCCAGGGCCTGGCCGCGCCCCCTATGTGTGAGACTGCCTCGGTCCACTTCTGACGATGCCCCTTCGCCTATAAAGATCCCCCAACGGAAAAACCTAAACACCCAATCACTTTTCCAGAAATACATCGCGATCCGCCGCCGTTGTCGACCTGAGATCGGGAGGGTCCAGAAGCTCTTCCCGGCACCCTGCCGGAGAGGGGAATCGCCACCGGAGGTCTTCTTCATCGCCATGCTTGCCTCCGGCGTGATGAGTGAGTAGTCTACCTAGACTACGGGTCCATAGCAGTAGCTAGTTGGTTGTCTTCTCCATCATGTGCTTCATGTTTAGATCTCGTGAGCTACCTTACATGATCTAGATCACCGTTATGTAATTCTACATGTTGTGTTTGTTGGGATCTGATGAATATTGGTGTTATGATTGAGTTGATGTGCTGAATATTATCTTATGCTATCTCTATGTTGTTTATGATCTTGCACGCTCTCCGTTGTTAGTAGCTATCTTGGCCGAGTAGATACTAGTGACTCCAAGAGGGGGTATTTATGCTCAATAGTTGGGTTCATGCCTCTATTTAATCTGGGGGAGTGACAGAAACCTCTAAGGCTGTAGATGTGCTATTGCCACTAGGGAGAAAACAACATTCATATGTCCAAGGGCATATGCTTTGTTTATATTACACACTTTGCTTAATGCAGTTATCTGTTGTTCGCATCTTAATACTTGTGGAGTCCTCGGATTGATTCTCTGCAGGTGGATTATTAGTCATAGATGCAGTTGGATGGCGGTCTATGTATCTTGTTGTAATGCCCAGAGTAAATCTCATAGTGATCCTCTTGACTTAGCACGTTATCTTTATTCTATCAATTGCCCAACTATAATTTGTTTACCCAGCATGTGTTATTTTATCTTATGGAGAGACACCACTAGTGAACTATGGACCCCAGTCCTATTTCCTTTATATTGCTATCACCTGTTTACTTTACTCGCACTGTTTACTTTACTCGCATACTACCATTGCTTTCCACTCGATACGCTCATACCCTTTGTTTCAAGCAAACTGGTGAGATTGACAACCTTATCGTAAGTTGGGAGCAAAGTATTTGGTTGTGTTGTGTGCAGGTTCCACGTTGCCGCTCGCAAAGCAAAGCTTGGACGAGGCGCCTTATAAATTGTCCGGAGCTGTCGCGAAGCTAGCGGGCATCACCTTCTTGAGTTTGGCTTTTTCCTGGATTCGACATACCCTGGTTTCTTACTGAGGAAAAAGTCGCTGCTGTACTCATCAAACCTTCCTCTTGGGGTTCCCAACTGGACGGTGATTTACACTATCTCACAGTGCCACAGCAAAGATTTTTCTGGCGCCGTTGCCGGGGAAAAAGAAGACTTCTGCAAGGGGAGTTTTGCACGCACATCCTTTACTTTGTTTTAAGTTTTGCTTTTACTTTATTTTTACTTGCATTGTTTTATAAAAAACACACAAAAATTAGTTTCTTTCATAGTCGCTTTTATTTACTTGCCTTTAGTCTTGTTAGAATGAGTAATCCTAAAGTTGAAGTTCGTACTTTTAAGCAACAAGGGGGAGAGAGCTTGAAAGATGCTTGGTACCGTATTAGCAATTCTCATCATAGGTGTACAAAGAAGCATTCTACCATGATCCTCCTTAGAAATTTTTATGTTGGTATAACTAGTTGGAATAGATACGTTCTTGATACTCTTGCAGGAGGTAATTTTCTGGGTACTCCCGCTCTTGAAGCATGCACTTTAATAGAAAGTTTAGTGGGAGTACCACCTATTCATGTTGTTAAAACTGAGATCACTTTGGAGGAAGTTATAGAAAAATTGGGCTCTTTAGAAAAAAGTTTGCCAAATATCCTTGATAACGCTAGCCGAGTTAATGAAGCGATAGAAAGTATCGGTAAGAGAATTACCATTTTAGAAGCGAGCACTACTCTTGATAGTCAAAACCTTAGGATTGGGAAACTAGAGGAATCCATGGAAACTTTAAGTTCAATTTTCTCTTCTCTTAAGTTTAAGAAGGAGAAAGCCTTTGTTGGAAAAGAGCAAAAATTTATGTATGTTCCTAAGGTGTCTGTGCCTAAACCGCGGCACGTTTTTAAGATTGGTAAGACTTTTAGTTCAACTAAGAGTGACTTGTAGGTTGAATCATCTTCAGGAACCTCTAAAGTGCCTAGTGTGGTAAGTGGTGATCTTGAGGAAACAGTTGATCTTAATGCCTCTTTTGATATTACTTGATTTGCACCTTTCTGCGCCTAGCTCAAAGGCGTTAAAGAAAAGCACTCTTGGGAGATAACCCAATGTTTTTACTTTCAGTTATTTTTCTTTTATTTGAGTCTTGGAAGTTATTACTACTGTAATAACATCTCCTTATCCTTTTTATTTCGTTTGTGTGCCAAGAGAAGCCTCTAATTTGAGTGAGGTAAGATTTGGGGATGTTGCTGTCCTGAAACAGATTTTGGTGCTGCACCGTAAAAATTAGTGACAATTCTCAGTATATCTTTTGGACCTGCGATTTCTTGTGCATATGCCCCAGGTTATATCCAAACTTTCATTAGCTATACACTTTTTGATTTGAGCAACATAAAACCCTCTAAAAATTCGACCTTTGTCAGCTGTTCTGTTTTGACAGATTTCGGCCAATATTTGTGTTTGCCCCTCGATCGCTTTCTTTTTGAGTTCTTTTGATCACGGAACTTTTGGGGAAGTTGATACAGTAGTATATGCTTTATATGTGGTGGTTTTGAGTTGAAACCTGAAGCAAAAAGGGTTGATTCATTGCTATGCTTACACTAATGTTGCTAATAGAATTATGTTTAGTTTTGTATGAAGGAAGTTTTCAAGTGTAGGGATTGGAGAATGATGAGATGAGTTGAAGAATGGACAAAAGCTCAAGATTGGGGATGCCCATGTCACCCCAAGAAATATCCAAGAAGTACAAGCGTCAAAGCTTGGGGATGCCCCCGAGGCACCCCTTCTTCATCGGCAAAAATCAGGTCACCTTTCAACACACTATATTTTTATTGCTTCATGCATTATGTGTTTTTCTTGGAGCGTCAGTTGTTTTTAGTTTTCAGTTTTGTTTAGTGTGTTTGCTGCAATAAATGGTTGGACCCCAACAAATTTCCTTTGGAGAAGATTACTTGCTTTTCATTTGCCAAGAACACTCCATTTTTCACTCTTATCGTTCAACGAGTGTTCTCTTTTTCTAGAACTGCATTTAGCTTTCTTTTTTGCCTTGATTTTTGTTCAGATCTTCTTATATCTTTTTATCAAGGTGTATTTTGACCTCTGGTCCATGTTGGTTTTCATCAAAAGAGTTGTTTCAAAAAGGTTCGAATGGTGTTGGAAAAGAGAAAAAGCTTTATGCAAAAAAGTGGTACAAAAAGGAGCTTGAGTAGACTGTGGCTTAGACTTTTGCATGTCGTGCTTGATGTCTTTTTGATAGTATGCTTAGTGGTTTTGCTGTAGCATGACTTGTCTCAAATGACTGAGATTGCTTTATGAGCCTTTGAAAAAAATCATGCGTTGTTTTAATTATTTGGAAGCATTATTTTGGTTTTCTCCTTTGATGCTTTATTTGGGTTGACTTGGCGCATGCTCACACATGTTAGACTCATACAAAGTCACCATAGCCTCTATGATCATTCTGTTTTTAACTTTTGATGCCATCTTATGCTTCTTTTAATGTTGCTTTGTCGCTCTGCATGATTATGGCCATTATTGCTCTCTTAGTTGGTCGCTCCCAGTCTTTTGCTAGCCCTCATTTTGTACTGAGTATGAGTTCTACTCGTGCATCCAACTCCTAAAAACCAAGTTGTTCCAATGTGTCCACCATACATACCTATTAGCAATTTGCTATTCCAAAGTACATTTGACTTGCTTTTATCTATCCTTCAAATTAAACTCTTTTAGTGTTATGCGAAAATTGGTCAGTAAAGCTCTCACGAACCTGATGGCACACTTTACTTTTCTCGTTCTTAAATTTTTTGACATTGTGGCTCTCTTATGTTGAGTTGTTATTCTTGCAAGTTGTAAGTTGGAAATTAGCCCAGCCATGCCGTCATGGGGCAAGCTTTCAATATTGCACTTCTTATTTGAGTTGATATCGTGATCTTTTGTTTATGGATACTCGCGATGTGAAATAAATTGGGAATCTTGCGGGATCATGGAGTTTGTATACGTGTTAGAGAAATGCCTGGGCCGCTAATCTAAGCCATGCATAATTCATGGTGGAAATTTACAGCATGCCCATAGTGAACATTCGACGACGCATCTCACAATAAAAAGCTATACCAATGGTAAATAAAAGAGATGTCGAGGTGTTTATTGTCTGTTTGTCCTGTCATTTTGACGTGGGCTTGTTCCATGTCATCGGGCACGGAGGTACCCCGTTGGCGGTTCTCGATGATACATGTATACTTACAATGACAAGAGCTTGCTTGGGACTCTAAGTCGAGTAGCATGAGGTTTGGGTATTTGTACTTCACGGGACACGAGGTTTTCAACTTATTATTTGTCAAGCATATGCATCATAAGTGTATTCGCATTAACTTTAACCATTCAAGATGCCTATGATGGGGGCAATGAGAGCTCAAAGCTAGTAAGTACCATAATTTTTGAAGGTTTATAAAACTTGCAATCACTGCTTCCCTCCGCGAAGGGCCTTTCTTTTACTTTTATGTTGAATCACCACCTTCTATCTTTATGCACCGTCTAAGAGAGCATAGTTGTCATTCTGAGTATAATGTGCATTGTCCCAAAGTTTTCATTGATTGATTCATGATGTTGGTTTCACTTGTTCTTAAATTATTTGTATCTACTCGCCCTCTAAAACTTGAAGGTGTCCTTGATACGTCTCCAACGTATCCATAATTTTTGATGCTCCATGCTTGTTTTTACACCATTTGCCTTGTGTTTCATTACACTTCGTGGCACTTTTATGCATTTTCCGGAACTAACCTATTAACGAGTTGCCATAGTGCCAGTTCCCTGTTTTCTGCTGTTTTTTTTGTTTCAGAAAAGCTACACAGGAAATATTCTCGGAATTGGACGAAACAAAAGCCAGAAGTCTTATTTTTCCTGGAAGCTTCCCGAAGACCGAAAGAGAGCCGGAGGGGGGGCCAGAGGCCGCCCTCACACATAGGTGGCGCGGCCCAGGCCCTGGCCGCGCCACCCTGGTGTGAGGAGCCCATGGCTGCCCTCTGACGACACCCCTTCGCCTATATAAAGCCTCGGGACGGAAAACCCTAAGGGAGTCGGCAAATTTCCAGAAAGAATTCCGCAGTTCCGCCGCCGCCACCGATGAATTTCGGGGGACAGAAGTCTCTGTTCCGGCACCCTGCCGGGACGGAGAAGTGCCCCCGGAGCCATCTCCATCGGTCTCCATCGCCGTCTCCGCCGTCTCCATCGACCTCACCGCCATCTCCATCAACCTTGCTGTCTCCTATGATGAGGAGGGAGTAGTTCATCCCCGGGGCTAAGGGCTCTACCGGTAGCTATGTGGTTCACCTCTCTCTCCCATGATGTGATCTTTATGTGAATGTGAGCTTTGTATCATGTTGAACAAGTAGATGTTATTATTCAGATATTATGTGTACTCTAGTGATGTTATTAAAGTAATCTATTCCTCCTGCCATGGTGTAACGGTGACAGTGCGTGCATCATGGTGGTACTTGGTCTAGGCTACGATTGTGATCTCTTATGGATTATGAGAATAATTATCGCTATGATAGTATTGAAGTGATCTTTTCCTCCTTTCATGGTGTAATGTTGACAGTGTGTGCACCGTGTTAGTACTTGGTCTAAGTTGCGATAATATATATCTTGAGTTGTGATCTGATTTGGATATCTCTATGAGTGGTGTTTGTCAAGTACTTGATGAACTTTAAGGGGTGCTTCTGTAGCCACTACGCAATGATTAGTGTTGTTCAATAGGAGAGTAATTCAGAGTACCATAGTGAAGAGTAGTTATCTATTTGTTCAGTTATGTTATATTGTTGGGAGTGTGTCCACTAGTGAAAGTATGATCCCTAGGCCTTGTTTCCAAGCTTTGCACACCGTTTACTTCCTGTTTTGTTACATGTTTGCTCGCAGCGATATTTACTTCAAGTCACATTTGCTACTCATAATAATCTATACCACTTGTATTTCACTATCTCTTCGCCGAACTAGTGCACCTATACATCTGACAAGTGTATTGGGTGTGTTGGAGACACAAGAGACTTTCTGTATCGTAATTGCAGGGTTGTTTGAGAGGGATAGCTTTGACCTCTTCCTCCCTGAGTTCGATAAACCTTGGGTGATCCACTTAAGGGAAACTTGCTGCTGTTCTACAAACCTCTGCACTTGGAGGCCCAACACTGTCTACAAGAACAGACACGTGCGTAGACATCAAGCTCTTTTCTGGCACCGTTGCCGGGGAGGTAAGGTAAAAGGTACTCGCATCCTCCTGTGTGAGTGCTCGAAGTTATTTCCTTTAGATTCTGCAATTACATTTTTTTGTTTCTTGTTTTTATTTTCACTAGTTAGGCTTAATGGAAAATAAAGAGTTCTTTAGTCTTTTTCCTGAGTTTAGATATGAAGTGTTTGAAGAGAAAATTAAAAAACCTTTGGAGCTTAATTTGCATGCTAATAGTGTTGTTAGTATGAATGCTTTGAACACCATTGTTGCTAATACTATAGAAAAGTCTAAGCTTGGGGAAGCTGGTTTTGTTAAGCATGATATTTTTAGTTCCCCAGCTTTAGTGGAGAAAGTTTGTTCTGATAATATTTTATCTCCCATATGTGATGTTCCTTCTTATGATGATATGTTTGAAGAATATGGTTTGCGAAATAGCTGTTCTTTAGCTTGTGATGATACTAAACCTCTAGTTTATGATGGTTATGATGATGGGTATAATATTTTCAGTTCACCTACTATTGAGGATAAAATTAGTTATGATTACAATATGCCTCCTATTTATGATGATTATGGTGATTAGAATAATTATTCTGTTGAATTTGCTCCTACTACTATTGTTCCTGTGGTGAGTATTAATTCTTTTATGCATGTGGCTCATGATAAGGATGCTTTATGTGATAGTTATATTGTTAGTTCTATTCATGATGCTACTGAAAGTTATTATGAGAGAGGGAAACATGGTTTGATGGATCTCAACAATATTAGGTTTCCCCTCTTTATGTTGCAAATCTTGAAGTGGCACTTGTTTTATCTATCCATGCTTGCTACTATGTGCCTCGTTGATTTATTTTCTTACAAGATTCCTATGCATAGGAAGTGGTTTAGATATAAATGGCTTTCACATTTGTTTTTGATGCTCTCTATTGCTTTAAGTTCCTATATGGCGCCTTTGCCTCAAGCTCTTATATGGCGCCCACATGAGCATCTTTGCAAATTACTGCGCCTAGCTCAAAGGCGTTAAAGAAAAGCACTCTTGGGAGATAACCCATTGTTTATTTTCAGTACTTTTTCTTTTATTTGAGTCTTGGAAGTCATTACTACTGTAATGACCGCTCCTTATCCTTTTTATTTCGTTGTTGTGCCAAGAGAAGCCTCTAATTTGAGTGAGGTAAGATTTGGGGATGTTGCTGTCCTGAAACTGTTTTCGGTGCTGCACCGTAAAAATTCGTATAAATTATCTGTATATCTTTTGGACCTGCGATTTCTTGTGCATATGCCCCAGGTTATATCCAAACTTTTGTTAGTTGAACACTTTTTGATTGGCTTACATAATTCTTCTATAGGAGGTAGATTCTTCACATCTTCAGATTTAGTACCCTTCTCCTTAAGAGATTTTTTGGCTTTTCTCATCACTTTATCATTTAATTCAATCATTCCTCTCTTCTTTGGTGTTGGCGCTGGTGTTGGTTCAGCCATAGTCCAATCATCATAATTCCGTCTTATTTTAGCCATTAATTCTTCAGCTTCAGCAGGAGTTCTTTTCCTAAAAACACAACTAGCACAAATATCCAAATATGTCTTAGATTCAACAGTTAGTCCATTATAAAATATATCAAGGAGTTTATTTTTAGGCAATGGCTCTCCAGGCAGTGCTCTAATTAAAGAACAAAACCTTGCCCATGATTCAGGCAGCTTCTCTCCTTTTACCTGCTCAAAGTCAAAGATTTTCTGCAAAGCAACATGTTGAGCACTAGAAGGAAAATATTTTTGAAAGAAAGCATTAACCAAAGCAATAAGACTATCAATAGTGTAATATCCCGAATTTTAGTGCCAACTATTCTGTTATTTCCATAAAAAATAGTAAATGGTTGATGTTGATACAATCTGGCAATATGAGATAAAAGAGAAAAGAATTAAAAATTATACTGAGAATGCTCATAGACGTACAGCTGATTTGCTATTAGAAACAAATAGCTCAAGATAGACTAGAGCCTTGTAAACAAGGAAAGAAATAAGAGGGCTCGGTGGGCTTTTTCGATTCGAGCTACTCTTTTTGCTCAGCGGCCCTGGCCTTTTAGTGTAGTCTTGGGAGGACGCCGCTGCCATCCCCAAATCTTTCGCAGCAAGCGGATCCCAGTTCGCCACCGCCCCTATCTGTCCAGCGTTCTCCAGCGATAGTCCTAGAACTCCGCTGCTTCGTCCTCTTAGTTCTGCGCTGCCATCGCCATCAAGTCGTCGCTGCCGATGTGAGGCTGCTGCCGCTCCTGACGCCCGTTCCGCTGCAGCCGGACCTCTGCCTCTGCAATGGTTAGTACCCAATTGTTTTGCAACATCTTCCTTAATAGCGATTTCTAGAGTAGCGAGTCTATCTGCTATTTGGATTAGAGCTTAGGCGACCCGTTCCTTTGTGTGAGTTCTGAGGGTCAAAGTATCTTTCAGATTTGTTGGCCTCCAATTTCTGTATTAGGTATTTTACCATAATAGTTATTGATTTGTAGTGGGACCTTCCTGTAGAAATCCAATCTGCTGGGAGCAGCCTTAGATGAAACAAATAGAACTAGGACCTGTTCTAGTTAAACGAGGAAAAATGTTGACCTACGGGAGTCCAGTGCAAACATGTCAGCCAATATGAATTCGTTTTATCCAATCCCTCCTAGCTCAGCTTGGTGCATACGGTGATACACTTGCTTGGGCTGTAATAGATATCTTGTGTTTTGGGTGCCTTAGAGTCAGCTGTGAGTCAGCTCCATAGCAGTTTTGCACATAGTATATGTGCTAGCAAATTACAGTTAAATAGAACAAAATGGTTCTTGGTCTGGCAACAACCAGCAGAGTGCTTTCTGGATACCTTTCGGTATTATTTAGATGTTGTCCCAAGTTTATATTTTTAAAGGCCAGCGACAGTGTATTGCTTATAGGAGCGATGTTATGATTTGATTGTATAATTTTGAAGCGACGGTGTAAACTGAGGTGATATATGTTTTCGGTAATAGGTGTTGGTCTTTTCTGGTTAGGAAACCCGCCCAATCACAGTTTGTGCGACATGATTGAGGCAAGTATATAAAGGGATAATACTTTGCATGATTCCTTCACTCGACTATTATTTTCTAGCACTTGTGATTTATCTATTGGATAAATATTGCTTATATGTGTGAAGACAAAGTGAAAATGGTAAAGTTTATAGTTGTGCTTGCATTTGCATAGCATCTGCATAGTGGTGTGTCCTATTGAGGTAGGCACTTGAGGTCCCCATATTCTGGGCAATCTCCACAAGTTGGAGTGAGTGGATGCCAACGGGTGTTCACTCAAGTGATACCGGTATACGCAAAGAAAAGTGAAAGCAAAGACATGCATGCATACATGAGCATTTTTGCACTATGATAAGTGTTAAAGGATAATCGTTGGTGTCATGTTTTATGCATTCCTTATTATTTCTTTATATGCTTGTTGAGTACTTTGTACTCACCCTTGTGGATTATATGTTTTTAGGTACCATCGAGGACGACATGCATGGGACTGGGAGTAGCACTTCTACATGTTTAGACACACTACTTTCACACATTACAACCTTACGTAGATTAGATTTGTTTAGCTATGATCAAGATTGAATATTGACTTATTCTCTACTGTGAGGTTCGACATTTTTTTTGTATCTACCAAGTTGGTCGAACTGAGACACTTAGTTATGAAATTAATCTCGGTCAAGTTGAACTTGGTAGTTGTATGTATGGCTATAATGGGAGGTGTTTGCTTATTGTTTTGTCGTGAATATCCCATTTTACAAAGGAGACTCTGCTGAAATTCATAGTATTGCCCGGTCTATGGCAATGTTTAAAGTTTGTGTAGCTCTGCGAGATAGGGTTGATGTCTGGGGTGTTACAGTTGGTATCAGAGCCTAGGCTTTAGGTCTCTGAAGTAGGATAGTAAATAAAGCAATTTGATAGGATCTTTAAACAACTAAAACTTGTTTTATTTTGCCTAAACAACTAAGGAAAACTCATTTATAGTTTAACAACTAAATACTTGACACACTGGTGCACAATAGGATGGGTCTGGGTCATGCATTGCATTGCATTTACGCTTCTGCTATGTTTTAAAGTTGATCTCTCTGATTTGATGTTGTTGTGCGTATGGGCATGCTATTGCCGTGAGAGGCTTGCTGACCTTGCTTCATGTACCATTGTCTCTTTATTGTTGGTAGTTTACTCGAGAGAGAGAGAGAGAGAGAGAGAGAGAGAGAGAATCTTCAAGGTTTATGAATTCACATTGGAAGGGATATTTGATCTTATATGCTCGGTGAACGCGCGAATAAAGTGATGAAGGTATTGGATTGATACACTGGTGGAAAAAGGGCCATTAATCCCGGTCTGTAACGGCCTTTAGTCCCGGTTTCCAAACCGGGACTAGCAAAGCGCGATTAAAGGCCCTCACCCTTTAGTCCCGGTTGCAAACGAACCGGGACTAAAGGCCGTCCACGTGGGCACGGCTGGGAGCGCCGTCTCGGGGACCTTTAGTCCCGGTTCGTAATGAGAACCGGGACTAAAGTGTTCTGTTTTTTTTTTATTGCTGTTTCAGATTATAGGTTTAGGGTTTATGCTTAATTAGGGTTCATTTTAATTTCAATCGAGTTTCCGTACCTATATTCTACGACTAGTACATACACATTACACGTTGGTGCATGCATATATAATATTATACGATGTCTCGCGACTGTATATACTACAATTTCAAACAAGTGTATGTACAACTATTTTTCAAACAAGTTTCAAAACAAACTAAGTTACATGGAGATCACTAAATTACAGATAGCGTTCTTCGTCCTCCACATAGTGTTCTCCTTTCTCATCGAGGACCTCCCTCATGATGAATCCTGCCAGCTCCTCTTGAATTGCTTTTAGGCGCTGGGTTGGTACGAGCTTCTCCCGCATCACATACAACTTTAAGAAGATCGATATGGATATATATAAGTTGGATGAAACTCAACACAATTGATTATAATAAAAGAAAACTGTGAATATTATTTACGTACATCGAAGTCCGTG
The DNA here is from genome assembly GCA_007115705.1 of Dactylis glomerata. Lineage (NCBI taxonomy): Eukaryota > Viridiplantae > Streptophyta > Magnoliopsida > Poales > Poaceae > Dactylis > Dactylis glomerata. The sequence goes on along the minus strand of QXEO01000548.1, from coordinate 3,077,466 downwards.
GTATGTGCTCTCCGCTCACTGGTGTACCACCGGATGAACTCGCAGGCGTAGAATCCACAGAGATTGGTCCCCGGTGGTTGCTGCAAACCCTTTATCTTTTTAAAAGTTAGCTGTTCTTTGAATTCACCTCTTACCGACCTTCTGAAACGTGTCCAAACGCTACAGGGCAAAGAAAATGAGCAAATGAGTTATTAAATACTTGATATCAGGAAATTAATGAAAGGAGCTGATATATATAGTCGGGTAATGATTGAAATTACTTTTGTAGCATTTCTTTCATGTCGCTAAACAGGACGTCGGGCTTATCCAATGAGTCCAAGATATGAACAGTTGATGTGTCCAATTGAATCTTTAGCAGAATCCAATGTGTCCAAGATATGAACACCAGCTCGAAGCTGACAAGACATTGGGCCACATCATTTTGTAACCGTGGTAGATCTTCTGGATTGATTACCTTCTGAGATATTGCATTGAGGAATGCACATAGCTTCACAATTGCTAGTCGAACATTTTCCGGTAGAAGCCCCCTCAATGCAACTGGAAGCAATTGCGTCATAATCACGTGGCAGTCATGAGACTTTAGGTTCTGGAACTTTTTCTCTGCCATATTTATTATTCCCTTTATATTCGATGAGAATCCAGCCGGGACCTTGATACTGTTCAGGCATTCAAAAAAGGTGATCTTCTCTTCTTTAGTAAGAGCGTAGCTAGCGCGACCTTGAAACAGTTCCGGATGTCGGTCTTCTGGGTCTTTCACACGATGCAGGTCCTGTCGAGCTTCCTTTGTATCTTTTGTCTTCCCATACACACCCAAGAAGCCTAGCAGGTTCACGCAAAGATTCTTTGTCACATGCATCACGTCGATTGCAGAGCGAACTTCTAGGAATTTCCAATACTCAAGCTCCCAAAATATAGATTTCTTCTTCCACATGGGTGCGTGTCCGTCTGCGTCATGCGGAACAGATTGTCCGCCAGGACCCTTTCCAAAGATTACTTCTATATCTTTGACCATATCGAATACATCATCACCAGTATTTTCCTTAGGTGGGTCCCGGTGATCTGCCTTACCGTTGAAATGCTTGCCTTTTTTTCTTACGGCATGAATTTTGCTAAGAAATCGACGATGCGATATGTACACATTCTTCTTACAATTAGCTAAATATATACTTTCAGTCTCTTGTAAACAGTGTGTGCATGCCTTGTATCCCTTGTTTGTCTGTCCTGAAATGTTACTAAGAGCAGGCCAATCATTGATTGTAACGAACAGCAACGCTCGTAAGTCAAATTCCTCTTGTTTGTGCTCATCCCACACACGTACGCCTGGTTTGGCCCACAGCTGTAAAAGTTCATCAACTAATGGCCTTAGGTACACATCAATATCGTTGCCGGGTTGCTTCGGACCTTGGATGAGCACTGGCATCATAATGAACTTCCGCTTCATGCACAACCAAGGAGGAAGGTTATAGATGCATAGAGTCACGGGCCAGGTGCTATGACTGGAGCTCTGCTCCCCAAAAGGATTGAAGCCATCTGTACTTAGACCAAACCGTATGTTCCTTGTGTCACCTGCAAAATCTTTAAACTTATTGTCGATCTTTCTCCATTGTGACCCATCAGCAGGGTGTCTCAACATCCCGTCTGACAAACGGTCCTCTTTGTGCCATCGTAATAACTTGGCATGCTCTTTGCACCGAAACAAACGTTTCAACCGTGGTACTATAGGAGCATACCACATCACCTTGGCAGGAACCCTCTTTCTGGGGGGCTCGCCCTCAACATCACCAGAGTCATCTCCTCTGATCTTATACCGCAATGCAGTGCATATCGGGCATTCAGTCAAATTCTCATAGTCACCACGATAGAGGATGCAGTCATTAGGACATGCATGTATCTTCTGAACCTCTAAACCTAGAGGGCAGACAATCTTCTTGGCTGCGTACGTACTGGTGGGCAATTCATTATCCTTTGGAAGCATATTCCTCATCATTTTCAGCAACTTTTCAAATCCGGAGTCAGATAGACCTTCCTCTGCCTTCCATTTCAGCAATTCCAGTGTGCTGCCCAGCTTTTTCAGACCATTTTGGTAGTTTGGGTATAAGGACTTTTTGTGATCCTCTAACATGCGATCCAACTTCTCCCTCTCCTTATTAGTTTCGCATTCTCTCCGTGCATCAGCAATGGTCCGACCGAGATCATCAGGGGCCTCATCATGTGTCTCTCCTTCAGTTTCCCCTTCAGCTTCTCCCATGAAAGTATCACCATATTCAGGGAATCCAGGATAGTTGTCATCATCCTCTTCTTCATTGTTTTCCATTGTAACACCTCTTTCTCCATGCTTGGTCCAACAATTGTAGCTGGGCATGAAACCGTGCTGAAGCAGGTGCACGTGAAGGGTTCTTGATGGAGAGTAATTCTTCAGATTCTTACACGCACTACATGGATAGACAACAAAACCATTCCGCTTGTTCGCATCAGCCACACGGAGGAAATCCTGCAAGCCCTTAATGAACTCGCTTGAGACTCGGCTACCGTACATCCATTGCCGGTTCATCTGCATTATTATATAAGTATATAATAAACCAAATTAATACAAGTAATAAACTCACATTGCATATAAATCATATATACTCCCACATTACTCTCTAACGTTACAAAAATTATTGCAAATAAATCCTACTCAAAAATTATTATTGTAATCACATAAGCTCATAATTACTACCACATTACTTTCTAACATTAATTACTCCACAAATCCCTCTATTTTATTGAGCATAAAAAGAGCTATATATATGTGCATGACAAATTTTTACTTCATACTCATTTTGGTCAACATACAAGTACACCACCTCTACACATGTGCAAACTAAGTAATTAATTTAAACTCAAATGCTATATAAATCAAATTAACTCCCATAATTACTCCCAAATTATAGCCACAAATCTCACCACATCTAGAGCATTATATGAGCTAAATTAGCAATTAAAGATGAGAGAGTAAAGTTGCTAACCTTTTGAACCAATTAGATAGATGAAATAACTCAAAATCTTGGATTATTTTGATAAAAAAAATCGGGCATGACCTCTCCACTCAATCCAAGCTTCCGACCACCATTGGTGTACTGGCAGGCTCGGGGGAAGAGAAGCTAGATTTTGTAGGCGACGGTCTTTAGTCCCGGTCCATGTTAAAGGCCGGGATTAAAGGTCACCCTTTAGTCCCGGTCGTTAACACGGGCCGGGACTAAAGGCCGCCGCCCGTGGGGTTCCCGCCCGCCAACCCTTTAGTCCCGGTCCGTGTTAATGACCGGGACTAAAGGTCCATTACGAACCGGGACTAGGTGCTGGCCGTGCCCCAGTGGCACGAACCGGGACTAATGCCCCCTTTAGTCCCGGCCCATTTTGTTTGGGGACTAAAGGTGGCGGATAGAAGCCTCTTTTTCCACTAGTGATAGATTTAGATATTTATGTTGATTCGTTGGACTCATAAGGAATAGCTATAGAGTTTGGTTTAGGTATTTTCATATCCTAAATATAAGGTTATTTTGGAAGATTAAAGTTCGGTTTGCCTGAAGCTGCTTGAATGTTCGATATAAAAAGAATTCATATTGGCTGACATGTTTGCACTGGACTCCCGTAGGTCAACATTTTTCTTCGTTTAACTAGAACAGGTCCTAGTTCTATTTGTTTCATCTAAGGCGGCTCCCAGCAGATTGAATTTCTACAGGAAGGTCCCACTACAAATCAATAACTATTATGGTAAAATACCTAAAAGGCCAGGGCCGCTGAGCAAAAAGAGTAGCTCGAATCCAAAAAGCCCACCGAGCCCTCTTATTTCTTTCCTTGTCTTTCCTTGTTTACAAGGCTCTAGTCTATCTTGAGCTATTTGTTTCTAATAGCAAATCAGATGTACATCTATGAGCATTCTCAGTATAATTTTTAATTCTTTTCTCTTTTATCTCATATTGCCAATTGTATCAACATCAACCAGTTACTATTTTTTTATGGAAATAACAGAATAGTTGGCACTAAAATTCGGGATATTACAAATAGATCCAGGAGATAAATTATTAAACCAAGCTTTACCTGCACCTTTCAATGAAAAAGGGAAAATCTTCGCAACAAAGTAAGTACGCAGCTTAGTATCATCAAAAACAAATTACTCAAAGAAGAGAGCTGCTGGCGTGTGGCTAACGTGGAGCAGACTGTCCTTGTGCGTGGTAGATAACCAGCCCGTTGGGAATCCCAAGAGGAAGGTATGATGAGTATAGCTGCTAGTTTTCCTTCAGTTAAGAAACCAAGGTTTAATATCGGTCAGGAGAGGAGAGACAATGACGACTGAAGGTGATGCTTGCTAGCTTGCAACAGCTCAGGACAATTTATATATGGCGCCTTGTCCAAGCTTTGCTTGCTAGCTGCAACACGGAACCTGCACACACACAACCAAGTACTTTGTTCCCAACTTGCGATGAGGTTGTCAATCTCACCGGTTTGCTTGAAACAAAGATTATGAGCGTATCGAGTGGAAAACAATATAGTATGCGAGTAAAGTAAACAGTACGAGTAAAGTAAACAGGTGATAGCAATATGATGTAAATAGGACCGGGGTCCACAGTTCACTAGTGGTGTCTCTCCATAAGATAAATAACACATGCTGGGTAAACAAATTACAGTTGGGCAATTGATAGAATAAAGATAAACGTGATATGTCAAGAATATCACTATGAGATTTACTCTGGGCATTACAACAAAATACATAGACCGCCATCCAACTGCATCTATGACTAATAATCCACTCCCGGGGATATCAATCCGAACACCCCAGTAGTATTAAGTTGCGAACAATAGATAATTGCATTAAGCAAAGTGTGTAATGTAAACAAAGCATATGCCCTTGAGCATATAAATGTTGTTTTCTCCCTAGTAGCAACAGCACATCTACAACCTTAAAGGTTTCTGTCACTCCCCCAGATTAAATAGAGGCATGAACCCACTATCGAGCATAAATACCCCCTCTTGGAGTCACTAGCAACTACTCGGCCAAGATAGCTACTAACAACGGAGAGCATGCAAGATCATAAACAACATAGAGATAACAAAAGATAATATTCAGTACAGCAACTTAATCATAAACACCAATATTCATCGGATCCCAACAAACCAAATATGTAGAATTACATAACGGTGATCTCAATCATGTAGGGCGGCTCATGAGATCTAAACATGAAGCACATGATGGAGAAGACAACCATCTAGCTACTGCTATGGACCCATAGTCCAAGGTAGACTACTCACTCATCACTCCGGAGGCAAGCATGGCGATGAAGAAGACCTCCGGTGGCGATTCCCCTCTCCGGCAGGGTGCCGGGAAGAGCTTCTGGACCCTCCCGATCTTCGGGTCGACGGCGGCGGCGGATCGCGATGTGTTCTGGAAATCTGATCGGGTACTTAGGTTTTTTCCGTCGGGGGGTCTTCATAGGCGAAGGGGCGATGTCAGAGGAGGAGCCAGGCGCCCTCACGCGGGGCCCGCGCGGCCAGGGGCCTGGCCGCGCTACCCCTGCGTGTGGGGCCCTGGTGGCCCCCCTCCTACTCTCCTTCGGATCTCTGGAAGCTTCCGGGTAAAATAAGACTTCAGGAACTTGTTTCGTCCAATTCCGAGAATATTTCCTATGTATCACTTCTGAAACACAAAAACAGCAGAAAACAGGAAACTGGCACTGTGGCAACTCGTTAATAGGTTAGTTCCGGAAAATGCATAAAAGTGTCACTAAGTGTAACGAAACAATAGGCAAATGGTGTAAAAACAAGCATGGAGCATCAAAAATTATAGATACGTTGGAGACGTATCAAGCATCCCCAAGCTTAACTCTTGCTCGTCCTCAAGTAGGTAAGTGATAACAAAGAATAATTTTTGATGTGACATGCACCTACACAATCTTGATCATATATGTAAGCATTTGTGAGCTGGGATCATAAGAACTTAAAACATGGGCATGAAGATATAATCACGACAATAAGAACTTAGCAACCATGTTGTAAACATGCAAATGAACACAAACAAAAGATCATGAAAATGAAACAATGAAAGTCAAACGTGTGTTCAAATCATAAGGAAAAACATACAAATGGTTTTCAGCCTGTCCTTCAAAGAGAGCAAAACATAAATGCATAGGACACCTTCAAGTTTAAGAGGGCGACTAGATATAAATAATTTAAGAACAACTGAAACCAACAATATGAATCAATCAATGAACTTTGGGACAATGCATATCACACTAAGAATGACAACTATGCTCTCTTAATAGTGCATAAAGAAAGAAGGTGGTGACTCAACATAAAAGTAGAAGAAAGGCCCTTCGCAGAGGGAAGCAGTGATTGCAAGTTTTATAACCTTCAAAAATTATGGTACTTACCGGCTTTGAGCTCTCATTGCCCCCATCATAAGCATCTTGAATGGTTAAAGTTAATGCGAGAACAATTATGATGCATATGCTTGACAAATCATAAGTTGAAGACCTCGTGCCCCGTGAATACGAGTACCCAAACCTCATGCTACTTTACTTAGAGTCCCAAGCAAGGCTCTTGTCATTGTAAGTATATGCATATCATTGAGAACCGCCAATGGGGTACCTCCGTGCCCGATGACATGGAACAAGCCCACACCAAAATGACAGGACAAGCAGACAATGAACACCTCGACATCTCTTTTATTTGCCTTTTGTTTAGCTTTTTATTGTGAGATGCGTCGTCGAATGTTCACCATGGGTATGCTGCAAATTTCCACCATGAATTATGCATGGCTTAGATTGGCGGCCCGGCGTTTCCCTAACACATATACAAACTCCATGATCCCCACAAGATTCCCAATTCATTTCACACCGCGGGCATCCATAAACAAAAGATCACGATATCAACTCAAATAAGAAGTGCAATGTTGAAAGCTTGCCCCATGACAGCATGGCTGGGCTAGAATCCAACTTACAACTTGCAAGCATAACAACTCAACATAAGAGACCACAATGTCAAATTTTTAAGAACAGGAAAAAGTAAAGTGTGCCTTCCGGTTCGTGAGAGCTTTACTGACCGAATTTCGCATAACACTGGTAAGAGTTTAATTTGAAGAGAAAATAAAAGCAAGTCAAATTTACTTGGAATAGCAAATTGCTAGTAGGTATGTATGGTGGACACTTTGGAAAACTTTGGCTTTTAGGAGTTGGATGCACGAGTAGAGCTCATACTCAGTACAAGGCGAGGGCTAGCAAAAGACTGGGAGCGACCAACTAAGAGAGCAGTAATGGCCATAATCATGCAAAGCGACAAAGCGACATTAAAAGAAGCATAAGATGGCATCAAAAGTCAAAAGCTAAATGATCATGAAGGCTATTGGCGACTTTGTAAGAGTCTAACATGTGTGAGCATGCGCCAAGTCAACCCAAATAAAGCATCAAGGAGAAAACCAAAATAATGCTTCCATACAATAAAAACAACGCATGATTTTTTCAAAGGCTCATTAGGCAATCTCAGTTATTTGAGACAAGTCATGCTACAGCAAAACCACTAAGCATACTATCAAAAAGACATCAAGCATGACATGAAAAAGCCTAAGCCGCAGTCTACACAAGCTCCTTCTTGTACCACTATTTTGCACAAAGCTTTTTCTCTTTTCCAACACCATTTGAAATTTTTAAAGACACCTCTTTTGATGAAAACCAATAAAGTTCAGAGGAAAAAATACACCTTTATGAAAAAATATGACAAGGTCTGAACGCAAATCAAGGCGAAAACGAAAACCAAAAGCAGTAGCAGAAAAAGAAGAACGCTCGATTTTTAATAAGAGTGAAAACTAGAGCGTTCTTTGCAAATGAAAACGAGTACATCTCCTCCAAAGGAAATTTGTTGGGGTCCAACCATTTATTGCAGCAAACAAACAAACTAAACCAACTAAGAAAACTAAAACAACTGACGCTCCAAGAAAAACACATAGTGCATGAAGTAATAAAAATATAGTGTTTTGAAAGGTGACCTGATTTTTGCCGACGAAGAAGGGGTGCCTCGGGGGCATCCCCAAGCTTTGATGCTTGTACTTCTTGGATATTTCTTGGGGTGATGTGTGGGCATCCCCAAGCTTGAGCTTTTGTCCATTCTTCACTCATCTCATCATTCTCCAATCCCTACACTTGAAAACTTCCTTCATACAAAACTAAACACAATTCTATTAGCAACATTAGTGTAAGCATAACATATAATCAACCTCTTTTTGCTTCAGGTTTCAACTCAAAACCACCACATATATAGCAAATACTACTGTAGCAACCTTCCAAAAAGTTCCGTGATCAAAAGAACTCAAAAGAAAGCGATAGAGTGGCAAACACAAATATTGGCAGAAATCTGTCAAAACTGAACAGCTGACAAAGGTCGAATTTTTGAGGGGTTTTCTGTTGCTCAAATCAAAAAGTGTTCAACTAACAAAAGTTTGGATATAACCTGGGGCATATGCACAAGAAATCGGAGGTCGAAAATATAAACAGAGAATTTATACGATTTTTTACGGTGCAGCACCGAAAACAGTTTCAGGACAGCAACATCCCCAAATCTTTACCTCGCTCAAATTAGAGGCTTCTCTTGGCACAAAAACGAAATAAACAAGATAAGGAGCGGTCATTACAGTAGTAATGACTTCCAAGACTCAAATAAAAGAAAAAGTGCTGAAAGTAAAAACATTGGGTTATCTCCCAAGAGTGCTTTTCTTTAACGCCTTTGAGCTAGGCGCAGAAAATTGCGAATCAAGTAATATCAAGTGATGAAGCATCAAGCTCATAATTTGCTCTAAGAATAGAGTCAAAAGGTAATTTCTTTCTTTTCCTAGGGAAGTGTTCCGTACCTTTCTTTAGTGGGAATTGATATTTGATGGTGCCTTCCCTCATATCAATGATGGCACCTACAGTTCGAAGAAAGGGTCTTCCCAAAATAATAGGACATGAAGCATGGCATTCAACATCCATAACAAGAAAATCAACGGGAACAAGGTTATTGTTAACCACAATAAGAACATCATTAATCCTTCCCAAGGGTTTCTTCTTAGCAACATCAGCAATAGGAACATCAAAATAACACTTTTCAAGCGGTGGTAAATCAAGCATGTCATAAATCTTTCTAGGCATGATAGAAATACTAGCACCTAGATCACATAAAGCATGGCAATCAAAACCATTAACATGCATATTAATGATGGGTTCCCAACCATCTTCTAACTTCTTGGGAACAGAGGCTTTTTGCTTCAACTTTTCATCCCTAATCTTTATGAGAGCATTGGTAATATGCTTAGTAAAAGCAATATTTAAAGAACTAGCATTGGGAGTCAAAGCAAGCTTTTGCAAGAACAAAATAACTTCAGATATATTGCAGCCATCAACATCAAAATCATTAAAAGAAATAGAGCTATCCTCTCCCACACTCCGAAAAATTTCAGCACTCTTTTGAGAAAAAGTTTTGGCAGTTTTAGGCTTTTTAACACAAGGAGTGGGAGTTTTCTCTACACCAATCAAAGTAAGAGGATTGCTACCAGTAGGAGCAACATCATTAGAGATAGTAATAGTACATACCTTCATCTCTCTAGCCATCTCATCTTCTCTTTCCCACCTGGCATGCAATTCCGCTAACAATCTAATATTTTCATCAATTCCAACTTGAATAGCATTAGCGGTAGCAAAAACATTGTTCTCTTTCACATCATTAGGCAACACTTTTAATTTCAGAATTTCAACATCATGAGCAAGGCTATCAACTTTAGAAGCAAGAATATCAATTTTGCCTAACTTTTCCTCAACAGACTTGTTAAAAGCAGTTTGCTTACCGATGAAGTCCTTGAGCATTACCTCAAGCTCGCAGGGCGCGGCCCTAGTATTGTTGTAGGAATTACCATAAGAGTTACCATAACCATTACCATTGGTAGAAGGATACGGCCTATAATTGTTACTAGCAAAATTGTTCCTATAAGCATTGTTGTTAAAATTATTGTTTCTAATGAAATTCACATCAACATGCTCTTCTTGAGCAACCAAAGAGGCCAAAGGAACATTATTAGGATCAACATGAGTCCTATCATTAGCAAGCATAGCCATAATGGTATCAATCTTATCATTCAAGGAAGAGGTTTCCTCAACAGAATTTACCTTCTTACCTTGTGGAGCTCTCTCGGTGTGACGACCTCAAATTTGATACAAATTCGAAGTGCCCGTTATGTAATCCATCACAATCCCAGAATCAGTGTTGTGATTTACATAACGTAGTTGATATCACAGTCATAGACATTAATAGTAAATAAAGGGGATTACATAGGTGGTCGTACAGACCAAACCTTACAATTCATCAATATGCAACGGAATAACACTTTGGGTCCATATTGTCAAGCTTCAACCGCACAGGCAAAGCAGACAGTAGGAAACGAGCCTAATTCGCAAAGTCGTCAATGATTTCTTCCTTCTTGATTTCTCTCCTTCAAGTCTGGCCAAGTTAATAGCCAGGGACAGAGCCATGAGTACATTGCATGCACTCGCAAACCATCTTATAAATAAATGAATAGAGAATGCATAGTTCATATAGTGGTCTAAGCTCTAGGTTCATTTGCATAAAGCAGAATTTCCTTTCAAAGATCTTTTATCTAAAATGGTAAGAAAACGTTTAGCTCTTTATAAATCTCTAGATGGAATCCCCCAAATGTCAATTCTTTTGTTCACCAAGTCACCTTCATGGTCACCGAAATTCATTGTCAAGTCACCTTTCTCAATCATTTTCAAAGTAAAACTTGATAACGGCCAAGCAGCGCCAAACCAACCGTCCATGACCGCGGACGCGGCTATTCGAATAGTTTTACACTCTGCAGAGGTTGTACACTTTACCCACATCATCCGACTACTCATCGTGTGGGCAACTTCCCCGCATAACAACATATGCCACGACAAGCAGCCGACCATTAATGTTTCACCTGCCCGCCTTAGCATAAACACTACCGCCTAGAGATGTACCCCTCAACACCGGAGTCCAAGAAGCTGTCCGGAGTGTGCAAAGTTCCCAGCCGCTTGTCCCACCGGAATGCCACTAACCGAGGTAGGGTCCTACACCCGGTAGTCCATTTTCAATGAGGGCTCTTCGGCTTGTACCCCAACCACCTATGAAGAGGAGGACAAGGCGAGCCTAGGCCGTAGCCACAGGGTGCCCTGGAAGAGGAGTCCCTGGTCGGACTTCCATTTACATGTTATAGGGTCTACACTAAGGCGAAACAAACTACTCCACTAAGCCCTGTCCCATACCAGGATAATGTGGTCGCACTGTATGATTGGTCCAGTGGTACTTCACTCATTTATCATTTTTGTCAAACCTTCATGTCACCTTCACCATGTCACCATTTTGTAAATAGTTTTCAAAGTCACCCTTGGGAAGGTTGCCCATCTCCAAGGTTTGTATTTCAAAATCATCCTTGGGCAAGGTTGCCCCTTTCCAAGGTTTTCATTTCACAATCTTCATGATCTCCATTGGGGTTCCCACCTAGTCATTTTCCATGAATGCCTTCAGCTCAAGCATGATCCTCATGAGGGCACAAGGATCTAGGTAGGTATATTGGATAGGCTTAGCTTGATGCTCTACTTAGCATCCACTAAGGAAAGGGTTTCTCAAAGGTAGGCTAGGTTTGATGCCCTTGATGTCATCCACAAAAAGAGTTGGATGCACTTGTCAAGAAAGACATCACTACTTATTTGCAACTTGGTAACAATCATTTTAGCATGTATTTTTATTTAAAAGCAAGTAAACATGCATTATAAAACTGGGTAATGGTATGATCAAAAGATGGCTTGCCTGGCTTGGCAATGTCATAGGCTTCTTCATCTTCATCTCGGGTTGGGTAGTCTCCATCTCCATGGCTTGGTTGACTTCGGGATCCATTCTCCTTACTCTCGTTATCGTCTAATCGTCGAAAATCAAATAAGCATACAATCATCACACAATTCACAAACAACACATACTTACTATAATAAGGATACTTGGGTAAGAGAAACGATCTAGGAAGTCTATGGAGAGTGGTTTTGACGATAATTGAGTTCCGATGGATGAGATGATTGAGTTGTTGTATCTAAGTAGGGTTTATTCATTTTGGATTATGAAAATATCTCCTACAAGTCCTTATTGACCAAGGTCATGGACTAATGTAGATATTTAAGATTAGGGTTCAACCAAAGAGGATTTATAGTATTTCTCTTTTATTGAAGCCATTTCTAAGTTGCAACTATTTAGTAATCAAATTTGAATCTTCAAGTACCATCTATTAATCCTAGTTGAATTGGATCAAGGGTTATAGATCAATATTTAGAAATGTGGTTGATTCGAATTGGTTTCATATCATTTCCATTTATTTTGAAATAGGTGTGCAAGTTTGAGTTTCTAATTACTACCATGTAGGATTAAATTTCCAAATACTTCCTACAAGTACACAAGGACTAAGATCAATACCTATAGATATTTGGAAAGGTGGTTTAACAATAAGAGTTCCATAAAAATTTCGATTATAGATTTGAGTTTAATAAAATCCTATATGGCAAATGCCTATTTAACCCTATAGGTAAATAGCATTTACTTTAAAAAGGTTCAAAAATGAGATCTAAGGGTATAGGCAGATGGGCATCACTAATTGTGAATTTCTAAAGTTGGATTTATATTTTTAGGAATTTTATTTGATTTGATATGAATTTTCTAAGGTGAAAAAGCTCCTGTTTTGTTATTTTTACTGCAACCATTATGTGAATCTAATTGTGTTGAAACCACTTTTATTGGATAGCTTATGTTCTAAGGTTTCCAGAACATTTTCATTTGCTAGATTTGGATCGGTAGATCTCCGGGAAAATTCAATTTAAGCAAGCATCTGAATGAGTTTTTCAAAAATCGGAATTCGAATAAACCCTTTTTTTTTAATCCGGGCCGGATACACAGACTGGCTGGGCCGGCCCGTTAGGCTGCAGGCTGGCGGGGCAAGAGGAAAAAAAACACAAAACCGGCCTGACAAGGGGGCCCGGCTGGTCAGAACTTAAACCGAATCGGTATCGGGGACGGTCGTCTTCCTGGCGCGACTACACAGCGAGCGAGGGAGTACTGGGAGGAGGGCGGTGACGGGGAGCTCACCGGCGGCGACGGGGAGCGGCGGCGAGGGTGCAGGGCGGCGCCGGAGGTCCTTCTCGGCCGCCTCCTGCAGGCACAGCACCGGGGGAAGCTCAGCAGCGCCGGGAACGTGCGGTGACCTGCGAGGACGACGTCGACGGGGGGCTCGAACGAGAGGGAGAGGGAGCTTGGGACCTTGTCTGGGAGGTAGAGGAAGGTGGCGCGAACCTTTTCAGGGAAGAATGATGGCTTTATATAGTCGGGAGAGGGAGCACGGGGCGAGTGGATCTGCGGAGAGAGCGCGGCCGGTGTCGGCTAACAGAGGGGATGGGCGGTCGGGGCTTTCGGCTGGGTGCTGTGGAAGGTTGCAGGAACTTGCTGGCGCGTTTGCAGGCGGCGGGGTGGTCTGGTGCAGAGGGGGCAAGTGAGGGGTCCGGGCGGTGGTTCTCCTCTGTTCTTCCCTGTCTCACGGCCGTGGTCAGGGCAGGGGAGGCTGGGGCTCGACCAAGAGATGTCCAGGGCAAGGGCTAGGGCTACCACTACTGTTGCCAACAGTTGATCCGATTTTGTTAGATTTCTGCCCACCAAGTGTTTGTTGAAATGCCCGAAAGAATTCAAATTTTGAATTTTTGAAATCTGCCACCGTGGGTTGTCAAGATATTGGATAAGGACTCCAAACATATTTTTGTTATGAAGAAATATATTGTTTTGCAAAAATCTTATTTCAATTTTGAAGTATGGTTTCTGTTTCAGATTCAAACTTTGGACAGATTTTGAAAGAGGTTAGGGTTTGAGTTTTTGCTGGAAACTTCTTGGTTGAGTTAGTATGTGATATGGTCAAGCTCAACTAAATGACCATACCTTGGCTTGAGTTACAGATTTCTTATTCTAAGGGTCCAAAGTAGGGTAGTGGTTAACTTTTTCTAGATCAACTTTTCTTCTCTTTTTCTTTATTTATTTTGCTTCTGGTTCTTTTGATCTTTGTGGTTCTTCTCTAATGCTTATGCTAGTTTGGTGTGGCTTATCTAAACAATGCACAACCAAAAATAACCCACATGAAATCATAAAAGACCTATATTGAAATTCTATGCATACAAGCAATATGAGTGAAAAAGATTTGATTGGTCCAAAAGTGTTGGTTTTCTTGGAGATAACATGGAGTTGGGAATGAGTTTGTTTGGTCTACAGGTGAGTTGTGGTGGAGAGATGCATGAGGGTATGATTCAAATATTGCTTACTATAGGTTTGGCAATTGACCCAAATGGGTTTAGCATGTAACCATGCACCAAATTTAATAGTTAGAAAACTATTTCAATTTAAACAAAATCTTTATTTAAAACTTTGGGCTCAAAGGATTTGTTTTAAAACCCTTCTCATACTCTTTTGTATTTGAAGCATGGGAGCAAATGCTCAAATTCACAGGTTTTACAAGACAATAAATTAATCTTGTATTCAAAATGAAAGCTTTTGTTGTCTCCAAAATTTGGTATTTTAATAAATCCATTTATTTCTATTTCCCAAAAATTTGGGTTGTTACACTCGGTGTGCCATTCGGAATAATTTACCATCATGTTGTCAAGTAGCTTCGATGCGGCGCCCAAGGTAAGGGACATAAAAGTGCCTCCAGCTGCTGAATCAAGTAGGTTCCTCGAAGAAAAATTCAGTCCTGCATAAAAAGTTTGGATAATCATCCAAGTAGTCAGTCCATGAGTGGGGCAATTCTTTATCATAGATTTCATTCTTTCCCAAGCTTGAGCAACATGTTCATTATCAAACTGAGTAAACTTCATAATATTGCTACGCAAGGATATAATCTTAGCAGGTGGATAGTATCTACCAATAAAAGCATCCTTACACTTAGCCCATGAATCAATACTATTCTTAGTCAAAGACAGCAACCAATCTTTAGCTTTTCCTCTCAAAGAAAAAGGAAACAACTTGAGCTTAATAATATCACTATCAACATCCTTATATTTCTGCATCTCACATAGCTCAACAAAATTGTTGAGATGAGCTGCAGCATCTTTAGTACTAGCACCAGAAAATTGCTCCTTCATAACAAGGTTCAATAAAGCAGGCTTAATCTCATAAAAGTTTGCAGCAGTAGCAGGTGGTGCAATAGGAGTGCAGATAAAATCACTATTGTTCATGCTAGTAAAGTCACACAACTTGGTGTTTTCAGGATTGGCCATTTCAGCAAAACGAAAGTAAACAAGTAAAAACAACTACCAAGGATTCTAATTTTTTTGGGTTTTTGATATAAAGCAATGCAGGTAAAATAAATAAAGTAAGCAAAACAATAACAAAGTAAATGATGTGCGTGCGAAAAACTCCCCTCGCAGAAGTCTTCTCTTCCTCCCCGGCAACGGCGCCAGAAAATTAGCTGCTGGCGTGTGGCTAACGTGGAGCAGACTGTCCTTGTGCGTGGTGGATAACCAGCCCGTTGGGAACCCCAAGCGGAAGGTATGATGAGTATAGCAGCTAGTTTTCCCTCAGTTAAGAAACCAAGGTTTAATATCGGTCAGGAGAGGAGAGACAATGACGACTGAAGGTGATGCTTGCTAGCTTGCAACAGCTCAGGACAATTTATATATGGCGCCTCGTCCAAGCTTTGCTTTATAGCTGCAACACGGAACCTGCACACACACAACCAAGTACTTTGTTCCCAACTTGCGATGAGGTTGTCAATCTCACCGGTTTGCTTGAAACAAAGATTATGAGCGTATCGAGTGGAAAACAATATAGTATGCGAGTAAAGTAAACAGTACGAGTAAAGTAAACAGGTGATAGCAATATGATGTAAATAGGACCGGGGTCCACAGTTCACTAGTGGTGTCTCTCCATAAGATAAATAACACATGCTGGGTAAACAAATTACAGTTGGGCAATTGATAGAATAAAGATAAACGTGATATGTCAAGAAGATCACTATGAGATTTACTCTGGGCATTACAACAAAATACATAGACCGCCATCCAACTGCATCTATGACTAATAATCCACTCCCGGGGATATCAATCCGAACACCCCAGTAGTATTAAGTTGCGAACAACAGATAATTGCATTAAGCAAAGTGTGTAATGTAAACAAAGCATATGCCCTTGAGCATATGAATGTTGTTTTCTCCCTAGTAGCAACAGCACATCTACAACCTTAGAGGTTTCTGTCACTCCCCCAGATTAAATAGAAGCATGAACCCACTATCGAGCATAAATACCCCCTCTTGGAGTCACCAGCAACTACTCGGCCAAGATAGCTACTAACAACGGAGAGCATGCAAGATCATAAACAACATAGAGATAACAAAAGATAATATTCAGTACAACAACTTAATCATAAACACCAATATTCATCGGATCCCAACAAACCAAACATGTAGAATTACATAACGGTGATCTCAATCATGTAGGGCAGCTCATGAGATCTAAACATGAAGCACATGGTGGAGAAGACAACCATCTAGCTACTGCTATGGACCCATAGTCCAAGGTAGACTACTCACTCATCACTCCGGAGGCAAGCATGGCGATGAAGAAGACCTCCGGTGGCGATTCCCCTCTCCGGCAGGGTGCCGGGAAGAGCTTCTGGACCCTCCCGATCTTCGGGTCGACGGCAGCGGCGGATCGCGATGTGTTCTGGAAATCTGATCGGGTACTTAGGTTTTTTCCGTCGGGGGGTCTTTATAGGCGAAGGGGCGATGTCAGAGGAGGAGCCAGGCGCCCTCACGCGGGGCCCGCGCGGCCAGGGGCCTGGCCGCGCCACCCCTGTGTGTGGGCCCCTGGTGGCCCCCCTCCTACTCTCCTTCGGATCTCTGGAAGCTTCCGGGTAAAATAAGACTTCAGGAACTTGTTTCGTCCAATTCCGAGAATATTTCCTGTGTATCACTTCTGAAACACAAAAACAGCAGAAAACAGGAAACTGGCACTGTGGCAACTCGTTAATAGGTTAGTTCTGGAAAATGCATAAAAGTGCCACTAAGTGTAACGAAACAATAGGCAAATGGTGTAAAAACAAGCATGGAGCATCAAAAATTATAGATACGTTGGAGACGTATCAAGAGCTCATTCATGTGTCCCATAGCACTTTCATTTTCAGTACCACAAAAAGGTTCTTTCTCAACAATAATATGTAAGATAAATCCAAAGAGAAATCATAATCCTTATCACTAATACTTATGGGAGACACAACAAACTTAGCATCAGGAGACAACTTATATCTAACAACGCGTCTTGCAAGAAGATCTCTAATAGCACCAGCATCACTAGTAGCATGAAATTCATCAATAAAATCATCATCGGGCTCAATATAAGATTCATCAAGATCGTCACTAGGGTGTTCCCTAGACTCAGGTGAACTAACAGGTGTAACAGTAGTGCTCCCCATTTGCTTAGTCCTAGCAATTGTAGCGTCAAAAAAGGAACCTAACGAACCACTCTTATCAAGCACAGTAGAAGCATCATCAAAACTATCAGTAGCATTTTCAAACTCAGTAGAATTAGTAGCATGTGCATGCGGTGGTGTAAGCAACTTACTTATCACAGATGGTGAATCAAGAGCAACAGAGGTGTTCAGAGTAGTACCTCTTCTTGTAGTGGATGGCAATATAGGAAACTTTCCATCACGAGGTTTACCCATGATTAATGGATTGCAGCGAACAATATGAATTCCAAGTGAACTTACAAATAAAGCTATGCTCCCCGGCAACAGCGCCAGAAAATAGTCTTGATGACCCACAAGTATAGGGGATCGCAACAGTCTTCAAAGGAAGTAAAACCCAAATTTATTGATTCGACACAAGGGGAGCCAAAGAATATTTATAAGCCTTGACGGATGAGTTGTTAATTCAGCTGCACCTGGAAACAGACTTGCTTGCATCGGTTTATCAGTAGCAACAGTTTTATAATGGTGACAGTAGTGAAATAGTAGAAGCAATAGTAAAGTAAAGATGGTAATGGTATCAATAGTAAACAGTAGGATTAAATACTGTAGGCATAGGGATGGATGAACGGGTGTTGCATGGACAAGATAATTCATGTAATAATCAAGACATGGGCAATTGCAGATAAATAATGATAAAACATCCTAGTACTAAACAACCATAGGCATGTGTTCCGTAAATAGTCGTACGTGCTCGCAATGAGAAACTTGCATGACATCTTCTGTCCTACCAGCCCATTTGTAGCGGGGCCTCAAGGGAATCTACTGGTAATTAAGGTACTCCTTTTAATAGAGTACTGGGGCAAAGCATTAACACTCAGTGAACACATGTGATCCTCACATCACAGCCATCCCCTCTGGTTATCCCAATTATTGTCAATTTGGGGCCTTGGGTTCCGGACAACGATATGTGTATACAACTTGCAGGTAAGATCATAAACAACAATTATCATCATAAAACAATAACAAGTTCAAATCTGAGATCATGGCACTTGGGCCCTGATACGTCCAATTTGCATCACTATTTTGTATCACAATTTACTGTTATTCATTGATATATTTCATATTTAGATATGATACTTATGTTATTTCCTTTGCTTTCACATGTTTGATGATCATCGGAGGAGTTGCTGCCGGAGTCAGGATTCTGCTGGAAAAAGGACCATCAAGAGACCATATTTTGAAGATCAGGAAAATTCCAGAAAAATACCCAGAAATTATATTTTCCCAGAAGACTCAGGAAGCCAGAAGGAGGAGTCGAGAGGAGCCAAGGGGGCCCCACACGCCAGGGTGGCGCGGCCAGACCCCTGGCCGCGCCAGCCCTGTGTGAGGGAGCCCTGGCCCACTTCTGGTCTCGTCCCTCCGCGTATATCATCGTCCCTGAAAACCTAAGTCAAGGGGGGGGGGCTTAGAGTTAGACACCGCCTCCTCTGCGGGGCGGAAAACACCAGAGAGAGAAAAGCTCTCCGGCAGGCAGAAATCTGCCGGGGAAATTCCTTCCCGGAGAGGGGAGATCGTCGCCATCGTCATCACCATCGCACCGGACTTCATCGGGATCATCATCATCATCATCTCCATCACCAGCACCTTCATCCCCACCATCACCACGCCATCCCGCTGTAACATCTTGAGTTGGATCTTGTTATATTCATAGGGGAAACTTTCCCGGTGTTGATTACTCTTGTAGTTGATGCTATTGAGTGGAACCATTGAATTAAGGTTTATGTTCAGATTGTTATTTACCATTATTTCACCTCTGATCATGATCCATATGATGTCTTGTGAGTAGTTCGTTTAGTTCTTGAGGACATGGGAGAAGTCAAGATGTTAGTAGTGAATTATTGTTGAGAAATATTTAATGGTTTGATATTGTTGTGGTGCTATTTCACTAGTGGTGTCATGTGAACGTCGACTACATGATACTTCACCATTTATGGGCCTAGTGAGATGCATTGTGTATTTGGCTACCGATTGTGGGGTTGCTGGAGTGACAGAAACCTAAACCTCCGTTGGAAAACCATTGCACCAGGGAGCGTAGGATCTTAGAGTTTAAGGCTGTGGTTAGATTTATCTTAATTACTTTCTTGTATTTGCGGATGCTTGCAAGGGGTATAATCACAAGTGTGTATTTATCCTAGTAAGGGTAGTGCGCTAGCACAGGTTCACCCCCATAACACCTATCAAACCAATAAATACTATTGGCTCTATGAAGCGAAAGCTCTTGACAGAAATTCCCGTGTGTCCTCGAGAACGTTTGGTTATTATAAGTACACAACCGGCTTGTCCTTTGCTGAAGAAAGGATTGGGCCACTTGCTGCAATTGTTACTACTGTCTTTTATTTACTCGCACTTTATTTACTCATATTACCAAATACCCCTGAAAACCTGTTTGCTAGTATTTACTGTGATTCCTTGATCAAAACCGCTCATCAACACCTTCTGCTCCTCGTTGGGTTCGACACTCTTATTTATCAAAAGTACTACAATACACCCCCTATACTTGTGGGTCATCAAGACTATTTTCTGGCGCCGTTGCCGGGGAGTGTAGCGCTATTGAAGAGTGGAATTGGTAAAGGTAACCGTCGCTGTGAGTATTGTTTTTATTTTGTCTTTTATTTTTGTTTTACTCTGCTATGGAGAACTCTCCATTTGGTTTCCTATTTGGAAACACATCTACTACTACTACTACTGCTGCACATGCGGAGGAACCACCACCGCCTGCTGAAATTGATCCTTTTAAAATACCTATGTAAATTGTTGGGCGAATTATGGATAACTGCTATTCAGGAGATGGAACTGTCCATCCGGGTGATCACTTATTATTTATACATGAATTATGCGAGTTGTTCAGATATGCAGGTATTTCACCAAGCCAGGTTAAGAAGAAATTATTCTCATTATCATTGAAAGGCAAAGCTGAAGAGTGGTATCGGCTACTCCAAGATGGTCCATCTATGGCATGGGAGGATATTGTGCCTCTCTTTTATTCCAAGTTTTATCCTCCAAGTGAAATTCATAAAGACCGTAACCGGATATATAATTTTTGGCCTCATGATGGAGAGAGTATTGCTCAAGCATGGGGGAGATTGAAGTTACTAATGCTCAAATGCCCCATTCATGAGCTCCCCAATAATATTGTTATTGATAATTTTTATGCGCGGCTTACTCTTCCTGATAAGGATTATTTGGATGCTTCTTGCTTTGGATCATTTACTCATATGAAAGAAGATGCTAAGTGGAAACTTCTTGACCGTATACAAGAAAATGCTGAAGGTTGGGAAAACGACAAAGGTAGGAAGTCAGGTATAAACTATGATTATGAATGCATTAAATCTTTTATGGGAACCGATGACTTTCATAGTGTTAGCACTGCTTATGGTCTTGATTCACAAATACTTGCTAATTGTCTTAAGGCTTTTGCCTCTTATCTTGATGTCCCAAAGAAAGATTGGAACAAATATCATGCGCCTTATAAAGATTCTATTAGTCATATTCCTGCTGCAGCTACTGAAGTTTGTACTGTTGATAGCATTGTGCCTGAACCTTATTTTGAGAAGACACCTTTCCCTGCTAAGGTAAAGAAGTATTCTACTTTGGTAAGTGTGTCTAATAAAAGTACTAAGAAAGCTACAGAACCTAATGAGCAAATTACTATTAAGTCTCCTGTAGCTATATTGAAGGATCTTGTTACTAAAGATGTAGGGGATGAATATATTCTTTTTTGTGAAGATGCTTCTAACATTCTCTCACATCCTAAAAAGCATAGGAAAACAAGTGTTCCTGTTATTTCTGTCAGGATTGGAGATCATTGCTATTATGGTTTATGTGACATTGGTGCTAGTGCAAGTGCTATTCCCTTAAAGCTTTACAAAGAAATTATGCACGAGATAGGCGCTTGTGAACTTGAAGATATTGATGTGGTTGTTCAGCTTGCTAATAGAGAGACTGTTTGGCCTCTTGGTATTGTTCGAGATGTGGAAGTTCTTTGTGGTAAGACTAAATACCCTACTGATTTTCTAGTACTTGGTAAGGAGGCTAGTAAAACTTGTCCTATTATTTTTGGTAGACCATTTTTGAACACTTGTGGCGCCGTGATAGATTGTAAGAAGGAGAAATTTTTTACTAAGTTTAATGGAGAGTCTTATGAGTTTAATTTTTCCAAGTTTGCTAAGACTTCTTATGAAAATGAAACGCCTAATGAAAATTTTCGAGTTGAACAGCTTGCTTCTATTGCTCTTGCTCGTAATAATGCCTTGCAGCAATTCATGGAAGATCACGAAAGTGATGTTTTTAGCAAGGAAAGAGAAGAGATTGACGACATTCTTCTTCGTCAACCACCGTTACTCAAACATAATCTACCTATGGAGGATCTTGGTACCACTTTGCCGCCTAAAGAAGATCCTGTGTTTGAATTAAAGCCTTTGCCTGATAACCTTAAATATGCTTATATTGATGATAAGAAAATATATCCTGTTATTATTAGTTCTAAACTTTCAGGGAAGGAAGAAGAAAGATTATTGGAGATATTGAGGAAACACCGAGGAGCTATGAGATATACTCTTGATGATTTAAAAGGGATTTCTCCCACTTTATGTCAGCATGCCATTAATATGGAGAAAGACGCAAAGCCAGTCGTGGAACATCAACGCCGCCTAATTCCCAAGATGAAGGATGTGGTAAGAAATTAGGTATTAAAACTCCTTGATGCTGGTATCATTTATCCTATTGCTGATAGTAGATGGGTTAGTCCTGTTCATTGTGTTCCTAAGAAAGGAGGTATGACTGTTGTGCCTAATGAGAATAACGAGCTTATTCCTCAAAGGGTAGTAGTTGGTTATAGAATGTGCATTGATTATAGGAAGGTAAACAAAGTTACTAAGAAAGATCATTACCCTTTACCGTTTATAGATCAAATGCTAGAAAGGTTGTCTAAGAAGACTCATTTTTGTTTCCTTGATGGTTATTCTGGTTTTTCTCAAATTGCTGTTAAGAAGGATGATCAAGAGAAAACCACTTTTACTTGCCCTTATGGAACTTATGCTTATAGACGTATGCCGTTTGGTTTATGCAATGCTCCTGCTACTTTTCAAAGATGTATGTCTGCTATTTTTCATGGCTTTTGTGAAGAAATTGTGGAGGTCTTCATGGACGATTTCTCTGTCTATGGAACTTCTTTTGATAATTGTTTGCACAACCTTGATAAAGTTTTGCAGAGGTGCGAAGAAACTAACCTTGTTCTTAATTGGGAGAAATGCCACTTTATGGTAAATGAAGGAATTGTGCTTGGACATAAAATTTCTGAAAGAGGTATTGAAGTTGACAGAGCAAAAGTGGAGGCAATTGAGAAAATGCCTTGTCCAAGAGATGTTAAAGGTATTCGTAGTATTCTTGGTCATGCTGGTTTCTATAGGAGGTTTATTAAAGATTTCTCTAAGATTTCAAAGCCTCTTACTAATCTTCTTCAAAAGGATGTACCATTTGTCTTTGATGATGATTGTAAGGAAGCTTTTGAAACTCTTAAGAAGGCTTTAACTACTGCTCCTATTGTTCAACCACCTGATTGGAATTTACCTTTTGAAATTATGTGTGATGCTAGTGATTTTGCTATTGGTGCTGTTCTTGGATAGCGCGTTGATAATAAGTTGAATGTTATTCATTATGCTAGTAAGACTCTTGATGCTGCTCAAAAGAATTATGCTACTACTGAAAAAGAGTTTCTTGCTGTTGTTTTTGCATGTGATAAGTTTAGATCTTACATTGTTGATTCTAAAGTTACTATTCATACTGATCACGCTGCTATTAGATATCTTATGACTAAGAAGGATGCTAAGCCTAGGCTTATTAGATGGGTTTTGCTTTTACAAGAGTTTGATTTGCATATCGTAGATAGGAAAGGTGCTAAAAATCCTGTGGCTGACAACTTGTCTAGATTGGAAAACATTTCTTTTGATCCTATTCCTGTTAATGATAGTTTTCCAAATGAACAGTTGGCTGCAATTAATGTAACTTCGCGAGACCTTCCTTGGTATGCTGATTATGCTAACTTTATTGTTTCCAAGTATTTGCCTCTGACCTTTACAGCTCAGCAAAGAAGAAAATTCTTTTATGATTTGAGGCATTATTTTTGGGATGACCCACATTTATATAAAGAAGGAGTTGATGGTATTATGAGAAGATGCGTACCGGAATATGAGCAACAAGAGATATTAAGAAAATGCCATAGCAGCGCCTATGGAGGGCATCATGCTGGAGATAGAACCGCGCAGAAGGTTCTACAATCAGGTTTTTATTGGCCAACCCTCTTTAAGGATGCCAGAAGGTATGTTTTATCTTGTGATGAATGTCAAAGAGTTGGTAATATTTCTAGATGCAATGAAATGCCTATGAGTTACACTCTTGTTATTGAACCGTTTGATTGTTGGGGATTTGACTTTATGGGTCCTTTTCCTCCTTCAAAAGGCTATACCCATATACTTGTTGCTGTTGATTATGTTACTAAATGGGTAGAAGCCATACCTACAAAGAGTGCCGATGGTGAGACTTCGTTAAAAATGCTTAAGGATGTTATTTTTCCTAGGTTCGGAGTGCCTAGATATCTTATGACTGACGGAGGTTCTCATTTTATTCATGGTGGTTTTATAAAAACTTTTGCTAAATATGATGTCAATCATAGAATTGCTTCTGCTTATCATCCCCAAACTAGTGGGCAGGTGGAGCTTTCAAATAGGGAGATCAAGTCTATCTTGCAGAAGACTGTCAATAGATCTAGGAAAAACTGGGCTAGTAAGTTAAATGATGCTTTATGGGCTTATAGAACTGCTTATAAGAATCCCATGGGTATGTCTCCTTATAAGATGGTTTACGGAAAAGCGTGTCACTTGCCCTTATAATTAGAACACAAAGCTTTTTGGGCAGTGAGAGAGCTTAACAGAGATTTTAAACTAGCCGGTAAGAAAAGGTTGTTAGATTTGAGTTCTCTAGATGAGTGGAGAAACGAAGCGTATGAGAATGCCAGACTTTTTAAAGAGAAAGTCAAGCAATGGCATGATAAGAGAATTCTTAAGAGAGAGTTTCATGTTGGTGAAAAAGTTCTTTTGTATAGGTATCGTCTCAGATTTTTTGCAGAAAAATTACTCTCTAAATGGGAAGGACCATATGTTATTGTGGAAGTGTACCGCTCAGGTGCTATTAAGATCGCTTCATTGAAAGATGACTCTACACAAGTGGTGAATGGGCAAAGACTCAAACATTATATTTCTGGAGATTCTTATAATGAAGATGTTGATGTTATTGAAACAGTTTCTCCGGAAGATTACATCCAAGACAAATTGCAGGTACCTGCAGAGTTCGCTTTCGAATAGGTAACAGTTCTAGTCAGAAAAGTTTCGCGAAAAGTTCTTCCTTTAATATTTTTGCTGTTTTTACTAAATATGAAAAATCACGAGATGAAAACGGGCAGGAAAAAGAGTCCGTGTGTCCCTCACACGTAGGTGGCGCGGGCCCACCCCTGGCCGCGCCACCTAGGTGTGAGAACACCCCGGAACTCGTTTCCGTCCCGGTTTCCTCCTGTGACTTCATTTCGATGTATAATTTTCGCCTATTTAACCCCCCGGAGTCCCCGAGGTCTGTATATCGTTTTCTCGTCTTGTTTTATTTCGAGCTGTTTCTGTCAGGAGTTGATCTTAAGCTTGGGGGAGTCATGGCCTCTTCAAGCGGTGACAAGGAGAAGACACCTCCGGAAGATGACACCAAAGATTTCCGGCTGAAAGAAGAGGTTGAAAGCGAAGACGAGAGGGAAGATCAAAGTCCAAGGCCGAACACCGTGATTGCCAACATAGGGGTGGTGACAGATCATGACAAGTTCAAGAAGAGTGCTCGCATAAGGACCGGAGGGGGTGTGCCGCGTCACACCTTAGCTCCACGGACATCTCCGCCAAGCCAAAATCCTTTTCATACTCTAATTCATGAACGTCAGTTCCAAAAGGTGCCCAAATCACGATTACCCTCTAGCTGGGATTTAGATCGTTCTAACAATGCAGGGATAGAAAGCTCCAAGTGTGAAGAAGGATGGGGAAATAGTTCCAAAAGCTGGGATTCTCTTGCCGACAGGTTCATGAATCGTGTTGAGCACAATTCTGAGATGATTCGCAACCTTGAGTACAAGATTGATGAGCTAAAGGATTTGATTGAGAAGCTTATTAAAGATTATCCACCGCCACCGCCAAAGGAGAAATTCGTCATCGGTATAGGCATCCTCTTGGCTTGTTCCAAGCTTGGGGGAGTGCCGCGGTATCACATCATTACCTTTTGCTCATTTACTTTTCAAGTAGTGTCATATCATGAATAGGGAAGTTATCGTATAGAATAGTTTGCAGTTTGGAAGTATCCTCCTTAGTTAGTTATCTATGTATCCCTTGGTGTGAGTTGCGGTAATAAAATATTAATGAGAAGTTTTATCGTTTACTTTCCGCACACTTTATGCTAGTATGCAATATCTCTTATATGACTGGTCTTGTTGATTGGTATTGGTATCACTTTGGGAGCATGAGTAAATTTAGTTGGTTTTGGCAAACCTAGCTTGGTCAGTAGCAACTTTACCTTGAGGTTTGAGTAGAAAAGAATAAAGAAGTGCTTGCAGTTACATCACTTCAGTTTTCCCTTATGTTTGGCTTATAAGCATTGTTATTCTTAAAGTTAAAATCGTTGTACCTTCAAGGGAGTTTGCATGATTGTTCTTATTATATGTATGTTTGTTTGTTTCATGCAACTCTTATGCTTGCTACCCTGCTTTGCTAGCCAAAAACCTGTACTGAGAGGAAATACTTCTCGTGCATCTAATTCCCAAAAGCCAAGTCACTTCCAAAGAGTCCACTATAAATTCCTATGCATGGTATTTCAAGCCATTCCAAGTAAATTTTCATGTGCTACCTTTCAAAAACCTTCAAACACTTCTCATTTTGTGCCACTGTTTTTAGCTCATGAGGACGTAGTGGATGGGTTTGTTATCTTCCATACTAAATTAAGTACCCCTCGACTAGGCAGCTTCATCTGCTCGTCATTAATTTTGCAAGGGAGCTGGTCAGACCATTATAATCTCAAAAAGAAAAAGAAAAGAAAAGAAAAGCATTCCTCCATGGAATGTGAAAGCTGGTCGGCACCCGATGGAATCGGTTAGCCATGGTTTGAGAAAGGAAAAAGGTGGGGAGGAGTGCAAAGCTATAAAAGAGCACCAAAGTGCCAATTAATCAAACATCTCGGAACCGCTCTCACTTGTTTAGTATGGAAGATATCAAGAACTCCGTTGCTAGTCGTTGACAAAAGCAACCACCTCTCAAAATAACTTTTTACCTCTATTTTACAAATGAAAAGCTCTAGCACATGTTTAATCCCTGCTTCCCTCTGCGAAGGGCCTATCTTTTACTTTTATGTTGAGTCAACCTATTTCCCTCTGTCTCAAGCAAGCATTTGAGTTGTTATGTTTCACTCATCCATATGTTGATCCGTTTAATCATGTTTATTATCTTCCTTGTTTTGTATAATGCTTTTGTCTGAAGGAATATATCTTTGAAAGCTTTCTATGAATGCAAAAGTTTACTTTGTTGAGCATATAGTCTTTGCTATATTAGCTCTGTTTTAAAAGGCTCCGTTTAAAAGAGAGAATAGTTTGTTCTCCATTCTTTGACCAAGAACTAAGGTTTGCCATTGCCAATTATAGTTTACCTTGTGCATCTTTACATGTGATTCCCTTTTACCTATTGCAAGTTTATATCTTATAAAGGGAAGTTGTTGTTTATTATAATTTGTGCCTTGGTAAATGTGATGCTTCTTGTCCGTATTTTGATTATCGACACTTCACTCCATAAACCTGTGGTCATGTTTACCGAGTTTAGTTTTCGCTTGGGGACAAGCAAGGTCTAAGCTTGTGGGGGTTGATACGTCCAATTTGCATCACTATTTTGTATCATAATTTACTGTTATTCATTGATATATTTCATATTTAGATATGATACTTATGTTATTTCCTTTGCTTTCACATGTTTGATGATCATCAGAGGAGTTGCTGCCGGAGTCAGGATTCTGCTGGAAAAAGGACCATCAAGAGACCATATTTTGAAGATCAGGAAAATTCCAGAAAAATACCCAGAAATTATATTTTCCCAGAAGACTCAGGAATCCAGAAGGAGGAGTCGAGAGGAGCCAGGGGGGCCCCACACGCCAGGGTGGCGCGGCCAGACCCCTGGCCGCGCCAGCCCTGTGTGAGGGAGCCCTGGCCCACTTCTGGTCTCATCCCTCCGCGTATATCATCGTCCCTGAAAACCTAAGTCAAGGGGGGGCTCAGAGTTAGACACCGCCGCCTCTACGGGGTGGAAAACACCAGAGAGAGAAAAGCTCTCCGGCAGGCAGAAATCTGCCGGGGAAATTCCTTCCCGGAGAGGGGAGATCGTCGCCATCGTCATCACCATTGCACCGGACTTCATCGGGATCATCATCATCATCTCCATCACCAGCACCTTCATCCCCACCATCACCACACCATCCCGCTGTAACATCTTGAGTTGGATCTTGTTATATTCATAGGGGAAACTTTCCCGGTGTTGATTACTCTTGTAGTTGATGCTATTGAGTGGAACCATTGAATTAAGGTTTATGTTCAGATTGTTATTTACCATTATTTCACCTCTGATCATGATCCATATGATGTCTTGTGAGTAGTTCGTTTAGTTCTTGAGGACATGGGAGAAGTCAAGATGTTAGTAGTGAATTATTGTTGAGAAATATTTAATGGTTTGATATTGTTGTGGTGCTATTTCACTAGTGGTGTCATGTGAACGTCGACTACATGATACTTCACCATTTATGGGCCTAGTGAGATGCATTGTGTATTTGGCTACCGATTGTGGGGTTGCTGGAGTGACAGAAACCTAAACCTCCGTTGGAAAACCATTGCACCAGGGAGCGTAGGATCTTAGAGTTTAAGGCTGTGGTTAGATTTATCTTAATTACTTTCTTGTATTTGCGGATGCTTGCAAGGGGTATAATCACAAGTGTGTATTTATCCTAGTAAGGGTAGTGCGCTAGCACAGGTTCACCCCCATAACACCTATCAAACCAATAAATACTATTGGCTCTATGAAGCGAAAGCTCTTGACAGAAATTCCCGTGTGTCCTCGAGAACGTTTGGTTATTATAAGTACACAACCGGCTTGTCCTTTGCTGAAGAAAGGATTGGGCCACTGATACGTCTCAAACGTATCTATAATTTTTGATGCTCCATGCTTGTTTTTACACCATTTGTATATTGTTTCGTTACACTTAGTGGCATTTTTATACATTTTCTGGAACTAACCTATTAACGAAGTGCCACAGTGCCAGTTTCCTGTTTTCTGCTGTTTTTGTGTTTCAGAAGTGATACACAGGAAATATTCTCAGAATTGGACGAAACAAGTTCCTGAAGTCATATTTCACGGGGAAGCTTCCAGACATCCGAAGACCTGACGGAGTGGGGCCACGTGGGCCCCAGACACAGGGGTGGCGCGGCCACCCCCCTGGCCGCGCCAGCCAAGTGTGAGGGGGCGTGGGCCCTCCTCTGACATCGCCCCTTCGCCTATATATACCCCCTGACGAGAAAAACCTAAGGGCCCGATCAGTTTTCCAGAATACATCGCGATCCGCCGCCGCCGTCGACCCGAAGATCGGGAGGGTCTAGAAGCTCTTCCCGGCACCCTGCCGGAGAGGGGAATCACCACCGGAGGTCTTCTTCATCGCCATGCTTGCCTCCGGAGTGATGAGTGAGTAGTCTACCTTGGACTATGGGTCCATAGCAGTAGCTAGCTGGTTGTCTTCTCCACCATGTGCTTCATGTTTAGATCTCATGAGCTGCCTTACATGATTGAGATCACCGTTATGTAATTCTATGATGTTGGTTTGTTGGGATCCGATGAATATTGGTGTTTATGATTAAGTTGTTGTACTGAATTATATCTTTTGTTATCTCTATGTTGTTTATGATCTTGCATGCTCTCCGTTGTTAGTAGCTATCTTGGCCGAGTAGTTGCTAGTGACTCCAAGAGGGGGTATTTATGCTCGATAGTGGGTTCATGTCTCTATTTCACCTGGGGGAGTGACAGAAACCTCTAAGGTGGTAGATGTGCTGTTGCTACTAGGGAGAAAACAACATTCATATGCTCAAGGGCATATGCTTTGTTTACATTACACACTTTGCTTAATGCAATTATCTATTGTTCGCAACTTAATACTTCTAGGGTGTTCGGATGATATCCCCGGGGGTGGATTATTAGTCATAGATGCAGTTGGATGGCGGTCTATGTATTTTGTTGTAATGCCCAGAGTGAATCTCATAGTGATCTTCTTGACATATCACGTTATCTTTATTCTATCAATTGCCCAACTGTAATTTGTTTACCCAGCATGTTATTTTATCTATGGAGAGACACCACTAGTGAACTGTGGACCCCGGTCCTATTTTAATCATATTGCAATCACCTGTTTACTTTTCCCGCACTGTTTACTTTACTCGCATATTACTACTGTTTTCCACTCGATACACTCATAACCTTTGTTTCAAGCAAACCGGTGAGATTGACAACCTCATCGCAAGTTGGGGACAAAGTATTTGTTTATGTGTGTGTGCAGGTTCCACAAACACCTTCAGTCGTCATCGTCTCTCTTCTCCTGATCGATAAACCTTGGTTTCTTAACTGAGGGAAAACTAGCCGCTACACTCATCATACCTTCCTCTTGGGGTTCCCAACGGGCTGGTCATCACCACGCACAAGGACTTACTGCTCCCACGTCAACTAAACGCCACAACTCTTTTCTGGCGCCATCACACGAGTAGCAGCTTCTTTTCTGGCGCCGTTGCCGGGGAAGAGAGAAGACTTCTGCGAGGGGAGTTCTTCGCACACACATTCTTTACTTTGTTATTTGTTTTGCTTTACTTTATTTTACCTGCATTGTTTTTTATCAAAAACCCAAAAAAATTAGAATCCTTGGTAGTTGTTTTTACTTTACTTTAGTTTATCATGCTGTTCCCTAAGTTCGTTATGGAGGACCTCTCAGTAGGTAGTGGTTCGATTATTGGCAAAAGTAACATTGAGGAGTTCTTTAATCACATTAGTATGCATAAGGAAGTTGAGGAAAAGTCTTTGGTTGAGTTAGCTCCTAGTTATGAAGTTGCTTCTGCTCATTTAGTTCACATGTTAGAAGCTAGGTTTGCTAGTCTTAATTCTTCTATGCAATACATGTTCCTTAAGCTTCATGAAATTGAGGATCCCGAAAAGAAAGCTTTTATCTTAGAAACCTTGCGCACAGAATTTAGAGATGTTGCAATTGAGGCTAGGAAAGTTTTTAAGAAGTTTAATAAGCTTGGCTCGCCTGTTAAGGTTGGTACGCCCGATGATTTTAAAGTACCAATACCGTATGAACTTATAGGAATTCATGATGCTTGGGAAAAGAATTCCAGTTGGATTTGCCCTGAAAATCTTTTTGATGAGAGTAGTGTGCCAAAGCGTGATCGTAAAGGAGTTTCAAAAACTCAGTTGAACACATTTTCTTTCATTGTTGAAAAGATCTCTGCTGTTGATCTTAATGCTTCATCTGATATTACTTGATTCGCAATTTTCTGCGCCTAGCTCAAAGGCGTTAAAGAAAAGCACTCTTGGGAGATAACCCATTGTTTTCTTTTCAGTCCTTTTTCTTTTATTTGAGTCTTGGAAGTCATTACTATTATAATGACCGCTCCTTACCTTGTTTATTTCGTTTTTGTGCCAAGAGAAGCCTCTAATTTGAGTGAGGTAAAGATTTGGGGTTATTGCTGTCCTGAAACTGTTTTCGGTGCTGCACCGTAAAAATTCGTGAAAATTCTCTGTTTATCTTTTGGACCTGCTATTTCTTGTGAATATGCCCCAGGTTATATCCAAACTTTTCTTAGTTGAACACTTTTTGATTTGAGCAACAGAAAATCCCTCAAAAATTCGTCCTTTGTCAACTGTCCAGTTTTGACAGATTTCTGCCAATATTTGTTTTTGCCACTTTATCGCTTTCTTTTGAGTTCTTTTTTATCATGGAACTCTTGTGGAAGTTGCTACAGTAGTATATACTTTATATGTGGTGGTTTTGAGTTGAAACCTGAAGCTAAAAGAGGTTGAATATATTTTATGCTTACACTAATGTTGCTAATAGAATTGTGTTTAGTTTTGTATGAAGGAAGTTTTCAAGTGTAGGGATTGGAGAATGATGAGATGAGTTGAAGAATGGACAAAAGCTCAAGCTTGGGGATGCCCATGCATCACCCCAAGAAATATCCAAGAAGTACAAGCGTCAAAGCTTGGGGATGCCCCCGAGGCACCCCTTCTTCATCGGCAAAAATCAGGTCACCTTTCAAAACACTATATTTTTATTGCTTCATGCACTATGTGTTTTTCTTGGAGCGTCAGTTGTTTTAGTTTTCTTAGTTTGTTTAGTTTGTTTGTTTGCTGCAATAAATGGTTGGACCCCAACAAATTTCCTTTGGAGGAGATGTACTCGTTTTCATTTGCAAAGAATGCTCAAGTTTTCACTCTTATCAAAAATCGAGTGTTCTTCTTTTTCCGCTACTGCTTTTGGTTTTCGTTTTCGCCTTGATTTGCGTTCAGACCTTGTCATATCTTTTCATCAAGGTGTATTTTTGCCTCTGATCTTTATTGGTTTTCATCAAAAGAGGTGTTTATAAAAATTTCAAATGGTGTTGGAAAAGAGAAAAAGCTTTGTGCAAAATAGTGGTACAAGAAGGAGCTTGTGTAGACTGCGGCTTAGGCTTTTTCATGTCATGCTTGATGTCTTTTTGATAGTATGCTTAGTGGTTTTGCTGTAGCATGACTTGTCTCAAATAACTGAGATTGCTTAATGAGCCTTTGAAAAAATCATGCGTTGTTTTTATTGTATGGAAGCATTATTTTGGTTTTCTCCTTGATGCTTTATTTGGGTTGACTTGGCGCATGCTCACACATGTTAGACTCTTACAAAGTCGCCATTAGCCTTCATGATCATTTAGTTTTTGACTTTTGATGCCATCGTATGCTTCTTTTAATGTCGCTTTGTCGCTTTGCATGATTATGGCCATTATTGCTCTCTTAGTTGGTCGCTCCCAGTCTTTTGCTAGCCCTCGCCTTGTACTGAGTATGAGCTCTACTCGTGCATCCAACTCCTAAAAGCCAAGTTTGCCATTGTGTCCACTATAAATTCCTATGCATGGTATTTGTAAGCCATTCCAAAGTAAAATTTTCGTGTGCTACCTTTCAAAAACCTTCAAAATACTTCTCGTTTTGTGACACTGTTTTCAGCTCATGGGGACGTAGTGGTCGGATTTGCTATCTTCCATATTGCTTATTCCAAAAAAGAAAAAAAAAAGGAAAAAAGAAAGAAAAAAGGCACTCCTCCAAAGAATGTGAATGTTGGTGGGCACCCGATGGAATCGGTTAGCCATGGTATGTGAAAGGAAAAGGTGGGGAGGAGTGCCAAGTTTTATAAAAAGAGCACAAGAGTGCCAATCTCTCTCTCAAAAACTTGCTTTATTTTTGTGTGGAAGATAGTAAGAACCCCATTGCCAGTCGTTGACAAAGACAACCACCTCTCAAAATCAAGTTTTATCTCTGTTTTACAAATGAAAAGCTCTAGCACATGTTTAAATCACTGCTTCCCTCTGCGAAGGGCCTTTCTTTTACTTTTATGTTGAGTCACCACCTTCTTTCTTTATGCACCATTAAGAGAGCATAGTTGTCATTCTTAGTGTGATATGCATTGTCCCAAAGTTCATTGATTGACTCGTATTATTGGTTTCACTTGTTCTTAAATTATGTTTTGCTCTCTTTGAAGGACAAGCTGAAAACCATTTGTATGTTTTTCCTTATGATTTGAACACACGTTTGACTTTCATTGTTTAATTTTCATGATCTTTTGTTTGTGTTCATTTGCATGCTTACAACATGGTTGCTAAGTTCTTATTGTCATGATTATATCTTTCGTGCCCATGTTTTAAGTTTTTATGATCCCAGCTCACATTGCTTACATAGATGATCAAGATTGTGTAGGTGCATGTCACCTCAAAAATTATTCTTTGTTATCACTTACCTACTCGAGGACGAGCAGGAGTTAAGCTTGGGGATGCTTGATACGTCTCAAACGTATCTATAATTTTTGATGCTCCATGCTTGTTTTTACACCATTTGTATATTGTTTCGTTACACTTAGTGGCATTTTTATACATTTTCCGGAACTAACCTATTAACGAAGTGCCACAGTGCCAGTTTCCTGTTTTCTGCTGTTTTTGTGTTTCGGAAGTGATACACAGGAAATATTCTCGGAATTGGACGAAACAAGTTCCTGAAGTCATATTTCACGGGGAAGCTTCCAGACATCCGAAGACCTAACGGAGTGGGGCCACGTGGGCCCCAGACATAGGGGCGGTGCGGCCACCCCCTGGCCGCGCCAGCCCCGTGTGAGGGGGCGTGGTCCCTCCTCTGACATCGCCCCTTCGCCTATATATACCCCCTGACGAGAAAAACCTAAGGGCCCGATCAGTTTTCCAGAATACATCGCGATCCGCCGCCGCCGTCGACCCGAAGATCGGGAGGGTCCAGAAGCTCTTCCCGGCACCCTGCCGGAGAGGGGAATCGCCACCGAAGGTCTTCTTCATCGCCATGCTTGCCTCCGGAGCGATGAGTGAGTAGTCTACCTTGGACTATGGGTCCATAGCAGTAGCTAGCTGGTTGTCTTCTCCACCATGTGCTTCATGTTTAGATCTCATGAGCTGCCTTACATGATTGAGATCACCGTTATGTAATTCTATGATGTTGGTTTGTTGGGATCCGATGAATATTGGTGTTTATGATTAAGTTGTTGTACTGAATTATATCTTTTGTTATCTCTATGTTGTTGATGATCTTGCATGCTCTCCGTTGTTAGTAGCTATCTTGGCCGAGTAGTTGCTAGTGACTCCAAGAGGGGGTATTTATGCTCGATAGTGGGTTCATGTCTCTATTTCACCTGGGGGAGTGACAGAAACCTCTAAGGTGGTAGATGTGCTGTTGCTACTAGGGAGAAAACAACATTCATATGCTCAAGGGCATATGCTTTGTTTACATTACACACTTTGCTTAATGCAATTATCTGTTGTTCGCAACTTAATACTTCTAGGGTGTTCGGATGATATCCCCGGGGGTGGATTATTAGTCATAGATGCAGTTGGATGGCGGTCTATGTATTTTGTTGTAATGCCCAGAGTGAATCTCATAGTGATCTTCTTGACATATCTCGTTATCTTTATTCTATCAATTGCCCAACTGTAATTTGTTTACCCAGCATGTTATTTTATCTATGGAGAGACACCACTAGTGAACTGTGGACCCCGGTCCTATTTTAATCATATTGCAATCACCTGTTTACTTTTCCCGCACTGTTTACTTTACTCGCATATTACTACTGTTTTCCACTCGATACACTCATAACCTTTGTTTCAAGCAAACCGGTGAGATTGACAACCTCATCGCAAGTTGGGGACAAAGTATTTGTTTGTGTGTGTGCAGGTTCCACAAACACCTTCAGTCGTCATCGTCTCTCTTCTCCTGATCGATAAACCTTGGTTTCTTAACTGAGGGAAAACTAGCCGCTACACTCATCATACCTTCCTCTTGGGGTTCCCAACGGGCTGGTCATCACCACGCACAAGGACTTGCTGCTCCCACATCAACTAAACGCCACAGCTCTTTTCTGGCGCCATCACACGAGTAGCAGCCACTTGCTGCAATTGTTACTACTGTCTTTTATTTACTCGCACTTTATTTACTCATATTACCAAATACCCCTGAAAACCTGTTTGCTAGTATTTACAGTGATTCCTTGATCAAAACCGCTCATCAACACCTTCTGCTCCTCGTTGGGTTCGACACTCTTATTTATCGAAAGTACTACGATACACCCCCTATACTTGTGGGTCATCAGGCCCAAAGTGACAAGCATTAAGCACAACAATTCGCAACAATGTCATAAGCACTAACAATAGATACTAGGCACCATGCCCTAACAATCTCATAGCAATTACATGAATGATCTCATCCAATCCCTACCATCCCCTTCGTCTACAGCGGGAATTACTCACACATGGATGGGGGAATCATGGATGGTTGATGGAGAGACGTCGGTGATGATGATGAAGATCTCCTCCAAATCCCCGTCCCGGCAGGGTGCCAGAATGGAGTTTCTGGTTCTGAATTGCGGTTTTTGATGGTGGCGGCGCAGCGGAACTCTATCTGGGAAAACGTCGAACCCCTGATAGTTTCAGGTCATAGGGTGTATGTAGGCGGAAGGGGGGCTCGAGGAGATGGCTGGGGCAGCCACACCACCTCCTGGCGCGGCCTGGCCTGGCCCACGCCACCAGGTGTTGTGGTGCCCTCCTGGCCCCTCTCCGTCTCTTACTCTGGCTCCGTGGGTCTTCTGGTAAAATAGGATTTTTGCAGTATTTTCCGGGACTTTTCCTGAAAGTTGGATTTCTGCACAAAAACGAGACACCAGGACAATTCTGCTGAAAACAGCGTTAGTCCGTGTTAGTTGTATTCAAAACACACAAATTAGAGGAGAAACAACAGCAGAAGTGTTCGGGAAAGTAGATTCGTTTTGGACGTATCAGGGTCCATCAGACATGCTAGGCGTTCCCAGGGAACTCGTCGAGCACGCACTAAATATGGATCCCGAAGCACATCATGTGAGGCAACCCCTTCGAAGATTTGATGAGCCAAAACACAAAGCAATAGCAGCGGAACTTTATCGACTAGAAAACGCAGGGTTCATTAAGGAAATAAAAACATCGAGTTGGGTCTCCAACCTAGTTATCATCCCAAAGAAAAATACAGACGTTCGGCGCATCTGCGTCGACTACACGGCACTGAACAAGCATTGTCCTAAGGATCCCTTTCCGCTACCCAGAATAGATCAGATAATGGATTCTACCGCGGGTTGTCAAAGGCTTTCTTTTTTGGACGCATATTCAGGCTACAACCAGATCAAATTGAAAGTGAAGGACAAAAAAAGACAACATTTATTACACCATATGGAGTATACTGCTACGAAGTCATGCCTTTCAGGCTAAAGAACACAGGAGCAACCTACCAGAGAATAATGCAAAATTACCTTGGCAATCAAATAGGCCGAAATGTTCAAGTATACATCGATGACGTGGTTATCACCACAAGAGAAGAAGCAACGCTAATCAGCGATCTACGGAAACTTTCGACAACCTCGACAGGTATAAGTTGAAACTCAACCCAACTAAATGTTCCTTTGGTGTCCCAGCAGGGCAACTCCTAGGATTTTTAGTATCGACACGAGGAATCGAAGCCAACCCTGAGAAAATACTAGCCATATTGACAATGGCTAAGCCAACAAAGCTCCGCGAGATATAAAAAAACTCGTGGGGCGAGTAGCAGCAGTCAGCTGGTTTGTCGCCAGGCTTGGAGAAAAAGCTCTACTGTTTTATGCACTGATGAAAAAGTAGGACAAAAAATTCGAGTGGACGGAAGAGGCAGATCAAGCATTCACACACTTAAAGAAAGTGATTTCCACGCCACCAGTGCTGGTCGCATCAAAGGAAAAAGAGACTTTGCTATTATACATTGCAGCCACATACCAAGTGGTTAGCACGGTACTTGTCGTCGAGCGATGCAAGGAAGGGAAGACCCATGGATTTCAACGACCTGTGTTCT
Organism: Dactylis glomerata; assembly: GCA_007115705.1. NCBI lineage: Eukaryota > Viridiplantae > Streptophyta > Magnoliopsida > Poales > Poaceae > Dactylis > Dactylis glomerata. Next base: position 3,040,135 of record QXEO01000548.1, on the reverse strand, counting down.
TTTTGAGCGAAGTCCTTTCACCATCCAAGCAACGGTACCCGCACTATTAGAAACTTGCTTACATCGTCTTCATGACAGCCAGAAAACTTTGACATTACTTCGTAGTCCATCCAGTGATAGTAGTCAATGAAGCACCATTGTCGAATATATTAAACAACCCAGAAGCAACAGGGCGTGTCTCCTTATGGGGAATAGAAATTTCACCTCTGGACATCACGTATGAAAAAAGGAAGGCAATCAAGTTGCAAATTTTGCCATATTTCACTACAGAGTGGCTCGAGTTGCAAAATACTGGACCACCCGATTTGTCTAGCGTTTGGACGATGTATTTTGATGGATCCAAAAGAGTGGAAGGAGCAGTACCAGGAGTAGTATTGATATCACCACAAGGAGACAAACTAAAGCATGTGTTACACATGATTTTCCTGCAAGCATCCAACAATGAAGCTGAATATGAAGCTCTACTGCATGGTATGAGGATGGCCAAAGCTTGTGGAGCAACCCGGTTAAAAATATTTGGCGACTCCAACTTGGTGGTCCAACAAGTGATGAACCATTGTGATGCGGTCAGTGATAATATGACAGCATACAGAAACTTATACTACTACTTGGAAGGAACTTTCGATGGGTGCGAAGTATCTCATGTCAGTTGAGGAAGCAATGAAGAGGCAGACACCTTGGCAAACATAGGGTCCCAGTGCTTACAAATTCCTCCAGGAGTTTTCTAGGAACAGATAACAATGCGATCAATCCATGGAGTCAAGCTTCCAAATCCCAAGAAACAACAGGCACGACAAGACAAAGACTCGGGGGCTGCAGTGGTACCCGAAGGAGAAGATATGGAGCCCGTAGAAGTCATGATGGTGGAAACTACGTGGATGCAACCATACTTAGCATACATGCTACACCAAAAACTACCAGAAGACGCGGTCGAAGCAAGGCGCATAGCTCGACGATCCAAAGCATTTGTCAAAGTAAAGGGAGAGTTGTATAAGAAAAGCATCCCAGGGATTCTACGGCGATGTGTCACCCCACAGGAAGGGCAAGCTATATTACACGACATCCATGGGAGAATTTGTGGTCATCATGCAAGTAGCCGAGTAATAGCGGCAAAAGCATTCCGTGCAGGCTTTTACTGGTTAACAGCAGTCGAAGATGCCAAAGATATTGTGAGACGATGTGAGGCATGTCAAAGGTTTGCATCCAGGCCCCATGCTTCGTCCGCTAAACTTCAACCGATACCTTTGTCTTGGCCGTTTGCACAATGGGGCCTGGATATGGTAGGCAAATTGCACAAATCCTGGCTAGGAGGACATGTTTATATGCTAGTCGCAGTCGACAAGTTCACAAAATGGATAGAGGCAACACCAGTAACCACACAGGATTCCATAGTGGCAATCAACTTCATCAAGTCAATTGTATTTCGTTTTGGCGTCCCTCATAGCATCATCACAGACAATAGGACAAATTTCACATCCAAGGAATTTAAAAATTATTGCGATAGCATGGGGATCAAGCTAAACTTTGCCTCTGTGGCACATCCACAGACAAACAAATAAGTCAAAAAAGCCAATGGGCTCATATGCAATGGAATCAAAAAGCGCTTGCTCGCGCCACTCGAAAAAGCCAAGCATGCTTGGGTAGAAGAGTTACCCTCCGTGCTCTGGAGTTTCCGAACAATGCCAAATGCAGCAACCCAAGAAACACCCTTCTTCCTGGTCCACAGTGCGGAGGCCGTGCTTCTAGTCGAAATTACACATGAAGCTCCCAGAGTATCAGCTTACGACGAAGCCTCCTCTAATGAAGCTTTGCAAGATGATGTCGATACACTAGATGAAGCTCGAGATGTGCTTCTTTCAAGAACTACATAGTACCAGTAGAATTTGAAAAATTATCACAGTTGTCGAGTACGACCCAGATCTTTCGAGAAAGGCGACCTCGTTCTTCGGCTCAAACAAGATGGCCACGGCAAGCTAGGTTCACCCTAGATTGGACCCTACATTGTCACAGAAGTTATACCAGGAGGTGCGTATCGACTTCAAGATAAGAAGCCCGGTGATACATCTCTAACGTATCTATAATTTTTGATACTACATGCTTGTTTTTACACCATTTGCTTAGTGTTTCGTTACACTTCATGGCATTTTTATGCATTTTCCGGAACTAACCTATTAACAAGATGCCACAGTGCCAGTTCCCTGTTTTCTGCCATTTTTGTGTTTCAGAAAAGTTACACAGAAAATATTCTCGGAATTGGACGAAACAAAGGCCAGACGTCCAGATATTTACCGAAGCTTTCAGAGAACCAAAGAGGAGACGGAAAGGAGCCACAGGGCGGCCACACCACCAGGGGGCGCGGCCTACCCCTGGCCCACGTCAGCCTGTGGTGTGGGCTCCTGGTCCACTTCTGACGCTGCCCCTTCGCCTATAAAGACCCCCCAATGGGAAAAACCTAAAGACTCGATCACTTTTCCAGAATACATCGCGATCCGCCGCCGCCGTCGACCCGAGATCAGGAGGGTCCAGAAGCTCTTCCCGGCACCCTGCCGGAGAGGGGAATCGCCACCGGAGGTCTTCTTCATCGCCATGCTTGCCTCCGGCGCGATGAGTGAGTAGTCTACCTTGGACTATGGGTCCATAACAGTAGCTAGATGGTTGTCTTCTCCACCATGTGCTTCATGTTTAGGTCTCGTGAGCTGCCTTACATGATCAAGACTACCTTTATGTAATTCTACATGTTGTGTTTGTTGGGATCCGATGAATATTGGTGTTATGATTGAGTTGATGTGCTGAATATTATCTTATGTTATCTCTATGTTGTTTATGATCTTGCATGCTCTCCGTTGTTAGTAGCTATCTTGGCCGAGTAGTTGCTAGTGACTCCAAGAGGAGGTATTTATGCTCGATAGTGGGTTCATGCCTCTATTTAATCTGGGGGAGTGAGAGAAACCTCTAAGGTTGTAGATGTACTGTTGCCATTAGGGAGAAAACAACATTCATATGCTCAAGGGCATATGCTTTGTTTACATTACACACTTTGCTTAATGCAGTTATCTGTTGTTCGCAACTTAATACTTGTGGAGTTCTCGGATTGATTCGCCACAAGTGGATTATTAGTCATAGATGCAGTTGGATGACGGTCTATGTATTTTTTTTTGTAATGCCCAGAGTAAATCTCATAGTGATCCTCTCGACATATGCACGTTGTCTTTATTCTATCAATTGCCCAACTGTAATTTGTTTACCCAACATGTGTTATTTTATCTTATGGAGAGACACCACTAGTGAACTGTGGACCCTGGTCCTATTTCCTTTACATTGCTATCACCTGTTTATTTTACTCGTACTGTTTACTTTACTCGCATATTACTATTGCTTTCCACTCGATACGCTCATACCCTTTGTTTCAAGCAAATCGGTGAGATTGACAACCTCATCGTAAGTTGGCAACAAAGTATTTGGTTGTGTTGTGTGCAGGTTCCACGTTGCTACTAGTTGAAGACGCGCTAACAAGATATCGTTAACGGCGCCCTTGTTGGAGTGTCACGCAGCTAGTGGGCATCACCTTCTGGTGTATTGTCTTTTTCCTACTGGATTGACTACCTTGGTTTCATAACTGAGGGAAAACTTGCTGCTATATTCATCAAACCTTCTCTTGGGGTTTCCAACTGGCCGGTCATTTACTTCATCAACTACACGCCAACAAGTTTTCTGGCACCATCATCACCGCGCCATCAACAAGTTTTCTGGCGCCGTTGCCGGGGAAAAAGAAGACTTCTGCAAGGGGAGTTTCACACGCACATCCTTTACTTTGTTTTAAGTTTTGCTTTACTTTATTTTTACTTGCATCGTTTATTCAAAAACACAAAAAAATTAGTATCCTTTGTAGTTGTTTTTACTTATCTGCTTTTAGTTTTGTTAGAATGAGTAATCCTGAAGTCGAAGTTCGTACTTTTAAGCAACAAGGGGGAGAGAGTTTGAAAGATGTTTGGTACCGTATTAGCAATTCTCATCATAGGTGTACGAAGAAGCATTCTACCATGATCCTCCTTGGAAATTTTTATGTTGGTATAACTAGTTGGTATAGGTACGTTATTGATACTTTTGCAGGAGGTAATTTTCTGGGTACTCCCGCTCTTGAAGCATGCACTTTAATTGAAAGTTTAGTGGGAGTACCACCTATTCATGTTGTTAAAACTGAGATCACTTTGGAGGAAGTTATAGAAAAAGTAGGCTCTTTAGAAAAAAGTTTGCCAAATATCCTTGATAACGCTAGCCGAGTTAATGAAGTGATAGAAAGTATCGGTAAGAGAATCACCGTTCTAGAAGCTAGCACTACTCTTGATAGTCAAAACCTTAGGATTGGGAAACTAGAGGAATCCATGGAAACTTTAAGTTCAATTTTCTCTTCTCTTAAGTTTAAGAAGGAGAAAGCTTTTGTTGGAAAAGAGCAACAATTTATGTATGTTCCCAAGGTGTCTGTGCCTAAACCGCAGCATATTTTTAAGATTGGTAAGACTTTTAGTTCAACTAAGAGTGACTTGCAGATTGAATCATCTTCGGGAACCTCTAAAGTACCTAGTGTGGTAAGTGGTGATCTTGAGGAAACAGTTGATCTTAATGCCTCTTTTGATATTACTTGATTCGCACTTTCTGCGCCTAGCTCAAAGGCGTTAAAGAAAAGCACTCTTGGGAGATAACCCAATGTTTTTACTTTCAGTTCTTTTTCTTTTATTTGAGTATTGGAAGTTATTACTACTGTAATAACCGCTCCTTATCCTTTTTATTTCATTTTTGTGCCAAGAGAAGCCTCTAATTTGAGTGAGGTAAGATTTGGGGATGTTGCTGTCCTGAAACTGTTTTCGGTGCTGCACCGTAAAAATTCGTGAACATTCTCTGTATATATTTTGGACCTGCGATTTCTTGTGCATATGGCCCAGGTTATATCCAAACTTTCATTAGTTGAACACTTTTTGATTTGAGCAACATAAAACCCTCTAAAAATTCGACCTTTGTCAGCTGTTCTGTTTTGACAGATTTCTGCCAATATTTGTGTTTGCCGCTTTATCGCTTTCTTTTTGAGTTCTTTTGATCACGGAACTTTTGGGGAAGTTTCTATAGTAGTATATGCTTTATATGTGGTGGTTTTGAGTTGAAACCTGGAGCAAAAAGGGTTGATTCATTGTTATGCTTACACTAATGTTGCTAATAGAATTGTGTTTAGTTTTATATGAAGGAAGTTTTCAAGTGTAGGGATTGGAGAATGATGAAATGAGTTGAAGAATGGACAAAAGCTCAAGCTTGGGGATGCCCATGTCACCCCAAGAAATATCCAAGAGGTACAAGTATCAAAGCTTGGGGATGCCCCCGAGGCACCCCTTCTTCATCGGCAAAAATCAGGTCACCTTTCAACACACTATATTTTTATTGCTTCATGCATTATGCATTTTTCTTGGAGCGTCAGTTGTTTTTAGTTTTCAGTTTTGTTTAGTTTTATTTGCTGCAATAAATGGTTGGACCCCAACAAATTCATTTTGGAGAAGTTGCCTTGCTTTTCATTTGCCAAGAACACTCAGTTTTTCACTCTTATCGTTTCAACGAGTGCTCTCTTTTTCTGCTACTGCGTTTAGCTTTCGTTTTTTGCCTTGATTTTTTTTCAGATCTTGCTATATCTTTGCATCAAGGTGTATTTTGACCTCTGGTCCATATTGGTTTTCATCAAAAGAGTTGTTTATAAAAAGTTCGAATGATATTGGAAAAGAGAAAAAGCTTTATGCAAAAAAGTGGTACAAAAAGGAGCTTGTGTAGACTGCGGCCTATGCTTTTGCATGTCGTGCTTGATATCTTTTTGATAGTATGCTTAGTGGTTTTGCTGTAGCATGACTTGTCTCAAATGACTGAGATTGCTTAATGAGCCTTTGAAAAAATCATGCGTTGTTTTAATTGTTTGGAAGCATTATTTTGGTTTTCTCCTTTGATGCTTTATTTGGGTTGACTTGGCGCATGCTCACACATGTTAGACTCATAAAAAGTCACCATTGCCTCTATGATCATTTAGTTTTTGACTTTTGATGCCATCTTATGCTTCTTTTAATGTCGCTTTGTCGCTATGCATGATTATGGCCGTTATTGCTCTCTTAGTTGGTCGCTCCCAGTCTTTTGCTAGCCCTCATTTTGTACTAAGTATGAGCTCTACTCATGCATCCAACTCCTAAAAACCAAGTTTGCCATTGTGTCCACTATAAATTCCTATGCATGGTATTTGTAAGCCATTCCAAGTAAATTTTCATGTGCTACCTTTCAAAACTTTCAACTACTTCTTGTTTTGTGCCACTGTTTTTAGCTCATGGGGACGTAGTGGTCGGAATTGCTATCTTCCATATTATATTAAATACCCCTCGACTAGGCAGCTTCATCTGCTCGTCATTAATTTTGCAAGGGAGCTAGTCAGACCATTGCAATCTAAGTTTAAAAGAAAAAAAGGCACTCCTCCATGGTATGTGAATGTTGGTGGGCACCCGATGGAATTGGTTAGCCATGGTTTGAGAAAGGAAAAAAGGTGGGGAGGAGTGCCAAAGCTTTATAAAAGAGCACCAATGTGCCAATTTTTCAAAGAACTCAGAACCGCTCTCACTTGTTTATTATGGAAGATAGTAAGACCCCATTGCCAGTCGTTGACATGAAACAACCACCTCTCAAAACCTAATTTTTATCTCTGTTTTACAAACGAAAAGCTCTAGCACATGTTTAATCACTGCTTCCCTCCGCGAAGGGCCTTTCTTTTACTTTTATGTTGAGTCACCACCTTCTACCTTTATGCACCGTCTAAGAGAGCATAGTTGTCATTCTTAGTATAATGTGCACTGTCCCAAAGTTTTCATTGATTGATTCATGATGTTGGTTTCACTTGTTCTCAAATTACTTGTATCTAGTCGCCCTCTTAAACTTGAAGGTGTCCTATGCATTTATGTTTTGCTCTCTCATGAAGGACAAGCTGAAAACCCTTTGTATGTTTTTCCATATGATTTGAACACACGTTTGACTTTCATAGTTCATTTTCATGATCTTTCACTTGTGTTCTTTTTCATGTTACAACATGGTTGCTAAGTTTTTTCTATCAAGACTATATCTTTCATGCCCATGTTTTAAGTTCTTTTGATCCCAGCGCACAACGCTTACATAGTTGATCAAGATTGTGTAGGTGCATGTCACCTCAAAAATTATTTCTTTTGTTATCACTTACCTACTCGAGGACGAGCAGGAGTTAAGCTTGGGGATGCTGATACGTCTCTAACGTATCTATAATTTTTGATGCTCTATGCTTGTTTTTACACCATTTGCTTAGTGTTTCGTTACTCTTTATGGCATTTTATGCATTTTTCGGAACTAACCTATTAACGAAATGCCACAGTGCCAGTTCCCTATTTTTCTGCTGTTTTTGTGTTTCAGAAAAGTTACACAGGAAATATTCTCAGAATTAGACAAAACAAAGGCCAGACGTCCAGATATTTACCGAAGCTTCCAGAGAACCGAAGAGGAGATGGAAAGGAGCCACAGGGCGGCCACACCACTAGGGGGCGCGGCCTACCCCTGGCCCACGCCGGCCTGTGGTGTGGGCCCCCTGGTCCACTTCTGACGCTGCCCCTTCGCCTATAAAGACCCCCCGACGGGAAAAACCTAAAGACCCGATCACTTTTTCAGAATACATCGCGATCCACCGCCGCCGTCGACCCGAGATCAGGAGGGTCCATAAGCTCTTCCCGGCACCCTACCGGAGAGGGGAATCGCCACCGGAGGTCTTCTTCATCGCCATGCTTGCCTCTAGCGCGGTGAGTGAGTAGTCTACCTTAGACTATGGGTCCATAACAGTAGCTAGATGGTTGTCTTCTCCACCATGTACTTCATGTTTAGGTCTCGTGAGCTGCCTTACATGATCGAGACTACCTTTATGTAATTCTACATGTTGTGTTTGTTGGGATCCGATGAATATTGGTGTTATAATTGAGTTGATGTGCTGAATATTATCTTATGTTATCTCTATGTTGTTTATGATCTTGCATGCTCTCCGTTGTTAGTAGCTATCTTAGCCGAGTAGTTGCTAGTAACTCCAAGAGGGGGTATTTATGCTCGATAGTGGGTTCATGCCTCTATTTAATCTGGGGGAGTGACAGAAACCTCTAAGGTTGTAGATGTGTTGTTGCCATTAGGGAGAAAACAATATTCATATGCTCAAGGGCATATGCTTTGTTTACATTACACACTTTGCTTAATGCAGTTATCTGTTGTTCGCAACTTAATACTTATGGAGTTCTCGGATTGATTCGCCACAAGTGGATTATTAGTCATAGATGCAGTTGGATGACGGTCTATGTATTTTGTTGTAATGCCCAGAGTAAATCTCATAGTGATCCTCTCGACATATGCAAGTTGTCTTTATTCTATCAATTGCCCAACTATAATTTGTTTACCCAGTATGTGTTATTTTATCTTATGGAGAGACACCACTAGACCCCGGTCCTATTTCCTTTACATTGCTAGCACCTATTTATTTTACTCGTACTATTTACTTTACTCGCATATTACTATTGCTTTCCACTCGATACGCTCATACCCTTTGTTTCAAGCAAACCGGTGAGATTGACAACCTCATCGTAAGTTGGAAACAAAGTATTTGGTTGTGTTGTGTGCAGGTTCCACGTTGCTACTAGTTGAAGACGCGCTAACAAGATATCGTTAACGACACCCTTATTGGAGAGTCACGCAGCTAGTGGGCATCACCTTCTGGAGTATTGTCTTTTTCCTACTGGATTGACTACCTTGGTTTCATAACTGAGGGAAAACTTGCTGCTATATTCATCAAACCTTATCTTGGGGTTTCCAACTGGCCGGTCATTTACTTCATCAACTACATGCCAACAAGTTTTCTGGCACCATCATCACCGCGCCATCACATGGCAAAGACGAGGGCAACCCTTGGAACGCGGAGCATCTTCGATGATTCTACGCATAAGAGGCATCGACCTCAACGATTTTTCTTCGACTACAATAAAACATAAAACATTGATTTGAACCCTCTAAACCTAGAACACGGGCCATAGGTCGGGTTTCTTGGGTTCACTCTACATTTTATATATGTATATTAAGATTATCCGCTTGGGGGCTTTGACCCTCGAGTCGTTATTATATATCTATAAAAATGAGTTTTAGATCGTATTGCATCGTGTTCTTCCATGAGAGAATTTGGATTATCCCATGGCAATATGTGCGATCCTTCAAAAGAAGAAAAACTTCAAATTACATAAATCAATGGCAACCATCGCCAGAAACACCTCGGAACAACAAATGTTCCCTTGGTTCTTCAAACGCGAGCAGAAGAGAATATCATTCAAAATATTCATAGCACACTATTTATGAGAATTCATAGATAACAGTGGTAGAGTATTACATAGCGATTACATCAAAGATAGACAATTCTAATAAAAGTGAACTTCGGCTTCATACTTCTTCTGGCACTGTGTCCCGTCGAAGATCTTCACGTTGAATTTTGCTAATCCACAATGGTAATCAAACAGCAGAAACCAACCCTCATGAATATCGTAATCTTTGGCAAAGCGCGGCCAGCCACCCTTGAAGAACATCTTTCCATCACCATCATAGAACACCTCCACCTCGTATGGGGGCCCTTCACTTGATTCTTTTCGCAGAATGGCTTCACAAAGCTCTCGACCATCCATAAACTCGGTGAACTTCAATGGCACGCATTGCTGTTCACGGCATTGAGCACCAGCAATTGCGAAGAAAGAAAACACAGGCCCAGAAGATGATCGCGTAGGATTGCACGATGCTGCACTTACATCCCGAGGCTTATCGATGCGTGGAGTCGAAGCCTTGGTCTTGTTCTTGCTCCCCAATGGATGGCCAGGATGCCGCTTCATCGGAGCAGAAGATGATGCCTCCATGGCCGCCACCTTGGGCTTATTCTTGCTGCCACGAGGGCGGCCACGAGGACGGCCATGCCCACGTTTCTCCACTACGGTGCCAGTGTCCAGATCAATCACTCCAGCGTCAGCCATGAGTATCTCTTTTGGATCGCTGGACACGAGCGAAACCCTGGGTGAATTGGGGGAAGAAGATGATGCGGCGGCAAAGATTAACAGTATCGACCTAGAGTTAAAGTGACAAGAGAAGGGCCCATATTTATAAGGCACCCTTAATGGGCCTCATAAGTAAATCCCCGTACAGATAAAAGCAAAGGCCCAATGACTCAAGCAGTCTAAGTAAAAAAAATGAAATGATAAAGAAAGAGAGGAACAAGAGATAAGTATGGAGGCTCTACTTCGAGTTGATGCACGAAGACAAGCACATGAACAAGACATACACATGCAGAGGAGATGATTCAGTTTTATGAGGCTATAAAAGGATGCAAGCATCCCCTTATAGCCTCGGGGGCTACTCCCGTCGGGAGCACTGGTCGCACTACCCGATGATTGACAAAGGAATGGCGAGTGCTTTTTCACAGCAAGAGAAGGAGATACAATTGAGTCTATACCCGAATAATAATTCGACTATAGCCTCGGGGGCTACTCCCACCGGGAGCACTGGCCGTGCACCCGATGAAATAAAAGAAGCATATAGTTCTCTTTGCAAAAAAGAGAGTAAAATTCAACTTCACCATCAATACATAGTATCAGATCATAAAATCACATTTTACTCCCATCGGGAGTGATTTGGCGACTAGTTGATTGAAACAACTCAAAAACTTTGGGTTATCAAACAGCCAAACAAGGCTCTCTGTAAAGTGTATTCTCAAGCTGCGTCCGTCGCGAATATATGCTTGAATGCCGTGATCGCAAAAATCACGAAGGTAAGACCTCAGGATCCATCCTGGATGGCCTAGTATACGCACATGGATGCGCTCTGCTAGTCCATTTCCGTATCCATGATACGAAGAAAATCCCGGTGGACGCACTAGGTACCCTAAGAAACACTGGAAATTATGCTACGAGTAAGTCCTAAATGCGGCACAAGCTGAATTATGCCAGGTACCGAATTCGAGTCTGGGGACTTGAGTTTGAAGTAGGATGCAAGTATTTGCTCAGGCAATTTACTAGTTTCCTGATCCGTCAGATGTACCAGGCTTGTTTCCAAAATCCCCATGAAATATTAAAGAAATAAAAGACTGAGTTCGAAGTATTGATAAAAGAAGTCGAAGATTTGTCAAGAGAAATCAAGAGGAAAGTTACTCGAAGAAATCAAGTCGAAGATTAAAGATTTGAGATTCAACCCAAATCTACAATTCTGGTAGAATCTCGGAGGCTACTAACAAGGGTATGACTACCAAGGCCTACGATGTTGGTACCCCTGAGGCCCGTTTGGGTAGAAGCCCACGATAGCAAGTCGACAAAGACTCGTATTGTAATCTATGTGATGTAGGCTAATCTGTATCGTACCCAACCGGCTCCTCGAGACCTGGCCACCTATAAGTAGGGGCCAGGAGAGGCCGGCTAGGGTCACATCGAAATTGAGCTAAGAGCAATCCCAAGTTTACTTTCGATACACTTTATTCGCCTTGTTTGTCTGAAACCCTACCTTCGAGTTCATCCAACGTCCTCTCCCCCGATCCTAAGTCCTTCATCTAGAACATTTGTCAAGTTAACCCTCGTCACCGAGGGAGGTAACTAATTGGATTCAGCTCTCTCCGCGGAATCCTCAACATCATCTCTATTCTGTCTTTTAGTGGCCTCGGGGGCTTCATTATCTTTCGGAGCAGATTCTTTGGGAAGCGGACCTTCTTCAGGCAATGGGGGAAGCGAGGAGAAAGAGGGGTGAACCTGACAAAATAATGAGCACAGATAGACAATGATTATAAAATGCAAGCAGCCGACAATTTTTTAGCACAAAAAATCGGGTTAATTTACATGCCTTTGGGAGAAGATTTTCGACTCATACAGAGTCGCCAAGCAGGCAGGTACTGGAAGTTTACTAGTTAGCTTTGTCATCCAGAAGACCTTTTTCTCAAGTTCCTCAGTCGAGAAATTCGTCTAGGATACCCGAGACTCATCTTTCACACCTGAATAAGTCCACAATTTGGAGACTCTGGCCTGCAGTGGTTGGATGCGATGTTGAAGGAAGAAGATGATCAATTGAGTACCATTGAGCTCCTTGTTGACTGCAGACTTCAACTGCAAAATGCGGGTCAACAATGGCTTGATTTCTTCTGCTTCATAATCAGAAGGGAGTGCATCCCGCGACTTCAGCTTCTTCAGGCCTTTTGATGCATCAAAGGGGGCTAGGCCGTATGAATCAGATTCGGCAGATTTCTAGTCCTTGATATAAAACCATTTCTGCCTCTAGTTTTGCACTGACTCAGCCATCTCAAACTTCAAATAATGAGATTCTGAGTGCACAAGATAATAGCACCCCTAACATCATGAATTTCTTCCTTGGACACATTGCGGCGAAGATGGAAGAGATGCTTCCATAACCCCCAATGGGGATCAATGCCAAGAAAGGCTTTGCAAAGGGTAATAAAGCAAGCAATGTGCAGAATAGAATTTGGCGTGAGCTGGTGCAGCTGCACGCTATAAACAAAAGGAAGCCCACGAAGAAACTCGTGGGTAGGGAGAGAAAGGCCACAGATGAGGAAAGAGAGGAACATCATCCGGTAGCCATCTTGTGGGCGAGGGATGATCTCGCTGCCAGGGAAGATGATCTCCGCAGACTGCGAGAGGAATCCGTCCTTCCTCGCCTTCTTCAGATCTGCGTCGGAGATCTTGGAACCGGTCCAGCCGGCAGCCTTGCTTCTTATCGGAGGTCTTCGCCATTGGAGTAAGATGAGCGACGCGCTTAAATTGCATAAAACAATCAAGCGCTCATGGCTATGGAGTTCGGGAGCAGACAGAAGTGCAAGGAAGAAGATGCAGTGGCAGCGGCGAAAAAGCAGAGAAGAGGTAACAGTAAAGAAAATGGGTTTTCCCTTAGATATACCTGCGTCAAAAGGAACATGGGCCACGACGTGGCGTACGGAACGGAAGCGGCAAGCCCACTCATGCGCAAAAAATTTGGAAATTTACCGTGCTACCCACGTGCGTCGATCAGCGTTCGATCAAATCAATCCTGGGCTTCAGCCAATGGCACTTCGTCCGCAGCTCTTTGCTCTCCGAAGTTGACCCGACTTTCGTCGATCTTTGAATTGCTCTCTGATGAAGGTGAAAAAGCCGTTGAATCCATGATTCCAATGCCCAAGGTCCCCACAGATGGCACCAATTGACGAGAGTTTAGCTCGGGAATGTCCTAGATTAAGGACTTAGGATCGGGTGAAAAGGGCGTCGAATGAACTCCAAGGTAGAGGTTTAGACAAACAAGGTGAAACTTGATGTGTATTGAGAATAAGCTTAGAATTATCGGCTCAATCTCGATGTGTTCCTGGCCGGCCTCCCCTGGCCCCTATTAATAGATGATTAGGTCTCGAGGATCTGGTCGGGTTTGATACAGATCCGTCGTATATGATGGATTATAATACAACTTCCTTATTCGACTACAATTACACTTCGACTTCTATATTGGCCCTATTGTTCTATGGGCCTCTACCCGAACAGACCTTAGGGGTGCTATTACAACGGGCCTTAGTAGTCATACCCTTGTTAGTTAGTATTGATTTACATCGAAAAATTACTCATAAGTATTTCTATCTTAGTATTGAGTTACATCCCATCGACACATAATCTGCAAAATAGAAACAAGCCCTATCCTCATACTCATCAAATTGTGAAGAACATGAAATCATCACCACAATCCTTACCCTAGAACTAGCCATGACACATCATCGGGAGCATGAGTGAGAGCATGGGAGAAGGTAGCTCAATGAGGGGAAGCCATATATGTCGTAGTCGAAGCAGAGGGGGGCAGCCATAGCCTACAACCGAACCATGGTGCAGGCGGTCGTGGCCAACCTAGTCCAGCAGGATCACCACACTCGGGTAGCTGGAGCATCGTGGGGTAGTAGAGGAAGCAAGGTCGATGCATGGGGTCTTGGAGGTGGTCGAGGTTCTCGGAGAAAAGCATCAGGAGCTCGGGGAGGTTGAGTAAGAGATGTAGATAGCGTCGAAAAGTAGAAGGAGGTGCAGTGGTGCGGGAATGGAGCTGGCGACCGACCGAACCTGTGGGCTAGGATTAGCCACGTGTCACGCTCGATGGCGAAAAGAGGGGGGGGATAGGAGGTGATTTGGTAGATGATGTCCTGGAGGAGCAGCACTAACGAGATGCGGCACTAGAGGCTGCTCGATGAAGCTAGGGTTTTGCGGGGATGAGCGTGTGTGTGCGAGAGCTGAAGGGCCTCGCGGAGGTGGAAAATAGAGAGAGGAAATCTAGGCCGGGCTAGGCTAGCGGGTTACCCCGACTAAGCAGCTGTGCACGATGGCCGATGGGGAGCAACGAGGAAACCGGCGGGGAGAATGAAAGACGCCGCCGCACAGAGACTGGGTGGAGGGGGGAGGGGTTTGGGGGTAAAATAGGAATAGTGGAGGCAGCGGACGATGCCCTACTATGTGAGACGCCATATGCCTAGTCCACCACAAGATAACGATCCCATAACCCGGGCTGGACACATGACAAGATGAGTTTGTGGTCAGCCAGAAGATAAATTTTTATTGGGTGCAGGCCACGATGCAAACAAGACATTGTGCGGCCGACCGGCAACCTAAATAGACCAAACAGATTATTTTGGTGTTCGAAATGAGTCGGCCTATGATTAAATTTAAGGTCCGGAAATCCACTTTGGTTCATAGGTGTACATGCATCCATTGCCTAAAAATCAATTTTTAATGTCTAAATTTTCGAAAAACTTGATGTAGACATTTTATGATCACTCATCAAGTTTCGCAAGAAAATAACATATTTTGTGGCGTGTATAAAAAAGATAATCTTCAATGCTATAAAATTGCTATTTATGTGAGATTTATTTTGTCTTTTTACATAGACCATAAGAAATATCTTTTCTCCACAAAAACTTTGATGAATAAACATAGAATATTTAGATGTACACCTAGATTTTTTATCCAATTTTTCCAATATTTTAAAATTCATTTTTCATAATAGATTCATTTGCTCCTACTTCCTCTGTTTACAAATACTTTGCATTCTAGGTTTGGTCAAAGTTAAACTTTATAAATTTTGACTAAATATTCATAAAACAATATCAACATTTATAATATAAAATCTATTATATTAGAATTTTCTTAAAACATATTTTCATAATGTATGTATTTGTTATTATATATATTGATGGTTTTTCTTATATTCTTGATCAAAGTTAGCAAAAAATTAATTTTAACTAAACCTAGAACTCAAACTAAATAAAAATGGAGGGAGTATGTATCGGACATGAATCGGCGTACATCTGTAGCACTTCTCGGAGTCGGAGGAGACGGGCTCCAACTATGAGTAGGACTAGAGTTGGAGTTCATCGGGGACTTCCCCTATAATAAATAAAAAGAAGAGAAGGCCGCTTTAGAGAGAGTTGTCAAAAGAAAAGAGAAGGCCGCTTCAGAGGAATTGCCGACTCGATTCGGTTGTCTATCTGATAAAAGGAAAAAGGAGTAGGAAGAAGGGAGTGAGGCTGTTGCATGGCACGCGGCGGCGGCGACTGGATGTTCCTGCCGGCAGAGCTCATCAGGGAAGTCTCCGACCGTCTGCCGGCCGACGTGGACCAAATCCACATCCACCAGGTATGCTCCCACTGGCGCGCGTCCACCGCCCCGCTCGCAGCCTGCCGTCCGTGGATCGTCGCCGGCCACGACCGCCACCGCGACCCTTTCAGCGCTGTTAACCCCGTCGGCGACCACTCCTTCTGGCTGCCCCGTGGTGGAAGAAGGATACACTCCCGGGCCCCGGCCCCGGCCGGCTTCCCCTACTGCTGCGGTACGCCCCGTGGCTGGCTCGCTCTCACCGACGACCTGCGATCTCCCACGAGGCTCATCCTCTGGGAGCCGCTCTCCAGAGCTGAGATTCCTCTGCCCACTCTGACCACTGTCGCCCAAGTATTCCTCTCCGGAGACCCGCTCACCTCGGCCTGGATGGCGATCGCGAGCCAGAAGATCCCCGGCGCAGTACTCGGGCAGAGGTTGTTCTTCTGGCGTCCTGGAGATGCAGACTGGACCATGCAGCTCGAGTACCCTACCGGCAGGATCGAAGGCGCGGCCTTCCACCAAGGCAGCTTCTACATCTCCACCATGAACATGTCCTTCGCCATCTTCGATCTCCAACAGTTTATGGAGCGGCTCAAGACGCCTTTAAGGCTAACTTTTTACGTGAACTGGTTAATCTGGCAAAGGATAATCCACACCCGATTATTATCGGTGGGGATTTTAATTTGCTTAGATTCCGTCACGAGAAAAGTAAAGGCCATTTTAGCGAGCACTGGCCTTTCTTGTTTAATGCGGTCATTGACAGCTTAGACTTGAGAGAGGTGGCAATGACGGGTCGACAGTTTACGTGGGCCAACTCCCTTCCGGAGCCTACATACGAAAAACTAGACCGCGTGTTAATGGATTCCGAGTGGGAAGATAAATTCCCCATGGTATCTGTACGCGCACTAGAACGTATTGAGAAACTGTCTGATCATGCTTCCATTCTTATTACCACTGGGACACCCAGTCCGTTGCTTAAACGCCCATTCAAGTTCGAACTCGGATGGTTGCAACGGGACGGCTTCCATGATATGGTTAAGAGAGTTTGGGAACGACCAGTGTCGGGCAACAATCCGATTTTAAGGTGGAATAACAAGATTCGCGCTATGCGCAAACACCTCTCCGGTTGGGCTAGACATGTTGGTGGTATTCTCAAAAAGGAGAAGCTACGTTTATCGTCTACTATTGATAGCCTTGAGGCCTTGGCTGAAGTGAGACCACTGTCTGCACAGGAGATTGAGCTGAAAAGCCAATCAAATGCGCAAATTGCTAGTCTCCTTCGCGAGGAGGAACTCAAATGGTACCAAAGATCCAAAGCTCAGTTTATCCTTGAGGGAGATTCCAATACAAGATACTTCCACGGTATTGCCAATGGCAGATATCGGAAGAAACGTATTCACTCTCTGGTTCAGGATGATGGGCGGATTGAAGGACATGAGAATCTTAAGGCTTATATTACAAATTATTACAAGAATCTGTTTGGGGAACCGGAAGAAAGTTCCTTTTCTCTTGATGAAACCCAAACAGATGATATCCCCCAGGTGTCTATGGAGGAAAATGGTTTTCTTACTGAACCTTATTCTGAGGAAGAGGTCATGAAAGCTATTTTTCTAATGGAACATAATAAAGCACCGGGTCCGGATGGTTTTCCTGCAGAGTTTTATCAAACTTTTTGGGATACCATTAAATCGGATCTTCTAGATCTGTTCAACGTGCTTCACGATGGACAGCTAGAGTTATTTCGTCTTAATTTTGGTGAGGTTATCTTGTTACCCAAGGTTAATCAGGCAGAAAGGATTCAACAATTTAGACCTATCTGTCTTTTAAACGTAAGTTTCAAGATATTCACGAAGGTGGCCACCATTAGACTTAATACGGTGGCTGATCATGTGGTTCGACCTTCGCAAACTGCTTTTATGCAAGGAAGGAACATCCTCGATGGAGTTGTCATCTTGCACGAAGCGGTTCACGAACTCCATACCAAAAAGTTGAATGGGGTAATTTTAAAATTAGATTTCGAAAAGGCCTATGATAAGGTCAAGTGGTCTTTCCTTCAACAAACTCTAAGGATGAAAGGTTTTTCTCCTGAGTGGCGCGCTCTAATTAATAATTTCGTGTCCGGAGGTAGTGTGGCCATCAGAGTCAATGATGACACTGGCCGCTATTTTCAGACTAGAAAGGGGCTCCGGCAAGGTGATCCTTTATCACCTATGTTATTCAATATTGTAGCCGATATGCTCGCTATATTGATTGAACGTGCTAAGGCGGACGGTCAAATTGAAGGAGTGATTCCTCATCTTGTTGATGGTGGTTTATCGATCCTTCAATATGCCGACGATACAATTCTTTTTTTGGAACATGACTTGGAGAAAGCTCGGAACCTCAAATTAATTTTGGCGGCTTTTGAGCAGCTCTCTGGTCTAAAGATAAACTTCCATAAGAGTGAATTGTTTTGCTTTGGAGATGCTCAGGACGCAGCTAGCAGCTATGCCGAGTTGTTTGGCTGTGGGCAAGGGCAATTTCCTATTCGGTATTTAGGCATTCCGATTCATTATCGGAGATTGACTATTGCCGAATGGAAAGCTGTCGAGGAGAGACTCCAAAAACGTCTAAGTAGTTGGAAAGGCAAATTATTATCTCTGGGAGGAAGATTGGTCCTCATTAACTCAGTACTTTCTAATATGGTACTGTATATGATATCCTTCTTTCTTCTGCCTAAAGGAGTCTTGCAAAAACTCGATTATTATCGATCTAGATTCTTTTGGCAAGGGGATAGTGAGAAAAAGAAGTATCGACTGGTTAAATGGAGTGTGGTCTGCAAACCAAAGGACCAAGGTGGGCTATGAATTCATGACCTTCAAGTCAAAAATTCCACCTTACTAGGTAAGTGGCTCTTCAAGCTGCTTACCGAAGATGGTGTGTGGCAGACCCTTCTTAAGAGGAAGTATATTGGCTCGAAACCGCTGTCCCAAGTTGTCTGGAAACCTGGGGACTCACATTTTTGGGCTGGCCTTATGGCATCGAAGAAATTTTTCTTCCCTTATGGTACTTTCTCTATTAATGACGGATCGCAGATACGGTTTTGGGAGGACACCTGGTTGGATAATGTCCCATTACGAGACCGGTATCCTGCTTTGTATAGTATAGTTCGGTTTAAAAGTGATACCATTGCTACGGTAATGGCAACCTCACCGCCGGCTGTATCGTTTAGACGAGTCCTATTGGGTAATAGGTTAGCTGATTGGACTACCTTACAACAGCGTTTGGAGTCCATTCAGTTGTCCCCAGGTCCAGATGAATTCCGGTGGAATCTCCACTCAAATGGGACCTTCTCGGTAGACTCTCTCTACAAAGCAATTATGCAACCCGATATTCCAGTTGATAATAACAAGAAGATTTGGAAGATGAAGATACCGCTAAAAAATAAAAAATTTGCCTGGTATCTACGTCGGGGAGTGATCCTAACCAAAGACAACCTTGCTAGGCGTAATTGGCATGTAGGCAGAATGTGTGTGTTCTGTCAGCAAGACGAGACTATAAAACACCTTTTCTTCCAATGCCGCTTTGCCAGATCTATATGGTCAATCATCCAAGCTGCTTCCAGCCTGTACCCTCCGACTAGTGTTGCCAATGTTTTCGGGAATTGGCTTCATGGTATCGATCTCAGGTTTAGAACGCTACTTAGGGTGGGAGCGATAGCCGTTATCTGGTCGCTTTGGCTATGTAGAAATGACAAAGTTTTTGATGATAAAAATTGTTCTATTCTGCAGGTTATTTACAGATGTACCGCTACGCTCTGTTTGTGGTCACCTCTTCAGCGGCTGGAGAACAGAGACCTGTTTACGGAGGTCTGTACACGACTGGAGGCTACGGCGAGGAATATTTTTTCCCCACATGGGTGGCCGCATAATTTGAGGATTGGTCCTGCTCCAGTTACTTAGGCGATTTACAATTGCTCGCAACGATATGTATTTTGCCTTTATTTTTGAACCATGAACTGCTGGACGGCTGTGTGCATC
Organism: Dactylis glomerata; assembly: GCA_007115705.1. Taxonomy (NCBI): domain Eukaryota; kingdom Viridiplantae; phylum Streptophyta; class Magnoliopsida; order Poales; family Poaceae; genus Dactylis; species Dactylis glomerata. The sequence continues at coordinate 3,020,430 of QXEO01000548.1, read as the reverse complement.
TTGTTATGCAGAGACCGGGTTGTAATTGTTGAACTCAGTAATAAAAGCCCTTTATCTAAAAAAAAAAACAGCACCCTCCCAAGCGTGTCCGGACCATGTGCCTTTACCGTGCTCTGCAAGCGCGGTCTCGGCGCTTCCCTGGGAGGCCGATTCCGCACGTGGTGGCCTGCAACAACCAGATGCTGCTCGTCATGGTGTATCGCGGGCTAGGCAACGTCGTAATCCTCGCAGAAGTGTACCGTCCGGATTGGGCTCCTGCACACCACCTCGACCACCTCCAGCTCCGGGAGAAGGTGACAGATCTCGGCGACTACTCGCTCTTCTTGGGTCGGGGTGACACGCTTGCGCTCCCTGCAAAGGAGTTCCCTGCCATCAGGAGAAACTGTGTCTACTTTGTGGAGCACGACACGATCAAGCATCACCAGTGGGCTCTTGTGTTTGATTTGGGGTCAAACGCTTTGGAACGAATCCCCCACCCACAGGAGCATAGGGAGGGCGGCAGCAAAACCAGTGGCTGGCTCGCCTATTCTTGGTTCTGTCCCACAAGGCCCTTCGTTCAGGAGCAGCAATCTTTGTAATACAACCATCACTGTAGCATAGCAGCAACAAGCATTGTACGGATTTATTTATTATTATGCATGTGATCATCAACAGACTTGATTGATTCCACATTTTTCTATAGAATTGTTATACTCATTCGCTAGATATCTCGAGCGCTTGGTAATTATTATTGTAAAGTTTGATTAACTAGCATGGTTGCCCTCGCAAATGCGAGGGCATCGCCTTTTACCCCCATGATCAAATATATTCAAACCTACAATTTTTTACTCTATCTATTATATTATATATTACAATCTTAGTAGCGCTGGAAAAGAGAGATAAGGTAGAATTTTCTACTCCCTCACTGGTACAAAGTTGTATAAATCAGCATGTAATGAGGGGCTATAAACTAACAAAGCAATTTTCAATAAAACAACAAAGCATCTAGGTGTCAATCTGATGGATTCCATGTTTGCCCTAATTATATATATGTAAGTATCACAACAATTATGTCATCACAATTTTACCTAGAAAGATTACGGGCATATGCTAGATGAATGATTAGGTCATATTAACTTGGTAATGTTTAGCCATCTGTTCTAAGAATTGAATTTGAGTTATCAAGGCACATACTTTGGAAAGATGTCATAGCCACCTTTGCTTACCTAGCTTGTCATCTAATTTGTTATGTAGATTCTCTTTATCATGAGCAATAAATTGTAGAATATATATTTTTTAAGAATATTATTTTGTCATGCTAATGCGTAACCTTATATTTTCTCTGTAACATCAAGTTGTGTTTTGTAAAAGAAATATCATAAAGTTCATAGTAAACCTTCGTGCCTCGCCTAGCTTGCAGTCTCTAAGCATATGTCAATAATATACAATATTGTACGCATGTAAAACATGCCACATATTTCTATTTCAATTAAATAGGATCTGTTTACTTTATGTATAATATTTATTTCCAAACAATCAATACTAGACAAACCTTCATGATTCCATTCCTTTTCGCTTGCGTGAAAATATTGGGATTTTTAAGTACTTTATTTTCTCGTGCAAATGTGTAACTTATTTATTTTCTAGTAACATGAAATTATGCAGATTGGAAGGGCGTCTTGTAAAGTAACGTTTTACACTAATTATAGGATAATCTTATAATTAGTTCAAAATATCTACTCCCTCTGGTCCAAAATACTTGTCCAAAAATGTGTGTATCTAGACATGTTTTGGTGTGTAGACTCTCGTATTTCACGACAATATCTTGGATCAAAGAGAGTTGTAGACATGTTACAGCGTTCACTGTCTAGTACGGTTTAGGAATTTTCTTCTTTCCCGGTGTGTCTCAGTGAATTTTTGGAACAAATATTTTATTTTTTCTTGAACGTTTCCGGATTGGCGAGGGCCCATTTTAAGTTGTTTGAAATATACGGACTCTTACTTGGATTTGTTTCCTGGTAACGTGATTGGATGTGCCACAGCACGCCCACCTTTTATTTCCACTATTCCAAGTTCAATTAAATTGAGGAGTCCATATTAGTTTAAATACGTTTGGCTGCATCTTGCCGTACCTATTTTTTTGTTACACATAACACGTACGTATATGTGAAGTCAATAGATCTACTTTTTCCCTTTTACTGTTGATAATACGTGGAGTCAATGGGTTCACATTTTTTCTTTTACTTGCTGGTTTATGTTACGTGTCAGGTTGTGCGTGACAATTTTTATGTAACATCTATAAGTTTTAAATCTCAACCACATATTTTAGATCTAATTGTCATAATTAATTAAGGTGATGTGGGTTAATGTGGTGTCTCTATTTTTAAGACCCCGTATTGTGCTTTTAGTATATAATAGATAGATAGAAGATTCGACAGACTTATCTTTCAGTCACCCTTTCTTCTTTAGTCTCTATATAAGCAAGTTTGGTGTTTGTTTTGGATACAACATCACATCATTCATCGTGTTTGTATTATGGCCAGAATAAGGTGTGTGTGTAGATGATCGTTATCTTTGACTGCAGCTCGGTGGTGAATGACAATGGATAACTGCAATATTATGATTTAGTATTGTTTATGATGATCTTTACATTGAATCTCATCAACTGCTTTTTGATTTCGCTCAAGTTATAATTAAGCCACATGTCTAATTCTACCTACAAGTAGTTTTCCAATTTGTATGGAACATGTGGACTTTTCGGAAAGACTAAAAGTTATTAATGTAGCTGGCAAAGCTTCGCTGCTCACAATGGCGTGAATTATATCTAGCCAATCTAAACAAAACAATTGTGCAATACTCTGAGGCTTCCCAGGGCATGTGGACTTTTTTCCGTCCGATCTTGCCGTCGGTTTTGACTGTTGAGTGAAGCGTTTTTTTTTTTTTGCGAGTACAAGGATCTGGAACAACTTGACAAATTACAGAAAGGACCTCACAGAAAACAAAAATACAGCACAAGCCTCTCTGCAACTCGACCACAACGTCGTCCATGGCGCCGTCGGTGGCGCGCCGTCGCTCCTGCTCTCCTCAACGCCTTGGATCGAGAGCAGTCCCCGAGCGAGCGGGAAGTCGTCGATCGCCGGCCCAAAGGGCCTACACCGGAGGGCGCCGTCGTCGTCGAATCGAGCCGCCACATCTTCTTGCACGAAGTCTTCAACTGCTGCCGATTCCGCCACCGAGCCACGGAAACCGGCAAGGGGAAGTCGTCGCCAGCAGCTCCGCAGAACCGCCCGCCCGACGGAGGTAGCAGATCGACGCCGGGACTCCTCGGAGCGCCGCCATCGAGAGGAAGAACTGCCACCTGCAAAACCAATCCGGCCGCGCCGCTTCCGCCTCGTCGCCGCCGGCTGGACACCCTAAGCAAGCCTACGCTATATACACGGCGCGAATCGGGGTTCCCCCGTCCACCCGCCGCCGGAGCGGCCGGCGGAGGGCGAGGCAACTGCCGATTCGGCGCCGGCGAGGTGGCTGGCCTACGGTCGCTCACAAATCGCCTCCCTGGCTACTATAGATGGGGGAGGAGCGGTCCAATGACCTTTTCTATTTCACAACTTGATGTTTTGTAATTGGTGCACAGACACTTTTTGGACTGTCCGATGTATGTATTCATTTCGTGAATCTCAGCGGTCTTTCCCTTTTCCCGTCTCATTTTCCTCTTGTGTCTTTCTAGGCTTACGAGTGTATGAGTCAACGAAACCTACTTGAGTCCTTTAATTCTTTGGATTTTCATTTCGTTTGGAAGCCACTGCTCCGTCTTCTTCATTTCTTGGGAGAGGAAAGGAATTCATGACGGAGAGGTCTGCGGTGACGCCGCAGCCTGCTCTGCAGGTGTCTAGGTCGTACGTGTGATGGTTTTGGTTTGGGTGGTATAGCCGTATCGTTGTAGCCGCAAAATCGGAGAAGTCAGTGACCTATTTCATGCGGTGGGGGTCACTCGTATTTTGGATGGAGCGCGGTGGATGTAGTTTGGGTAGCTTGTATTGGGAGTTCGTCCTCATTTGGTTCATTGTTCCTAAGCTGGTGTTTGAGCTCCCGGTTTCAGTTAAGGTGTGCAAGCTTTGTTGATTTATATTATGCTTTGCTTGATTTGAGGTAGGTCGATGGGTAGCTCGATTTGGGAGTTCATCCTCATTACGTTCAGTCTTCCTTATGATGTAGTTTGATCTCTCTCTTAGGTTTCAGTTTAGGGCACAAGCCATTATTTGGCAGGTACTGATGCACATCTCGAGATGTGGTAGCCTTGAAAGAGAGAGAGAGAGAGAGAGAGAGAGAGAGAGATCAAGATAGAGAGAGAAAGATGGATCGGTGCATGTCATCAGCAGATGCATGGTTTGTGATACGTTGCAAACGTATCTATAATTTTTGATGCTCCATGCTTGTTTTACACCAATTGCTTCATGTTTTGTTTACACTTCGTGGCATTTTTATGTATTTTCTGGAACTAACCTATTAACAAGATGCCACAGTGACAGTTCCTGTTTTCTGCTGTTTTTGTATTTCAAAAAAGTTATACAGAAAATATTCTCGGAATTGGACAAAACAAAAGCCAAACCTCCTATTTTTCCCGACACGAAGACGGAGTCTAAAGCAGAGACGGAGGAGGACATTGATACGTTTCAAACGTATTTATAATTTTTTATGCTCCATGCTTGTTTATGCACCATTTGCTTTATGTTTTTTTACACTTCGTGACGTTTTTATGCATTTTCCGAAACTAACCTATTAACTAGATGCCACAGTGCCAGTTCCCTGTTTCTGCTATTTTTGTGTTTCAGAAAAGTTACACAGGAAATATTCTCATAATTGCACGAAACAAAAGCCGAAGTTCCTATTTTTTCCGGTACGAGACGGAGTCCAAAGAAGAGACGGAGGGGGCCAGAGGGCGACCACACCATAGGGTGGCGCGGCCTACCCCTGGCCCGCGCCACCAGGTGGTGAGGCCACCTGGCCCACCTCCTGACGCCGCCCTTCCGCCTATATATTCTCCTCGACAAGAAAACCCTAAGCACCCAATCAATTTTCCTGAAACATACTCCAAGCCGCCACCGTCGTTGATGCGAGATCGGGAGGGTCCAGAAGTTCTTCCCGGCACTCTGCCGGAGAGGGAAATCACCACCGGAGGCCTTCTTCATCACCATGCCTGCCTTCGGAGTGATGTGTGAGTAGTCTACCTTGGACTATGGGTCCATAGCAGTAGCTAGATGGATGTCTTCTCCTCCATGTGCTTCATATTTAGATCTTGTGAGCTGCCTATCATGATCAAGATCATCGTTATGTAATTCTACATGTTGTGTTTGTTGGGATCCGATGAATATTGAGTACTATGTCAAGTTTATTTGTGATTTATCATCTCTATGTTGTTTATGATCTTGCATGCTCTCCGTTGCTAGTAGATATCTTGGCTGAGTAGATGCTAGTAACTCCAAGAGGGAGTATTTATGCTCGATAGTGGGTTCATGCCTCTCGTAACTTGGGGGAGTGACAACAACCTCTAAAGTTGTAGATGTGTTGTTGCTACTAGGGAGAAAATAATAATCTTGTGTTCAAGGTCATTTGTATTGTTTATATTACACAATTTGCTTAAGGCGATAATCTGTTGCTTGCAACTTAATACCCAACGGTTGTTCGGATGATATCCGGCGGGTGGATTATTAGTCATAGATGCAGTTGGATTACGGTCTATGTATTATGTAGTAATGCCCAAGTAAATCTCATAGTGATCCTCATGACATGTACATGTATTTGTTTGCATTCTTTATTCTGTCAATTGCCCAACTGTAATTTGTTTACCCAGCATGTTATTTATCTTATGGAGAGACACCTCTAGTGAACTGTGGACCCCGGTCCATTCTTTTACATTCATATTACCATTTACTATTTATTCGCATTATTTACTTTCTCGCAAACTACTATCTTTTACCACACGATACGTTTAATCCTGTGTTTACAGCAAACATGTGAGATTGACAACCTCACTACAAGTTGGGGCAAAGTACTTTGGTTGTGTTGTGTGCAGGTTCCAAGTTGCTGCAGGTGCAAAGCTACGCCCCAGATAAGGCGCCATATATAAATTGTCTGGAGCTGTCGCCAAGCCAGCGAGCATCAACCTTCGGAAGTTGGTTCTTTCTCCTACTGGTTCGATAAACCTCGGTTTCATACTGAGGGAAGACTTGTTTTTGTGCTCATCATACCTTCCTCTTGGGGTTCCCAACTGGGTGCCTTACAAGCACTATCAAGCAATTTTTTTGGCGCCGTTGTCGGGGAGAAAGAGGATTTCTGCAAGGTGAGTCTCTCACTTCCAATCTTTTACTTTGTTATTTTTTGCTTTACTTTATTTTTGTTTGCATCTTTTTATCGAAAATACAAAAAAAATTAGTTCCTTTATAGTTATTATTTTTGCTTGTCTGCTTTTAGTTTTGCTAGAATGGGTACTCCTGAGAACACCAAGTTGTGTGATTTTACTAGCACCAATAAAAATGATTTTATCTGTACTCCTATTGCGCCACCTGCTCCTGAGGCAAATTTTTATAAGATTAAACCTGCTTTGTTGAATCTTGTTATGAAAGAGCAATTTTCTGTTGTTAGTACTGATGATGCTGCAGCTCATCTCAACAATTTTGTTGAGCTATGTGAGATGCAAAAGTATAAGGATATAGATGGTGATATCATTAAGCTTAACTTGTTTCCTTTCTCTTTAAGAGGAAGAGCTAAGGATTGGTTGCTATCTTTGCCTAGAAATAGTATTGATTCTTGGGTTAAGTGTAAGGATGCCTTTATTGGAAAATATTATCCTCCTACTAAGATTATAGCTTTGAGAAGTGATATTATGAAGTTTAGACAGTTTGATAATGAACATGTTGCTCAAGCTTGGGAAAGAATGAAATCTTTGATAAAGAATTGTCCCACTCATGGACTGACTACTTGGATGATTATCTTATGCAGGACTAAACTTTTCTTCAAGAAATTTTTGGATTCAGCTGCTAGAGGTACCTTTATGTCCATCACCTTGGGCGCCACAACAAAGCTTCTTGATAATATGATAGTAAATTATTCTGAGTGGCACACCGAGAGAGCTCCACAAGGTAGGAAGGTAAATTCTGTTGAAGAAACCTCTTCCTTGAGTGATAAGATTGATACTATTATGGCTATGCTTGTTAATGATAGAGCTCATGTTGATCCTAATAATGTTCCTTTAGCCTCTTTGGTTGCTCAAGAAGAGCATGTTTATGTGAACTTCATTAGAAATAACAATTTCAACAACAGTGCTTATAGGAACAATTTTGTTAGCAACAATTATAGGCCGTATCCTTCTACTAATGGTAATGGTTATGGTAACTCTTATGGTAATTTCTCCAACAACACTAGGGGCGCGCCCTCTAATCTTGAAGTCATGCTCAAAGACTTCATCAACAAACAAACTGCTTTTAATAAGTCTGTTGAGAAAAAGTTGGGTAAAATTGATGTTCTTGCTTCTAAAGTTTATAGACTTGCTCTTGATGTTGAACTTCTGAAACTAAAGGTTTTTCCTCATGATGTGAAAGAAAGCAAGACTTTGAATGCCATTCAGGGTAGAATTGATGAAAATGTTAGGATGTTAGCAGAATTACATGCTAGGTGGGAAAGAGAAGATGAGATGGCTAGAAATATGAAGGTTTGTGCTATTACCACCACTAGTGATGTTGTTTCAAATGCTAGCAATCCTCTTACTGCGATTGGTGTAGAGAAAATTCCTACTCTTTGTGTTAAAAAGCCTAAAACTGCAGAAACTTTTTCTAATAAAAGTGCTGAAATTTTTCGGAGTATGGGAGACAATAGCTCTACTTCTTTTAATGATTTTGATGTTGATGGTTGCAATATTTCTGAAGTAATTTTGTTCTTGCAAAAGCTTGCTTTAAGTCCTAATGCTAGTTCTATGAATGTTGCTTTTACAAAGCATATTACGAATGCTCTCATGCAAATTAAGGAGGAAAAGTTGAAACAAAAGGTTTCCATTCCCAAAAAGCTAGAAGATGGTTGGGAGCCCATCATTAATATGAATGTGAATCATTTTGATTGTCATGCTTTATGTGATCTTGGTGCAAGCATTTCTATTATGCCTAGAAAGATTTATGATATGCTTGGTTTACCGCCTCTTGAAAATTGTTATTTTGATGTTCCTCTTGCTGATGTTGCTAAGAAGAAACCTTTGGGAAGGATTAATGATGTTCTTATTATAGTTAACAATAACCTTGTTCCCATTGATTTCCTTGTTTTGGATGTTGAATGCAATGCTTCTTGTCCTATTATTTTGGGAAGACCTTTTCTTAGAACTGTTGGTGCCATTATTGATATGAAGGAAGGCACCATTAAATATCAATTCCCACTCAAGAAAGGTACGGACCACTTCCCTAGAAAGAGAAAGAAATTACTTTTTGACTCTATTCTTATAGCAAATTATGAACTTGATGCTTCATCGCTTGACATTACTTGATTTCCACTTTCTGCGCCTAGCTCAAAGGCGTTAAAGAAAAGCTCTCTTGGGAGATAACCCAATATTTTCTTTTCAGTACCTTTTTATTTTTGTTGAGTCTTGGAAGTTATTACTACTGTAATGACCTCTCCTTATCATTTTTATTTCGTTTTTGTGCCAAGAAGAACCTCTAATTGGAGGAAGGTAAGATTTGGGGAAGTTGCTGTCCTGAAACAGAATTCTGTGCTGTACCGTAAAAATTCGTGAAAATTCTCAGAACGTCTTTTTGGTCTGCGATTTCTTGTGCACATACCCCAGGTTATTGCCAAACTTTCACTAGTTTTGCTATTTTCGATTTGAGCAACAAAAGATTTTCAAAAAAATCGATCTTTACTAGCTGTTCTGTTTTGACAGATTTCTGCCACTATTTGTGTTTGCCTCTCGATCGCTTTCTTTTTTAGTTCTTTTGGTCATGGAACTTTTGAGAGAGTTGCTACAGTAGGTTATGCTTTAATGGGTGTTATACTTGAGTTGAAATTGAACCAAAAGAGTAGATTTACTATCATGCTTACACTAATGTTGCTAATAGAATTGTGTGAAGTTTTGTATGAAGGAAGTTTTCAAGTGTAGGGAAAGGAAAATGATGAGATAAAGTATGGACAAAAGCTCAAGCTTGGGGATTCACATGTCACCCCAAGAAATATCCAAGAGGTACAAGCATCAAAGCTTTGGGATGCCTCGAGGCACCCCTTCTTCATCGGCAAAAACCAGGTCATCTTTCAAGACACAATATTTTTATTGCTTCGTATGCTATGCGTTTTTCTTGGAGCGTCTTTACTTTCGCTTTCGCTTTCAGTTTTGTTTTGTTTTGTTTGCTGCAATAAATGGTTGGACCCCAACATATTTCTTTTGGAGAAGATGCACTCCGTTTTTCATTACCAAGAACACTCTAGTTTTCACTCTTATCGTTCAACGAGTGTTCTCTTTTTCTAGTACTACGTTTAGCTTTCGTTTTTCGCCTTGATTTTTCTTCAGATTTTGTTATTTCTTTGTATCAAGGTGTATTTAGACCTCTGGTCTATGTTGGTTTTTATCTTAAAGAGTTGTTACAAAAAAGGTTGATTGGTGTTGGAAAAGAGAAAAAAGTTTCATGCCTATAGTGGTACAAATGGGAGCTTGTTTATACTGTAGCTTAGACTTTTGCATGTCATGCTTGATGTTATTTTGATAGTATGCTTAGTAGTTTTTGCTGTAGCATGACTTGTCTCAAATGACTGAGATTGCTTAATGTGCCATTGAAAGAATCATGCGTTGTTTTTATTATATGGGAGCATATTATTGTGGTATTCTCCTTTGATGCTTTATTTGGTTTGACTTGGCGGATGCTTACACCATGTTTGACTTTAACAAGTCACCATAAGCCTCTATGATCATTTGGTTTTTGACTTGTGCTACCACTTTATGCTTTGGTTAATAATGTCTTGTCGCTATGCATGATTATGGCCGTTATTGCTCTCTTAGTTGGTCGCTCCCAGTCTTTTACTAGCCTTCATTTGTACTGAGAGGGAATACTTCTCGTGCATCCAACTCCCAAAAACCAAAGTTTTTCAATGTGTCCACCATATCTACCTATTAGCAATTTGCTATTCCAAGTACATTCATCTTGCTTTTATCTATCTTCCAAATTAAACTTTTTGTTATGTGAAAATTAGTCAGTAAAGCTCTCACAAACCTGACGGCACATTTACTTTCTGGCACTTAATAAACTTGACAATTGTGGCTCTCTTATGTTGATGTTATGCTTGCAAATTGTAAGTTGGGAGTTAGCTCAGCCATGCCGTCATGGGGCACGCTTTCAACATTGCACTTACTCTTATTTAGTTGATATCATGATCTTTTGTTTCTGGATACCTGTGATGTGAAATAAGTTGGAAATTTGTGAGCTCATGGAGTTTGTATATGTGTTAGAGAAACGTCTGGGCCGCTAATCTAAGCCATGCATCATTAATGGTGGAAATTTACAGCATGCCCATAGTGGACATTCGACGACGCATCTCAAAATAAAAAGCTATACTCAATGGTAAATAAAAGAGATGCCGAGGTGTCCATTGTCTGTTTATCTTGTCATTTTGATGTGGGCTTCTTTCCATGTCATCGGGCAAGAGGTGCCCCGTTAGCGTTCTCAATGATACATGTATGCTTACAATGACAAGAACTTGCTTGGGACCTAAGTCTAGTAGCATGAGGTTTGGATATTCGTATTTCACGGGACATGAGGTTTTTAACTTATGGTTTGATAAGCAAATGCTTCATAAGTGTACACACATTAACCTTAACCATTCAAGATGCCTATGATGGGGGCAATGAGAGCTCAAAGCTAGTAAGTATCATAATTTTTGGAAGGTTTATAAAATCTTGCAATCACTACTTCCCTCTGCGAAGGGCCTTTCTTTTACTTTTATGTTGAGTCTTCACCTTCTACCTTTATGCACCGTCTAAGAGAGCATAGTTGTCATTCTGAGTATAATGTGCATAGTCCCAAAATTTATTATTAATTGATTCATGATTATGGTTTTGCTTGTTCTTAAATTATTTGTATCTAGTCACCCTCTTAAACTTGAAGGTGTCCTATGCATTTATGTTTTGCTACTCCATGAAGGACAAGCTGAATACCACTTTGCTATGTTTTTCTATATGGTTGAAACACACACTTGACTTTCAATGCATTATTACTCATGATCTTTTGTTTGTGTTACTTTTCATGTTATAGCATGGTTGCTAAGTTTTATTGTCAAGATTATGTCTTTTATGCCCATGTTTAGAGTACTTTGATCTCAGCACTCAATGCTTTATATCGTTTGATCAAGATTGTGTTGGTACATGTAACCTCAAAAATTATTGTCTTGTTATCACTTACCTACTCGAGGACGAGCAGGAGTTAAGCTTGGGGATGCTTGATATGTCTCAAACGTATCTATAATTTTTTATGCTCCATGCTTGTTTATGCACCATTTGCTTTGTGTTTTGTTACACTTTGTGGCGTTTTTATGCATTTTTTGGAACTAACCTATTAACGAGATGTTACAGTGCCAGTTCCCTGTTTTTTGCTGTATTTGAGTTTCAAAAAAGTTACACATGAAATATTCTCGGAATTGGATGAAACAAAAGCCGAAGTTCCTATTTTTCCCGATACGAGACGGAGTCCAAAGCAGAGACGGAGAGGGGCCAGAGGGCGACCACACCTTAGGGTGGCGCGGCCTACCCTTGGCCCGCGCCACCAGGTGGTGAGGCCACCTGGCCCACCTCCTGACGCCGCCCTTCCGCCTATATATTCTCCTCGACGAGAAAACCTTAAGCACCCGATCAATTTTCCAGAAACATACTGCAAGCTGCCATCGTCGTCGACGCGAGATTGGGAGGGTCCAGAAGCTCTTCTCGGCACCTTGCGGAGAGGGGAATCACCACCGGAGGCCTTCTTCATCACCATGCCTGCCTCCAGAGTGATATGTGAGTAGTCTACCTTGGACTACGGGTCCATAGCAGTAGCTAGATGGATGTCTTCTCCTCCATGTGCTTCATGTTTAGATCTTGTGAGCTGCCTATCATGATCAAGATCATCATTATGTAATTCTACATGTTGTGTTTGTTGGGATCCGATGAATATTGAGTACTATGTCAAATTGATTTGTGATTTATCATCTCTATGTTGTTTATGATCTTGCATGCTCTTCGTTGCTAGTAGATATCTTGGCCGAGTAGATGCTAGTAACTCCAAGAGGAAGTATTTATGCTCGATAGTGGGTTCATGCCTCTGGTAACTTGGGGGAGTGACAACAACCTCTAAAGTTGTAGATGTGCTGTTGCTACTAGGGAGAAAACAACAATCTTGTGTTCAAGGGCATTTGTATTGTTTACATTACACTTTGCTTAAGGCGATAATCTGTTGCTTGCAACTTAATACCCAACGGTTGTTCGGATGATATCCGGCGGGTGGATTATTAGTCATAGATGCACTTGGATTACGGTCTATGTATTATGTTGTAATGCCCAAGTGAATCTCATGGTGATCCTCTTGACATGTACATGCATTTGTTTGCACTCTTTATTCTATCAATTGCCCAACTGTAATTTGTTTACCCAGCATGTTATTTATCTTATGGAGAGACACCTCTAGTGAACTGTGGACCCCGGTCCATTCTTTTACATTCATATTACCGTTTACTATTTACTCGCATTATTTACTTTCTCGCAAACTACTATCTTTTACCACACGATACGTTTAATCCTTTGTTTACAGCAAATCGGTGAGACTGACAACCTCACTGCAAGTTGGGGCAAAGTACTTTGGTTGTGTTGTGTGCAGGTTCCACGTTGCTGCTGGTGCAAAGCTACACCACAGATAAGGCGCCATATATAAATTGTCTAGAGCTGTCGCCAAGCCAGCGAGCATCAACCTTCGGAAGTTGGTTCTTTCTCCTATTGGTTCGATAAACCTTGATTTCATAATGAGGGAAGACTTGCTGCTGTGCTCATCATACCTTCCTCTTGGGGTTCCCAACTGGGTGCCTAACAAGCACTATCAGGCACCGAGGCAGCCACACCATAGGGTGGCGCCCCCCCCTCTGGCCGCGCCACCGTATGGTGTGGGCCCCTCGAGTGCCCTCTAACATCGTCCTTCCGCCTATAAAATGCCTCCGACGCGAAAACCCTAAATCGTCCAGTATCCATCCACGAAAAGTTCCGCAGCGCCGCCGCCATCGAAGACAAATTTCGGGGGACAAAAGTCTCTGTTCTGGCACCCTTCTGGGACGGGGAATTGCACCCGGAGCCGTCTCTATCGACTCCACCACCATCTTCATCATCGTTGCTGACTCCCATGATGAGAAGGGAGTAGTTCTCCCCCAAGACTGAGGGCTCTACCGGTAGCTATGTAATTCATCTCTCTCTCCCATGGTGTGATCTTTATGTGATCATGAGCTTTGTAATCTAGTTGAATAAATAGATGTTACTTTTCATCTATTGTGCTACTCAAGTGCTTTTATTAATGTGATCTCCGGATGAAGGTGACAGTGTGCACATTATGTGTGGCTCTTAGGCTAAAGATTACAGTAATACTTATCTTGAGTTATAATTTAAGTTGGATGTCTCTATGAAATTGTGGTGTTTGTCTGAAACCGTCTAGTGCACTCAAGGTGACATTGTGGGGTAATCAAGATTGGGGAATGCAAACTTTAAGGAATGCTTTTATAGCCCTACGTCGTGAATTGGTATTCGTTATCCAACCAAAGAGTAGTGAAGGGTAGCATAGTGAAGAAAGATATTTATGTGTTCAATTATGATATCATTGTTGAAAGTGTCCACTAGTGAAAGTATGATCCCTAGGCCTTGTTTCTAAGCATTGAAACACCGTTTACAACCAGTTCTGCTATATGTTTGCTTGCAGCCATTTTTATTTCAGATTGCAATTACCACTTATAATCATCCATATTATTTGTATTTCACTATCTCTTCGCCGAACTAGTGCACCTATACACCTGACAAGTGTATTGGGTGTGTTGGGGACACAAGAGACTTCTTGTATCTTAATTGCAGGGTTGCTTGAGAGGGATACCTTTGACCTCTTCCTCCCTGAGTTCGATAAACCTTGGGTGATTCACTTAAGGGAAACTTGCTGCTGTTCTACAAACCTCTACACTTGGAGGCCCAACACTGTCTACAAGAATAGAAGCGTGAGTAGACATCAGTTGGCTGCACGGAATGTCCCCTTCGCACGCGGCGGATTTCATGGTAGCGTACTTCTATAGATCAATGCAATTGGTTTTAATCTGGACCACCACCATGCGATCGATCAATCCAGTGATTAATCGATCCCAGAGGCCGGACCAAGAGCCAAAGGCAATGATGGCATTGAATGGAGGATTTCATCGACTGATTCTCAGACCCAGGTTTTTAAGAGTTCAGTAAATTTCTTTCTCCTTGGTCTTCATTCTTTAGTTCCCTTTATGATTTGTTTCATTCCTAAGTTTTCTGAGTTCATTAATGAGTCAACTCATTGATCATTCTCTCTTATATTAAGTTTTCAGTTTGTAGAGTTAAGTTCAGTTCATCTTTGCTTTCTTATTTCTGCCTCTTTAGTCCTAGTTGATCTTCAGTTATCTCTGTTTTTCCTTCAGTTATTTCTCGGTTAGCCAGAAATAAGTAGCCCATTTTTTCAGTCACTCAGTCCTTGGCTTTTCATTCTTCGTTATTTAGTTCATGAGCTTTTTCAGTCATGGCATGAAGATGTTATCCACTTCTTAATTAATAGATATCTTTATTCATTCTTCAGTCCTCATTTTATTCCTCTAAGAACATTTCCTTTGCTCAGTCACCTATTGTTGGCCTTCTCAGTCTTCATTCGTCATTTTTAGTCTTGTTATAGCAATTAATTATCTTTAGTCACTTCATTCCTCATATTTGTCTCGTTATTCAGTTATCTCAGTCATCAATCATTCATCATTTGTCAGTTTCTTAGTCATTTGCTATGTTTATTCAGTCTTTTTTTTGCATTTCTTCAGTCCTAATATTGCTCTTCAATTTTCCTGTCAGCACCTTAGTTTTCATTCTTTCTCTGTAGTTATCACTTATCTCAGTCCTCTTTTCCTGTAGGTGGAGCAGAACTGGATATGTCACTTGTAGCAGTCTTTTTTCTTTCAACCACAGCAGAGCAATCTCATTCTGCAGCCGTTTGGTAGATGTCATTTTCCTTCTGCAACTTGAGACCTTGAAGACTGGATAGAGCCTTTGGCTTCTTTAGGTTCACGACATCTTGGCAAGGAGTTCGCAGCTGCCGGGATCACTAAACCCTGGGAGTTTCTAACAACAGCACCAAAGGTAGCAAAACAAGTATTAGGATCAAAGGAGGCATCAATATTCAATTTTAAATTACCTACATCAGGGGCAGTCCATGAACAGTTGTCAGTGCTCGTTACAACTTGGTTAGAAATTGCAGTCGTGGCTTCAGGAATCAGAATTGCTTTTTTATCCTTTTTCATCTGGGATCGGATTGTGGTCGGGCTGGCATTCAGAGTGTCGAGGTAGTTGTGGAGGAAGATAATTGAACTAGTGGTGTTGTCTCCCCTCCCCTGAATGCAATCATTTATCAAATGCCAACCAAAGGAGGAGGAGGATAAGGCCTTTGTTTGTTTTCTTTGTCTTTGCTAGCATCAAGGCCAGCCAGTCTGGATCCGAGGCTTCTTCCGTAGGTAAATCCCATACTTTGCGGATTTTAGCACTCAAGGCTCTTGCCTTGGTACATAAGACTGAAACATGGAAGCTGGATCTTTTCTCCTCCGCAGATGCGATGTGCTGTTCACCTCAGGTGTTCAACTTATGAGGTTATGCAAGATAGCGGTTCTGTAATTTTAGTTTTTATAAATTTATCGGTCTGTAGTTCGCTTAGAGTTCAAGAATCATGCTCTTCGATCAGTATCTTTCACTTTTCAATTGCAGCGGCATGCTGGATTAAGTCTTGTTCAACTTGAATTCCTTGGGTTTACTCAAATTTTGTCTCTCAAGTTTTTTGTTTCTAGATCTTTTTCTGTTAGTAGGCATTTGATTAGTTGTTCCGTACCAAGCCCACTCCAGCCCCTTTTTAGGTTGTGCAACATTTTAATATTGTCGGTCTTTAGCTAATTATTCACAGGTCAAAACCCGTGGCCGAAACTGAATGTGTGAAAGAAGCAATGGACAGAGATAGAAAGGCCAAAATGTGTCTGTTTACTAGATGAAAAAATATTTGGTTTTACTCATTCTGTCATTAGTTAGGTTTGTACAGATGTCTTTTTCTAATTGGCCACTGAAAACTGTCTTACCAAATCGCTGACATTCAGGCTTGCTTCTTTTCGGAGAAAATGCAAAAGACTTTTTGTTAGGCGAGGCAAAATAAACTTGCCATTTCATTGATTAACATTGATTAAGTAGAAGAGAGTTGGCTGGTTTATTAGCGAAAAATGCTGAAAATTGGTATAAACACCTCGACGGTCGGAGGGCACATACAACCATCCTGTCTACTCACACAATTTGCACACACACCACCGAAGTGAGGGTCGTTGTTGAGGTTGTCCACCAGTATCATCTTCATCACTTTGCGGCGACTCCAACCTCACTGAAGAACAACCACTAAAAAAGACCTTGCTGCAGCAGCCTGGTGGCCTATGCCGAATAGACAACTCTTCGCACAGAGGTCGGCAGCTGCAATTTTGATGATGATCTTCGAAGAGGAGATGCCTAACACCCGAGCTGTAAAGTAAATAAACAAGGGTTAGGTAATACTAGTTCATTTGAAGGGCCTTGCTGCAAAATTTTAAACCTATTTAACTATTTAATCGTCCGAATTTTCAGATATTCAGAATGTCTACCGTCCTCCTTGTACTTATTCTAACAGAACTTGAATTTTGCACGGTGTGTATTGTCAAGGATTGAGAAGTTGTAATAAATCGTTAACTGTGCACAAAAAATGCATATATATCTTCAAGGCCTACAGTCCTTGAGTGCTCTCAACATGTCAACCATGGATCCCCTTCTGGTCTACACAAATAATCTGGAGCCACTCAGGGAATTGTCAAATATTATGAAGGCCTTCTGTATCTTTTTCATCTCTGCAGAAAGAGATCCTAATTGTGGTATTTTACTTGTGTTAACCTAACCTCTGAAATTATGGCAAGGACATCCCTTTGAAAGGTTTTTTTATACAGTTAAGAATGTATGGCGAGAAGACACGACACTCCCAAGAAGAATCACATGAGTAACTAGCAGCCACATACAAGTAGAAATGAGACAGATTTACAAACAGAAGGAATATTTTTAATACTAGAGTAAAAACACTTCAAAATTCAGCTCTTAAGCTGCTTGTAATCAGCACAGGGAAGGCAGCTGTAAGAGTGATAGAGCGAAAAGAATATAGTACTCTATCAAATATCGTACACACATGAACGACTAGCAATGTACATCTGGCAAGGGGTAAAGCCAGCTTGCCGCTTCGAAAGATTCTACTGGTCCAACATCCTGCGGGTAAGGGAGTGATGTCTGTTGTCCCGTCAAGAAGTTAATCGCTATCACCCGTGCCTCCCGGTAGAATCCATCGTCATTTACCACATAGGCGGTGTTAGGCATCAGCGGGGGATCTGAGACGGCTGCAAAGGCTTGGTTGGCCCCGAGGAATACTGCGTATTGACCAATATTGTTGGCCGGTTGAAGTATCCAGTCATCCCCAGAAAACACTAGGACAAACAGACGAACTTCAATGTGGCTGTCCTCGGAGTGACGAAGCAGCACACGTCCTCGGAGTGACGAAGCAGCACACATACGTAAGTGCCTCCTTCGATGTTGAAGGTGTGGTGGCCACGGGCTCCCCAAGCCGTCAGTGTTGGTTCCATGTTCAGCTCAAAATCCATTACTGCCGGGACTGGGTGCTGATATGGAATCCCAATCTCATAGTCAAGATCCTCCAGTTCGTCAGGGATGGGATGTTGTAGACGTTGTTCCAACCAATCAATTATTAGGCCTGATGGCGCAGTAGCGATGCAGGCAATTCCATTGATCCAGTCTACTGATTTTGGTGCAATTTCAAGAGCATAGTCAAACTCATTCCATTCCTGGTCTTCGTGTCTAGCCCACCTAAGCAATTGGTCCTGTTGGGAAATGGCAAAGAAAAGTTGACTGGACTCGCTCAGATTAGTCAGATGTAGATTGTCAGGCAAGTGCGCCATTGGATCTTGCCGTCCACAATTCACGCAAAAGGAGAATCCATTCGTTCCTGGTACGCGGAGTGCCATCAATCCCCAACAGCAGCTCCAGCAGTACGCATCAACTGGAGGGGTAAACAGGGGGTTCTGACGAACAAAGCCACCCTGCACACTCCTCAGGAAGATAGTCGGCTGTCCAATATTCATAGGTGACAGCACAAGCCAGGGGCCACGTGTGGTTGGAATAGAGGAACGCCAGTGTTGACATACTGCACGCATCACTTCGATACTGCGTTGGGAGGGCACCACCTGACGAGCAATGGAACAGAGGAGCTCTTCTCTTAAAGAAGAGAGCTCAATTTTTGAGACCTGGTCTGCTTCCTCTGGAAACATATCTTCATCAGCTGAATCAGAATTTAAATTCTTAGAATCTGAGCGAAGAAAAATTCCATCCAAAGCTCGAATTTCTTCACACAGATATGGCCCATCTGTATTTAACTCCGACCCTGCATGCCCAACACATCGTGTATACTAAGAAACATGTGATTATCTGAATGTCTAATAACAACAGCCGTTTAACATTAACAAAAGAATGCATTGCATTATTCAAGGCCCAGTGGCAGCTCATGCATATACATATGACTGGCAAGAGCCTAAAAAGAATCGGCAGGATGTCTAGAAACATGATTTTCTACGCACGGAAAACACACTTTTTTTGAATAGATGGAAAAGGAAGGGTTAGATCCCTCAAGCTAAGAAGTAACGATTGCTTATTTAACTTCATACCAGATTTCAGATGATACATACCTGCTGGAATATCATAAGAGAATAAGATATTGGCTCCAGGAACGAAGCCAATTGTATCGAAGTCCTGTGAGGTGTCCAGTATTTGCTTCTTTGCAGGAACAGTGTCTGTTGTGGAGTCAATAGATCCGGCGGTAAGAAGTTTTGACCCTTACATATCTAATGCATGATTATGGAAGATCCATGGAAATCCCACTTAAGTGAAAAGTTCAGCGGATGATACTAGAGCATCCTCAAACTTCTACAAGATGGCATATGGGTTATGTGATGCATATTGTATTGTATCTAAAACACGCAACATCAGAGGATAGTTTTCTCACTTCTATTATACTATAAGAGCTCATCAAATCAGTGATGTGGATCGTTGTACTATTATACCAAAAGATCTATTAATTTATAGTAATTAATAAAAATTGGCTGGTAAAAATATTAGCATCAAAAATTGGTCATAAAACCCTTTGCTCACAAAGATGCATTGAAATTGCACAGGCTGTGAAGACAAGAGCAATGAACTATTTATAGAACATTAGTTGTTTCCCTGCTAGTAATGAACTCATGAATGCCAACACGTTTGCTTGCTAATGATAGTCGAATGTTAATATAACCAGAGATAAAGCCCATCTTAACCAGAATTAGTATAACTAGGGTGAAATAAGAGGAATTAATGAAGCGGGGAATGAGGAAAGGGAAAACATTGCTTGTCGAGAGAGCAGCAGAACTTACAAAGATAGAATGGCAGATCTGGTCTAGCAATTACTTTCATGAGAAGATCCACCAGAGTATGTAGCGTTGCTGATGGATGGAACTCAGCCTCAAGAATGTAACCATCAGGAAACTCAACCCTAAATATTGCCTACAATTAAGGGGGTTAGCAACAGAATGGAATTTGCCCAGAAACTAGAGACGAAAAAGGTAACCAAATACCAGAGCGACAGCTGCATCTGATAATTCCAAGACTTAATTAACAAGAAAAGACCAAAATAAATTTTGTAAATAACCAAAATCATGTACATCATTTTTTGGTATTTTTCATACTGTTTCTCATGCCAGCAGATATATTATTCTACAAAAATATAAGTTGTTCTTAGAGCATGTCTGAAGGCACAGATAAAGGGAGAGGAAAACTAATCAGCTAGAAGAGTACAAACAGTATAGGTACTAGGTGTACGCCACTCCCTCAAAATATGATAACTAAATAGTAAGTGGTATGGTGTATCATATTCCTTCCTACCTTTGTTACTCTTGCTCTTTGAGCAGCAAGTTCTGCTTCCGGTATTTGACGAGTCTTCAGAACTTTGGATTGTTCTGCAAGGTGTCGCATTTAAACATGATTACAGTTAGATATTAGAAGCACATATGATTTAAACAATGCCAGGTGGATGATACAGTGATAAATGTGAATGTTCTCAAACAATATTAAGAGCGCATATAAGCACCTGTCATCTTGTTTGAAAAGAACTTGTCAGCAGGCTGAAGCTCATAGAAGTCATCGTCTTCCTCTGCATGATCCATGCTTTCATGTCAACACACAACTACCATATAGACATAGAATAGAATTTAATACATATAACTTTGTGTACCCTGATCTGCCTTGGGCAGATTGCTGGTCATTGACTCCAATGTTGTGCTTGAAAATATTCGGATCTCATGTCCAAGCTCTTGCGCCACTGCTTTCAGCTTATCCTGTGATTTACGAAGAAAACACAGTTGTTAGACTTCATTTAAGATTATTTTTGTATTCATGGAAAGTCGTAATGCAGAAGTGTTGTCCAAAGAACATTCTTTAGTGGACAAATACATAGATAGTTAAAAGCATCTGCAAAATGCTATCACTGGCGGTTTTTCAATATATACAATTGTCGAGCCTATCAATGATTTTTTTTTTACAAATTCAAAACCAATGGCTTGAGCAGAAAAGCCTAATCATGTATGTTCACTGGGAAATGGAACAATGCCCCCAAAAATTTATTCTAAATGGAGCCAGAAATGTCATTGTGAAGTTTGCAGCAAACCGTCATATTTGACAGCAGAACAATTATGAAAAATCGATCATATTTCAGAGGGCAAAGAAACGAGAACTAATGTTGTTAATAACAAGTGGATGCCATTACACAGTTTTGCAGGTCACCTGGCAGCCTCCCTCCAAACTTTTCGCAAGATACAGTACTGTTTTTCTGCCAACCAATTGATAACCATATCCTAGCGTGAACAGGATGTTGTGAGAAAATAAATAGCTACATGTAGATAAAGCTCCTGATGGCAACTAAACTTGTCATGGCCATCAATTTTAATACAGTGTCAGATGCAAACCGTTGAGGCTACAACATGCGGTGCTAAAATGCTAATCCTTCACTTCCAGCTGCAGACTACGTTTGCAAGACTGTACACACAAATAAACAACAACAGACTCTTCATTTGCAGGGATCTGCAAATTCTTTGGTCCCAACAAACTGGCCAACTAAATGCTTCCGCACAAAGGTAATTTCTCCCTTGGAATCCCCTGCTCCCACCATACCATGAAAGGATCCATGGAATAAAACCTAGGTCAAAGAACTCCTCCATTTCGGCAAAAGAGGTCAAAGAACTCTTCCGCAAGGCATACAGCCAGGTGGACTCCCCAATCACCCAATCATCACGCGGGAGTCGCGTGTAAAGAATCACTCTTCCACACACAAAGCTGTAGAGTAAACACACATCAAGAAGTGCAATTTCTTGCACAGCGCATCAAATGCCAACGAACAGACCTTTTCCAGCCAAGAAAATCTCGCTAACCCCCACGGAAAGAATCCGTAAAGCGCGCACCCTCCCGATCCTAGTACGGGCACAAATCCTCCGTCCACCCTACCGAATCCCGCCGCCAAGAACTTCCGTCCCCCCGAGATCGCGCCCCACCAAGGAGACCAAACGAATCCAGCGACATAGCAGCAGAATCCGAGAAAGAAGAAACCCAGGAGACGCGAGGCGCGGGGGAGGAGGGGAGACGTAGCGGGACCTGAAGCGCCGCCTTCTGCAGCGGGCGCGTCTCCTCCATGTCAAGATCCATGGAGAGCAGCAGCGCGAGCCCTTCTCCTTCCTCTTCGTCCTCCCGTTTCCGGCGCCTGGCGCAGAGCGGGAGAGGGTTTATTTTGGGTGTACTCTGCTTCCGTCGAAAGGAAGGGTGCGGAATACACCGTCAGAGAGAGAAACAGCTTCGGGTGAGTTACTTTTTTTTTTAACAGAGGCGGTTGCAAAGCACCCGACACAATGCTGCTTACATTACACCACTGGAGTTACAAACAGGTCTACTCAATAAAAAAAATTACAACTAAGGACTTGCAAGGACCTCGGAGACGAAATCAAAACATGATCGAGTCCTTCATCAACCTCCGCCTCCAGATTGACGGCGAGGCTCTGAGCGGCCGACGGGGGGAGGGGGGAGGCTCCGCCTCACGCACGACACGCTGCCTCACCGTTCCTCCTCGCCGCCATGGCCGGCCAAGAGAGGTGAGGAAGAGCATGACCACCGCAACACGAAGGCATCGACCTTATATAGGGGGCGGTAATCTCCTCCAGAGCAGCTGCCTCAGCTGGAGAAGCGGCCACCACCGGGAAGAAACCCTAAGGCATCAGATGGCCGAGAGAACCAGTGCCCCGCACCAAACTACCGGGCAAACTACTATAATAAAATTACTCCCTTTCATAGGAAATAAGTGTTAGTGAAGCTAGTATGAAATTACTAACACTTATTTTTGATCGGAGAGAGTAGCTTAAAAGTTAGCCCACTAGATCACTAGATACAGTTGATCCAGGCATTTCTGCCCTCACTCGCTCACCTCAGTCATTGTTACCCTCGATGGCCGGTGCTCCTCCGCCTCCATCGCGCCGCCCGCTCGCCATCTGCCAGGAGTCAAGAAATCTAGGCCGCAAACCAACTCGCCAAGATGGCAAACGGCAACAAGAATGATTTGGCGAGGGCACTCAATCGTCCTCCTCGGTGTGCTCGACGCCTGGAGCAACGAGGTAGGCGACAACGGCGACCGTGATTCTTGCTTCAAAACAAAGGGCTAAAACACTCCGGCTTCTAAGATGGAGTTTGCAACTTTCAAACTACAGGTTTTAGCCCTTCTGCTGGGTGGGCGCTTCCTTCGTCTATCGTATGTCTCACTTGGCTTTGTCACAAACCAAGGAGGCATGATGGCGGGCACATGCGGTGGACGGGACCTCTAGCGTGGCCGTGGGGAAGGCGCTTGCCTTCGACGGGCCAACCCTTGTTGAAATGGGGGATTTTTTTCGCCCATTGAGGCGGCCACAACCCTTGCACGGGTGGCCTTGTCCTCGGCTCCGATGGCTTCATCGGCGGCTCGGGGACCTTCGTCTGCGACTCTGGCACCAGATTTCTCCGGTGTAAGTACTTCTAACCGTTGATTTGGTTTGCCGTTGGGGCTTTTTGGGGCGGGTAGCGGCAGTTAATTTTGCATCTCCATCGAGGCACCCTCTTCATCTTCCTCGGTCTGATGAGCTATGACATAATTTTTGGTGTTTGGGCTGATGGGGTTGTGCGTGTTCTGCCGATTGGCGACGGCCGTGGCCGCCAAGGATGTCTCACGTTTCAGTGGCCGCCTGGCTGTACTGTGGCTGGCTGGCCAAGCCCACCGACGAGATGAACACGCTCTTTCCGTCGAGATGATGTTGAGTGCGACTGAGCTCCAGGTACTTCAAAATGAGGATTGGCCTTATACAGTCAGGCGTTTGTCTTTTGACATATCACTAGCTTCTTTTGGCTAGCCGCTGGATCAAGATTCTCTTTGGAAGGCACGAGAACGGTTAAATACGTAGGAGTAATATGTCATGATTTATTGAACAGGAAACCAGAAATAGCATGAAGTTGCATGTTCTGCGGAAATTTATACCAATTTGAAGAGATAAGGTGAATACAAAGACATAAATTTCAAATTTCAACGAGAGAACCTCTTCGCCAGGAATCATATAAGCTGATTGTCAGTTTCTCTTTTATACTCGTGTTTATCTAGCAAGTTTTCACAGCATCCTATGCAATAACAAGCCAACCAATATAACGTTGTACTGCCAGGAATGGAAATATGAACACATTCTCTGCGTAACCTATTTTTGGGGAAATTACAACAGAAAGCATCTACAAGGTACAGTTTGACAGTGCATATTCAACAGAAACACATTAGGTTCCTCCGGTATTCTTGAATGACTGCTTTCCAGCCCAACGTTTGAAAAGATGGTTGTGTAACGATTCTGTTATTACTTAACCTGTGAAGTTCAGATTGAACACACAGCAAGCTAAACCAGTTACTGGAGGCAACATAATGGTATCACGCACACAGCTTAAAATTCAACACACATACTACATGAAAGCCTTGCGATTATACCAGGTTATGCATCTGGACAAATCCAAATGTTTACAAAAGGCACCCCCGGAATTTGGCATCAAACAACAAAGAGAATCAGTAAGCAACTGCCGAATTCCAAAAGCAGCAGTGTACGTGCAGGCATGGAGAGCCTTGCCTTGCAAATTTTCCATCCAATAAAGATTATTGGTTCTTCTCCTTGCTCTCTTGCTCGGCCATGTAAGCATTCTTCATATCTTCCAGTATTGCATCATTCGTGCTGCAAACATACAAAGGCACGTGGTCAATTACATGATTCTGTTATCTGGCATGCCAATGTTAGTCTTCTCACACAATGCAGGATGCAACTCCTGAGACAGATAAAAAATAATAATGGTAAACACCTTCCAATCAATTATTGTCACTTAGAAAGAGACAATACAGCTAAAAAAGACACAATGTGGTCAGAAGTACTCTTTTAAAGATTCTGGCAAATCCATTGATCATCGCCCATGTTTCAGCACCAGATTTCTCGAATGGAATATTACCATGTTTTCTTTAATCTTATCCAATGGTTTTACAATCTGTTCATGTGCCATTCTAAAGAACATCATATAGTACCTTGGAACTTTGGATTATAGATCAAACCTACAGTGAACTCGGTTCTCTCAAATTCCAAATAAACCTGGTGCTACTGTCAAGAAAACTTTATGGAATACAACAACAGCTGTCAATAAGACAGCTTCTAAACCCAAATCAACAGTCTGAACTGCGCCCTGTTAAGAAAAATAAATAAACGGAGATGCTTTTCTCATAAGTTTGGCTAGTGTGGCAGAGAAATTGGGCGCCACAGAGTGTGGCAAATTTTGGCAAAAAAAATCACTATATGACAAGTTGCGAAAACTCCATATGGAGGCCGAGCTACATGTAGCTCTGTATCCAGTCCATCGCTGTTGTGTTGTGATCTGTACCAGCTCCTAGCTTCCTACTTCGTATATAGCCTACAGAGTTCACTGGCTATTTGTATTACAGGACATATAGGTCTAGCATATGTCAGACCCATGGTCAGTCGGCACATGTTTAGCCACAGCTGGCTCTCCCTAGCGAGAGTACTCACGTGACTGGTGCAGATATCAACAAAATAAGTACTGAGTACTAATTCTTGGGTGCAAGTCGCCATTTTTTACCAATGATTTTTTATCATAGATTGAACCAACCAAATATTCTTCAGATTATACTTTTACATCAGAATGGACAATTCACTAACAAAAATTGCATCATAGAATTGATTATTTTTCCTTCAATTTTTTAATTCATCTTCGACGGTTCTGGGTTGCAATGCTATATTAAAACTGATTAAGAAAAGACTGATTGATCACAAAATTTGCTACTCCCTCCGACCCATAATACTCTTCGCTAATGCGGATGTATCTAGACACATTTTAGTGATAGACACATCCGTATTAGCGAAGAGTAATATGGATCGGAGGGAGTACCTTTAACACCATCTGTGTAGACTAATCCCCAACACGTAAGTATCACTAAGAAAATATCAAGAAAGTCAAATTTTTAACTGCACTAATTATTCACACAACTGAGACAGAGAATTGGAAGGAGTCCAATAGCTTCCATCCTAAATAGGCCTAGCACAAAGGCATGAGAATGAACATAATCACACCATCTTTCCATGATTCAAATCACATATACTGATTTAACAAGAAAATGGGATTTAAAATCTAAAGGTCACCCAAATACATAAATAGTATCTTTTACATGATGCTGACGAAGAAATTTGCACCAAATTCATGAATCAAGACCACAAGAAGAAAACCCCCAAGATCATCTCTCTGAGCCATTCACGGAGAAGAAAAATCAACAAAAACAAACAAAATAATCTGAACAAAAGTGAGGAGCACTCTTGCAGTCCTCCGAGGCGGCGGCTAACCTCGAACTCGCCGCCGACCATGAGGAGAGAGGATGGCCAGGCCGCTCCTAGGGATGGTGGATCTGGGCGAGGCCAACTTCTTGGATCTCCATTCTATCGTGGTGGTGACCTCTCCCAGCCAGATGTCTCGTTTTCTAGGCCCTTTTCTGTGAGGCCGCCCAGACCTTGCGCCTTTCACTGGAGTAGGCAGGCCATGGCAGTGGGCGGCGGGGGAGGCGATATGGTGGGCAGCCGTGCAAAGATTTGGTGATGGACAAAAAGGAAAAGGAATAGGAGGTGATGAGTTGACTCATGGGTTCCATAGTACATGTACTTGACATTAGTTTTTCTAGCAGCCCATGTTTCAGCCGAGCGTAGAGATGGGCCAGCATAGTGTTCACAATTCACATATATCAGCCGCAAAATCTGACAGAATCGGACTCAGGCAACGACGGTGATTCCGAGCTACCTGTAGCTAGTCCTACAAAACGCTGCACTCTGACAAGTTGGCCATACATATAATAAAGTGTGGCAAGAACCAAACACATAACAAATTTACAAACATTGGCTTGATAAATTGTGGCCGGGAACCGAACATGCCGTCAGTATGGAAATTCTAGTGTCTAATGGGAAATATTGTTATAGAATCATGAGGAACTACATAGGCATGATCTAGGTTCTTCCACTTCGTTTTGATATTAGTACATTTTCACTTCCTAACTCATCATTTGTTTGTACAATATACGCTAACACTATCCTTTTGTTGAATGAACAGTTAAAGCCAGCTTCTTACTTTATATGTGCTTACTTCACAAGCACGATATTCCTATCTATTCTTAGAGAACATTATTGAAACCTCTTCAAAGCTGAAATTTTCTACTTACACTTACACGACTGAGACTGTACCATACAAAATAAAGTTACAAGTTACAACATGAATCAAGATACAACGTGCACGATTTGTCCAATACAAAAGATTATAACAGAAATATAATGATCACTTACAATTGATGAAGACAGTTATTCAACTCTTTGGCTTGTTTGCGACATGTCCAAACCACAGACAAAGTTCTTCCTCGAGCACACTCGGCATATTTTGAACACAATTCATCACATTCCTTGAGGGCCTTTTGTTTCATTTTGCTGCGCAAAGCTGAAAAGGTGAAACAGAACATGCCAAATGAACTCTTTCAGATAAATAAGAACAAGTAAATGGCACTTCGAAGCATGCTCAAAATTTCCCATTACGATGAACCAATATCTATAAACAAGTCTCATTAAAAAATCCAATGTACAAGAATGCTTTGAATCTAGCAGTCAAGAGATATGATAAAAAATTAAGTTCTTTGACGGGTCCAGGTCTCTTCAGGTTCAATATTCACTCAAGGTAATTCTTCAAGTGGGGTGTTCTGTCTAGTTAACGATAATTAGTTCGCTTTTTGGATTTCTCAGTTTTTGACATGGGCCTTTTTTAAAGATTATCACGGACTTTCGCCTTTTCCATCTAGCTCAGCCATGTACCTCAGCATCCTTGCCATGTGGCAACATTTTGCCTAAAAATAAAGAAAACAGGCGCCAGCATTCAAGGATTGTTCTTCAAATCCATTAGACAAAAATTGAGATTCCCAGGAAACATAATTCCTTCAGGTTGGAAGAACTAAAGAAAAATGTACTCAGATAACAGATCATATAAGACTAGAGTTCTCAATTTTCAGAAATGCCTAAATAATATTAGCTAATACATCAAGTCAACTTTCTGCAAACTACTTCAACTTGTGAGGAAAGCCAGGTAGCAAGAGCATGGTACTATACTACTGTTAGTTATCAAATGACCCAACCCTGACAATCAAATGTTATACAAAACTGATAACAAAAGCCTCCCTGGTTTGCTGAAAGCCTGAAACTGCAACCAGCCAACTACCACTACCGCTCTCCTTAACCTTCCCCGACGCATTATTCCATTCAGATTGTGTTGCAATTTCAAGATCCAGTACGAGCGGATCTCATACACTACCGATTTCACATCTATCAGAGAACTGGGACGACCTTTGCATTTTTCAGTATTCCAAATCGCGAAGAAATAGAAGCATGGGTCTGACTCACCTTCCTCGACCTTCTTCTTGACGTGATTCTCCCTGGCCTCCTCCAGGAACCCCATGGGGCTGCCAGGTATTTCAGTATCTTACCGAGGAGGGGGTGGTGCAAGAAGTTGGAGTTAAACCCTAGCGCCCTTGCAAGGGGAGGCGGCCATTGATAGACAGGATTTCTCTCTGTTTTCCCCTTTTCTGGTCGCACGAGGGAGAACGTGGAGGAGACTTGGGCCACGGGCTTTGGGCTGATATAGTAGGCTCGCAGAGGCCAACAAGATCAGCCCAACTGCTCCAGTTACTGGTGTCATCAGTTTTTTTCTTCATAATCAAATGATACCATTTCAAGGAGAAAATTAATCTAAAAAAATCAAGGAGAAGATACCCGCGAAAAAATTAATAAGAAAAAATATTCCAGTAAAACGTAATATCTTGAGTTATATTACCAATTAAAAACAACAATTTGTATGTCCTATAAATAAACAAACAGGCTGATTTCTTCTCATCAAACATCTATCTTGTGTTCTTTTCACTTGTATAGAAAAAAATGCTCATATATGTACTCCCTTCGATCGGAAATAAGCATCGACGCCTTAGTAAAAAAATTATACTAAGTTAGTTCAAAATTACTGGCACTTATTTCTAATCGGAGGGAGTATCTTTTAACGTTTTACGTTCTACATATGTAGCATCCCTTCTAAATGAGAAAGAAATTGGTCATCACTTGCCCCCTGAGTGAATGTAATAGGTATAAACCTATGTAAGAAAAAGCTTAACAATAAGGTAAGTTTATTGCTCCAATATATTTTTGCACTAATTGACAATTTTCACAAACATATCAATGGTGCTAGCTGCCTAGCAGGTGTGTTAAGAAAATACCGCGAAGAGCTAAAATAAGTGCATGTGTGCCACACATCACAGTGTGATTTCCCGTCCACCTGGAGAACATAAAATTCATGATAACCATGAAAAAAATTAGTATATGTTGTAAGCATGCCATTCCATGGATTTCTTCTCATATAATTCACCGCTTCCGGAGACAAATTTGTGCGTCTCATAATAGAGCATCTTTGGAAGCTGGGACGAAATATTTGGAACTTGGGGTTGATGTATTTTGGTGAAATTTATGAAGAAAACCTATATATACAAGTTTCTGAAAAAAAAGGAAAAAAAATCATACGTATATCCGCGAGCCATGTAAAAAAAAGTTGAGATATTTTACTATTGTGAAGCAATTTATCTTGTGATTTCTGTACAGCTCGACACGTTCATTGTTTTGTACCAAATTCACACGAACATGCACATGGTTCTGTCCATATCTATGTGTATTTGCTTTCCCTGAATCATGAGCATTGGATTTGACAAGTTAGAGAAATAGGATTGCGTGTACTAGGTTCCGGAAATTCTGGGAAAAGTTATAGTATTTGCAAATAAAGTTGTACTTCTGGTGTATCATTTTGGTGGTTCTCCATATGGGACCATGTACGTATATGATTTGGGGCCTTTGGGGTTGTTTGTAGCTTTTACACAAAATGGCCAGAGATTCTTGGACGGATAATTGCAAAACCGATTGGACAAGCTTATCTCCAAATTTCCAATGACCCTACGGTTCACCAACAGCGACGAAACCATGGACAAATCGAAATCTGGTAGGTCGGGCTAATTGACGGGAGAATGCTTGCCAAATCGAAACCACCTTTGGCACAAACCTCTCATGGTAAATTGCTCAGTGCTGACATCACTAATGGCACAGCACGTGCGTTGCGTGTTACATTCCGACGTACATTATTTTTGAATAAAAGTGTTTCTTGATGCATATGGTGACTCTGCAGTCTACATCTACTTTTATCCGAGTTAAAAGCAAATGGGAGTTTCTAAAACGACTGCAGGTGGATTTCTTGCGATACAATTAAGTTGGAAATTAGCTAGGTAATACCAACAGACGTGCACTGCACTAGAACACTAAGTTGAGATCGACCGTACGGTTAGCAAAATGGACGTTATGTGGTGTTGCTGTCCAGGTTCAGAACAATCGGGACATGCTGCCTTTTTTTAGAACAATCGGCACATTATTGTCTTGTTTGATTGATCGGCTCAAGAACAGGTAGCTAGAGCGACTTCAACCTCATTAAAAAAAAGGAGACCGAGCATGTACGTGTAGAGTTGTGCATGCCCCAAAATCCATCGGCGCTCGACGGATATACATCAGCGGTTCCTGCACCACCGGCACGGGTAAGGGAAAAGAAAACTTATCCGCATCGCCTCCGTTCATCATCCGCCGTTTCAGCCAGCTCGGATGGAGGTGGAACGATAGGGGTCAGCCTCAGAGAACAGCCAGCTCCAGCCGCCGGCTGACCAGCGAATTGCTTCCTCCGCGCAAGAACCTTTCAGAAGACCAGAACGATATGTTCTGAAGAATCGCAGGAGTCCCTCCGGCCCAGGCCACTGTCCCTCGAGCGACACTAGCTTTTCTTTGGAGAACACCATTACTGGCCCTGGCTCCCCCTGCTCTGCTTTCGACAACACTAGTCATATATAGCTTTTCTCCTCGCCATCAAAAGAGACACCATAGACCTAGCTTTCTGTCGAGATAATTGTAAGATGTATCACGCTTTTGTTCTATGCCTAAGCTTGCTCCTCGCGCCACCACGATGCATGATTGGTAAAGCTTTGCTATCTCTGGCGTCACCATCCGGGACATCCGCTTGAAATCTGACGGAACCATTCCTTTGCTTCGAACTCCTGTAGATAGAAATGCGCAAGTCTGTTGATTTAGATAGGAGTGGTTATAACAAGGTAATGGAAGGTACTGAAAATCCTTGGAACTTCAGTAAATTGTCTTTATGACTTTATCAACCAATGCAAGCGTTTGGCAGCATGTAGTACAAGCCGGCAAGAATCGGGTTTTATTTCTTACAAACACAAATGAGGATCAGTACATGAGAAATGTTCAGTCAGTGCACAAAGATGATGATGTTGCATACAACATGAATTATAGAAGGTCAGAGAAAAAAATAATGCGTTTGTAGGAGGCAAAATGATAGTGCGCCTGTAGGAGGCAAAAGGATAATGCGAAGTAAAATCAAATAACTCACAATGATGCCAGGTCAAGTTATTTCAATTATGGGCAACATTTGTTGCTGTTATGGACTTTTGTGAAAAAACATGAGGTTTTCAGATGTCTGTTTCTTGGATTAGAAGCACAGCACGCTCTATAGAAATATACAGAGTACAAGCTACATTTATGTGGCTTGAAATAAACAAGCTCAGCTGTTTAAACCACATGTCAAATTAAATGCCCCGAATGCTATGTGTGTAGTCCTACATTTCTGTTGCTAATTCTCATGCTGTGAAGCGACAAGATATCAATCGTATTCCCACAAAAAAACTTATTCAGAAAAAAATGTGAGTTGGGGAAGGGAGCTGTCTAAATATTAGGAATTCTCTTTTATTAGGGGTCTGTCTAAATATTAGGAATTCTTCTTGACGTGATTATCCCTTGCCTCCTCCAAGATCCCTATGGATCGAGGAGATGGCAGCGAGAAAAGTTGGAGTTAAACCCTAACGCCCTTGGAAGGGGAGGGCGGCCATTGACAGAAAGGATTTCTCTCTGTTTTCCCCTTTTCCGGGATCACTCGCTTCGCTTAAGGGAATGGTATATGGGCCGGCCTGTTTACCTGCCTTCATGCGCATCTGGTCGTGTAGGAGTTTTTCGTTCGCTTCTTTTAGAAAACAAAGGAGTTTTCGTTCGCTTCGTATGCAGGTACGTTTCTCACATGATCTCTTTTTCTGACCTAGCCGCCAGGCGACTAGGGTTTTCGTTCCTTTGCCTCCGGATTCCGACCTGGGGTAGAGTTCGTGTTTATCCCATTTGAGGATTGTTAAATCCTTGCGGTCCGGTTGCTCGCGGGTGTTTTCTGATCTGGTTCTCTTCGCTGGATTGGAGCTGCGTGGAAGTCGGAGGGCACGGAGAAGGCGACCGCCATGGCGGAACCAGCTTCGAGTTCAACGACCAGGGGGAGTGGATCGGGAAGTAAGAAACCAGATGATCTGGATGATCTGTTCCAGCGCCTGGGTATTGATGAGGACGAGATCGACGACTTGATCTTTGAGGATACTGATCTCCCAAAGGAAGGGATAAATGGATGGCCCTGGCTAGGGTTCATACTACCAACTTCTTTAGTCCGCAGACTTTTGAACAACATATGCGTGTCGCATGGAGCCCAGCTAAGGAGGTAAAATTCACAGCTCTTGAGCAGAATCTGTTCACTATCCAATGCCATTGCCTAGGTGATTGGCTAAAGATCGAGCAAGGAGGTCCATGGCTTTTCCGTCAGAATGTGGTAATCATTGAACCATACGATGGACTCTCTGCAACAGACGCTATTGATCTAAATTCCTTCGACGCTTACATACAAATTCATAAGCTGCCTATCGGTTACAGAGATAAGTCTATGATCAAAAACCTAGTGGAGAAAAAGGTGGGCAAAGTGCTTACTGTTGATACGGCGATCCCGGGGGTGAATAATTTTATCAGGGTTAGGGTGAAGTTCGACGTTCATAAAGTGTTGGCCCGTTTTGTCACTGTTGTTAGAGGTGGTAAGAGGGAGTTCTGCCATATCATGTTTGAAAAATTTCCTAAGTTCTGTGGTGCTTGTGGCTATCTTGGGCATACCCACCTAGAGTGTGGTACTGGTGAACACGACGAAACTAAGTTAAAGTGGGGAGATTGGCTAAAGGCGGATTGGTCGACATGGCATGTCTGCCCCACCCCAGGTGCTCGTGGTGGCCGTAATGGAGGTGGCCAAGAACCGTTTATGGCTAGACGGGGGAGGGGACAAACGGGAAGAGGGGATGGAGCACCCCAGAGCTGGAGATATAATGCACTGCCGTACAAGGAGGAGGGCACATTGGAGGAGGATGAGCTGAATGATACCGACACTAGTCCGGTTAAAGGTGCAGGTATGGAGGTGGAGAACTCCAACAACAGTTCTGAATTAGGTGCAAAAAGGCGGCTTATCTTGTCGACTGAAAATACAAATTCAGAAGAGGGCAACTTACAGGGTGCTTTCGATAACCCAGAGGCTATGGTAACAGATGAGGCTATATTAGCATTGGCAGATTATGAGGAAGACAAGACAACGGATAGAACAAAGCGCTCAAAGAAGGACGGAGCTGACTCCCCTTCACTAGGATCGGCGGGCTCTCGAGGGGAGCCTGTCCAGGAGCAATGAAGATATTATCTCTGAACTGTCAGGGTTTGGGTAACACCCCGACAGTTCGTGCGCTTTCGAACCTCCGAAGGCGAAGGGACCCTGATGTGATGTTTTTGTCAGAGACTCACCTCGATATTCATCCGGCTGAATGTTTAAGGCGAAAGTTGAATATGGACTATAAAATAGTCAACCCGAGCAATGGGAGGAGTGGTGGTGTTATCTTATTCTGGAAGAAGGAGATCAAGGTAGAACAAATTTTCTCGGCACCTAAATATATTGATGTCCGAATTCGTGAGAAGGAGGACAAAATTTGGAGGTTAACCGGCCTATACGGAGAGCCTCGATGGGAAGATAAATACAAAACTTGGGACAAGCTGCGGGGACTCAATCAGTCTTTTAATTTACCTTGGGTGATCATTGGCGATTTTAATGAAATTCTCTATTCACATGAAAAAGAAGGTGGCAACCCCCGGCGGCAAGGCTGTATGCAAGGGTTTAGGGATGCGTTAGTAGACTGTGGGCTGGAGGATATTGGTCATACGGGTGACCCTTTTACATGGAGGAGAGGTAGAATAAGAGAACGCCTGGATAGGGCGGTGGCGAACGGGGCGTGGTCTATTATGCATCCAGGGGCCACTCTACTTCATCTCGAGTTCACAAGATCGGATCATCGACCGATCCTCTTAGATACTGACTATCAACAACCTCATGTATCAACAAATACAAAACCCAAGCGGTTTGAAGCGCGTTGGCTCAAGGAGAAGAACATCCATGAAAAGGTCCAACAAACATGGGAGGCTGTTTCTTCCACTAATTCTAGTGGTGTGTTGGACAAGCTGGGAAGATTGCATAGTGCTTTGCATGAGTGGAATGCCTCGGTCCTAAAGCAGCCGCGGAAACGAATCAGAAAGGCCCAAGAGAAGCTTGACATGGCAATGAACGGGCCAATGAATGATGAGAACGAAGCTATTGCAAAGGAGATGGCGGCGCTTATTGACCTCTTGCTTGAGCAAGAGGAGACGCATTGGATGCAGAGATCTCGGGCAAATTGGCTTAAACATGGGGATCGCAACACAACCTTCTTCCACAATTTTGCTTCAGCGAGACGTAAGAAGAATTTCATAAAGAAGCTCAAAGATGGAGAGGACTGGGTTGAAGGTACTGATGCGCTAAAGCCTTTAATTTTTGATTATTTTAATCAATTGTTTTCTTCCTGTTCGACGCATTTTTGTACGCGGCTAACAAGCCGGCGACAAATTTAAATGCAAGTCTAAGCTAGTACCAACAGCAAGTTGCTTATGTGCATGCATGGAACTGATCATCCGTTTGATCGATCCAATACTTGCATATGCATGAAGCTAGCAAATCGTTTGAGCCATCGAACGTGCATGCATGAATCCAAGCTCACGCGTACGGGTACAAGCCGTACAATCTACGGCTGCGCGTATACGCCGGCCGATTCGTGTATACGCGCGCGGGTCAGCATA
Source organism: Dactylis glomerata (assembly GCA_007115705.1). Taxonomy (NCBI): domain Eukaryota; kingdom Viridiplantae; phylum Streptophyta; class Magnoliopsida; order Poales; family Poaceae; genus Dactylis; species Dactylis glomerata. The sequence goes on along the minus strand of QXEO01000548.1, from coordinate 2,985,366 downwards.
CCGGATCCGTTTGCCTCAAGTGTACAAGATATTTTGGCCAGCTGGTCGTGCAATCTGATAAGTATCAGAGCGAAACAGACTCATTGGAAAGCCGCGGTTCCGCCGGAGAGCTAGCGCCCGGGCGATAAGATAAGCATCTCCGCACGAAACAGATTCCGAATAACCAGCGCTCGATCGCCATCCATCCGGCGTCGCCCGCTGCCTATAAAAGGAGGCACAAGCCGTGCCATCTGGGGAACAGACAGAGAAGACACCCGGAGGACAGACCCAGCAGGAGGCAGAGGAGATTGGATCGAGGGAGACCGGGAGACTGCTCACACCAGGAAGACGGCGGCGGAGAGCACACGCGCCATGCAAAGAACTAAAAGATCTTGAAGAAGAGACTCGGCGCTCGATGCGTCGGACATCGGCAGGAGGCCATCGTCGCCTGTTGGTGCGCGGCGCCAAGGAGCAGCGGCTGCGCCACCGTCAGAGACACCCGAAGATAATCTCACACCAGCACCTAGCCATCATCCATCGCCTCCAAGAATTCCATACACGCAGAGAGCCAGCCTAATCCCATCTACTCCCATCCATCCATACCAAATACCACAAACTTGCACTTATTGATCAGCGGCAAGGAAGCGCTACACCATGGAGGTGCCTGGTGATCGCCAATGGTAAGAATTCGGGTTATTAACTCCCTCTCTTCTCTCTTCCCTCTCTTGGACAGATGCATGCATGCACCTCGCTGGGGACGGTGTTCGACCTGCTGTCGCTGGAGGAGATGCGGCACGGTCCGGGCTGCCGTCGCAAGGAGATGATGCAGTGGCTGCCCGTGAGCAGTCTGCTGACGTCGACGACCGGATGCTGCAGAACCAAAGGGGCGGACTTGGCTGCTGCGAGCCAGGACCAAGATGATGGCGCCGATGATGTCATCTTGGTGCTCACCTCCATCTTCACCCCCATCAATCATGCCAAGGATGACGGCGGCGAGGCCGCCGGCATACATCCCGGCGCCCACGTACTCCCCCGACCATCACGACGACGGCGGCATGGAGGGAATTTTTGACACATAAGACCACCTGCGCCAACGTAAAGTCAGAAATGACCACGTTTGAAATTTTTTGCCAAAAAAGACCTCTACTGAGTGGCGGCACCCCTGGGCAGGCGACACGTGGCACGTGCCGCCTGGGCCAGTGCCGGCAGGGGGGTGCCGCCACAGCCATCGCCGGCATGTGGCCGGGCAACGTCGCCCCTAACGGCCGTTTGGCCCAGGTGGGCCATGCCGCCTCCCCCACCGCCGGCAGGGTGACGTGGCGCCCTGCCGCCATCCGCATCGCCGGCACCCTGCCATCCCTCTGCAGCGCGCGCCGACAGCCCTGACCGACACTGACTTCTATGCAATAAAAGTGATGGTCCAACAGCATCTCCCGCCCTCGCATGCGCTGATAAAATCGATGCTTTAGAAAACTGTTTGATACAGAAAAAGACCACCGTTCACTGTGTCGTAGCAGTAACTAGACCACCGACGGCACTAATCGCAGGCTATATAAGCAAGGTATTCGTCATTCTTTCCTCTCACCCATGGGTTTGTTGCATCAGTATAGCCTCGAACCATGTCGGATGTTCTTCCTTTCTTTGATCCCGCTAACCGTGATTTCCACCCAGAGATGACCCATTGTATCCTGTGTCGTACCGGAACATTTTGTGAGATTAGAGGTATGTCTTTCCAGGAGGTAATCATTGAAGATAGCCACGTAGCTAAGATAGGTATATGGTTACCGAGGATGCAGCTCCCACAGAGGAGCATAGAAGAGGTACGCCAAGAACTATTAAGGCAGCAAGCAAGGTGGAATAGAGTGGTTGAGCTCAAAAATATTGAGGCTGGTCTTGGTTTTCAACATTGGATCAATACTGATTCAACTGAAATCACGATGCTGCCAAAAACATACGCATTGCACATGCAGGTAATATTTATAATTTTGCGCACTTTATATTCCTTAAGATTTATTTGTAGTACTACAGACATTATCTGGTTTTCTATTTATCATATGCAGCACTATCCTGATGATGTAGAGTTTGTCAATAGAAGAATCAAGCACTTTGCCTGGCTGAATAAGATATTTGGTCCAGTGCGGGGTGGGTTATACCACCCGAATACATATGGTGATGCTCTAGCAGAGGCAGCATATGATGAGTATAATGACGATGACTTCATGCCTGCGCCTGTGAAATCTAAGGGTAAGAGTGCTGCATCATCGAAGGCCAAATCTAACGCATCATCATCATCGGGCAAGCGTTGATTCGATTAGTGAAACATTGTAATGTATCTTAATTTGAAGCCTCGTGACATGTGTATCTTACTTGTAGTTTATGTTGTATTTGTGTTGCAAGCAAATAAATGGCAGGCCTTATTATCGCAATAACTGATTGAAAGCAAATTTATTTGTCCCATACAAACGAACATAGAAATATGTCTATTACATAGCTGGAAATAGTAACATAGATATATATAGGCGTACACAAATTGTGTTAGCCTTGTCGGCGAGGTCTGGGCTGCCTGTGCCGACGTCCTGAAGGCGATAGACGTTCACGGGGGGGATGAGGTTCACGGTGGCCTCGGCCGTACTGCCGCTCGTCCTCTTCTGGTTGTGTGTCAGGTGGTGGCGGAGGAGTATGAAACACGTGCTGAGATCCTGAGGGTGGAGGGATTAAGCTCCCAGATGTGCTAGCTGGATCGTACGAAAAGAAGTCTGGGATAGATAAAAAAACGTTGGTGTTATCCTGTCGCAGCATATGCTGAAATCCCTGTGGTGGAGCCATGGTGTATCCAATATCAGCTCCCATGTCGTCCCACGTCGGATCAATAGTTTCCTAAGGGTTATAGACATTATTAGAACCCATGTCACGTTAATGAGGTTGAGAAGGTGTAATTAGTTAAGATATATGCACATACTTATGTGGTATTGAACCGTTGTGAACTCTCGCCTTGATTCCACGTCGCATGTGCTTGCGGCATATTTTGGCCAACATCAGAATCCACTGAATCCCACGCAGTCCCAATATTTTCGTGCACACGCCGTGCTCCCACGTCGCATGTGTACGAGTCCATTCCTCCAGATGGGGTAACAGTTGGCATAGTAATTGGCTCCTCCTAGCAAAATCATTGAAAAATGAAATTGTTACTGTCTATGGAATTTAGTGTTTTTGTAGACAAGAGTCTTATCGGGGATGGGAAATGTGAAAAAAGACGTTGTTCCATAGTACCTGTCTAGCAGCACGTCTTTGAGATCCTCGGCGTGAATGTGAACGTTGTAGTAGTGATGAGTCTTGTCGGGGATGTGTCATTGGTGTGGTACTCAGTCGCGGCTCACTGGGTCGCGCAAGACTCGGTCTAGACGAAGGCGCTTCAGGCATTTCGCGATGATGCGCCATAATATCATCAAGATGGGTGCAGCCTAAACGCCGAAGTCCGCTTGCGGCAGTAGCGAAAATATGTCTGAATATGTTCTTCCCTTCCTGTGTATTTAAGTTCTGCTGTTGCATAGCTCTTTGCGCATCAAAAGCGATTTGCCGTAAATCTTCTAGCTGCATATATCACAATTAGAACATGATTACTTAGGACATGATTAGTTAAGACATGATTAATTAGAACACAATCAGTACCGTGCTGTCACGATGGTACGCCGATGATAAGATTTCTGGTCCACGCACTTGCTCATCCTGTGTAAGCTCTATAGGCGGAGGACCCGACAACAAGGTACGTGTATTACGGATGTACCACTGATTGTATATCGCAGTTATATTTATATTGTATGGTCTAAAAATTGAGAAATATATTAGACATAGTAAAAGGGTAATATTTAGACTGTCAAATAAAATATACAAAAACATATTACCTTTCATCCTGTACACAATCAATCAACGCGTTCTCATTCCACGTTTCAATCCAACGCCTATTATGTGTCTGCCAGTCATAACAATTCTTTCCTTTATTGTCTTGCCTACATGACAAAAAATTGAATTAAATAGAGTTCACATAATATTAAGTATACGATACCATTGAGTGGAAATCTTACTTATGTATGGCATGTTCGAGCTGTCTGGGTACTGGTGGGGGCACATCCTGATGGAGATCAAATTGGCGCATTACACGCTCGAGGTTATATGGCTCAACCATCCAAATAAATAGTAGGTTGCAGCGAGTCATCCAGTACGCATGGTCTCTGACACAGTCAATTGTTGGCTGCTGATCACCCCAGATGGACTCATAATTGTTACGCGTCCATGGATCCCATATGACATTGTACCACTCCAGATGCTCAAACTGGTTGTGATATTCAGGGTAGCATCCGCGTACAATATTTGTGGCCCATGATTTGTGGACATGGACCCACCGGCTAGCCATAGTAAGAGGCCCATATTTATATTGTGTGGCACTATTATAAGGGTGGATTTTATTCTTCATAACTGGACGACCAATAGGTATGTACTCCCATGACCATAGCTGCAAAAACTCATAGGGAACAACAAGTGTATGACCACCAGCACCTTTCTTCCTGGTTGCATCACATAAACCCCTATAAGTATGAGCTAGCAAAGCAGAACCAAAGATGTATGGGGGGCTTGTAGGTAATGGAGCATCTACTATCTCCTCGGCAATCTTAATTAGACTAGGGAGACATACATCCCCGTGCGTCGACGGGAACATCATACCAAAAAGAAACAGCAAATACGCGAACAGATGCCTCCTCAACGTCTCCTCTGTTGCATCATCTGGTATTTTATAATAAAGTTGTGTTAACCAACTCATTGGGACACCCCTTGGTCTTCTACCACCCCGAGCACCTGAATTAGACACTTCCGTGTCTAGACGCACTCGAAGATCGTCAGGCCAATCACTAGAATATGCAGGAGGGACCAAAGGCTTACCGCAGATTGATAGACCTGTGATCAGTGACACATCCTTAAGTGTGGGCGTAAGCTCCCCACAACGTAAGTGAAAAGTGTGTGTCTCAGGTCTCCAGCGATCTACTAGTGCTGATTGCAGAGACGAGTCTAACATGAATTGAGCCTCAACATCTGTTAACCTCGAGTATGGAAGAAGTCCGTAAGCCTGAAGGTATGTGTCATAAAAAGCATTTGTATACCATCGGCTTTTAATGGTTCGTAGCCTAAATGTTGGAGACGGGTGCACATGTGTACTAGGATCCAACCAAATGTGGCAGCGGTGCCCATCATCAATTGATTGATGTAATAGGGATTGTAGTTGCGCCATATTATCCTGTAGTCAGATAAAATTTAGTTAGTAAAAATAATATTGCGAAAACTTACTAAAAATTATATACAAACTAAAATCAGTCAGATAAAATTTAGTTAGCAATTTCTTCCGCTTTCCCGCCTAAAAAACACCGCAGTTAGCGTGGAAATCAGTGCGGTGTGGGAATCAGCGCCGGGATTCTGTCGGCTGTCGGTGCAAAGGGGGTGCCGGCAACATGGGTGGCGGCATGCTGGCCACGTCACCCTGCCGGAATTGGGGCAGGCGGCAGGGCCCACCTGGCCAGACGGCTGGTGACGACGCCGTTTGGACGGCCACATGTCGGGTTTCGGAACGGCGGCAGGCCCTTGCCGGCATTGGCCCAGGCGGCACGTGCCACGTGTCGCCTGGGCAAGGGTGCCGCCACTCAGAGCTGGTCTTTTTTGGCAAAAAAATTCAAAGGTGGTCCTTTTTGTCATTTCATTGGTGCAGGTGGTCTCATATGTCAAAAATTCGCATGGAGGTTGCCGGCGTGCAGCCCTTTGCGCCCTCGACTCCCGCGGCGAACATCGCCCAAGATGATGGCGTCGGGTGCAGCCCAGCGCCCTCTTCACCACCTTGGACTACGCCGGGGAGGACGGCATAGATGGCCGGTGTGCACCCTGGCATCCTCTTCACCACCTTGGACCATGCCGCCGACGACGGAGTAGGCAGCCTACGTGTGCAACTCGGCGCCATTTTCTCATCTCCGACCTTTGCGAAGACGGTGGTACCCGGTGCTCGCGTGCAGCCTAACATCTCCACTACCGTGGATGCTGTCCACGATGGCGGCGTCGGTGCTCGAAGGCTGCCGCCGTGCAACCAAGGCGCCACCTTCACTCCGACGACTCCGAAGACTTCGACGCGGAGGCTGCCGGCAGGCAGCCCGGCGTCATCTTCACTTATGTGGGCAACGTTGAAGACAACAAGGGCAGCGTGGAGGCTGCCGGCGTGTAGCTCAGCATTCACTTCCTCGACGCTTACGGAAGACAACGGCGACGGCATGGAGACTGCCGGCGTGCAGCCCGGAGCGCCGTCTTCACTCCCACGTCCGGACGACGCCCAAGACGATGGCGTCCGCGGCTCGGGGCTGCCGGCGCGCAGCCCCGCGTCCACGATACTTCCCCAACCATGACGACGACAGAGTGAAGGCTGCCGGTGTACAGCCGGGCGCGCTCTTGAGTCACATGGCGAATGACGCCCAAGACGATGGTGTCGGCAGCTCGGGGCTGCCGGCGCGCAGCCCGGCGTCCACGATACTTCCCCAACCATGACGACGACAGAGTGGAGGTTGCTGGTGTACAGCCGGGCGCGCTCTTTACTCACACGCGGATGACGCCCAAGACGATGGCGTCGGTGGCTCGGGGCTGCCGGCGCGCAACACGGCGCCCACGGTACTTCTACGATGACGGCATCAAGGAGGCTGCCGGCGTGCGGCCCGGCGCTCTTGACTTCCACAGCAGATGATGCCAGACGACGACATCAGCGGCTCAGGGCTATCGTTGTGCTCCCCCAACCACAACAACGAACTGCAGTACCAAGGCTGCCGGCATGCAGCCCGGCATCTTCTCCATATCCACGGACAGACGCAACTCAGCTTGACCACGGCGTACAGGTTCAGCTCTAGCGATCGGCGTACAGGTGTAGTCCGATGCGGGATACAGTTCAAGATGGCATACATACTCGTCTCCACGGACAGAAGCAGCTCAACAAGCGGACGATGTGCAAGACGGGTAGTCATGCGGGAGCAAGCCGGCATACAGGCCGTGACGTACAGGCTGCGCCAAATCTTCAGTTTCATGACATCACCTCTCCGGGGCCTTGTGAGATGGTGCCTTCGACTATGCCGGCTGCCGTGCACTCGGCGCCGGGCTAGACGAGGCGTCGACCACTCCGGCCAAGCCGACTTGCGTGTGATGGTTTTATACCGACGCCGGTCTCCTAAAGTTACTCCTGCGAGGCATACCCCTTGCACACCCTGATGAAGCCGTTAAAGTCGTCAAGAAGTCCTAGCCAAGCGGACTGCATTCATGCTACTTCAACAACATTCATCATCGCCGTTCAAGACCGACGAGGCACGACGGCGAGGGCGGGCGAGGCCGAAGCAAAGGCCACGCTTTCAGCGGCGTGTGTACCGACGAGGACACGGGTTCTGCCGCTGCCCACATACTTCACCACCATCATTATGCATGCAGGACGTGAAGCGAAGACGACGAAGACGACCACACGGCTTAATCGGAGGTGTCTCGTGGCGTAACCCGCGGAAGTAATTAACCGGGAGCCTTCCGAGGCCCCGGGAACCAGGAGACCGCACAATCGCGTTAGTCAGGCTGGCCGTGCAAGCAGGCCACACGGAGCGCAATTTATGGAAATTGTATTTGTTATCTCAAAGATTAATGAAATACTTTTCCCTCCTCTTTTGTTTATTTTGTGTATTTGTATACACTGGCACACCCGCACACCCTTCTTTTCTTTTTACCGTTCCCCGGTGTGAACGAGAGAGCTACGATACCGCCCCTACCTCGCGGAGTGTCGTACGTTTTTCTCGTGTCAAACACTTCTGAAGTGAATCAGATCGATCCGGAGATGCTTGAAAAGGTTCCTTCGAGGGTGACAGAAAATATGAATGAGAGACTATTAGAACCCTTCACGGCGGAAGAGGTTAAAATGGCGGCGTTCAGTATTAGGGACTTCAAAGCCCCTGGCCCTGATGGTTTGCATGCTGTTTTTTATAAAAAGTTTTGGAATATTTGTGGGGATGAGATAACCCAGGAGGTACTTCAGGCAATGAATCTAGGAGTGATCCCAGAAGGCTGGAATGATACAACAGTTATCTTGATCCCGAAGTTGGAGGACCCTGAGTTGGTAACACAATTTCGGCCTATTAGTTTATGCAATGTCATTTACAAAATTATCTCAAAAATGCTTGCAGCCAGGTTGAAGGTGATACTCCCAGATATTATATCCCCAATGCAAAGTGCCTTCGTTCCGGGTCGTTTAATTACCGACAATGTCTTGGTGGCTTATGAAAGTATACATACAATAAAGAACAAGAGAGCTGGTTCTAATGGGTTGTGTGATGTCAAGTTAGACATGCATAAAGCCTATGATCGAGTCGAGTGGATATTTCTGGAGAATATGATGAGAAAAATGGGGTTTCATGAGAGATGGATTTCCCTCATGATGGCGTGTGTAACCTCAGTCCGTTACCAAGTGAGATTTAACTCGAAAGACACTGATGTGTTCACCCCAACATGAGGACTGAGGCAAGGGGATCCTTTATCTCCTTATTTGTTCCTTCTTTGCACTGAAGGACTGTCGAGCTTGTTGTTGTACGAAGAAGAGGTTGGTGGCATCAATGGGGTAAGGGTGTGCAGAAATGCACCGTCAGTTTCACACCTTCTATTTGCTGATGATTCCCTTATACTCATGAAAGCTGATATGAACAATGCAACCTCCTTACAACGTGTGCTGGACACCTATTGTGCAAATTCAGGACAATTGGTAAGCCTTGCGAAGTCAAGTATTTTCTTTTATCCTAATACTAATGCTTTGTTAAGAGCTAAAATATGTGAAGAGCTTCATATTACCACGGAGGCAATTTCTGATAAGTATCTTGGGTTTACCGGCGCTTGTTGGAGCTGACCGAAGCGACTATTTTGAACACTTTATTGAGCGGATAATTCAGCGGATAAATGGGTGGAAAGAGAAAATGTTATCTATGGGTGGAAAGAGAAAATGTTATCTATTGGTGGAAAGGAAATTCTTCTAAAAGCTGTGGCCCAAGACATCCCAGTCTATGCCATGTCTGACTTCCTTATTCCCAAAGGGGTGTGTAAACGGATGATGGATGCTATATCCAAATTCTGGTGGGGAGATGATGACAACAATAATAAAATGCATTGATTAGCATGGTGGAAGCTTTGCTATCCAAAACGGGAAGAAGGTATGGGATTTAGAGATTTCCATTCTTTTAATTTGGCTATGTTGGCAAAACAAGTTTGGAGATTAATTGAAGTGCTTGAATCATTATGTGCACATGTTCTTCGGGCCAAATATTATCCGCATGGGGACATTCTAAAAGCTGGTCCGAAAGCTGGTTCATCGTTTACATGGCAAAGTATTGTTGCAGGGGTGTCAACGTTTAAGAGAGGTTATTTGTGGAGAGTGGGAGATGGGGAACGGATCAACATCTGGTTGGATCCATGGATCCCCAGTAGCCCGGATAGAAGAGTTATCTCGGTGAGAGGAAATACTGTTTTCAACAAGGTGAGCGATCTGATCAGTCCAATAACAAGGCAATGGGATCTAAGTTTGCTGGAATCTTTGTTTTGCCCGGTTGATGTCGGCAGAATTTTGCAAATCCCTCTAAATAACCGTGGTTTTGAAGACTTCATTGCTTGGGGTTTTAGTTCGAATGGCAAGTATTCAGTGAGGTCTGGTTACCATCTACAGTGGCGGCACCAATTTGGTCCATCTGCTGGTCAGCTCTCCTTGCCAAGTTCTTCTGTTCATAATCCAGTTTGGAAAGAACTATGGAAAGTCCACATTCTGAGCAAGATAAAAAAATTTGTGTGGCGAGCCCTACATGGGATCCTTCCTCTAAAATGCATCTTGGCTAATCGCCATATCGGAACTTCTGGTGAATGTCCTATATGTAATCAAGGACTAGAGGATATCAGCCACCTCTTATTCAAGTGTCAGACTGCTAGGGATCTTTGGCGCTCGTTGGACCTACATGCGATAATAGAGCAAGAGATGCAAGATGAGAGATCGGGTTCTGTTGTTCTCGAAAATTTGCTACGGGCCGACCCAAAGGGTCTACATGGTTTCACCAATGTCATGATTAAAGAAACAATCGCAATCACGTGCTGGTATCTATGGTGGATTCGGAGGCAACGAACGAGGGGTGAAATGGTTCCTCCGATTTTCCGATGCAAAATGTCTATTCTTGCAATTGCTGCTAACTCATCAAAGGAAACAAAGAAGAAGAGGGAGAGTTCGGAGGTCACCTGGGTCAAACCGCCTTCAAGAACTATGAAGATTAATGTCGACGCTTCGTTCATGGCTGACTGCTCACAAGGTGCCGTAGGTGCTGTTGCCCGTGATTGCCAGGGTAATTTTATTGCGGCTAAGTGCATCTACTTGCCACATGTAGCTTCGGTGGAGATGGCCAAGGCCTTAGCTTTGAAGGAAGGGCTTACACTTGCTCTGAGGCTTGGGTGCAATTCTATTATAGCTGAATCAGACTCACTAGTGACAGTCGAAGCTTGTTCGGGCAAAGAAACTTGGTGGACATCTCCTGCTGCCATCTACGCGGATTGTTTTGATATCGCCTCTACAATGGGGTCTGTTAGCTTTACCCACTGTCCGAGAGAAGCGAACCAAGTAGCGCATGAAATAGCAAAGTCTAGTTTTCTGAACAAACTTTCTTGTAATTGGGACGATGAGCCCCCTACTTTTATCCTTGATAGGATCCTCCACGATGTAATTGTACTATGACAAAAGCAGCAAGTTTCTGACGCACTCTTTTCCTTACCAGGGTACCTAAGGGGACTGGAAGGTTTTTAATGAGGCGGCTTGCTTGCTTAATATATTATCGTTTATTTCAGAAAAAAGGTACGTTTCTCACATATTCTTATCTCTCTCTCTAGTATGCTTCTCGTTTGTTTTCTTTTTTATTTTGCCTATGTTTCTTATATGCTTCTCTTTCTATTTTTCTTTCTTAATTTTTTTTCCTTTTCCTTTCGAAATACCTTTTCTTCTTTTTGTTTTGTTTTTCAAATTGTACTTTTCCTTTCTATTTTTTTTCATGTTTTTCTTCTTAACCAAACTTTTTTTTACTCACGAACTAAAATGTTGTTCCAATCAACTTCATGATTTGTTCTGGGTCACTGAAGTTTTGTCCCCTCTTGTCTAAATTTTATGTGTTCTTTCATAACTAAAATGTTGTTCCAATTAGTCTAACACTAATTCATGATTTGTTTGTGGTCACCAAAGTTTTTTCCTTTTGTTCAGATATTTTTCCTCGGGGAAACTAAAATGTTGTTTAATTAGTCTGAATCATTCATGATTTTTTTCACGGTCGCTAAGATTTTCTTTCTTGTCCAATTTCTATTCCTTGGGAACTAAAATGTTGTTCCAATTTGTTTGACTTTAATTTATTATTTTTCTATAGGTCGCTAAAGTTTTGTTACTTTGTGTCCTAATTTTTGTTCCTAGGGAACTAAAATATTGTTCCAATAGTCTAACTTAAATTCATGATTTTTCTTGGTCGCTGAAATTTTGTTCCTTCTTTTCCAAATATGTGTACCTCGGGAACTAAAATATTGTTCCAATTAGTCTGAGTCGAATTTTTGATTTTATCTGGATCACTAAAGTTGTGTTCCTTCTTGTCCATTTTTTTTTCTCGGGAACTACATGTTCCAATTAGTTGGATTTGAATTCATGATTTATTCCGTGGGTCATTAAAGTTTTGCTGAATTCATGATTTATTCTGGGTCGCTAATGTTCTTCTTTCCAAAACATTTGTTCCTCGCAAACTAAAATATTGTTCCAGTTAGTCAGGGTTGATTTATGATTACTTCCTTGGGAATAAAATGTTGTTCTAATTTGTTCGACTTGAATTTATGATTTGTTTTGTAGATCGGTAAAGTTTTGTTACTTCGTGTCCTAATTTTCATTCCTCGGGAACTAAAATATTGTTCCAATAATCTAACTTAAATTCATGATTTTTGCTGGTCACTAAATTTTGTTCCTTCTTGTCCAAATATTTGTTCCTCGATAACTAAAATGTTGTTCCAATTAGTCCGAGTCAAATTCTTGATTTTATCCGGGTTGCTAAAGTTGTGTTCCTTCTTGTCCAAATATTTGTTTTATTGTCAAAAGTAGAAAGATATGGCTTGAGATGAAATATACCGGTCATTTTGGTATATAGTTAGTACATGATGAATTTCGTTTTCAGTTACATGTTAGCTTCTATCAAATGTTTTAGTACATGTATATCATTTATTTTGTAGCAAATTAGACGAATTGAGAGATGGTTACCAAACGATCTCTTAAGGTTAATCGCTACACCAATTTATACTCAACACTTTTACTTCATATACTAATACTGTATGTCATCTTTATTGATATATCATTTGACTTATTATATTAGATACAAGTTTTTAAAATGTTAATATAATAATAGAACCCACTATTAGTCACATGCGTATATATTACAATATGTTTTTATACAATTAGACTTTTCAATATAACTATTCCTTTGTTAAGATATAATTATATTTTTGGTAAAAGAATTTTTTCTTATAATAATTTAGTTTGGATTTCCTAGGATTTTATGCTAAAGTTGATTTTGACATGAATATAAGCAAGTCAAAAGTATAACATTACTCTAGAAATTAATTTATGCTTCTAGATATGTTACAGTGCAATCGTATTTTTTTGTGATCATAATATTCTTAGTATCTCCAAATTTTGGTGTTGTTTTACTGTGTATAATATTAACAAGTAAGCTGGTAGATATTTCTAGAGTACAACATGTACTTGTTTCTTAGTCAAAATGGCCCTTGTTATTTGTGGTGGGTAGGAGGCGAATGTGGTAATAAATATCCATATTATGTCATATTCTTATCTGAGGAACTGAAAATGGACATGGAAATATCCGCAGGATTATTCTTTTTTGGGTTGGCTAGGGTTTGGCGACATAGAAACCTTGAACCAAGACTGCGAGGAGAACATATCCTCAACAACAACGTACATATCAATGACATGCTCGAGTTAGATGACTTGATCGAGGACGTCTTTTGTCTTTTAGTTAAGGAGATAACTCACGACCCGGTGGTTCTATGTGACCCAACCTCCATAGGCCAAATGTGCACGGTAATTATCTTCTTTTCTTCATCTTTAACCTCTAAGTTTTTTTTGCAGGCGGGATATCGGAGCCATCGAGCATCCCTATGACTTGGACCCCTCATAGGACGGGAAACATCTGCGCATCCCAGAGAGAGGTAAGAGCATCTCTAGTGGCGCCCCCAAACGCCTCCCCGCACCATTTTTAGGGCCACCGGACCATTTTCGCGCCCACTGATGACTCACAAGTATAGGGGATTGCAACAGTCTTCGAGGGAAGTAAAACCCAAATTTATTGATTCGACACAAGGGGAGCCAAAGAATATTTATAAGCCTTAACAGATAAGTTGTCAATTCAGCTGCACCTGGAAACAGACTTGCTCGCAGCGGTTTATCAGTAGCAACAGTTTTATAGTGGTGATAATAGTAAAATAGTAGCACAATAATAAAATAAAGACGGTAATAGTAGCAATAGTAAACTGTAGGATTAAATACTGTAGGCATAGGGATGGATGAACGGGCGTTGCATGGATAAGATAATTCATGAAATCAGCAAGACATGGGCAATTGCAGATAAATAATGATAAAGCATCCTAGTACTAAACAACCATAGGCATGTGTTCTCTAAATAGTCGTGCGTGCTCGCAATGAGAAACTTGCATGACATCTTTTGTCCTACCAGCCTGTTTGTAGCAGGGCCTCAAGGGAATCTACTGGTAGTTAAGGTACTCCTTTTTAATAAAGTATTGGAGCACATCATTAACACTCGGTGAACACATGTGATCCTTACATCACAGCCATCCCCTTCGGTTATCCCAATTGCTGTCACTTTGGGGCCTCGGGTTCCGGATAACGATATGTGCATACAACTTGCAGATAAGATCATAAACAACAAGTATCATCATAAAACAATAACAAGTTCAGATTTGAGATCATGGCACTCGGGCCCAAAGTGACAAGCATTAAGTATAACAAGTTGTAATAATATCATAAGCACTAATAATAGATACTAGGCACCATGCCCTAACAATCTTATAGCAAATTACATAAATGATCTCATCCAATCCCTACCATACCCTTCACCTACAGCGGAAATTACTCACACATGGATGGGGAAGTCATGGATGGTTGATGGAGAGACGTCGGTGATGATGGTGATGAAGATCTCCTCCAAATCCCCGTCCCGGTAAGGTGCCAGAACGTAGTTTCTGGTTCTGAATTACCGTTTCTGATAGCGGCGCAGCGGAAGTCTATATGGAAAAATCGCCAAACCCCCGATAGTTTTAGGTCTGGAGGTATATGTAGGCGAAAGGAGGGCTCGAGGAGGCGGCTGGGGTGACCTCATCACCCCCTAGTGCGGCCAGGCCTAGGCCGCGCCACCAGGTGGTGAGCCTGCCTCCCAGCCCCTCCCCATCTCGTCTTCTGGCTCCGTGGGTCTTCTGGTAAAATAGGAATTTTGCAGTATTTTCCAGAATTTTTCCTGAAATTTGGATTTCTGCACAAAAACAAGACACCAGGGCAATTCTGCTGAAAACAGCGTTAGTCCGTGTTAGTTGTATTCAGAACACACAAATTAAAGGAGAAACAATATCAAAGGTGTTCGAAAAAGTAGATACATTTTGGACGTATCAACTTCCCCCAAGCTTAGATATTTGCTTGTCCTCAAGCAATTCAGTTAACAACTGAGAGCGATAAAAAAACTTTTACGAACATATTTGCTTCATAAGATGCATATATTCCCACTATATGATCAAGTACTCAAGCAATTCATAATAAGAAATATGCAACTAATGTTACCTCATAGTCAGGCAAGCTATGAAAGAGTGCCAACGTACTAATAGCAAGCAACATGAACATAAGAAGCTACAAGATTGTAATATTCATAAAATGATATGGAAGAGTGGTATCCCGCTTGCCTTTATTTGTGGAGCAAAATATAAATGCTGAGGCACCTCTGAAGTCCAAGGGATGACTAGAAGTAAGAATATCAAAGATACAAGCATCAAAGTTATACCATAATTAACCGTGTTCTGGGACAAGCACATTACACTAAGAATAACAGCTATGCTCTCAAGAAAGTGCTTAAAGTTAGAAGATGAAGACTCAACATAAAAGTAAAAGAAAGGCCATTCGCAGAGGGATGCAGTGATTTAACATGTGCTATAGCTTTTCATTTGTAAAACAGAGATAAAAATTTATTTTGAGAGGTGGTTGTTTCCTGTCAACGACTGGCAATGGGTTCTTGCTATCTTCCATACTAAACAAGTGAGAGTGGTTCCAAGTTCTTTCAAAATTTGGCACATTGGTGCTCTTTTATAACGCTTTTTGGCACTCCTCCCCACTTTTTTCCTTTCTCAGACCATGGCTAACCGATTCCATCGGGTGCCCACCAACTTTCACATACCATGGAGGAGTGCCTTTTTTTTCTTTCTTTTTAGATTTAGATTACAATGGTCTGACCAGCTCCCTTGCAAAATTAATGACGAGTAGATGAAGCATGCAAGTCGAGGGGTACTTAATTTAATACGGAAGATAGCAATTCTGACCACTACGTCCTCATGAGCTAAAAACAGTGGCACAAAAATGAGAAGTATTTGAAAGTTTTGAAAGGTAGCACATGAAAATTTACTTGGAATGGCTTTGAAATACCATGCATAGGAATTTATAGTGGACTCTTTGGAGTTACTTGGTTTTTAGGAGTTGGATGCATGAGAAGTATTCCCTCTCAGTACAAGTGAAGGCTAGCAAAAGACTGGGAAGCAACAAATCGAGAGAGGAATAACTGTCATAATCATGCTTGCGACAAAACAAAATTAATATAGTCATAAAAATGATACAAGAACTCTGAGGCAAAGTAAATCATCAAGGCTTAATTAACTTTTTATTCAGTCATATGCATGCTTGAGCATGTGCCAAGTCGATTCAAATGAAACTTTCAGCGGAGAATACCACAATGTCATACCATATTATGAATAAAACAATGCAAGCAAGCATCTACATGACATGCTACAAACTATTAGTAAATTAGAACTGATCATATGAGAGCAAGAACTACAAAGCATCCATTAGATAACATATACCTTATATGAACAAACTAAGCATGTCCACATAGATGAGTATATGTACAAAAATTAAAACAAATAGAGTTCATACCAGCCTCTTACCACATCTCGAATTGTCGTATATCGTCATTATTGCCTTTCACTTTTGTGGCTTGAATAATATGAAGTGAATACCAAGCTCCAATGTAGTCATGGATAACTGAACTCTGCAACAAACTTTACAAAACCGAAGAAGAACAACAAATATTTTTGGGTTTTCGAATTTTGAAACAAGAACGGAAGGAAACAGCAAACAAAGCAAGATATTTTTGGATTTTTCAAATATCAAACCGAAAATGGAGAACAAAGCAAACCAAACCTAGAAAACTAAAATACAAACAAAGAGAAACAATGGAAATATTTTTTGTCTTTTTGTGTTTTGGAAGGTAGAAATAAGAACAAGAACAAACAAGAAAAGAAAGCGAAACATGGATATACAAAGTACTGACAAAACATGATACGTAGATGAGTGAATCATCAGCGTACCTCCCCCTAAGCTTAGGCTTTTGGCCTAAGTGGAGATCAATCCCTGCTCGGCCATGAAGTGGCGTCCCCAAAATATGACGAAGAAGCACCTTCGTCCTGATATGAGCTCGAGGGCGCCCCGGTGTGGTACGCGGCGTAGTGATTGGCCGGCACCTCCTCTTCCTCCTGGTCCACAATGCCATGCTGTACGTGGAAGCCGAGCAACCTAAGATGCTTGTCCAACTCCTCCTTCGAGCGCGACCATGGCCTCCTGTGAATACTGAACAAATTGGGCTGCAGCAAGGGAATTTCCCTTTCCTCTCCATCAGTGAATAACATTCTATAAACTAATTTCCCTGCACATGAGTTAGCAGTAACAAAGTGATGGAGCTTCATGATACGTCTCAAACGTATCTATAATTTTTGATGCTCCATGCTTGTTTCTACACCATTTGCCTATTGTTTCGTTACACTTAGTGGCATTTTTATGCATTTTCCAGAACTAACCTATTAACGAAGTGCCACAGTGCCAGTTTCCAGTTTTCTGCTGTTTTTGTGTTTCAGAAGTGATACACAGGAAATATTCCCGGAATTGGACGAAACAAGTTCCTGAAGACTTATATCACGGGGAAGCTTCCAAACATCCGAAAAAGAGACGGAGGAGGGCCACGTGGGCCCCACACGCACAGGCGGCGCGGCCAGGCCCCTGGCCACGCCACCCCTGTGTGAGGGGGCCTGGTCCCTCCTCTGACATCGCCCCTTCGCCTATAAAGACCCCCCGACGAGAAAAACCTAAGCCCGATCAGTTTTACAGAATACATCGCGATCCGCCGCCGCCGTCGACCCAAAGATCGGGAGGGTCCAGAAGCTCTTCCCGGCACCCTGCCGGAGAGGGGAATTGCCACCGGAGGTCTTCTTCATCGCCATGCTTGCCTCCAGAGCGATGAGTGAGTAGTCTACCTTGGACTATGGGTCCATAGCAGTAGCTAGATGGTTGTATTCTCCACCATGTGCTTCATGTTTAGATCTCATGAGCTGCCTTACATGATTGAGTTCACCGTTATGTAATTCTATGATATTGGTTTGTTGGGATCCGATGAATATTGGTGTTTATGATTAAGTTGCTGTACTGAATTATATCTTTTGTTATCTCTATGTTGTTTATGATCTTGCATGCTCTCCGTTGTTAGTAGCTATCTTGGCCGAGTAGTTGCTAGTGACTCCAAGAGGGGGTATTTATGCTCGATAGTGGGTTCATGTTTCTGTTTCACCTGGGGGAGTGACAGAAACCTCTAAGGTGGTAGATGTGCTGTTGCTACTAGGGAGAAAACAACATTCATATGCTCAAAGGCATATGCTTTGTTTACATTACACACTTTGCTTAATGCAATTATCTGTTGTTCGCAACTTAATACTTCTAGGGTGTTCAGATGATATCCCCGGGAGTGGATTATTAGTCATAGATGCAGTTGGATGGCGGTCTATGTATTTTGTTGTAATGCCCAGAGTAAATCTCATAGTGATCTTCTTGACATATCACGTTATCTTTATTCTATCAATTGCCCAACTGTAATTTGTTTACCCAGCATGTTATTTTATCTATGGAGAGACACCACTAGTGAACTGTGGACCCCGGTCCTATTTTAATCATATTGCAATCACCTGTTTACTTTTCCCGCACTGTTTACTTTACTGGTACATTACTACTGTTTTCCGCTCGATACACTCATAACCTTTGTTTCAAGCAAACCGGTGAGATTGACAACCTCATCGCAAGTTGGGAACAAAGTATTTGTTTGTGTGTGTGCAGGTTCCACAACACCTTCAGTCGTCATCGTCTCCCTTCTCCTGTTCGATAAACCTTGGTTTCTTAATTGAGGGAAAACTTGCTGCTACACTCATCATACCTTCCTCTTGGGGTTCCCAACGGGCTGGTCATTCACCACGCACAAGGACAGTTTGCTCCCACATCAACTTGGAGTAGCACTTCATGGCAGCAAGATCAAGCCTCTGTGGAACCAACAATATATCATTAGGAGCAATAGAAAGTCCTAGAGCAGCAACAATGCGCGCAGCAATAATGCCTCCATAAATAGGTCCCCTAGCGGCTAGGCGATGAGCAATAAGAGCACTGAGGTTATACTTTTTGCTAATATCAAGCGCAGTAGCTAGAAAAGCTAAATGATAGTTAGAGATATTGCTAGTGTTACCCCTACCAAGAATACTAGTGGCAAGATAGTAAGTAAAATATCTAATAGCTGGGAGTTGAATGTTTCTTATCTTGCCACGCTGTGCTATGCGGTCATCATCATTAGTTACTCCTCGGTAGAGCTCCAGCAAATCAGTGGGTTGGTGCTGAATCTTCTTTGCTGTCCCAAACATGGGAATACCTAGCATACCACAAAACTTCTCCAAAGACATGGTGATAGACTTATCATAAATCTTAAATACAATGGAAGGCTTGAAATGAGAGTTAGTGAATTTAAAGCTTTCAACAAAATCTTTGTGAGAAAAGCATATTGATTACTCTCATCTGTCATGTATGTAGTCAATCCAACCCTGTTAGCAAGGAGTAAGAAATCCTCAAGAATCCCTGCATCACTCAAAAAGTTAGCACAAGGGAAGGTGGATGGATGCGCATCTCCATCACCCCCCTCATCGCCAATGTTCGGTGACATAAGATCTTCATTGTAGGATGTCCTATATTGAGCAGTGGATCTTGAAGGCCTTGATGCCCTTGGTGCTTCTCTTTCAAAGACTTCTCCATAGGTGTAGTTGTCCATTTCCCATTTCTGAAATTTTTAACAAACCTCATAAAAAATGATTTTGAGACAAACAAATGTGGGAAACTACTATAGAGAGTTACAGGAGGGCTAACAATGCATCAAAATAACATTTCTAAGCAATAGAACAAGCATGAAAACTCATTTCACCTGTCACCTATAGAGCTAAACTACTCAAGAAATACTCCACTAAACAAAATTCTACTTGGACAATTGAAGGAGTCACATACCGGAGAACAAATGCTCCAAATCTCAGCAGCAATGATGGGCTGAGCAAGGAGATCGAAAAATCACGAGGAAGAACAGCAAGAACACGGGTTTGAGCTGAGGTGTGGAGATATTTTGGGAGAGAGAATGAAGTGAGGGTGGAGAAGTAAGTGAAGGGCCAGGGGGGGCCCTCACCATGCCACGGCGCGGCTAGGCTTGGGCCGCGCCCCCATGTGGTGAGGTGCATGGTGGGTCCCCCTAAGGTGTCCCACGTGCCTCTCTGCCCCATTTTTGACATAAAAATTTAAAAAAAAAATTGGAATTTTTCGAGAAACTTTATTTTCGAGGATTTTTCAGAAATTAATAAGGAAATAAAACTTGGGAAAACGAAGATGGAACGATAGAAAGCAAATCAAAACCAAGCTTACAGTAGCTCTAAGATATTCTAATATGAAACTAAATAGCGGAAACAAAAATGAACAAGGTAGAAACAAAAGTAAATGTGGTGAAAACACAGCTTTGTTCATTTGAAAACTGCTTTGTTAACAAGGTTGATCAAGTCTTGTTACCAAACCACTTTTCTATGAAGAAAAACTTTACATTTCACTAAATGATTATGTTACCTTGACCTTGATAGGCATAGTCCCAACCATAACAATTTGATATTCTTCTTTGGGCTCTGTCCATGAACAAATAATTTGACCAATTCTGATGGTCTCAATATTCTTGATTGAATTTAGAGCATATTTTCTATCAATCTTCTTGGAAAAATAGATCGTGTGCTCTTTATCATTGACATTAAAAGTTACTTTCCCTTGGTTGCCATCAATAACAGGACCTGCAGTGTTTAGAAAAGGTCTCCCAAAAATAATAGACATATTGTCATCTTCAGGCATTTCCAACACAACAAAGTTAGTTAATATCAAACAATTATTAGCAACTTGAACAAGAAAATTCTCACATATACCAATAGGAATAGTAGTAGACTTATCAGCCATTTGCAAAGATATATCAGTTGATATCAACTTTTCTAGATCAAGGCTCTTATAGAGAGAAAAAAGCATCACACTAACTCCAGCTCCCAAATCACATAAAGCAGTTCTAACATAGTTATTTTTAATAGAGCAAGGAATAGTTGGTATACCTGGATCTCCAAGCTTTTCCAGAACTTTACCATCAAAAGTGTAATTAGCATGTAAAGTGGAAATTTTCTCACTAGGAATCTTCCTTTTGTTAGTAACAATATCTTTCATATACTTTGAATAAGGAGGCATTTTAATAGCATCAGTCAAAGGAATTTGCAAAAATAAAAGTCTCATCCATTCACAAAACCTGTTGTAGCGTTCTTCTTCCTTGGATTTCTGTTTCTTACCAGGAAAAGGCATTGGTTTCTGCACCCATGGTTCTCTCTCATTACCATGCTTGTTGGCAATGAAGTCCTCCTTAATGTACTTTGCATTCTTAGCAAACTTTTCTAGTTCCTCTTCAACTTCTTCTTTATCAGAAGCATTACCACTTTCGGTTTCAGCATCAGAAATAGAAACACTACTAAAATCCTTACCTGTTTCAGAAGATTCCGCAACTGCTTTGTGCTTCTTCTTCTTCTTCTTGGAAGGATTACCATCACTTGTAGCACCCTGGGCACCGCCACCTGTACCATGGTCCAAGTACCGGTCCTTACCTGTTCCGCTGGTTTAGCCGACCAGGCACCTCGTGACGACGTTGGGTCCTTCAATGCCGTCGTGGCCCGTACTCGACGAGGCGGGCGTATTCCTTCTTTTTCCGCGTATGCAATCTGCACGATTCTGACAGAAACAGCGATCCCAACGCGTCCATGCATGGTCCAGATATTGGGACTAGTTAGTCCCGGGAGCCAAAACTCCGCCCTCCATATATATTGTCACTTGATTGTGAAATTTCGATTTGTAAATTATTGTTTTTTTTAGAAATGATCATGGCGATTTTTTAACCTAGACCTGCGTTGTGGTAGCTTAGCATTACATAACTTAAAAAGTGGTTCGAACCTAAATAACCAATGGTTAACCATTTATACCTAAATAGTCTTATGGTTAACCTATATTATCCATTTACCCAAAACGATTATTTAGGTTTGAATCCGAAAAATAAATGGTTGACCAAATCCCATCAATAGACATATCCAACGTGACCCAAAGCTCGTTCTAAAATTGGGTCAGACACCAAACGCGCGTAGTCCTACAGCTTCTATTCTCGCCCTCAAAAGCGACACCGTCCTAATAGCTTTCTGTCGTAATAATTGTAAGATGGTATCACGCTGTTTTATGCCAAAGCTTGCTGCTTGCACCTCGCGCCCAGGTGAAGTGGAGTGGAGTGGACAGTATTCATTTTGTCTATGCTACATGTGTGTGTGTGTCGCGCCCAGGTGGAGTTGAGCGGACTGACCCACGGCCGGCTAATTTGACGTTTATGTGTTCTCCTGTCTGATTTCAAAGCGTTTAGCACAAGTTGCTAGCGACGGCCGGCGATCGAGAAGGTCGTCACTGACCGGTAGTAACGTTTTCGTGTACTTTTTCTATACGGCTAGTAGTGCACTTGTACTAGTGGTCGTTTTTCTCCCGGTCATGGATCTGACGCAGTGGCGAAGGCAGAATCAAAAATTAGGTGTGGCGGAATAAACAGAGATTACGCAAAGCTGACTAATCTATACATAATTATATTTATATCTATGAAGAATAAAAGATCTTAGGTGTGGCAGCAGCCAGACCTTGCCAGATTGCTGGCTCCGCCACTGATCTGACGTGACGTGCTTAAGACAAGTCTTCGTTGGTTAGGACCTTTAGTATCGGTTTATGTCTCAGACCAGTGCTAAAGGGTCCTTCAGTCGCATGGACCACGTGAAACCTTTTTAGCATCGGTTCACAGTATAACCGATGCTAAAGGGAGGAGTCTTTAGTTCCAGATGCGTTGCACCGGTAGGGCCGGCTCTATATTTTTCAGGGCCCTAGAGCGAAGTTGAAAAAAAGGCCCTTCCAGGGCTGGATCTGGGCCTATGCGGCCTTGTGCAGCGGCCAGGGGCCCATATCAGGAGGGGGTCCATAATTTTGTATACCCTTCTATATATATTTCTATATATTTAAAAAAACTGCAAGACCCAGCCCAGCACGTACCTTGCGGACTGCGTCGCCGACTCGACTCCTCGCGGTCCTCGCAGCCGATCACGATCGTAACCTCGCCGATCGTCTCTGCCTCCAGTTTTAGGGTCCATGCCGCTAACTTGGCCAAGGGCCCTTCCCAACATAGATCCGGCCCTGGGCCCCTCTAACTCCAAATATATATGTACACACAACTGACATCATGTATAGTATCTTGTTCGAAGGCTCTCCTTATGTTGCGACCTGACGCTTTAATAGGAACCCCTAATTCTCTTGCAAATATAGCTCTCTTAATCATTTCTTCACATATAGTAAATGAGTGAATGAGAGATTCAGTCATTGCATAACAAGGATAACTCGTAAGGGTATGGAAAAACATAATGCAATGAGAATGCCTGACAGTTAAGCATAAGAAAATTGGTACTGAAAAAAATGAAGACTGAACCACATAAGAGGTGCAGACATTGTACTCTATGTACATTCGGAGCGACCTAAACCTGTCAACAAAGCAAGCTGTCCACTGCAACTCCTCGAATCAAGTTCCAGAAAAGGAGCTCCGTCTCGTCGGCAAGGAGCTCGCCACCGCCGCGACTACCACCAGAGGTGGTTAGCTCGCCCTGCGGGGCTGCCTTGATGGAGACGCGAACGCACGACGGACAAACGACAAAGCGATGCGCACGAGCCACGAAGCAACGGATGAACCTAGCCTAGAGTTGTTTTTCTCAGCCCATACAAGAAAAATATACGGGATTCTAGGCCCCTCCCTGGCCTAGGCCCTAGGCGGCCGCCCATGCCCGCCATGGGTCAGCACCGGCCCTGTGCACCAATTGCTAAATCGATATAAAAGGCAGTTAACAACCGATGCCAATACCGTATTTCCACTAGTGCGATAATGTCTAAATAGATTTTTGTCGTAATAATTTGTATGTTCAGTTCCTTTCGCCACCATGGTGCATGAATAGCGTGCAATATTCATGTCATGTGCCGTTGATACACGCACTTGTGTTTCTTGTAAGACTCGGGCGTTGCCTAGCTAAGCCCACCTGTGAGCTACGTGTTGGAATGGAGTGGACTGACCCACGTACGGCCTGCTTGTTCACTAGTGGAAAACGGGCCTTTGGTCAGGGATGTTTAGTCCCGGCCGTAATCTAGGCTACGACTAAAGGCCTGGCCACGTCGCCCCAAACTCGTCCACACGTACGGTATTCATTGGTCCCGGTCTGTTACAAGCCTTTAGTCCCGGTTTGTGTCTAAAACCGGGACTAAAGGCTCCTGCCTATATATATGGCCGCAACCCCTCTCCCCTCTCCCTTGTTTTTTTCTTGGATAGAGAAGTGTGGGTTTGTGCTAGTTTT
Organism: Dactylis glomerata; assembly: GCA_007115705.1. Classification (NCBI taxonomy): domain Eukaryota; kingdom Viridiplantae; phylum Streptophyta; class Magnoliopsida; order Poales; family Poaceae; genus Dactylis; species Dactylis glomerata. The sequence continues at coordinate 2,961,192 of QXEO01000548.1, read as the reverse complement.
CTATTTCATTCCTATGCACTAGAGGTGTTTGTTGAAATGTGTGTTAGAGCGATGTCACTTAAGTTCACCGAACACAACTACGATATGAGGTGCCCGAGCCACGCTTAAGCCTCTTCCTCTTTATTTCCACTTATTCTAAAAGGTTAGCAACTATATTTTCTCGTTTAGACCGTGCGGTACTAATTTTAGGATCGTGATTGCGTTTGATATACTGTTGTATGACGCAGATGAGCCATCCATGGATGTACGGTGATCGACGCACAACCGCTTACAGAGAAGGCGTGCATTCTTTTCGAGATGCGGCCGAGGCGAACAAGCATGGTGGTGGCTTTATGTTTTGTCCATGTGTTGAATGTCGGAATGAGAAGGATCATACTTCCTCAAGAGTCATTCAGAGCCACCTACTTTGGTCCGGTTTTATGTCTGGCTATAATGTTTAGACCAAGCACAGAGAAAGAGGGGTTATGATGGAAGACGACGATGAAGAAGAGAACGATGATGACAACTACCGATCTATATTCTCTAAGTATGCTGATACCGCAATGGAAGACAATGAAGAAGAAGATCAGGGTGAAGAACGGGAACCAGATGAGCCCGCTGATGATCTTGGCCGGGTCATTTCTGATGCACGGCGAGGCTGTAACGCAGAAAAGGAGAGGTTGCAGTTCGAGCAGATGTTACAGGACCACAACAAATTGTTGTACCCAACTTGTGAAGATGGCCAGAAGAAGCTGGATAGCACACTGGAATTGCTGAAGTGGAAGGCAGAGACCGGTGTGACTGACTTGCCATTTGAAAAGTTGCTGGTACTGATGAAGAAGATGCTTCCAAGAAAGAACGAATTGCCCGCCAGTACGTACGAAGCAAAGAAGCTTGTCTTCCCTCTAGGATTAGACGTGCAGAAGATACATGCATGCCCTAATGACTGCATCCTCTACCGCGGTGAGAAGTACGAGAATATAGATAAATGCCCGGTATGCACTGCATTGCGGTATAAGATCAGAAAAGATGACCCTGGTGATATTGAGGGCGAGCCACCCAGGAAGAGGGTTCCTGCCAAGGTGATGTGGTATGCTCCTATAATACCACGGTTGAAATGTCTGTTCAGAAATAAAGATCATGCGAAATTGTTGTGATGGCACATGGAAGATCGTATGAAAGACGACAAGTTGAGGCACCCCGCTGATGGTCGGCGGTGGAGAAAAATCGAGAGAGAGTTCCCGAGATTTGCAGGTGACACAAGGAACTTATGGTTTGGTCTAAGTACAGATGGCATGAATCCTTTTGGGGAGCTGAGTTGCAGTCACAGCACCTGGCCGTTACTCTATGTATCTACAACCTTCCTCCTTGGTTGTGCATGAAGCGGAAGTTCATTATGATGCCACTGCTTATTCAAGGTCCAAAGCAACCCGGCAACAACATTGATGTGCACCTAAGGCCATTAGTTGATGAACTTTTACAGCTGTGGGCCGAACCAGGTGTATGTGTGTGGGATGAGCACAAACAAGAGGAATTTGACCTTCGAGCGTTGCTTTTCGTAACCATCAATGATTGGCCTGCTCTTAGTAACATTTCAGGACAGTCAAACAAGGGAAATAATGCATGCACGCACTGTTTGGATCAGACAGAAAGTATATATCTGGACAAATGTAGGAAGAATGTATACCCGTACAATCGTCATTTTCTTCTTCCCAAGCATCCCTTAAAGAAAAAAAAGGCAAGCATTTCAATGGCAAGGCAGAACCCCAGGGGAAGCCTGTCACCCGTACTGGTGCTGAAGTATTTGATATGGTCAAATATTTAAAAGTAATCTTTGGAAAGGGTCCTGGCAGCCAACCTATTCCAAACGGCCCTAATAAGCGCGCACCCATGTGGAAGAAGAAATCTATATTTTGGGAGCTACCCTATTGGGAAGTCCATGAGGTCCGCTCCGCAATCGACGTGATGCACCTGACGAAGAATCTCTGCGTGAATATTCTAGGCTTCCTGGGCTTGTATGGAAAGCCAAAAGATACACCGGAAGCACGGGAGGACCAGGAACATCATAAAGGACGAGATGGCATGTATCCAGGGCAGTTTCAAGGGCGTGCCAGCTACGCTCTTATCAAGAAAGAGAAGGAAATCTTCTTTGAAGTCCTTTTCAGTATCAAGGTCCCGACTGGCTTCTCGTCGAATATAAAGGGAATCATAAATATGAAAGACAAAAAATTCCAAAACCTAAAGTCTCATGACTGCCACGTGCTTATGACGCAATTGCTTCCGGTTGCATTGAGGGGGAATTCTACCGGAAAATGTTCGCCTGGCAATTGTGAAGGTATGTGCATTCCTCAATGCAATTTCTCAGAAGGTAATCGATCGAGAAAGTCTATCAGGGTTACAGATTGATATGGTCCAATGTCTGGTCAGCTTCGAGCTGTTGTTCCCGCCATCCTTCTTCAATATAATGACACACCTCCTAGTTCACCTAGTCAAAGAGATTAGAATTCTCAGTCCTGTGTTTCTACACAATATGTTCCCCTTCGAGAGGTTCATGGGAGTCTTAAAGAAATATGTTCGTAACCGTGCTAGGCCAGAAGGAAGCATCTCCAAGGGCTATGGAACAGAGGAGGTCATTGAGTTTTGTGTGGACTTTCTTCCTAACCTTAAGCCGATTGGTGTTCCTGAATCTCGGTATGAGGGTAGGCTGACATGAAAAGGCACACTAGGAAGGAAAGCAAAAGTATGTATGGACGGGCATTCATTCACTCAAGTACACTACACAGTTCTACACAACCCCACCGTGGTGGCTCCGTATATCGAGAGACATAAGAATATTCTACGCTCTGAAAACCCGGGGAAGGCTGACTCTTGGATTAAAGGGGAATACGAGAAGACTTTTGGCAGTTGGTTGCAGACACATATCATGAATAACAACACCGTTGGAGATCAGCTGTACTTTTTGGCCAGGCCACCATCTTCGACTATATGTACTTTTCAAGGGTACGAGATAAATAGGAATACATTTTACACGGTCGCCCAAGATAAAAAGAGCACCAACCAAAATAGTGGTGTCCACTTTGATGCAATAGACGATAATGGGCAGAAGGACACATATTACGGGTACATAGAGGAGATATGGGAACTTGACTATGGACCTACTTTTAAGATCCCTTTGTTTCGGTACAAATGGGTGAAGCTGACAGGAGGCGGGGTAGTTGTAGACCAAAAGTACGGCATGACAACAGTGGATCTCAAGAATCTTGCGTACATGGACGAACCATTCGTCCTAGCCAATGATCTCGCTCAGGTTTTCTATGTGAAGGACATGTCTACAAAAACGAGAAAAAGAAATCAGCAAAAGAAGACATCGTCCGATGAGCCAAAGCGCCAGATAGTTCTTTCAGAGAAAAGAAACATCATGGGAGTAGATGACAAGATAGACATATCAGTAGATTATAATAAGTTTCATGAAATCCCGCCCTTCAAACTGAAAACTGACCCAAGCATCCTACTGAATGATGAAGATTCTCCATGGCTACGACCCAGGAGAAATCAGAAATAATAGATAGGAATGTTGGTATAATAATGTAATAATGTATTAAACCTTTTATGTAATGCATGTATGGAATGTACTAAACACTTTTCATATTCAAAGTTTTCATGTAATGCATGTATGGAATGTACTAAACACTTTTAATGTTTGAATAGTTAAAATAATTGATTTTGAAAATAGAAAATGGTTTTGAATTAGTTATTCAATTTCAAACACTTTTCATATTCAAAGTTTTATCAAATTCTAAAATATGCAAAAAGAATATTAATCAATATAGTTTTAATTGAAAATGGCAAAATAGTTAATAGTTTGAATAGTTAAAATAATTGATTTTGAAAATAGAAAATGGTTTTGAATTAGTTAATCAATTTCAAACACTTTTCATATTCAAAGTTTTATCAGATTCTAAAATATGCAAAAAGAATATTAATCAATATAGTCTTAATTGAAAATGGCCAAATAGTTAATAGTTTGAATAGTTAAAATAATTGATTTTGAAAATAGAAAATGGTTTTGAATTAGTTAATCAATTTCAAACACTTTTCATATTCAAAGTTTTATCAGATTCTAAAATATGCAAAAAGAATATTAATCAATATAGTCTTAATTGAAAATGGCCAAATAGTTAATAGTTTGAATAGTTAAAATAATTTATTTTAGAAAATAGAAAATGGTTTTGAATTAGTTAATCAATTTCAAACACTTTTCATATTCAAAGTTTTATCAGATTCTAAAATATACAGAAGTTATTCAATTTAAAATTCAAAATTCATATTTCAAATGAAATCTGAAATATAACTTTCCCTTGGAGCGCATTTATTGCCCCTTTAGTCCCGGTTTATTTCACCAACCGGGACTAAAGGTCGGGGCTCAGGCGCGAACTGCCGAAACCCCTTTAGTCCCGGTTGGTGGCTTCAACCGGGACTAAAGACCCCTTTAGTCCCGGTTGAAGCCACCAACCGGGACTAAAGGGGGGGGGTATAAAAGCCCGCCGCCCCACCTCCTTCTTCCCCACTGCCACAACTTAGCAAATCGGCGACGCGTGCAAGGACTCTCGATGAGAATGTTGCGGTCGCCCAGGAAATCGACGCCGCTCTCCGGCACCAGCCGCGCTCCGCCACCGCGCGCAAGGAGCTCTCCGCCGCCACCGCGCTCCGCCACCGGCCGCGCTCCGCCACCGGCCACGGCTCCGCCCCGGCCACTGAAAAATTTCTCGCCGAAGTGCCACCTTCCTGCGGGCATCTCCAGTCGATTTCATCGTCGACGGTGAGCCAAACTCCTCCCACTCACCTCTATCCTCTTCACCTTGACCAGGCGCATCTCCCTGATCTCTCCACTTCGTCTGATCCACAGCAGAACTACGTGCACGTCATCACCCGAAGCACATCGCCGCGCCGCCGATCTCCAGCTGCCTCCCTCTCCCTCCTCTGGAAAGAATCGACGAAGGTGACCATGCTCTCGAGATCCCCTCGTTGTGCTGAGCCTCGTCGTGATCTCGTCGTTGCTCAGAATTCATCGGAGCATCGCCGGAGTTGAACTCGAGCCGATTCGCCGGAGAAATCTCGACAGAGACCTAACCCTAGCTAGGTAACCCCTCCCCTTTTAATCCCGACCATCGGATCTCGATCTAGCGGTTCAGACAGGATAACTTAACGAAGGGGTATGAGCAGATCTGGGACGTCCAGATCCCTTTTAATCCAACGATCCACGTTGCTGATCCGCCCGAACCGGTACCCTCCAATGAGGTGGCGCCACGTGTCAAGCTCGCATCTGTTCTGATTCAAATTAGATTTAAGCTCCTTTTAAATATCTGCAAACTTGCAAAAATCATAACTTTCCATATGTAACTCAAAAAATTACAAATAATATATCATTGGAATCCTTAGAAAGAGTAGAATCCAATGGCGCCATCACAATTCATAGTTTCAGTATTCAATTTGAATCTATTTTCAAATTGACTCAAACACATCTATTAGCTTATTTAAATCATATCTTTTGTTCTAATCATCCAAAAATTACAAATTTGTAGTCTATGGATCCACATAGGAGGAACCTAGAAGAGGAAGAAATTATCGAAGATATAATCAAAGACGCCCCTGATGTTGAACCAGCTGAATCTCCGTCGTCGTATCTAAACCGCTGTAGGGATGGAATGGAGGTCGACCGACATGAAGATGAAGCCGACGGAGAAGGCGATAGCTCCAATGATGGAGATGGCGATAGCTCCACTGGTGGAGAAGCCAGTGGACAATTAACGAAGTCCAGCGAGGTATATATATGAAATTCAGCAATCACATGTAATATGTGAAAATATTGGAGATAGATGTATATTGTATACATATACATTGACGAATGTTTCTCCTCTTAGGCCTCTGATACATCTCCAACGTATTCATAATTTTTGATGCTTCATGCTTGTTTTTACACCATTTGCTTAGTATTTCGTTAGACTTCGTGGCACTTTTATGCATTTTCCGGAACTAACCTATTAACAAGTCGCCACAGTGCCAGTTCCCTATTTTCTGCGGTTTTTGTGTTTCAGAAAAGTTACACAGGTAATATTCTTGAAATTGGACGAAACCAAAGCCAGTCGCCCAGAATTTCACCGAAGCTTCCAGAGATCCGAAGAGGAGACAGAGTGGGGCCACGAGGGCCCCACACAACAGGGCGGCGCGGCCCAGGCGTAGGCCACGCCCCCTATGTGTGAGGGAGCCTCGGTCCACTCCTAACGATGCCCCTTCGCTTATAAAGACCCCCGACGGGAGAAACCTAAATACCCGATCACTTTTCCAGAACACATCGCGATCCACCGCCGCCGTCGACCCAAAGCTCTTCCCGGCACCCTGCCGGAGAGGGGAATCGCCACAGGAGGTCTTCTTCATCGCCATGCTTGCCTCTGGAGCGATGAGTGAGTAGTCTACCTTGGACTATGGGTCCATAGTAGTAGCTAGATGGTTGTCTTCTCCACCATGTGCTTCATGTTTAGATCTCATGAGCTGCCCTACATGATTGAGATCACCGTTATGTAATTCTACATGTTTGGTTTGTTGGGATCCGATGAATATTGGTGCTATGATTGAGTTGATGTACTAAAATTTATCTTATGTTATCTCTATGTCGTTTATGATCTTGCATGCTCTCCGTTGTTAGTAGCTATCTTGGCCAAGTAGTTGCTAGTGACTCCAAGAGGGGGTATTTATGGTCGATAGTGGGTTCATGCCTCTATTTAATCTAGGGGAGTGACAGAAACCTCTGAGGTTGTAGATGTGCTGTTGCTACTAGGGGGAAAACAACATTCATATGCTCGAGGGCATATGCTTTGTTTACATTACACACTTTGCTTAATGCAATTAGCTATTGTTCGCAACTTAATACTTGTGGAGTTCTCAGATTGATTCGCCACAAGTGGATTATTAGTCATAGATGGAGGTTGATGGCGGTTTATGTATCTTGTTGTAATGCCCAGAGTAAATCTCATAGTGATCCTCTCGACATATGCACGCTGTCTTTATTCTATCAATTGCCCAACTGTAATTTGTTTACCCAGCATGAATTGTTTTATCTTATGGAGAGACAGCACTAGTGAACTGTGGACCCCGGTCCTATTTCCTTTATATTGCTATCACCTGTTTACTTTACTCGCACTGTTTACTTTACTCGCATACTATTATCACTTTTCACTCGATACGCTCATACCCTTTTGAAAGGACACAGATGTCGCCTAGAGGGGGGGTGAATAGGCGATTAAAACTTTTACGAAAGGCTTGTACAAATGCGGAAATAAACTAACATTTAATTTGACAAGCTTACAAAACCTAATAAACTAGGCTCACCTATGTGCACCAACAACTTATGCTAAGCAAGACAAGTAGCAAGGTGATAGCAGGATATATAACTTCAAGCACGATGGCTATCACAAATGTAAAGTGCATAAGTAGTGGAGCTCGGATAAGAGTTACCGAGGCACGAAGGAGACGAAGATGTATCCCGAAGTTCACTTCCAAGGAAGCTAGTCTCCGTTGGAGAGGTGTGGCGGCTTAATGCACTCCGAACGCCACAAAGGCCTCACCTTGAGATGTGGTAGCACAATGCTCACCAAATGCCACAAAGGCTCACCTCAAGATGCGGAGGCACGCTACGCACCGAACGCCACAAAGGCTCACCTTATTCTCCTCGCGCCCTCGCACAAAGCAAGATGCCACGATCTACTATGGGACACTTGAGGGCGGTCACCGAACCCGTACAAGCTTGGGGCAATCTCCACAACTTAATTGGAGGCTCCCAAGAATTGCCACAAAGGTTGGGGAATCTCCACAACTTAATTGGAGGCCCCAAGTATATGCCACAAAGGCCACTAAGCCGTCTAGGGTTCCAAGAACCCAAGAGTAATAAGCTCACAACTTCCACTTACCGAATCTCCGAGGAGAACTCAAACCGATGCACCAAATGCAATGGCAAGAGCACACAAAGTGCTCAAATCCTTCTCACTCAAATCCTACCAAAGCAACTAATGCTATGGAGAGATATGAGAGGAAGAACAAAGGAAATCAACAAATGAACTCCAAGATCTAGATCCCAATAGTTCCCCTCACTTAGAGGAGATTTTGATTGGTGGAAAGATAGATCTAGATCTCCTCTCTCTTTTCCCTCAAGAAGATGCAAGAATCATTGGAGGGAGAGGGAGAGAGAGCAAAGCTTCAAGGTCAACAATGGAGGAATGAGAGAATAGGAAGCCAACCAGCCCAAGGAGGAAGAAGGGGGCCTTTTATAGGTCCCCCACGAAAACTAGCCGTTGCTGGGCACTAGGGCCGGAGTCTCCGGCCTGGAGGGCCGGAGTCTCCGCCCTAAGTGACTCCAGGGCCGGAGTCTCCACCCCTGGGCCGGAGTCTCCGGTGCCCCAGGGTCATTCGGGGGCCTCAGGACGGACTAAGCAGGTGCCAGGCCGGAGTTGGGCCGGAGACTTTGCGTCTCGGGCCGGAGACTCCGGCCACCAAAAACTGGCAGGAACACCAACACGAAAACGACCATAACTTGAGCATCCGGACTCCGTTTTTGATGATCTTGAGCTCGTTGGAATCACAACAACGAGCTCTACAAGTATATGCATAGAAACATCATAGTCCAACAAGGGAGGATAAAACCAAATGATGAGAGGTTTGACCTCTCTTCAAAGTCGAACCGGTAAAACCTCCAAACACCAAAAACACAATAAGTGTTTCATGCAAAATCCGTTTTTGATGAGTTAGAGCTTGTCATGGAATTAACCACAAGCTCTAAAACCTCACATGGATAAAAGCCAAATAAGAACCAAGAAAGATGATGGCAAATATGCAAAGGTTTGAGCTCTCTTCGAACGATGCGGTTAAGTTACTCACTCGAGAGCCCCTCTTGATAGTACGGCTACCAATCCTATAACCCGGTCTCCAAACTAACACAAGAGACCGGTAAGAAGGAAACCCTATCAAGAACATACCTTTTCCTTGTGCATTCAACTTGAGCTAGATTATGACCGTCTTGTCTTCCTCAAGTTGGAACACCTTTCTTGATCTTGATTGCTTGGTGAAGTCTTGCGAATTGCTCCCCCATAAATCAATATGGGAAAGATTCTCTTAGGAATATCTTCACATAGACATTACCACCAAATAGAATACATGCATCAAGCATATAATATCCTTGAGATGGCACATCTTGAACTTGACTTCACATCCATGAAGACGATCACCACTTAATAATATCCTAGCCCGAGATCACAAGATCCCACTCGATACATTATGTATGCTTTGAGAGTTGATCAACTTGAATCCCATCTTTGCACTTTGACTTGATCAACCTTGTATCCTTCCTTCTTCCTTCATGATGATGATGTCTTGAAGGTAAACACAAATGTCAACTCAATTATATTCTTCAAGACATAGTTGCAATAAGCTCAATTCTCATATGACCATTCTTCTGATATTTCCTTGAATAACACATTGGTCATCACTTAAAGTTCTTTATTTGATCCTTCTTACAACCTTGAAGCCAACATATGGTTCAAGCATTGTCTATGGACATGTCCTACAAATATAACTCAATGCAAATATTAGTCCATAGAGATTGTCATTAATTACCAAAACCACACATGGGGGCTCCATGCTCTTTCAATCTCCCCCATTTTGGTAATTGATGACAATCTCTTTGAGAGGGTTTATATAATGAATTTAAAGAACCAAAACGGTTGCACTAACATCAAATACTACAAAAGTATGTGATGTTAGTAGAACCACCATATATAGAGCAAACTCCCCCACAATCTATGCACGTGTGAATGATCTTGATATCATTGCATATATTGCCAACGAAGGTTGTTGGTGGAGTTTCCTCTATATACTCAACCATGCAAAGCATGAAAGGCAAATGCTTAAGAACAAAACCAAAGCATAAAACCCAATTCCCTTTAAACCCTCGAAACTTCTCCCCCATTGGCACCAATTGCCGAAATGGGCAAAAAAACTTAGAAGGCCAATATAGTGAGAGTTCCTCCATAATGTGTGCATAAACCAAAAGTATAATTGAAAATATATGCACATATCCAAATATGAAAACTCGGAGAAAATCAACCTATACTGAGGATCAAAGATTGCAAATAAAATAAGATCACATGGTGGATAAACTTCAACAAATGAAGAGAGCAATCAATCGATCCAAAGAACAAATTGAATAAAGATATTATGATAAGACCAAAAGGGTGCTCTAAATAATATGAGGAAGCTCCCCAAGGTTTGTGCACAAAATATTCTATTTGAATTAAAGTATAAGGTGCACAAACATGGAATCATCACTCCCTCAATATTATTCAAAACAAAATGATACCAAGTGAAGTCAAATACTATGATAACCGTAAAATGGTGCTTTAAATGAAATAAGGAAGCTCCCCAAGGTACGTGCAAAAAATGGAATATTTGCATTTGAATACAATTTGCACAACATGGAATCCTCACTCCCTCAATAACATTTAAAACGCAACCATTTGCAAGAGATCATAGAGAAGAAATTAAGCTTAACACTTGCATCAAACAAATGGTTGAGCAACAAGCAAGGGACAACATATTAAAAGGCTCAACCAAAGGAATGTGTGATATGAATGACAAAGCATATTATAAGACTAATACAAGGTTAAGCATAGAGCATCCACATAGTCTTTAATGAAAGAAATTGCTTAGCATTCCATCCCAACATATAAGGTTCAAATAAGATATCAAATAAGGAGATATCAACTCTCATGTGTATAAGTTTCTAAGTAGACAACATAACCAAGATAATTATCACAAAGAAACATGTACACACAAAATAGATACTAAGAATAGAACATGATATCCAAAATGAAGTCATACAATATACCAATGAGATTTTTTTTTGCTTTTAAAGCACGGCCAAAGGCTCAAATTTTCTTATTGTATATTGATGAACTTCAACCACAAACAAGTCAAAGACATCACAAATATCAACAAGGGAAAGAAGATAGTTGGGATGCTTTGAGAAAAGCAACAAGTATCACAAAGATGGATACCAAAAGAAAGTACTAAATTTACACTTTCAACCATATTGCACATGTGAGAAACTTGAGGAATTGATATGCAATAAAATTGCTAAATTGACATATATGGGATAGGAGAATCATGAGCATGATTTTATATGTTCCCAATAATATGCACTCATCTCAAATTACTCACAATTGCAATAAAGAGGTTTCATTAAGACCTTTGCAAGAAGCACAACATTTGCAAATAAAGATATTCCATGCCATGAAACAACCTACACAAGGTCGGATACTAGAAAAGTATGCATGAAGAAGATACTTGTTACCGAGATATCAATGGTAGGATCTAGTAAATAGGAGTCCTTCAATAATCCTAGCTTGCCTCAAATTATCATTTAGTCACCACTTCATCCTTATTATTGAGACAAGCACCAATATATCTCCATGTACCTAAAACAAAGTTCAAGTACAAGATGGTCCCCAAACTCATTGGGTCCAAAGTAGTTAGAGAAACTACAATATATAGGACAAACTCCACATAAATATGTGCATATAGATATGAACTTGAATTTCATGCACAACTTAGCCAATTTAGGATTTGATAGAGTTTTGCCTATATATTGGATCAACGAAAGCAAAGCATGCCATAAATTATACATTTAGTAAGAATGCATGCACAACACTTTCAAGAGCCAAAGCGAGATACAATTTGAACAAAGCACCAAGAAGACCAAGAAGTCACACGAAATTGTGAAGCTACAAAAGGTTGTCCAAATTATATCAAAGAATCAAATCAACACAAGATTGACTCCAAAGTTCAACTAGTGAACTAAGCAAAAGCCAATGAGCATAAAGGATAACTAAAACACACATGCTCAAAGACATATCTCATTTTAAGAGTGAAAAACAAATTACAAGGAATGAGATAAGCAACTCCCAAAGAGAGCAAGGTTCCAACAACAAACCAAACTCTCCACACTTTTTATGATGGCACACTAAGTACCAAAAAGAAAAGATTTGACTTCCAACAATAATCAAAACCAATTGAAATAAGCACAAGAGTGTGTTATAACAAATATAGGAGAGCTCCCCCAAGATTAGTGCATTATTTATGATTTTGCATTTGAATACAAAATGCACACAAATGGGATCATCACATCTACCTACATAGAAATATCACAAAATAAGGTTAACAAAATCAAATGGAATCACAAGAGTCAAGAAAGACAATGGGAGTTAAAGCAAATACATTTCTTGGCGAGAGATAAGGCAATTAAAAGCAATAGCCAAAGTGAAGATGATCAATATAAAAAATACCACATGATAGATTACCAATTTTCCAAGGAGAAGAGATATACGGAGTTATTTCCGGTGGTAGTTTACACATAAATCCAAGATCATCTTCACAACAAATGAGCATATGAAAAGGATAAGAATTAAGCACCATGCCAAACAAAGATATTCTTGATAGACTCAAATAGTTAAACAATCATGCAAAGCAATGATTAGGATAGCTTGAAGCAAATGGTTTTCCAACTTTGATGTAGTATTCCACATTTTAGGAAAACCCTATCAAGAAAGTATCTCACAAACAAGATCCAAAACAAGAGCAATAAACAATTTGGCAAATTGGAACTTGTTCGAGAAAACATGCCACATAGAAGCAAGATAATTTACAATATCAACACTATGTGACACAACCTCAAATATACACATTTCATGGATTTGTAATATGCACAAAGCACAATACTCCCCCATAATGTGATAAAACCAATTTTCAAATAAGTTGTTAAAGTCAATTTCCATAGGGCCCAGAAATTCCGAGGGGGACCGGAGTCTCCGGGGTTGAACCACCGGAGTCTCCGGGGTAGAACCACCGGAGTCTCCGGGGTAGAACCACCGGAGTCTCCGGGGTAGAACCAATGGAAACTCCAAACCTAGAAAATTAAACTTTACCAACAAGAGGCAAATAGAATCCAACAAGATGATTAATGGACATTATAGAATTTGAATTTCTCATGAAAATGACATACCACGTAGAGACTAGATAATCTTTAAATATCAGCACTAAGTGGTATTCCTCATGTACACACATTTTTAGGATTGTGAAGTGCCAAAGCATATCACTCCCCCAAAATGGGATGGTCCATTAATCACTCCCAAGAGCCAAGAAGATAGATCAAGATGCAATAGGCTCAATAGTAACAACCGTACATGGTGTGCAACCAACATGCACATAATTGATTACTCAAAATAAAGCAAGTGGGGAGCACAACATATACAAACACATGCAAGATACAAAACCAAACACATGCAAAGGGGCGAGTAACTTTCAATGTAGATAAGTTGAATACATGTTACCGCAAGGAGGAACAATGGATATATGATAGAAATAAGATAATCCAATTGACTTGACTTGAGACAATATAATTAATGAAGATTCCTTAATTCTTCATGATATAGCCAAGTCTCCAATGCCCTCCATTGAACACCTATTGATCAAGTTTTGGCTTGTTGGTCCCCAACCAAGTTGGGTCCTAAGAGGTTAGACACAATAGGTTTGGCAACCCAAATGGTTCTTTTCTTGACACCACTTTGAGTACCAACAAATTTGGCAAACACATTTCCAACCTTATCCTTACAAAGTGAATAAGCATCATCGATTATGATAGGGTTGGATGAGTTACCAATAGAGCATGTAGAAGAAAGGTGACCCTTCTCACGGCATATGTAGCAAGATCTTATCTTTCCTTTCTTCTCATTTGATTTCTCCACAATGGGAGCATTGGGTTGATTCTTCTTAGGAGGAAGCTTTTCTTCATCTTGAGGAAGGACTTGAGTTTGAGCTTGAGGCCTCTTCCCTTGTTGCTTCTCACTTAGATGCTTCTTCTTCAATGGGCAAGACCTAACATGATGCCCTTCAATTTTGCACTTGAAGCAAACAATCTTGGCCGGATTCTTGACTTGCTCTTGGCCCTTCTTCTTCTTGAAGAGTTTGGACTTCTTCTTATTGTTGGAGATAAATCCAAGTCCACTCTTGTCATTGGGGGATTTTTGTGCACTCAACATCTTGTCAAGTTTGGACTTCCCTTCATGACTTTTTACCAAGTCTTTCTTCAACAAAGTGACTTGGGCCTCGAGCTCTTTAATTTCCTCTACATGGTTAGTTACAACACAAGTACTAGAGGAAGTAGAAGCTATAATGTTAGAGCAACAAGGCAAGGAGAGTAATTCATCACAAGATGTAGCAATAGTATGAGTGGATGAATTACAAGGACTAGCACATGGCAATATAGCATTTTGGGAAGTAGTGCTAGTGACCACATGAGGTTCACAAGATGTTACCTTTGTAGACATATCCTCATAAGCTAACTTTAGGCGAGCATGGGAAACTAGAAGATCCTCATTAGAGCTAGATAGCTTTTCATGACTTTCTTCCAATATCCCATACTTGCTAGTTAGCAACTCAAGTTGAGCCCTTAGCTCAACATTCTCCTTCAAGATAGATGCCTCACAAGAAGTAGAGTTAGTAGCACAAGCATCATGATTAACCGAAAGAGGAGAAGGCAACTTGGAACACTCTTTTAAATAAGAAGCTTTTAGTTGCTCATGTGACTCGGTGAGTTTGGTGAGCACACTCTCAATGTCCCTAGAGCCATTTTTGAGGTGCTCAACATCCTCAAGAAGTTTAGCATTAACAAAAACAAGCTTATCATTTTTTAATTTTAAATCATTTGCCACCTCAAGAGCTCTATCGTTGGAGCTTTGTTCTTTTAAAAGAGTCTTTTTAAAATCATTGGCAAGACTATGAAGATTCTCAATAGTTTCTTCTTGCTCTTCATCATGAGATTGAAGCTCATCAATAATTTTCTTGCTCTCAATAGCAGCAACCAAAATATCAACAAAGTTAGAGCAAGCAATTTTCTTCTTACCAATAGAATGAAAGACTATTTCTCCCTTCCTTTTTAAAGAGGCAACATAATCATCCTCTTCTTCATGATCACTAGATATAGTGGGTTCCAAAGAAGGAGTTACCTTTGAATCCCTAGCCATAAGACATATGTGGGAACCGAGAGATGATGATGAGGATGAAATACTTGAAGCTCCAATCAAAACTTTGTCTTGGCCAATAGAATCTCCGGTTTCCTCTACATTGTTAGCCACACAAAGACTAGAGGAAATAGAGGCATTTTTATCATGGCCACTAGATAGAGCAAGCATATCATCATGAGATTTATTTAAGCAACTTACACATGATATGCAAGGACTAACACAAGCATATAAAGCATTTATGGTGCTAGAAGTGTTTAAGTCCAAAGATGAAGCATTGCAATGAGATAGAGATGAAGGATCATCAAAAGTAAGCATACTATCACCATTGCAAGTTTCATCACCACTCACCATATCATTACCTTGTGTCTTGCCACACTTTGGTGATGTGGATGAAAGTTCATCACGGCCGGAAGTGGAAGGAATACAATCATCCCCAATAATCTTGGACAAACCATATTTTTCTTGAAGCTTTGTCCATATCTCATGAGCGCTCCGAAAGGGCGTGAAGGAGAAGGTAACTACATCGCTCAAAGCATTAATAATCACATGAGAAGCTTGAGCATTGAGATACAAGTTTTTCTTATCCTCTAAAGATAGATTTTGAGTATCCTTTGGAGGAGAAAAACCCGTATCTACAATTCGCTCCATAGATGGGTCCATGACCCGAAAATAATTAAGCATGTGAATTTTCCAAGTATCATAATTTGTGCCATCGAATATAAAAGTGTCATTATGCACTAATCCCCTAGCCGACATCTTTGCTCTCAAGGCGGTGAAGCCTAAAATGAGAGACCTAGCTCTGATACCAATTGAAAGGACACAGATGTCGCCTAGAGGGGGGGGGTTAATAGGCGATTAAAACTTTTACGAAAGGCTTGTACAAATGCGGAAATAAACTAACGTTTAATTTGACAAGCTTACAAAACCTAATAAACTAGGCTCACCTATGTGCACCAACAACTTATGCTAAGCAAGACAAGTAGCAAGGTGATAGCAGGATATATAACTTCAAGCACGATGGCTATCACAAATGTAAAGTGCATAAGTAGTGGAGCTCGGATAAGAGTTACCGAGGCACGAAGGAGACGAAGATGTATCCCGAAGTTCACTTCCAAGGAAGCTAGTCTCCGTTGGAGAGGTGTGGCGGCTTAATGCACTCCGAACGCCACAAAGGCCTCACCTTGAGATGTGGTAGCACAATGCTCACCAAATGCCACAAAGGCTCACCTCAAGATGCGGAGGCACGCTACGCACCGAACGCCACAAAGGCTCACCTTATTCTCCTCGCGCCCTCGCACAAAGCAAGATGCCACGATCCACTATGGGACACTTGAGGGCGGTCACCGAACCCGTACAAGCTTGGGGCAATCTCCACAACTTAATTGGAGGCTCCCAAGAATTGCCACAAAGGCACCACAAAGGTTGGGGAATCTCCACAACTTAATTGGAGGCCCCAAGTATATGCCACAAAGGCCACTAAGCCGTCTAGGGTTCCAAGAACCCAAGAGTAATAAGCTCACAACTTCCACTTACCGAATCTCCGAGGAGAACTCAAACCGATGCACCAAATGCAATGGCAAGAGCACACAAAGTGCTCAAATCCTTCTCACTCAAATCCTACCAAAGCAACTAATGCTATGGAGAGATATGAGAGGAATAACAAAGGAAATCAACAAATGAACTCCAAGATCTAGATCCCAATGGTTCCCCTCACTTAGAGGAGATTTTGATTGGTGGAAAGATAGATCTAGATCTCCTCTCTCTTTTCCCTCAAGAAGATGCAAGAATCATTGGAGGGAGAGAGAGCAAAGCTTCAAGGTCAACAATGGAGGAATGAGAGAATAGGAAGCCAACCAGCCCAAGGAGGAAGAAGGGGGCCTTTTATAGGTCCCCCACGAAAACTAGCCGTTGCTGGGCACTAGGGCCGGAGTCTCCGGCCTGGAGGGCCGGAGTCTCCGCCCTAAGTGACTCCAGGGCCGGAGTCTCCGGTGCCCCGGGGTCATTCGGGGGCCTCGGGACGGACTAAGCAGGTGCCAGGCCGGAGTTGGGCCGGAGACTTTGCGTCTCGGGCCGGAGACTCCGGCCACCAAAAACTGGCAGGAACACCAACACGAAAACGACCATAACTTGAGCATCCGGACTCCGTTTTTGATGATCTTGAGCTCGTTGGAATCACAACAACGAGCTCTACAAGTATATGCATAGAAACATCATAGTCCAACAAGGGAGGATAAAACCAAATGATGAGAGGTTTGACCTCTCTTCAAAGTCGAACCGGTAAAACCTCCAAACACCAAAAACACAATAAGTGTTTCATGCAAAATCCGTTTTTGATGAGTTAGAGCTTGTCATGGAATTAACCACAAGCTCTAAAACCTCACATGGATAAAAGCCAAATAAGAACCAAGAAAGATGATGGCAAATATGCAAAGGTTTGAGCTCTCTTCGAACGATGCGGTTAAGTTACTCACTCGAGAGCCCCTCTTGATAGTACGGCTACCAATCCTATAACCCGGTCTCCAAACTAACACAAGAGACCGGTAAGAAGGAAACCCTATCAAGAACATACCTTTTCCTTGTGCATTCAACTTGAGCTAGATTATGACCGTCTTGTCTTCCTCAAGTTGGAACACCTTTCTTGATCTTGATTGCTTGGTGAAGTCTTGCGAATTGCTCCCCCATAAATCAATATGGGAAAGATTCTCTTAGGAATATCTTCACATAGACATTACCACCAAATAGAATACATGCATCAAGCATATAATATCCTTGAGATGGCACATCTTGAACTTGACTTCACATCCATGAAGACGATCACCACTTAATAATATCCTAGCCCGAGATCACAAGATCCCACTCGATACATTATGTATGCTTTGAGAGTTGATCAACTTGAATCCCATCTTTGCACTTTGACTTGATCAACCTTGTATCCTTCCTTCTTCCTTCATGATGATGATGTCTTGAAGGTAAACACAAATGTCAACTCAATTATATTCTTCAAGACATAGTTGCAATAAGCTCAATTCTCATATGACCATTCTTCTGATATTTCCTTGAATAACACATTGGTCATCACTTAAATTTCTTTATTTGATCCTTCTTACAACCTTGAAGCCAACATATGGTTCAAGCATTGTCTATGGACATGTCCTACAAATATAACTCAATGCAAACATTAGTCCATAGAGATTGTCATTAATTACCAAAACCACACATGGGGGCTCCATGCTCTTTCACCTTTGTTTCAAGCAAACCGGTGAGATTGACAACCTCATCGTAAATTGGGAGCAAAGTATTTGGTTGTGTTGTGTGCAGGTTCCGCGATGCTACTGGTTGAAGATGAGTCAACAAGTATCGTAAACAGCGCCCTTGTTGGAGTGTTATTAAGCTAGTCCGCATCACCTTCAGTCGTTTGTCTCTCTCCTACTGGATTGATAACCTTGGTTTCATAACTGAGGGAAAACTTGCTGCTATATTCATCAAAACCTTCTCTTGGGGTTTTCCAACTGGCCGGTTATTTTTACTTCATCAACTCGGCCCCATCAAGTTTTCTGGCACCGTTGCCGGGGAGGAAGAAGAGTTCTGCGAGGGGAGTTTTCGTATGCACATCCTTTACTTTGTTTTAAGTTTTGCTTTACTTTATTTTTACTTGCATCATTTTATCAAAAACCCAAAAAAAATAGAATCCTTTGTAGTTGTTTATTATGTCTAGTTCAGTTGCTACTACTATGTCGCCCGAGGATATGATTTTCACTTTTAAACAAAAGGATGAGGAAAGTTTTAAAGAAGCTTGGTCTAGAATTTATGATTGGCATGGAAAGACTGAACCGAAAATGACCTTGAGTTTGCTTCTTAGTTGCTTTTACTTTGGACTTGCTCTTCGTTATAGATATGCTTTGGATGCTACTGTAGAAGGAGATTTCCTTCATTGTGATGGAGATCAAGCCTTCAATATTATAAAAAAATTGATTACAATTTATAGCATGCCAACCTATTTTGATTCCTCTCTTGTGTGCATTTTTAATAGACTTGATACTCTTGAGACTCGCACTGCTAGTTTTAATACTTGCTATAATACTTTGCACCAGCATTTTGATTATGTGCCAACAAATTCTGAACCTTCGAGTTGGTATCCTACGGTAAAAATCACCATTGGTGGTGAAACTTTTCATGCTCGTTGTGATATTATGTCTGAATTTTGTCTTATGCCAAAGGATGTTTATGAATCTTTGAGTCTTTGGAAACTTTCCGAGGGGGGAGAAGAAATTTCGCTTGCTAATAATGCCACTATATTTCCCATTAGAGTAGCTGAAGGAATTTATACAAAAGTCCTAGGAAGAATGGTATCTACTAATTATCTTGTTATTGAATGTGTAGGAAAAGGACAAATCACACTTGGAAGGTCTTTACTGAAGCTCCTGGGCGCCGTCATTGATGTTGGAAAAGGCAATATCAGATTTATCTCTTCACCTTGCAATAGCCACGTCTTTCCTAGAGTCAAGAGCAAAGGTAAGAAAGAAAGGCGTAAGGCACCCGCTGATCCCAGCACTTCATCACTTGATGTTACTTGATTCACAATTTTCTGCGCCTAGCTCAAAGGCGTTAAAGAAAAGCACTCTTGGGAGATAACCCAATGTTTTTACATTCAGTTCTTTTTATTTTATTTAAGTCTTGGAAGTTATTACTACTGTAATGACCTCTCCTTATCCTTTTTATTTCGTTGTTGTGCCAAGAGAAGCCTCTAATTTGAGCGAGGTAAGATTTGGGGATGTTGCTGTCCTGAAACTATTTTTGGTGCTGCACCACAAAAATTCGTGAAAATTATCTGTATATCTTTTTTACCTGCGATTTCTTGTGCATATGCCCCAGGTTATATGCAAACTTTAATTAGTTGAACACTTTTTGATTTGAGCAACAGAAAACCCCTTAAAAATTCGACCTTTGTCAGTTGTTCTATTTTGACAGATTTCGGCCACTATTCATTTTGCCGCTTTATCGCTTTCTTTTTTAGTTCTTTTGATCACGGAACTTTTGGGGAAGTTGCTACAGTGGTATATACTTTATATGTGGTGGTTTTGAGTTGAAACCTGAAGCAAAAAAGGTTGATTCTATGTTATGCTTACACTAATGTTGCTAATAGATTTGTGTTTAGTTTTGTATGAAGGAAGTTTTCAAGTGTAGGGATCGGAGAGTGATGAGATGAGTGGAAGAATGGACAAAAACTCAAGCTTGGGGATGCCCATGCATCACCCCAAGAAATATCCAAGAAGTACAAGCGTCAAAGCTTGGGGATGCCCCCGAGGCACCCCTTCTTCATCGGCAAAAATCAGGTCACCTTTCAAGACACTATATTTTTATTGCTTCATGCATTATGCGTTTTTCTTGGAGCGTCAGTTGTTTTTAGTTTTCAGTTTAGTTTAGTTTTGTTTGTTGCAATAAATGGTTGGAACCCAATAAATTTATTTTGGAGAAGTTGCCTTGCTTTTCATTTGCCAAGAACACTCCATTTTTCACTCTATTCAATTCAACGAGTGTTCTCTTTTTCTAGAACTGCGTTTAGCTTTCGATTTTCGCCTTGATTTGTGTTCAGATCTTGTTATATCTTTTCATCAAGGTGTATTTTTGCCTCTGGTCTATATTGGTTTTTATCAAAAGAGGTGTTTATAAAAAGTTCGAATGGTGTTGGAAAAGAGAAAAAGCTTTATGCAAAAAAGTGGTACAAGAAGGAGCTTGTGTAGACTGCGGCCTAGGCTTTTGCATGTCGTGCTTGATGTCTTTTTGATAGTATGCTTAGTGGTTTTGCTGTAGCATTACTTGTCTCAAATAACTGAGATTTCTTAATGAGCCTTTGAAAAAATCATGCGTTGTTTTTATTGTTTGGAAGCATTATTTTGGTTTTCTCCTTGATGCTTTATTTGGGTTGACTTGGCGCATGCTCACACATGTTAGAATCTTACAAAGTCGCCAATAGCCTCTATGATCATTTAGTTTTTGACTTTTGATGCCATCTTATACTTCTTTTAATGTTGCTTTGTCGCTTTGCATGATTATGGCCGTTATTGCTCTCTTAGTTGGTCGCTCCCAGTCTTTTGCTAGCCCTCGCCCTGTACTGAGTATGAGCTCTACTCATGCATCCAACTCCTAGAAACCAAGTTTGCTATTGTGTCCACTAAAACTTCCTATGCATGGTATTTGTAAGCCATTCCAAGTAAATTTTCATGTGCTACCTTTGAAAAAAACCTTCAAAACACTTCTCATTTTGTGACATTGTTTTCAGCTCATGGGAACGTAGTGGTCGGATTTGCTATCTTCCATATTGCTTATACCAAAAAGAAAAAAAAGAGAAAAAAAAGAAATAAATAAAAGGCACTCCTCCATGGTATGTGAATGTTGGTGGGCACCCGATGGAATCGGTTAGCCATGGTTTGAGAAAGGGAAAAAGGTGGGGAGGAGTGCCAAGTTTTATAAAAAGAGCACAAAAAAGTGCCAATCTCTCTCTCAAAAACTTGCTTCATTTTTGTATGGAAGATAGTAAGAACCCCATTACCAGTCGTTGACAAAAGCAACCACCTCTCAAAACCCAAGTTTTATCTCTGTTTTATAAATGAAAAGCTCTAGCACATGTTTAGTCACTGCTTCCCTCCGCGAAGGGCCTTTCTTTTACTTTTATGTTGAATCTCCACCTTCAACCTTTATGCACCATTAAGAGAGCGTAGTTTTCATTCTGAGTATAATGTGCATTGTCCCAAAGTTTTCATTGATTGATTCATATTGTTGGTTTCATTTGTTCTTAAATTATTTGTATCTAGTCGCCCTCTTAAACTTGAAGGTGTCCTATGCATTTATGTTTTGCTCTCTCTTATGAAGGACAAGCTGAAAACTATTTGTATGTTTTTTCTTATAATTTGAACACACGTTTGACTTTCATTGTTTCATTTTCATGATCTTTTGTTTGTGTTCATTTTCATGTTATAACATGATTGCCAAGTTTCTTCTATCAAGATTATGTCTTTCACGCCCATGTTTTAAGTTCTTTTGATCCCAGCTCACAACGCTTACATATATGATCAAGATTGTGTAGGTGCATGTCACCTCAAAAAAAATTTATTTTGTTATCACTTACCTACTCAAGGACGAGTAGGAGTTAAGATTGGGGATGCTGATACGTCTCCAACGTATCCATAATTTTTGATGCTCCATGCTTGTTTTTACACCATTTGCTTAGTGTTTCGTTACACTTCGTGGCACTTTTATGCATTTTCTAGAACTAACCTATTAACAAGTCGCCACAGTGCCAGTTCTTTGTTTTCTGCTATTTTTGTGTTTCAGAAAAGTTACACCGGAAATATTCTCGGAATTGGACAAAACCAAAGCCAGTCGCCCAGAATTTCACCGAAGCTTCCAGAGATCCGAAGAGGAGATGGAGTGGGTCCACGAGGGCCCCACACAACAGGGTGATGTCTACACACGCTTATGTTCTTATAGACAGTGTTGGGCCTCCAAGTGCAGAGGTTTGTAGAGCAGCAGCAAGTTTCCCTTAAGTGGATCACCCAAGGTTTATCGAACTCAGGGAGGAAGAGGTCAAAGCTATCCCTCTCAAACAACCCTGCAATTACGATATAGAAAGTCTCTTGTGTCCCCAACACACCCAATACACTTGTCAGATGTATAGGTGCACTAGTTCGGCGAAGAGATAGTGAAATACAAGTGGTATAGATGATTATAAGTAGTAAATGCAATCTGGAATAAAAATGGCAGCAAGCAAACAAGTAACAAAACAGCAAGTAAACAGTGTGCAAAGCTTGGAAACAAGGCCCAGGGATCATACTTTCACTAGTGGACACACTCCCAACAAATATAACATAATTGAACCAATAGATAACTTCTCTTCACTATGGTACTCTGAATTTCTCTCCTATTGAATAACACTAATCATTGCGTAGGGCTACGAAGCACTCCTCAAAGTTCATCAAGTACTTGACAAACACTACTCATAGAGATATCCAAATCAAATCACAACTCAAGATAGATATTATTGCAACTTAGACCAAGTACTAACACGGTGCACACACTGTCAACATTACACCATGAAAGGAGGAATAGATCACTTCAATACTATCATAGTGATAATTATTCTCATAATCCATAAGAGATCACAATCGTAGCCTAGACCAAGTACCACCATGATGCACGCACTGTCACCGTTACACCATGGCAGGAGGAATAGATTACTTTAATAACACACTAGAGTACACATAATGAAGAAGAGTAACATCTACTTATTCAACATGATACAAAGCTCACGATCACATAAAGATCACATCATGGGAGAGAGAGGTGAACCACATAGCTACCGGTAGAGCCCTCAGCCCCGGGGATGAACTACTCCCTCCTCATCATAGGAGACAACAAGGTTGATGGAGATGGCGGTGAGGTCGATGGAGACGGCGGAGACGGCGATGGAGACCGATGGAGATGGCTCCGGGGGCACTTCCCCATCCCGACAGGGTGCCAGAATAGAGACTTCTGTCCCCCAAAATTTGTCGGCGGTGGTGGCAGAGCTGCGGAACTCTTTCTAGAAAATTGTCGACTCCCCTAGGGTTTTCCGTCCCGAGGCTTTATATAGGCAAAGGGGCATCATCAGGGGTGGCCCCAGGCCTCCTCACAGCTAGGTGGCGCGGCCAGGGCCTGGGCCGCGCCGGCCTAGTGTGAGGCTGGCCCGTGGCCCCTCTCCTTCACCTCTTCGGATCTCTGGAAGCTTTCGGGCAAAATAAGACTTCAGGAACTTGTTTCGTCCAATTCCGAAAATATTTCCTGTGTATCACTTCTGAAACACAAAAACAGCAAAAAACAGGGAACTGGCACTGTGGCGACTTGTTAATAGGTTAGTTCCAGAAATCACATAAAAGTGCCACGAAGTGTAACGAAACATTAGGCAAATGGTGTAAAAACAAGCATGGAGCATCAAAAATTATAGATACGTTTGAGACGTATCAGCATCCCCAAGCTTAACTCCTGCTCGTCCTCGAGTAGGTAAGTGATAACAAAAGAAATAATTTTTGAGGTGACATGCACCATCACAATCTTAATCATATAGGTAAAGCATTGAGTGCTGAGATCAAAGAACTTAAAACATGGGCATGAAGATATAATCTTGACAATAAGAAACTTAGCAACCATGTTATAACATGAAAATGAACACAAACAAAAGATCATGAAAATGAAACAATGAAAGTCAAACGGGTGTTCAAATCATAAGGAAAAACATACAAATGGTTTTCAGTTTGTCCTTCATGGAGAGCAAAACATAAATGCATAGGACACCTTCAAGTTTAAGAGGGCGACTAGATACAAGTAATTTGAGAACAAGTGAAACCAACAATACGAATCAATCAATAAAAACTTTGGGACAATGCACATTATACTCAGAATAACAACTATGCTCTCTTAATGGTGCATAAAGGTAGAAGGTGGTGACTCAACATAAAAGTAAAAGAAAGGCCCTTCGCGGAGGGAAGTAGTGATTAAACATGTGCTAGAGCTTTTCATTTGTAAAACAGAGAGATAAAAATTGGTTTTGAGAGGTGGTTGTCTTTGTCAACGACTGGCAATGGGGTTCTTACTATCTTCCATATAAAAATAAAGCAAGTTTTTGAGAGAGAGATTGGCACTTTTGTGCTCTTTTATAAAGCTTGGCACTCCTCCCCACCTTTTTTTCTTTCTCAAACCATGGCTAACCGATTCCATCGGGTGCCCACCAACATTCACATACCATGGAGGAGTGCCTTTTTTCTTTCTTTTTTTTCTTTTTGGAATAAGACAATATGCAAGATAGCAAATCCGACCACTATGTCCCCATGAGCTGAAAACAGTGTCACAAAACGAGAAGTGTTTTGAAGGTTTTTTGAAAGGTAGCACATGAAAATTTACTTGGAATGGCTTACAAATACCATGCATAGGAATTTATAGTGGATACAATGGCAAACTTGGTTTTTGGGAGTTGGATGCACGAGTAGAGCTCATATTCAGTACAAAATGAGGGCTAGCAAAAGACTGGGAGCGACCAACTAAGAGAGCAATAACGGCCATAATCATGCAAAGCGACAAAGTAACATTAAAAGAAGCATAAGATGGCATCAAAAGTCAAAAAACTAAATGATCATAGAGGCTATAGGCGACTTATTTTGTAGTCAACATGGTGTAAGCATGTGCCAAGTCAACCCAAATAAAGCATCAAAGGAGAAAACCAAATAAATGCTTCCATATAATAAAAACAACGCATGATTTTTTTCAAAGGCTCATTAAGCAATCTCAGTCATTTGAGACAAGTTATGCTACAGCAAAACCACTAAGCATACTATCAAAAAGACATCAAGCATGATATGCAAAAGCCTAAGCCGCAGTCTACACAAGCTCCTTCTTGTACCACTTTTTTGCATAAAGCTTTTTCTCTTTTCCAACACCATTTAAACCTTTTTGAGAAAACTCTTTTGAGGAAAACCAACATATACCAGAGGTCCAAATACACCTTGATGCAAAGACAAAACAAGATCTGAACAAAAATCAAGGCAAAAAATGCAAGCTAAACGCAGTAGCAGAAACAGAGAACACTCGTTGAACGATAAGAGTGAAAACTAGAGTGTTCTTGGCAATGAAAAATGAGTTCAACTCCTCCAAAAGAAACATGATGTGATATAACCATTTATTGCAGCAAACTAAACTAAACTAATACTGAAAACTAAAACAACTGACGCTCCAAGAAAAACGCATAATGCATGAAGCAATAAAAATATAGTGTCTTGAAAGGTGACCTGATTTTTGCCGATGAAGAAGGGGGTGCCTCGGGGGCATCCCCAAGCTTTGATGCTTGTACTTCTTGGATATTTCTTGGGGTGATGCATGGGCATCTCCAAGCTTGAGCTTTTGTCCATTCTTCAACTCATCTCATCATTCTCCAATCTCTACACTTGTAAACTTCCTTCATACAAAACTAAACACAAATCTATTAGCAACATTAGTGTAGGCATAACATATAATCAACCTCTTTTTGCTTCAGGTTTCAACCTAAAACCACCACATATTAAGCATATACTACTGTATCAACTTCCCAAAAAGTTCCGTGATCAAAAGAACTCAAAAAGAAAGCGATAAAGTGGCAAACACAAATATTGGCAGAAATCTGTCAAAACAGAACAGCTGACAATGGTCGAATTTTTGAGGGGTTTTCTGTTGCTCAAATCAAAAAGTGTTCAGCTAATGAAAGTTTGGATATAACCTGGGGCATATGCACAAGAAATCGCAGGCCCAAAAGATATACAGAGAATTTATACGAATTTTTACGGTGCAGCACCCAAAACAGTTTCAGGACAGCAACATCCCCAAATCTTACCTCACTCAAATTAGAGTCTTCTTTTGGCACAACAACGAAATAAAAAGGATTAGGAGTGGTCATTACAGTAGTAATAACTTCCAAGACTCAAATAAAAGAAAAAGTACTGAAAAGAAAACATTGGGTTATCTCCCAAGAGTGCTTTTCTTTAACGCCTTTGAGCTAGGCGCAGTAATTTGCAAAGATGCTCATGTGGGCGCCATATAAGAGCTTGAGGCAAGGGCGCCATATAGGAACTTAAAGCAATAGAGAGCATCAAAAAGCAAGTATGGAAGACATTTAAATCTAAACCACTTCCTATGCATAGGAATCTTGTAAGAAAATAAATCAACGAGGCACATAGTAGCAAGCATGGATAGATAAAACAAGTGCCACTTCAAGATTTGCAACATAAAGAGGGGAAACTTAATATTGTTGAGATCCATCAAACCATGTTTCCCTCTCTCATAATAACTTTCAGTAGTATCATGAATAGAATTAACAATATAACTATCACATAAAGCTTCCCTATCATGAGCCACATGCATAAAAGAATTAGTACTCCCCACATGAACAATTGTAGTAGGAGCAGATTCAACAGAATAATTATTCTCATCACCATAATCATCAAAAACAGGAGGCATATTGTAATCATAACTATTTTTCTCCTCAAAGGTAGGTGAACTGAAAATATTATACTCATCATTATAACCATCATAAACCAGAGGTTTAGTATCATCACAAGCTAGAGAACAACTATTCCGCAAAGCATATTCTTCAAACATATCATCATAAGAAGGAACATGGATAGCACTAATGGTCCAACAATTATTAATCTTAGAATTTGTACCAAAAAGCTTTTCAATATCAAAAGTAGAGTGCTTTTCCCAATCATGATCACTAGCATAGGTAACAGGCATGGGAACATCATCCCAATCAGAATTATCATAATCTATAGCAGGATCATAACGCTTAGGGGAAGATACCGTGTCCTCTCGCCTTTTACTCCTCCTCTTCTTCTTATTCTTCTTCTTCATACTCTTCTTACTCTCTCCTTTAGGAGGGAGAGACTTGAAGGGCATCTTCTCCACATATTCTCTAGGAGGGAAAGGCATCTTCTCCACATAATCTGGTTTGCTGGCAGGAACAACAGAAGAAACTTTGGAGGATTCCTCCTCTCTATTAATAAGATCGAAACATCTATTAGTCCTGTCATAGCTTGGCAAAACATCATGTTTTATAAGATCTTGTAAGTAAGTATTTGCGAGGCAATCTTTAGCACAATAGAGACGACAACCATGAAGGGTACTATTAATATCAGCATCTCTCATATCAACCAAAGAAATCTTTCTAGATATATCTTCACAATTCAAAAACAAAGTAAGCTCATCATACTAATTGAGAGTAATCTTATCATCACAATACAAATCTGCAGTACTCGTTCGATTAATTGGGCATTGAAAATTAAAGTGACCTTTTTCACCGCAAAATTCACAAAGAAAAGGATAAAGCTCACAAACCCTTTCACCAAGCACATCTAGATCCTTGAGCCACATACTGGTTTCTTCATTTGCGTGGGTGATGCAATAATCTTCCTTATTGTAACTCTGTTCACAAGGTCTATGTATTCCACAAAAATTAACATGCTTATAAGAAATAGGATTTTTAGAAGTTTGAGCATGTTTATTGCAATCATCAATAACAATATCACTTTCTATGCAAGTGTCCTTAAAAGGTTCATGATATACGTCCCCATTTCCTTTAGGAACATTCATATGGGAAGCAAAGGCTTTAAAGCAATCAACCATAATTTGAGGATCAAGACCATATTTAGTACTAAGCTCTTGAAAATCAGCAGTTTCAGCGAAAGACTTAATGCAATCAAACTCGTAATTCATACCTGATCCTTTACCTTTATCGCTATCCCAACCTTCAATATTGTTTTGAATTGTTTCAAGCAGATCCCACTTGGTGTTAACATCCTTGCTTCTGAAAGACCCATCAAAGCATGCATCTAGATAGTCCTTGTAGTATCCTGAAAGCCTTGCATAAAAATTATTAATAACAATATTACGGGGAAGATCATGAATAGGACATTTATGCATTAGTAACTTCAATCTTTCCCACGCTTGGGCAATGCTTTCTCCCTCATGAGGCCAAAAGTTATATATCCGATTACGATCTTTATGAATTTCACTTGGAGGATAAAACTTGGAATAAAAGAGAGGTACAATTTCCTCCCACTCAATAGATGGACCATCTTGGAACAGTCGATACCACTCCTCAGCTCTGCCTTTCAATGATAAAGAGAATAGCTTCTTCTTGACCTGGCTTGGTGAAATACTTGCACACCTGAACAACTCGCATAATTCATGTATAAACAGTAAGTGATATCCCGGATGGATAGTTCCATCTCCTGAATAGCAGTTATCCATAACATGCCTAACAATTTTCATAGGTATTTCAAAAGGATGAGGAGCACAAGCATCATTAGAAACATCACATATGGGAGATAAAATATCATCAGAGCAAACTTTCTCAACTAAAGCTGGGGAGCTAAAAATATCATGCTTAACAAAACCAGCTTCCCCAAGCTTAAACTTTTCCATAGCATTAGCAATAACGGGATTCAAAGCATTCATACTAATAACATTGCTATGCGAAATAAGCTCCAATGGTTTTTCAATTTTCTCTTCAAACACTTCATATCTAAACTCAGGAAAAATACTAGAGAACTCTTTATTTTCCATTAAGCCTAACTAGTGAAAATAAAAACAAGAAACAAAAAGATGTAATTGTAGAATCTAAAGGAAATAACTCCGAGCACTCACACAGGAGGATGCGAGTACCTTTTACCTTACCTCCCCGGCAACGGCGCCAGAAAAGAGCTTGATGTCTACACACGCTTCTGTTCTTGTAGACAGTGTTGGGCCTCCAATTGCAGAGGTTTGTAGAGCAGCAGCAAGTTTCCCTTAAGTGGATCACCCAAGGTTTATCGAACTCAGGGAGGAAGAGGTCAAAGCTATCCCTCTCAAACAACCCTGCAATTACGATACAGAAAGTCTCTTGTGTCCCCAACACACCCAATACACTTGTCAGATGTATAGGTGCACTAGTTCGGCGAAGAGATAGCGAAATACAAGTGGTATAGATGATTATAAGTAGTAAATGCAATCTGGAATAAAAATGGCAGCAAGCAAATAAGTAACAAAACAGCAAGTAAACAGTGTGCAAAGCTTGGAAACAAGGCCTAGGGATCATACTTTCACTAGTGGACACACTCCCAACAAATATAACATAATTGAACCAATAGATAACTTCTCTTCACTATGGTACTCTGAATTACTCTCCTATTGAATAACACTAATCATTGCGTAGGGCTACGAAGCACTCCTCAAAGTTCAACAAGTACTTGACAAACACCACTCATAGAGATATCCAAATCAAATCACAACTCAAGATAGATATTATTGCAACTTAGACCAAGTACTAACACGGTGCACACACTGTCAACATTACACCATGAAAGGAGGAATAGATCACTTCAATACTATCATAGTGATAATTATTCTCATAATCCATAAGAGATCACAATCGTAGCCTAGACCAAGTACCACCATGATGCACGCACTATCACCGTTACACCATGGCAGGAGGAATAGATTACTTTAATAACACACTAGAGTACACATAATGAAGAAGAATAACATCTACTTATTCAACATGATACAAAGCTCACGATCACATAAAGATCACATCATGGGAGAGAGAGAGGTGAACTACATAGCTATCGGTAGAGCCCTCAGCCCCGGGGATGAACTACTCCCTCCTCATCATAGGAGACAGCAAGGTTGATGGAGATGGCGGTGAGGTCGATGGAGACAGCGGAGACGGCGATGGAGACCGATGGAGATGGCTCCGAGGGCACTTCCCCATCCCGGCAGGGTGCCAGAACAGAGACTTCTGTCCCCCGAAATTCATCGGTGGTGGCGGCGAAGCTGCGGAACTCTTTCTGGAAAATTGTCGACTCTCCTAGGGTTTTCCGTCCCGAGGCTTTATATAGGCGAAGGGGCGTCGTCAGGGGTGGCCCCAGGCCTCCTCACACCTAGGCGGCGCGGCCAGGGCCTGGGCCGCGCTGGCCTAGTGTGAGGCTGGCCTGTGGCCCCTCTCCTTCGCCTCTTCGGATCTCTAGAAGCTTCTGGGCAAAATAAGACTTCAGGAACTTGTTTCGTCCAATTCTGAGAATATTTCCTGTGTATCACTTCTGAAACTCAAAAATAGCAGAAAACAGGGAACTGGCACTATGGCGACTTGTTAATAGGTTAGTTCCAGAAATCGCATAAAAGTGTCATGAAGTGTAACGAAACATTAGGCAAATGGTGTAAAAAAGCATGGAGCATCAAAAATTATAGATACGTTTGAGACGTATCACAGGGCGGCGTGGCCCAGGGGTAGGCTGCGCCCCCTATGTATGAGGGAGCCTCGGTCCACTCCTGACGATGCCCCTTCACCTATAAACCCCCCCCCCACAGGAAAAACCTAAATACCCGATCACTTTTCCAGAACACATCACGATCCGCCGTCGCCATCGACCCAAAGATCGAGAGGGTCCAGAAGCTCTTCCCGGCACCCTGCCGGAGAGGGGAATCACCACCGGAGGTCTTCTTCATCGCCATGCTTGCCTCCGGAGCGATGAGTGAGTAGTCTACCTTGGACTATGGGTCCATAGCAGTAGCTACATGGTTGTCTTCTCCACCATGTGCTTCATGTTTAGATCTCATGAGCTGTCCTACATGATTGAGATCACCGTTATGTAATTCTTCATGTTTGGTTTATTGGGATCTAATGAATATTGGTGTTATGATTGAGTTGATGTACTGAAATTTATCTTATGTTATCTCTATGTTGTTTATGATCTTGCATGCTCTCCGTTGTTAGTAGCTATCTTGGCCGAGTAGTTGCTAGTGACTCCAAGAGGGGGTATTTATGCTCGATAGTGGGTTCATGCCTCTGATGACCCACAAGTATAGGGGGTGTATCGTAGTACTTTCGATAAATAAGAGTGTCGAACCCAACGAGGAGCAGAAGGTGTTGATGAGCGGTTTTGATTAAAGAATCACTGTAAATACTAGCAAACAGGTTTTCAGGGGTATTTGGTAATACGAGTAAATAAAGTGCGAGTAAATAAAAGACAGTAGTAACAATTGCAGCAAGTGGCCCAATCCTTTCTTCAGCAAAGGACAAGCCGGTTGTGTACTTATAATAACCAAACGTTCTCGAGGACACACGGGAGTTTCTGTCAAGAGCTTTCGCTTCAATAAGCCAATAGTCTTTATTGGTTTGATAGGTGTTATGGGGGTGAACCTGTGCTAGTGCACTACCCTTACTAGGATAAATACACACTTGTGATTATACCCCTTGCAAGCATCCGCAAATACAAGAAAGTAATTAAGATAAATCTAACCACGGCCTTAAACTCTAAGATCCTACGCTCCCTGGTGCAAAGGTTTCCCAATGGAGGTTTAGGTTTCTATCACTCCAGCAACCCCACAATTGGTAGCCAAATACACAATGCATCTTACTAGGCCCATAAATGGTGAAGTATCATGTAGTCGACGTTCACATGACACCACTAGTGAAATAGCACCATAACAATATCAAACCATTAAATATTTCTCAACAATAATTCACTACTAACATCTTGACTTCTCCCATGTCCTCAAGAACTAAACGAACTACTCACAAGACATCATATGGATCATGATCAGAGGTAAAATAATGGTAAATAACGATCTGAACATAAACCTTAATTCAATGGTTCCACTCAATAGCATCAACTACAAGAGTAATCAACACCGGGAAAGTTTCCCCTATGAATATAACAAGTTCCAACTCAAGATGTTACAGCGGGATGGCATGGTGATGATGGAGATGAAGGTGCTGGTGATGGGGATGATGATGATGATGATCCCGATGAAGTCCAGTGCGATGGTGATGACGATGGCGATGATCTCCCCTCTCCGGGAAGGAATTTCCCCGGCAGATTTCTGCCTGCCAGAGAGCTTTTCTCTCTCTGGTGTTTTCCGCCCCGCAGAGGCGGCGGTGTCTAACTCTAAGCCTCCCCCTGACTTAGGTTTTCGAGGACGATGAAGTACGCGGAGGGGCGAGACCAGAAGTGGGCCAAGGCGGCCTCACACAGGGCTGGCGCGGCCAGGGGTCAGGCCGCGCCACCCTGGCGTGTGGGCCCCTCCTGTCTCCTCTCGACTCCTCCTTCTGGCTTCCTGAGTCTTCTAGGAAAATATAATTTCCTGTTATTTTTCTGGAATTTTCCCGATCTTCAAAATATGGTCCCTTGATGGTCCTTTTTCCAGCAGAATCTTGACTCCGGCAGTAACTCCTCCAAAGATCATCAAACATGTGAAAACAAAGGAAATAACATAAGTATCAACTCTAAATATGAAATATATCAATGAATAACAGTAAATTATGATACAAAATAGTGATGCAAAATGGACATATCAACCCTCCCAAGCTTAGACCTCGCTTGTCCCCAAGCGAAAACTAAACTCGGTAAACATGACCACAGGTTTATGGAGTGAAGCGTCGATAATCAAAATACGGACAAGAAGCATCACATTCACCAAGGCACAAATTATAATAGACAGCAACTTCCCTTTATAAGATATAGACTTGCAATGGATAAAAGGGAATCACATGTAAAGATGCACAAGGTAAACTATAATTGGCAATGGCAAACCTTAGTTCTTTGGTCAAAGAACGATGAACAAGCTATTCTTTCTTTTAAACGGAGCCTTTTAAAATAGAGCTAATATAGCAAAGACCATATGCTCAACAAGGTAAACTTTTGCATTCATAGAAAGCTTTCAAAGATATATCCCTTCAGACAAAAGCATTATACAAAACAAGGAAGATAGTAAACATGATTAAACGGATCAACATATGGATGAGTGAAACATAACAACTCAAATGCTTGCTTTAGATAGAGGGAAATAGGTTGACTCAACATAAAAGTAAAAGATAGGCCCTTCGCAGAGGGAAGCAGGGATTAAACATGTGCTAGAGATTTTCATTTGTAAAATAGAGGTAAAAAGTTATTTTGAGAAGTGGTTGCTTTTGCCAACGACTAGCAACGGAGTTCTTGATATCTTCCATACTAAACAAGTGAGAGCGGTTCCGAGATGTTTGATTAATAGGCATATTGGTGCTCTTTTATAGCTTTGCACTCCTCCCCACCTTTTTCCTTTCTCAAACCATGGCTAACCGATTCCATCGGGTGCCAACCAACTTTCACATACCATGGAGGAGTGCTTCTTTTTCTTTTCTTTTTGAGATTATAATGGTCTGACCAGCTCCCTTGCAAAATTAATGACGAGCAGATGAAGCTGCCTAGTCGAGGGGTACTCAATTTAGTATGGAAGATAACAAACCCATCCACTACGTCCTCATGAGCTAAAAACAGTGGCACAAAAATGAGAAGTGTTTGAAGGTTTTTGAAAGGTAGCACATGAAAATTTACTTGGAATGGCTTGAAATACCATGCATAGGAATTTATAGTGGACTCTTTGGAAGTGACTTGGCTTTTGGGAATTGGATGTACGAGAAGTATTTCCTCTCAGTACAGGTTTTTGGCTAGCAAGGCTGGGTAGCAAGCATAAGAGTTGCATGTAACAAATAAGCATACATATAATAAGAACAATCATGCAAACTCCCTTGAAGGTACAACGATTTTGACTTCAGGAATAACAATGCTTATAAGCCAAACATAAGGAAAACTGAAGTGATGTAACTACAAGCACTTCTTTATTCTTTTCTACTCAAACCTCAAGGTAAAGTTACTACTGACCAAGCTAGGTTTGCCAAGACCAACTAAATTTACTCATGCTCCCAAAGTGATACCAATACCAATCAACAAGACTAGTCATATAAGAGAGATTGCAAACTAACATAAAGTGTGCAGAAAGTAAACGATAAAACTTCTCATTAATATTTTATTACCGCAACTCACACCAAGGGATACATAGATAACCAACTAAGGAGGATACTTCCAAACTACAAACTATTCTATAAGATAACTTCTCTATTCATGATATGACTCTACTTGAAAAGTAAATGAGAAAAAGGTAATGATGTGATACCGCGGCACTCCCCCAAGCTTGGAACAAGCCAAGGGGATGCCTATACTGATGACGAATTACTCCTTGGATGGTGGCGGTGAATCTTCATCGTTGTCATACTTCCAAGGCAGAGGTCCTCCATCAAGGAAGGATGTCTTGGTCTCCAAAATCCTGAAACTTGCAGCAGCACTCATTTGTTGAAATCTAGCTTCATACTCACAATTTTGGTTTTGCACGTCATAGATTTGTGCTTGTAATTGGCTAGTCGTCTCTTGGAGTGAAAGGATATCCCTCCAGAGCTCTGTAGTCTCCTTTTTGTACTTGGCAACGAGCTCTTGATTAATCCTATAGATAATGTCCACCTTGCGTTCTGCCATCTTCTTGTATTTGAAAACTTCTTGTTCCAGTGCTTCCATCCTCGCTTCGAGACTCCCTTCTCCCTTGGGTCCTTGAACATCTTTAATCTGCAACTCCCCATCCTTGAGTGAAAATTCCTTCAGATGCATCCTCAGCTCCCTCATATACGGATTGATGGAACCCGCAAGAGGGTTCTCCTCAGATGGACCAGACGAAGACATTGTAACTCCCAAGCCGAGAGCAATCCCTGACAGAAATAGCTCGAAACAAAACACGACGAGAAAATGATATACAGACCTCGGGGACCCCGGGGGGTTAAATAGGCGAAAATTATACATCGAAATGAAATCACAGGAGGAAACCGGGACGGAAATGAGTTCCGGTGTGCTCTCACACCTAGGTGGTGCGGCCAGGGGTGGGCCCATGCCACCTGTGTGTGAGAGGCACACGGACTCTTTTTCCTGCCCATTTTCGTCTCGTAATTTTTCATATTTAGTAAAAATAGCAAAAATATTAAAGAAAGAGCTTTTCACGAAACTTCTCTGACTAGAACTGTTACCTATCCAAAAACGAACTCTGCAGGTACCTGCAATTTGTCTTGGATGAATTCTTCCAGAGAAACTGTTTCAATAACATCAACATCTTCATTATAAGAATCTCCAGAAATATAATGTTTGAGTCTTTGCCCATTCACCACTTGTGTAGAGTCATCTTTCAATGAAGCAATCTTAATAGCACCTGAGCGGTACACTTCCACAATAACATATGGTCCTTCCCATTTAGAGAGTAATTTTCCTGCAAAAAATCTGAGACAAGACCTATACAAAAGAACTTTCTCACCAACATGAAACTCTCTCTTAAGAATTCTCTTATCATGCCATTGCTTGACTTTCTCTTTAAAAAGCCTAGCATTCTCATACGCTTCGTTTCTCCACTCATCTAGAGAACTCAAATCTAATAACCTTTTCTTACCAGCTAGTTTAAAATCTCTATTAAGCTCTCTCACTGCCCAAAAAGCTTTGTGTTCTAATTCTAAGGGCAAGTGACACGCTTTTCCATAAACCATCTTATAAGGAGACATACCCATGGGGTTCTTATAAGCAGCTCTATAAGCCCATAAAGCATCGTTTAACTTACTAGCCCAGTTTTTCCTAGATCTATTGACAGTCTTCTGCAAGATAGACTTGATCTCCCTATTTGAAAGCTCTACCTGCCCACTAGTTTGGGGATGATAAGCAGAAGCAATTCTATGATTGACATCATATTTTGCAAGAGTTTTTCTAAAACCACCGTGAATAAAATGAGAACCTCCGTCAGTCATAAGATATCTAGGCTTACCGAACCTAGGAAAAATAACATCCTTAAGCATTTTTAATGAGGTCTCACCATCGGCACTCTTTGTAGGTATGGCTTCTACCCATTTAGTAACATAATCAACAGCAACAAGTATATGGGTATAGCCTTTTGAAGGAGGAAAAGGACCCATAAAGTCAAATCCCTAACAATCAAACGGTTCAATAATAAGAGTGTAACTCATAGGCATTTCATTGAGTCTAGAAATATTACCAACTCTTTGGCATTCATCACAAGATAAAACATACCTTTTGGCATCTTTAAAGAGGGTTGGCCAATAAAAACCTGATTGTAGAACCTTCTGCGCGGTTCTATCTCCAGCATGATGCCCTCCATAGGCGCTGCTATGGCATTTTCTTAATATTTCTTGTTGCTCATATTCCGGTACGCATCTTCTCATAATACCATCAACTCCTTCTTTATATAAATGTGGGTAATCCCAAAAATAATGCCTCAAATCATAGAAGAATTTTCTTCTTTGCTGAGCTGTAAAGGTTGGAGGCAAATACTTGGAAACAATAAAGTTAGCATAATCAGCATACCAAGGAAGGTCTCGCGAAGTTACATTTATTGCAGCCAACTGTTCATTTGGAAAACTATCGTTAACAGGAATAGGATCAAAGGAAATATTTTCCAATCTAGACAAGTTGTTAGCCACAGGATTTTCAGCACCTTTCTTATCTACGATATGCAAATCAAACTCTTGTAAAAGCAACACCCATCTAATAAGCCTAGGCTTAGCATCCTTCTTAGTCATAAGATATCTAATAGCTGCGTGATCAGTATGAATAGTAACTTTAGAATCAACAATGTAAGATCTAAACTTATCACATGCAAAAACAACAGCAAGAAACTCTTTCTCAGTAGTAGCATAATTCTTTTGAGCAGCATTAAGAGTCTTACTAGCATAATGAATAACATTCAACTTATTATCTACGCGCTGTCCAAGAACAGCACCAACAGCAAAATCACTAGCATCACACATAATTTCAAAAGGTAAATTCCAATCAGGTGGTTGAACAATAGGAGCAGTAGTCAAAGCCTTCTTAAGAGTTTCAAAAGCTTCCGTACAATCATCATCAAAGACAAATGGTACATCTTTTTGAAGAAGATTAGTAAGAGGCTTTGAAATCTTAGAGAAATCTTTAATAAACCTCCTATAGAAACCAGCGTGACCAAGAATACTACGAATACCTTTAATATCTCTGGGACAGGGCATTTTCTCAATTGCCTCCACTTTTGCTCTGTCAACTTCAATACCTCTTTCAGAAATTTTATGTCCGAGGACAATTCCTTCATTTACCATAAAGTGGCATTTCTCCCAATTAAGAACAAGGTTAGTTTCTTTGCACCTCTGCAAAACTTTATCAAGGTTGTGCAAACAATTATCAAAAGAAGTTCCATAGACGGAGAAATCGTCCATGAGGACCTCCACAATTTCTTCACAAAAGCCATGAAAAATAGCAGGCATGCATCTTTGAAAAGTAGCAGGAGCATTGCATAAACCAAACGGCATATGTCTATAAGCATAAGTTCCATAAGGACAAGTAAAAGTGGTTTTCTCTTGATCATCCTTCTTAACAGCAATTTGAGAAAAACCAGAATAACCATCAAGGAAACAAAAATGAGTCTTCTTAGATAACCTTTCTAACATATGATCTATGAACGGTAAAGGGTAATGATCTTTCTTAGTAACTTTGTTTACCTTCCTATAATCAATGCACATTCTATAACCAACTACTACCCTTTGAGGAATAAGCTCGTTATTCTCATTAGGCACAACAGTCATACCTCCTTTCTTAGGAACACAATGAACAGGACTAACCCATCTACTATCAGCAATAGGATAAATAATACCAGCATCAAGGAGCTTTAATACCTCATTTCTTACCACATCCTTCATCTTGGGAATTAGGCGGCGTTGATGCTCCACGACTGGCTTCGCGTCTTTCTCCATATTAATGTCATGCTGACATAAAGTGGGAGAGATCCCTTTTAAATCATCTAGAGTATATCCCATAGCTCCTCGGTGTTTGCTCAATATCTCCAATAATCTTTCTTCTTCCTTTCCTGAAAGTTTAGAGCTAATAATAACATGATATATTTTCTTATCATCTATATAAGCATATTTAAGATTATCAGGCAAAGACTTTAGTTCAAACACAGGATCTTCCTTAGGTGGCAAAGTGGTACCAAGATCCTCCACAGGTAGATTATGCTTGATTAATGGTGGTTGACGAAGAAGAATATCGTCAATCTCTTCTCTTTCTTTGCTGAAAACATCACTTTCGTGATCTTCCATGAACTGCTGCAAGGCATTATTAGGAGCAAGAGCAATAGAAGCAAGCTGTTCAACTCGAAAATTTTCATTAGGCGTGTCATTTTTATAAGAAGTCTTAGCAAACTTGGAAAAATTAAACTCATAAGACTCTCCATTAAACTTAGTAAAAAAAATTCTCCTTCTTACAATCTATCACGGCGCCACAGGTGTTCAAAAATGGTCTACCAAAAATAATAGGACAAGTTTTACTAGCCTCCTTACCAAGTACTAGAAAATCAATAGGGTATTTAGTCTTACCGCAAAGAACTTCCACATCTCGAACAATACCGAGAGGCCAAACAGTCTCTCTGTTAGCAAGCTGAACAACCACATCAATATCTTCAAGTTCACAAGCGCCAATCTCGTGCATGATTTCTTTGTAAAGCTCTAAGGGATTAGCACTTGCACTTGCACCAATATCACATAAACCATAATAGCAATGATCTCCAATCCTGACAGAAATAACAGGAACACTTGTTTTCCTATGCTTTTTAGGATGTGAGAGAATGTTAGAAGCATCTTCACAAAAAAGAATATATTCATCCCCTACATCTTTAGTAACAAGATCCTTCAATATAGCTACAAGAGACTTAATAGTAATTTGCTCATCAGGTTCTGCAGCTTTCTTAGTACTTTTATTAGACACACTTACCAAAGTAGAATACTTCTTTACCTTAGCTGGGAAAGGTGTCTTCTCAAAATAAGATTCAGGCACAATGCTATCAACAGTACAAACTTTAGTAGCTGCAGCAGGTATATGACTAATAGAGTCTTTATAAGGCGCATGATATTTGTTCCAATCTTTCTTTGGAACATCAAGATAAGAGGCAAAGACCTTAAGACAATTAGCAAGTATTTGAGAATCAAGACCATAAGCAGTGCTAACACTATGAAAGTCATCGCTTCCCATAAAAGATTTAATGCATTCATAATCATAGTTTATACCTGACTTCCTACCTTTGTCGTTTTCCCAACCTTCAGCATTCTCTTATATACGGTCAAGAAGTTTCCACTTAGCATCTTCTTTCATATGAGTAAATGATCCAAAGCAAGAAGCATCCAAATAATCCTTATCAGGAAGAGTAAGCCGCGCATAAAAATTATCAATAACAATATTATTGGGGAGCTCATGAATGGGGCATTTGAGCATTAGTAACTTCAATCTCCCCCACGCTTGGGCAATACTCTCTCCATCATGAGGCCAAAAATTATATATCCGGTTACGATCTTTATGAATTTCACTTGGATGATAAAACTTGGAATAAAAGAGAGGTACAATATCCTCCCATGCCATAGATGGACCATCTTGGAGTAGTCAATACCACTCTTCAGCTCTGCCTTTCAATGATAATGAGAATAATTTCTTCTTGACCTGGCTTGGTGAAATACCTGCACATCTGAACAACTCGCACAATTCATGTAAAAATAATAAGTGATCACCCGGATGGACAGTTCCATCACCTGAATAGCAGTTATCCATAATACGCCCAACAATTTTCATAGGTATTTCAGCAGGCGGCGGTGGTGGTGGTTCATCCACATGTGCAGCAATAGTAGTAGATGTGTTTCCAAATAGGAAACCAAATGGAGAGTTCTCCATAGCAGAGTAAAATAAAAATAAAAGACAAAATAAAAACAATACTCACAGCGACGGTTACCTTTACCAATTCCACTCTTCAATAGCGCTACACTCCCCGGCAATGGCGCCAGAAAATATTCTTGATGACCCACAAGTATAGGGGGTGTATCGTAGTACTTTCGATAAATAAGAGTGTCGAACCCAACGAGGAGCAGAAGGTGTTGATGAGCGGTTTTGATCAAAGAATCACTATAAATACTAGCAAATAGGTTTTCAGAGGTATTTGGTAATACGAGTAAATAAAGTGCGAGTAAATAAAAGACAATAGTAACAATTGCAGCAAGTGGCCCAATCCTTTCTTTAGCAAAGGACAAGCCGGTTGTGTACTTATAATAACCAAACGTTCTCGAGGACACACGGGAGTTTCTGTCAAGAGCTTTCGCTTCAATAAGCCAATAGTCTTTATTAGTTTGATAGGTGTTATGGGGGTGAACCTGTGCTAGCGCACTACCCTTACTAGGATAAATACACACTTGTGATTATACCCCTTGCAAGCATCCGCAAATACAAGAAAGTAATTAAGATAAATCTAACCACAGCCTTAAACTCTAAGATCCTATGCTCCCTGGTGCAAAGGTTTCCCAACGGAGGTTTAGGTTTCTGTCACTCCAGCAACCCCACAATCGGTAGCCAAATACACAATGCGTCTCACTAGGCCCATAAATGGTGAAGTATCATGTAGTCGACGTTCACATGACACCACTAGTGAAATAGCACCACAACAATATCAAACCATTAAATATTTCTCAACAATAATTCACTACTAACATCTTGACTTCTCCCATGTCCTCAAGAACTAAACGAACTACTCATAAGACATCATATGGATCATGATCAGAGGTGAAATAATGGTAAATAACGATCTAAACATAAACCTTAATTCAATGGTTCCACTCAATAGCATCAACTACAAGAGTAATCAACACCGGGAAAGTTTCCCCTATGAATATAATAAGATCCAACTCAAGATGTTACAGTGGGATGGCGTAGTGATGATGGAGATGAAGGTACTGGTGATGGGGATGATGATGATGATCCCGATGAAGTCCAGTGCGATGGTGATGACGATGGTGATGATCTCCCCTCTCCGGGAAGGAATTTCTCCGGCAGATTTCTGCCTGCCAGAGAGCTTTTCTCTCTCTGGTGTTTTCCGCCCCGCAGAGGCGACGGTGTCTAACTCTGAGCCTCCCCTGACTTAGGTTTTCGGGGATGATGAAGTACGCGGAGGGGTGAGAC
Organism: Dactylis glomerata; assembly: GCA_007115705.1. Lineage (NCBI taxonomy): Eukaryota > Viridiplantae > Streptophyta > Magnoliopsida > Poales > Poaceae > Dactylis > Dactylis glomerata. Next base: position 2,919,677 of record QXEO01000548.1, on the reverse strand, counting down.
CAGAAGTGGGCCAGGGCGGCCTCACACAGGGCTGGCGTGGCCAGGGGTCAGGTTGCGCCACCCTGGCATGTGGGCCCCTCCTGGCTCCTCTCGACTCCTCCTTCTGGCTTCCTGAGTCTTCTGGGAAAATATAATTTCCTGGTATTTTTCTGAAATTTTCCTGATCTTCAAAATATGGTCCCTTGATGGTCCTTTTTCCAGCAGAATCCTGACTCCGGCAGCAACTCCTCCAAAGATCATCAAACATGTGAAAACAAAGGAAATAACATAAGTATCAACTCTAAATATGAAATATATTAATGAATAATAGTAAATTATGATACAAAATAGTGATGCAAAATGGACGTATCAGCCTCTATTTAATCTGGGGGAGTGACAGAAACCTCTAAGGTTGTAGATGTGATGTTGCTACAAGGGGGAAAACAACATTCATATGCTCAAGGGTATATGCTTTGTTTACATTACACACTTTGCTTAATGCAATTATCTGTTGTTCGCAACTTAATACTTGTGGAGTTCTTGGATTGATTCGCCACAAGTATATTATTAGTCATAGATGTAGTTGGATGGCGATCTATGTATCTTGTTGTAATGCCCAGAGTAAATCTCATAGTGATCCTCTCAACATATGCATGTTGTCTTTATTCTATCAATTGCCCAACTGTAATTTGTTTACCCAGCATGTATTATTTTATCTTATGGAGAGACACCACTAGTGAACTGTGGACCCCGGTCCTATTTCCTTTATATTGCTATCACCTATTTACTTTACTCGCACTGTTTACTTTACTCGCATACTATTATCATTTTCCACTCGATACGCTCATACCCTTTGTTTCAAGCAAACCGGTGAGATTGACAACCTCATCGTAAGTTGGGAGCAAAGTATTTGGTTGTGTTGTGTGCAGGTTCCGCGTTGCTACTGGTTGAAGACGAGTCAACAAGTGTCGTAAACAGCGCCCTTGTTGGAGTGTTATTAAGCTAGTCCGCATCACCTTCAGTCGTTTGTCTCTCTCCTACTGGATTGATAACCTTGGTTTCACAATTGAGGGAAAACTTGCTGCTATATTCATCAAAACCTTCTCTTGGGGTTTTCCAACTGGCCGGTCATTTTTACTTCATCAACTCGGCCCCATCAAGTTTTTTTGCGTCGTTGCCGGGGAGGAAGAAGACTTCTGCGAGGGGAGTTTTCGCACGCACATCCTTTACTTTGTTTTAAGTTTTGCTTTACTTTATTTTTACTTGCATCGTTTTATCAAAAACCCAAAAAAAAATTAGAATCCTTTGTAGTTGTTTATTATGTCTAGTTCAGTTGCTACTACTATGTCGCCCGAGGATATGATTTTCACTTTTAAACAAAAGGATGAGGAAAGTTTTAAAGAAGCTTGGTCTAGAATTTATGATTGGCATGGAAAGACTGAACCGAAAATGACCTTGAGTTTGCTTCTTAGTTGCTTTTAGTTTGGACTTGGTCTTCATTATAGATATGCTTTGGATGCTACTGCAGAAGGAGATTTCCTTCATTGTGATGGAGATCAAGCCTTCAATATTATAAAAAAATTGATTACAATTTATAGCATGCCAACCTATTTTGATTCGTCTCTTGTGTGCATTTTTAATAGACTTGATACTCTTGAGACTCGCACTGCTAGTTTTAATACTTGCTATAATACTTTGCGCCAGCATTTTGATTATGTGCCAACAAATTCTAAACCTTCGAGTTGGTATCCTACGGTAAAAATCACCATTGGTGGTGAAACTTTTCATGCTCGTTGTGATATTATGTCTGAATTTTGTCTTATGCCAAAGGATGTTTACGAATCTTTGAGTCTTTGGAAACTTTCCGAGGGGGAAGAAGAAATTTATCTTGCTAATAATGCCACTATATTTCCCATTGGAGTAGCTAAAGGAATTTATACAAAAGTCCTAGGAAGAATGGTATCTGCTGATTATCTTGTTATTGAATGTGTAGGAAAAGGACAAATCACACTTGGAAGGTCTTTACTGAAGCTCCTGGGCGCCGTCATTGATGTTGGAAAAGGCAATATAAGATTTATCTCTCCACCTTGCAATAGCCACGTCTTTTCTAGAGTCAAGAGCAAAGGTAAGAAAGGAAGGCGTAAGGCACCCGCTGATCCTAGCACTTCATCACTTGATGTTACTTGATTCACAATTTTCTGCGCCTAGCTCAAAGGCGTTAAAGAAAAGCACTCTTGGGAGTGATACGTCCAAAACGTATCTACTTTCCCGAACACTTTTGCTATTGTTTCTCCTCTAATTTATGTGTTTTGAATACAACTAACACGGACTAACGCTGTTTTCAGCAGAATTGCTCTGGTGTCTCATTTTTGTGCAGAAATCCAACTTTCAGTAAAAATTCTGGAAAAATCATCAAAAATCCTATTTCACCAGAAGACCCACGGAGCCAGAAGACGAGACGGAGTGGAGGCACGAGGCCTCCACACACACAGGGGGCGTGGCCCAGCCCTGGTCGCGCCCACCTGGTGTGAGGGTGGCTCGGCCATCGCCTCGACCCCTCCTTCCGCCTACATATACCCCTTTACCTGAAAATATTGGGGAGATGACGTTTTTCCCAGATAGACTTTCGCTGCATTGCCGCCATTAGAAACCGCGATTCGGAACCAGAAACTCCGTTCTAGCACCCTGCCAGGATGGGGATTTGGAGGAGATCTTTTATACGTCTCCAACGTATCTATAATTTTTGATGCTCCATGCTTGTTTTTACACCATTTGCCTACTGTTTTGTTACACTTCGTGGCACTTTTATGCATTTTCCGGAACTAACCTATTAACGAGTTGCCATAGTGCCAGTTCCCTATTTTCTGCTATTTTTGTGTTTCAGAAGTGATACACAGGAAATATTCTCGGAATTGGACGAAACAAGTTCCTGAAGTCTTATTTTACCCGGAAGCTTCCAGAGATCCGAAGGAGAGTAGGAGGGGGGCCACCAGGGCCCCACATGCCAGGCTCGCGCGGCCAGAGGCCTGGCCGCGCCGCCATGGTGTGAGGGGGCCTGGCCCCTCCTCTGACATCGCCCCTTCGCCTATAAAGACCCCCCGATGGAAAAAACCTAAGGACCCCGATCACTTTTCCAGAACACATCGCGATCCGCCGCCGCCGTCGACCCGAAGATCGGGAAGGTCCAGAAGCTCTTCCCGGCACCCTGCCGGAGAGGGGAATCGCCACCGGAGGTCTTCTTCATCGCCATGCTTGCCTCCGGAGCGATGAGTGAGTAGTCTACCTTGGACCATGGGTCCATAGCAGTAGCTAGATGGTTGTCTCCTCCACCATGTGCTTCATGTTTAGATCTCATGAGCTGCCCTACATGATTGAGATCACCATTATGTAATTCTACATGTTTGGTTTGTTAGGATCCGATGAATATTGGTGTTTATGATTAAGTTGCTGTACTGAATGTTATCTTTTGTTATCTCTATGTTGTTTATGATCTTGCATGCTCTCTGTTGTTAGTAGCTATCTTGGCCGAGTAGTTGCTAGTGACTCCAAGAGGGGGTATTTATGCTCGATAGTGGGTTCATGCCTCTATTTAACCTGGGGGAGTGACAGAAACCTCTAAGGTTGTAGATGTGCTATTTCTACTAGGGAGAAAACAACATTCATATGCTCAAGGGCATATGCTTTGTTTACATTACACACTTTGCTTAATGCAATTATCTGTTGTTCACAACTTCATACTTGTGGAGTTCTCGGATTGATTCACCACAAGTGGATTATTAGTCATAGATGCAGTTGGATGGCGGTCTATGTATTTTGTTGTAATGCCCAGAGTAAATCTCATAGTGAACTTCTTGACATATCATGTTTATCTTTATTCTATCAATTGCCCAACTGTAATTTGTTTACCCAGCATGTGTTATTTATCTTATGGAGAGACACCACTAGTGAACTGTGGATCCCGGTCCTATTTCAATCATATTGCTATCACCTGTTTACTTTACTCGCATACTCTACTGTTTTCCACTCGATACGCTCATAACCTTTATTTAAAGCAAACCGGTGAGATTGACAACCTCATCGCAAGTTGGGAACGAAGTACTTGGTTGTGTTGTGTGCAGGTTCCGCGTTGCAGCTCGCAAGCAAAGCTTGGACGAGGCGCCATATATAAATTGTCCGAAGCTGTCGCAAGCTAGCAAGCATCACCTTCAGTCATTTGTCTCTCCTCTCCAAGAACGATAAACCTTGATTTCTTAACTGAGGGAAAACCAGCTGCTATACTCATCACACCTTCCTCTTGGGGTTCCCAACGGGCTGGTCATTCACCACGCACAAGGAGGAAGCTCCTACATCAACTAGGATCATCAATCTTCATCACCATCATCACCGACATCCCTCCATCGACCATCCATGACTCCCCCATCCATGTGTGAGTAATTCCCCCACTGTAGGTGAGGGGATGGTAGGGATTGGATGAGATTGTTCATGTAATTTGATATGAGATTGTTAGGGCATCGTGCCTAGTATCTTTATTTAGTGCCTATGACATTGTTGCAACTTGTTGTGCTTAATGCTTGTCACTTTGGGCCCGAGTGCCATGATTTCAGATCTGAACATGTTATTATTTCTATGATGATACTTGTTGTTTATGGTCTTACCTACAAGTTGTATACACATATTGTTGTTCGGAACCCGAGGCCCCAAAGTGACAAAAATTGGGATAACCGGAGGGGATGGCTATGATGTGAGGATCACATGTGTTCACCGAGTGCTAATGCTTTGCACCGGTACTTTATTAAAAGGAGTACCTTAATTACCAGTAGTTTCCCTTGAGGCCCTGCTGCAACAGGCTGGTAGGACAAAAGATGTCGTGCAAGTTTCTCCTTGTGAGCACGTACGACTATATACGGAACACATGCCTATGATTGTTTGTACTAGGATGCTTTATCATTATTTATCTGCAATGCCCATGTCTCATTGATTTCATGAATTATCTTATCCATGCAACGCCCGTACATCCATTCCTATGCCTATAATATTCGCTTCTACTGTTTACTACTATTACTATTACCGCTGTTATTTTACTGCTTCTATTACTGTTTTACTACTATCACCACTATAAAACTGTTGCTACTGATAAACCACTGTGAGCAAGACTGTTTCCAGGTACAGCTGAATTGATAACTCATCTATTAAGGCTTACATATATTCTTTGGCTCCCCTTTTGTCAAATCAATAAATTTGGGTTTTACTTCCCTCGAAGACTGTTGCGATCCCCTATACTTGTGGGTCATCAAGACTATTTTCTGGCGCCGTTGCCGAGGAGCATAGCTTTATTTGTAAGTTCACTTGGTATTCATATTGTTCGCTGCAATCCTTTCATTATGGGTAAACCTCGTGATGGAAAAGTTCCTATATTGCCATCCACTACAAGAAGAGGTACGACTTTGAAAACTTTTGCTGCTCTTGATTCACCATCTGTTATGAGTAAGTTGCTTACACCACCACATGCACACGCTACTGCTACTACTTCTGCTGAGTTTGAAAATACCACTGATAATTTAGATGATGCTCCTACTGTGCTTGATAAGAGTGGTTCACTAGGTTCCTTTTTAGATGCTACTATTGCTAGAGCTAAGTTGGGAAACACCACTGTTACACATGTTAGTTCACCTGAGTCTAGGGAGTGTCCTAGTGATGATTTTGATGATGCTTATATTGAGCTTAATGATGATTTTATTGCTGAAGCACGTGCTACTCGTAATGCTGCTGAAGTTAAAGAACTTCTTGCAAGACGTACTGTTAGATATAATTTGTCTCCTGATTCTAAGTTTGCTGCTTCTCCCATAAATATTAGAGATAAGGATTATGATTTCTCTTTGGATTTATCTTACATATCTATTGTTGAGAAAACTCCTTTTTGTGGTACTAAAGATGAGAGTGCTATGGAGCACATGAATGAGCTTTCTACTTTGAGTAATTTGTTTTCTGATGATATTAAGCTCCGCACTTACTTTGTTGCTAAGATTTTTCCTTTTTCATTGAAAGATGCAGCTAAAACTTGGTTTAATAGCCTGTCTCCTGGATCTCTTAATAGTCCTATTGCTTTGGTTAATGCTTTCTTTCAGATATATTTTCCTGCTAGTGCTCAACATGCTGCTGTGCAGAAAATCTTTGATTTTAAACAGGAAAAAGGAGAGATATTGCCTGAATCTTGGACAAGGTTTTGTTCTTTAGTTAGAGCTTTGCCTAAAGAACCATTGCCTAAAAATGAACTCCTTGATATATTTTATAATGGACTAACTGATGAATCTAAAACATATTTGGATAGTTGTGCTAGTTGTGTTTTCAGAGAAAGAACTCCAGCTGATGCTGAAGAACTTATGGCTAAAATAAGCCGGAATCATGATGACTGGACTCTAGTTGAGCCAACACCAGCACCAACACCTACGCCAGTTCCAGAGCCTACACAGAAGAAGAGAGGGATGATTGAACGAAATGATGAAGTGATGAGGGAAGCTAAGAAATCTCTTAAGGAGAAATGTATTAAGGCCGAAGATGTGAAGAATTTACCTCCTATAGAAGAATTATGTAAGCCAATCCCTCACTCATCTATCATTGAGGTACACTCTCTCCAACGCTTTGATGATAGAGATATTCCTTATTCTAAACCTCCTGATCAATGCTTAGATGAATTTGATAATTTTATTGTTAAGCAAAATAATTTTAATAGAATGGTGCAGAATCATTTGTTGGAAAATTCTAGAGCTATTAACAAGTTGCAGGATATTGTGGAGAGAACCTCCAATAATGTGAAGATACTTGTTAAACATTTTCAAATGGTGCAAACACAAATTGATCAGCTTACCAAGGTGCAAAAAGACTTGCTAGTTAATGCCGCAAGAGAGAAGCAAGCATGTGAAATACGCACCAGAAGTGGTGCTACTACTCAAGATCCATTATATCTTGGAGGACATCCTAAGAGGGTCGAGCAAGATTCTCAACGTACTTCAAGTGATGATATTCCTTCTAAGAAGAAGAAGAAGAAGAAGAAGAAGAAGCATAAAACAACTACAGAATCATCTGATGCAGGTAAAGATCCTAACAGTGTTTCTATTTCTGATGCTGAAACTGAACCAGGTGATGCTTTCGATAAAGAAGAAGTTGAAGAGGAACCAGAAAAGATTGATAAGAATGCAAAGTACACCAAAGAAGACTTCATTGCTAACAAGCATGGTAATGAGAGAGAATCTTGGGTGCAGAAACTAATGCCTTTTCCTGGTAAGAAACAAAAGTCCAAGGAAGAAGAGAACTATAACAGGTTTTGTGAATGGATGAGACCTTTATTTTTGCAAATTCCTTTGACTGATGCTATTAGAATGCCTCCTTATGCAAAGTATATGAAAGATATTGTTACTAACAAAAGGAAGATTCCTAATAAGTAAATTTCCACTTTACTTGCTAATTATTCTTTTGATGGTAAAGTTCTAGAGAAGCTTGGAGATCCAGGTATACCAACTATTCCTTGCTCCATTAAAAATAACTATGTTAGAACTGCTTTATGTGATTTGGGAGCCGGAGTTAGTGTCATGCCTTTTTCTCTTTATAAGAGAATTGACCTAGAAAAATTAGTATCAACTGATATATCTTTGCAGATGGCTGATAAGTCTACTACTATTCCTATTGGTATATGTGAAAATGTTCCTATTCAAGTTGCTAACAGTTGTTTGATATTAACTGACTTTGTTGTGTTGGAAATGCCAGAAGATGATAATATATCTATTATTCTTGGAAGAACTTTTCTAAACACTACAGGTGCTGTTATTAATTGCAATCAAGGAAAAGTAACTTTTAATATCAATGATAAAAAGTACACGGTTTATTTTCCCAAGAAGATTGATAGAAAGAATACTCTAAATTCTGTCAAGAATGTTGAGACCATCAGAGTTGGTCAAATTATTTGTTCAGAGCGAAAGCCCAAGGAAGAATATAAAATTGTTATGATTGGGACTATGCCTATCAAAGTTGAGGTAACATAAGCATTAAGTGAACTACAAAGTTTTGCCTCATATAAAGTTAGTTTGGGAACAAGACTTGATCAACCTTGTTAACAAAGTGATTTTATATGAACGAAACTTCGTTTTCACCGCATCCACTCCACCTCACTTATATTTACGTGTTCAATTTTATTCCTTTAGTTTAGTTATATGATTAAGAGTATCTCAGAGCTGCTGCATGCTTGGTTTTGATTTGCTTGGAATCATTTCATTTTCGTCTTTCTGAGTTTTATCGATATGCCAATTTCTGAAAAATCCTCGAAAATAAAGTTTCTCAAAAAATTCTAGAAAATTCTTTATAAATTTTTATGTCAAAAATGGGGCAGAGAGGCACCTGGGATACACCAGGAGGGGCTGCCACACCACCTCCCACACAGGGGGCGTGGCCCAGCCTGGGGTGCGCCCACCTGGTGTGAGAGGGCCCCACCTGGCCTCTCACTTATCTCTTCCTCCCCTGCTCTTTCTCTCTCCCAAAAATAACGACACACCTACTCAAACTCGAGTTCTTGCTGCTCTTCATCGCGATTTTTTTGATCTCCTTGCTCAGCCCATCATTTCTGCTGAGATTTGGAGCATTTGTTCTCTGGTATGTGACTCCTCCGCTTGTCCAAGTAGAATTTCTTTTGGTGAAGTATTTCTTGAGTATTTTAGCATTGTAGGTGGCAGGATAAATGAGTATGCATGCTTGTTCTATTTCTTAGAAATGATATTTTAATGCATGTTAGCTCTCTAGTAACTCACTATAGTAGTTCCCTACATGTGCTTGTCTCAAAATCATATTTTATGAGGTTTGTTAAAAATTTCAGAAATGGAGGAGAATGCATATCAACTCTCTAAACATGAACTAGAAGTGCATGAAGTTATGCGAGTTCACCGTGAAGAGAGGGTCTTTCCCTCACACTATCCATGTCCAGAGTTCATGCATGCTGCCGGAATTCTGCAGGATTTCCAAACTTTGCTCTCTAATGCAGGATTGGAACATTTTACTGAGGGGGAACCTCCCCAATATGTTAAGATAACAATGTCTGTGGTGCAGGATTTCAGATTTAGTTGGTCCACTTCTAACCCCAGGGTTCATTATAAAATTTATAACAAATCTGTGGACTTGACTCTTGATGTTTTCTGTACAGCTATTAGAGTTCCACAGTGGGGATCGCTCGAGAAGATAAGGGGCCAGCCTAGGCCATTGTTGGAACTATATGAGGAGATTTGTCAAGGAAGAAGCTTCACAGGAGAGGGTGGTAAAACTCAAAATATTCATTTCCCATCCATTCGATATTTTGCCTTCTTTATTACCAAATGTGTTCTTGCTAGGAAATCTGCAAGTAAATTATCTCTTCATGATCTAGCTTTTATTGCTGCTGCTTTGAGATGTGATAGGACTTACCATTTGGGTGCCTTAATAGCTTTCCGTCTTGATTTTAATCGTGAGAAAGGGGGAATCTGTGGGGGACTTATAGCTTCACACCTGTTAGCTTTGCATGGTGTAATGCCTCATTTCTTAGATTTGCAGTTCCCCGAGGAGAAACTTGATCTTAGTTCTATAATTCATCATAAGTTTATTTCTCCTCCTGCTAGTTTGATTAATTTAACATTTGAGCTAACCTTTTTCAAGAAGACTACCTGGAAGGTAGTAAACACTAATCGATCAGTCCATTTGCCTGCACCTCTTTTGTTTAACCTTGATCACAGGAATGGATGGTCGCTCACGGAGGATGAGCTCGATGCATACATAGAGGAGCACCCGCCGCCTGTGCACGATGAGGAGGGTGCCGAGGACTCGGGTCAGCCAACATTGCAAACTTCCCTTATGAGCAACCTTATTATGATTATGCGCCATCAGCTTCATCTTCACGAGAGCCGGGGTACGATTACACCCATAATAACCCACCAGCCTAGAGCAACTATCGGAGTTGGGATTGATCTCCACTTAGGCCAAAAGCCTAAGCTTGGGGGGAGGTACGCCGACGATTCACTCATCTACATATCTTATTTTGTCGGTTCTATGTATATCCATGTTTCGCCTTTTTTATTTTTCTTATTCTTATTTCTACTTTCCAAAACACAAAAAACACAAAAATATTTTCGTTGTTTCTCTTCATTTGCCTTTTAAGTTTCTAGCTTTGGTTTGCTTTACTTGCTATTTTCGGTTTGGTATTTGAAAAATCCAAAAATATTTTGCTTTGTTTGCATTTTCCTTTCATTCTTATTTCAAAAATCGAAAACACAAAAATATTTGTCGCTCTTCTTCGGTTTTGTAAAGTTTGTTGCAGGGTTCAGTCTCTCATTACTCCATTGGAGCTTGGTATTCACTTTATATTATTCAAGCCACACAAGTGAAAAGGCAATAATGACGACATATGACAATCCGAGATGTGGTAAGAGGCTGGTATGAACTCTATTTGTTTTCATTTTTGTATATATACTCATCTATGTAGACATGCTTAGTCGGTTCATGTAAGGTATATGTTATCTAATGGATGCTTTGTAGTTCTTGCTTTCATATGATTAGTTCCAATTTACTAATAGTTTGTAGCATGTCATGTAGACGCTTGCATGCATTGTTTTATTCATAATATGGTATGTTATTGTGGTATCCTCCTCTGAAAGTTTCATTTGAATCGACTTGGCACATGCTCAAGCATGCATATGACTAAACAAAAAGTCAATTAAGCCTCGATGATTTACTTTGCCTCAGAGTTCTTATATCATTTTTTTACCTATATTAATTTTGTTTTGTCGCAAGCATGATTATGACAGTTATTGCTCTCTCGATTGTCGCTTCCTAGTCTTTTGCTAGCCTTCACTTGTACTGAGTATGAGCTCTACTCGTGCATCTAATTACCCAAAAACCAAGTCTACCAAAGAGTCCACTATAAATTCCTATGCATGGTATTTGCAAGCCATTCCAAGTAAATTTTCATGTGCTACTGATGTCTACGCACTTCTATTCTTGTAGACACTTGTTGGGCCTCCAAGTGCAGAGGTTTGTAGAACAGCAGCAAGTTTCCCTTAAGTGGATCACCCAAGGTTTATCGAACTCAGGGAGGTTAGAGGTCAAAGCTATCCCTCTCAAGCAACCCTGCAATTACGATATAGAAAGTCTCTTGTGTCCCCAACACACCCAATACACTTGTCAGATGTATAGGTGCACTAGTTCGGCGAAGAGATAGTGAAATACAAGTAATAGTGATGATTATAAGTAGCAAACGTGATGTGAAATAAATATCGCTGCGAGCAAACAAGTAACAAAATAGCAAGTAAACGGTGTGCAAAGCTTGGAAACAAGGCCTAGGGATCATACTTTCACTAGTGGACACACTCCCAACAATATAACATGACTGAACAAATAACTTCTCTTTGCTAAGGCACTCTGAATTACTCTCCTATTGAATAACACTAATCATTGCGTAGTGGCTACAGAAGCACCCCTTAAAGTTCATCAAGTACTTGACAAACACCACTCATAGCAATACCCAAATCAGATCACAACTCAAGATAGAAATCATTACAACTTAAACCAAGTACTAACACGGTGCACACACTGTCAACATTACACCATGAAAGGAGGAATAGATCACTCAAACTATCATAGCAATAATTATTCTCATAATCCACAAGAGATCACAATCATAGCCTAAACCAAGTACCACCATGATGCACGCACTGTCACCGTTACACCATAGCAGGAGGAATAGATTACTTTAATAACATTGCTAGAGTACACAAAATATCTGAATAATAACATGTACTTGTTCAACATGATACAAAGCTCACGATCACATAAAGATCACATCATGGGAGAGAGAGGTGAACCACATAGCTACCGGTAGAGCCCTTAGCCCCGGGGATGAACTACTCCCTCCTCATCATAGGAGACAGCAAGGTTGATGGAGATGGCGATGAGGTCGATGGAGACGGCGGAGACGGCGATGGAGACCGATGGAGATGGCTCCGGGGGCACTTCCCCGTCCCGGCAGGGTGCCGGAACGGAGACTTCTGTCCCCCGAAATTCGTCGGTGGCGGCGGCGGAGCTACGGAACTCTTTCTGGAAATCTGATCGGGGCCTTAGGTTTTTCTCGTCAGGGGGTATATGTAGGCGAAGGGGGACTGTCAGAGGAGGTCCCACGCTCCCTCACACGGGCCCGGCGCGGCCAGGGGCCTGGCCGCGCCACCCCTGCGTGTGGGGGCCACGTGGCCCCCCTCCGTCAGGTCTTCTGATCTTTGAGAGCTCCCCGGTGAAATATGACTTCAGGAACTTGTTTCGTCCAATTCCGAGAATATTTCCTGTGTATCACTTCTGAAACACAAAAACAGCAGAAAACAGGAAACTGGCACTGTGGCACTTCGTTAATAGGTTAGTTCCGGAAAATGCATAAAAGTGCCACTAAGTGTAACGAAACAATAGGCAAATGGTGTAAAACAAAGCATGGAGCATCAAAAATTATAGATACGTTTGAGACGTATCAAGCATCCCCAAGCTTAACTCCTGCTCGTCCTCGAGTAGGTAAGTGATAACAAAAGAAATAATTTTTGAGGTGACATGCACCTACACAATCTTGATCATATATGTAAGCATTGGTGAGCTGGGATCAATAGAACTTAAAACATGGGCATTAAAGATATAATCATGACAATAAGAACTTAGCAACCATGTTGTAAACATGCAAATGAACACAAACAAAAGATCATGAAAATGAAACAATGAAAGTCAAACGTGTGTTCAAATCATAAGGAAAAACATACAAATGTTTTTCAGCTTGTCCTTCAAAGAGAGCAAAACATAAATGCATAGGACACCTTCAAGTTTAAGAGGGCGACTAGATACAAATAATTTAAGAACAAGTGAAACCAACAATATGAATCAATCAATGAACCTTGGGACAATGCATATCACACTAAGAATGACAACTATGCTCTCTTAATGGTGCATAAAGAAAGAAGGTGGTGACTCAACATAAAAGTAAAAGAAAGGCCCTTCGCAGAGGGAAGCAGTGATTTAACATGTGCTAGAGCTTTTCATTTGTAAAACAGAGAGATAAAAATTGGTTTTGAGAGGTGGTTGTCTTTGTCAACGACTGGCAATGGGGTTCTTACTATCTTCCATACAAAAATGAAGCAAGTTTTTGAGAGAGAGATTGGCACTTTTGTGCTCTTTTATAAAGCTTGGCACTCCTCCCCACCTTTTTTCCTTTCACAAACCATGGCTAACCGATTCATCGGGTGCCAACCAACATTCACATTCCTTGGAGGAGTGCCTTTTTTCTTTCTTTTTTTCTTTTTTTTTCTTTTTGGAATAAGCAATATGGAAGATAGCAAATCCGACCACTACGTCCCCATGAGCTGAAAACAATGTCACAAAACGAGAAGTATTTTGAAGGTTTTTGAAAGGTAGCACACGAAAATTTACTTTGGAATGGCTTACAAATACCATGCATAGGAATTTATAGTGGACACAAAGGCAAACTTTGGCTTTTAGGAGTTGGATGCACGAGTAGAGCTCATACTCAGTACAAGGCGAGGGCTAGCAAAAGACTGGGAGCGACCAACTAAGAGAGCAATAATGGCCATAATCATGCAAAGCGACAAAGCGACATTAAAAGAAGCATAAGATGGCATCAAAAGTCAAAAACTAAATGATCATGAAGGCTAATGGCGACTTTGTAAGAGTCTAACATGTGTGAGCATGCGCCAAGTCAACCCAAATAAAGCATCAAGGAGAAAACCAAAATAATGCTTCCATACAATAAAAACAACGCATGCTTTTTTCAAAGGCTCATTAAGCAATCTCAGTTATTTGAGACAAGTCATGCTACAGCAAAACCACTAAGCATACTATCAAAAAGACATCAAGCATGACATGAAAAAGCCTAAGCCGCAGTCTACACAAGCTCCTTCTTGTACCACTATTTTGCACAAAGCTCTTTCTCTTTTCCAACACCATTCAAACTTTTTATAACACCTCTTTTGATGAAAACCAATAAAGATCAGAGGCAAAAATACACCTTGATGAAAGGATATGACAAGGTCTGAACGCAAATCAAGGTGAAAACAAAAACCGAAAGCAATAGCAGAAAAAGAAGAACACTCGGTGAACGATAAGAGTGAAAACTGAGTGTTCTTGGCAAATGAAAAGCGAGTTCATCTCCCTCCAAAACAACATGATGTGATCAAACCATTTATTGCAGCAAACAAAACTAAGTTTGGGGGGAGTTGATACGTCCAAAAAGTATCTACTTTCACGAACACTTTTGCTATAATTTCTCCTCTAATTTGTGTGTTTTGAATACAACTAACACGGACTAACGCGGTTTTCAGCAGAATTGCTCTGGTGTCTCGTTTTTGTGCAGAAATCCAACTTTTAGTAAAAATTTCGGAAAAATCATCAAAAATCCTATTTCACCAGAAGACCCACGGAGCCAGAAGACGAGACGGAGTGGAGGCATGAGGCCTCCACACACACAGGGGGCGCGGCCCAGCCCTGGCCACGCCCACCTGGTGTGAGGGTGGCTCGGCCATCGCCTCGACCCCTCCTTCCGCCTACATATACCCCTTTACCTGAAAATATCGGGGAGACGGTGTTTTTCCTAGATAGACTTCCGCTGCGCCGCCGCTATCAGAAACCGCGATTCGGAACCAGAAACTCCGTTCTGGCACCCTGCCGGGACGGGGATTTGGAGGAGATCTTCATCACCATCTTCACCGACATCCCTCCATCGACCATCCATGACTCCTCCATCCATGTGTGAGTAATTCCCCCACTGTAGGTGAGGGGATAGTAGGGATTGGATGAGATTGTTCATGTAATTTGATATGAGATTGTTAGGGCATAGTGCCTAGTATCTTTATTTAGTGCCTATGACATTGTTGCAACTTGTTGTGCTTAATGCTTGTCACTTTGGGCCCGAGTGCCATGATTTCAGATCTGAACATGTTATTATTTTTATGATGATACTTGTTGTTTATGGTCTTACCTACAAGTTGTATACACATATTTTTGTCCGGAACCCGAGGCCCCAAAGTGACAGAAATTGGGATAACCAGAGGGGATGGCTATGATGTGAGGATCACATGTGTTCACCGAGTGCTAATGCTTTGCTTCGGTACTTTATTAAAAGGAGTACCTAAATTACCAGTAGTTTCTCTTGAGGCCCTGCTGCAACAGGCTGGTAGGATAAAAGATATCGTGCAAGTTTCTCCTTATGAGCACGTATGACTATATACGGAACACATGCCTATGATTGTTTGTACTAGGATGCTTTATCATTATTTATCTGCAATGCCCATGTCTCATTGATTTCATGAATTATCTTATCCATGCAACGCCCGTACATCTATCCCTATGCCTACAGTATTCACTCCTACTGTTTACTACTGTTACTATCACCGCTGTTATTTTACTGCTGCTGTTACTGTTTTACTACTATCACCACTATAAAACTGTTGCTACTGATAAACCACTGTGAGCAAGACTGTTTCCAGGTACAGCTGAATTGACAACTAATCTGTTAAGGCTTACCTATATTCTTTGGCTCCCCTTGTGTTGAATCAATAAATTAAGGTTTTATGGGTCATCAGGGAGATAACCCAATGTTTTTATATTCAGTTCTTTTTCTTTTATTTGAGTCTTGGAAGTTATTACTACTGTAATGACCTCTCCTTATCCTTTTTATTTCGTTGTTGTGCCAAGAGAAGCCTCTAATTTGAGCGAGGTAAGATTTAGGGATGTTGCTGTCCAGAAACTGTTTTTGGTGCTGCACCGTAAAAATTCGTGAAAATTCTCTGTATATCGTTTGGACCTGTGATTTCTTGTGCATATGTCCCAGGTTATATCCAAACTTTCATTAGTAAAACACTTTTCGATTTGAGCAAGATAAAACCCCTTAAAAATTCGACCTTTGTCAGTTGTTCTGTTTTGACAGATTTCTGCCAATATTTGTGTTTGCCACTTTATCGCTTTCTTTTTGAGTTCTTTTATCACGAAACTTTTGGGGAAGTTGCTACAGTATTATATACTTTATATGTGGTGGTTTTGAGTTGAAACCTGAAGCAAAATGAGTTGATTCTATGTTATGCTTACACTAATGTTGCTAATAGATTTGTGTTTAGTTTTGTATGAAGGAAGTTTTCAAGTGTAGGGATCGGAGAGTGATGAGATGAGTTGAAGAATGGACAAAATCTCAAGCTTGGGGATGCCCATACATCACCCCAAGCAATATCCAATAAGTACAAGCGTCAAAGCTTGGGGATGCCCCCGAGGCACCCCTTCTTCATCGGCAAAAATCAGGTCACCTTTCAAGATACTATATTTTTATTGCTTCATGCATTATGCGTTTTTCTTGGAGCATCAGTTGTTTTTAGTTTTCAGTTTAGTTTAGTTTTGTTTGTTGCAATAAATGGTTGGACCCCAACAAATTTCTTTTGGAGAAGTTGCCTTGCTTTTCATTTACCAAGAACACTCCGTTTTTCACTCTATTCGTTTCAACGAGTGTTCTCTTTCTCTAGAACTGTGTTTAGCTTTCGATTTTCGCCTTGATTTGTGTTCAGATCTTGTTATATCTTTTCATCAAGGTGTATTTTTGCCTCTGGTCTATATTGGTTTTCATCAAAAGAGGTGTTTATAAAAAGTTCGAATGGTGTTGGAAAAGAGAAAAAGCTTTATGCAAAAAAGTGGTACAAGAAGGAGCTTGTGTAGACTGCGGCCTAGGCTTTTGCATGTCGTGCTTGATGTCTTTTTGATAGTATTCTTAGTGGTTTTGCTATAGCATGACTTGTCTCAAATAACTGAGATTGCTTACTGAGCCTTTGAAAAAATCATGCGTTGTTTTTATCGTTTGGAAGCATTATTTAGGTTTTCTCCTTGATGCTTTATTTGGGTTGACTTGGCGCATGCTCACTGATATGTCTCAAACGTATCTATAATTTTTGATGCTCCATGCTTGTTTTTACACCATTTTTATATTGTTTCGTTACACTTAGTGGCATTTTTATACATTTTCCGGAACTAACCTATTAACGAAGTGCCATAGTGCCAGTTTCCTGTTTTCTGCTGTTTTTGTGTTTCAGAAGTGATACACAGGAAATATTCTCGGAATTGGACGAAACAAGTTCCTGAAGTCATATTTCACGGGGAAGCTTCCAGACATCCGAAGACCTGACGGAGTGGGGTCACGTGGGCCCCAGACACAGGGGCGGCGCGGCCACCCCCCTGGCCGCGCCAGCCCCGTGTGAGGGGGCGTGGTCCCTCCTCTGACATCGCCCCTTCGCCTATATATACCCCCTGACGAGAAAAACCTAAAGGCCCGATCAGTTTTCCAGAATACATCGCGATCCGCCGCCGCCATCGACCCGAAGATCGGGAGGGTCCAGAAGCTCTTCCCGGCACCTTGCCGGAGAGGGGAATCGCCACCGGAGGTCTTCTTCATCGCCATGCTTGCCTCCGGAGCGATGAGTGAGTAGTCTACCTTGGACTATGGGTCCATAGCAGTAGCTAGATGGTTGTCTTCTCCACCATGTGCTTCATGTTTAGATCTCATCAGTTGCCCTACATGATTGAGATCACCGTTATGTAATTCTATGATGTTGGTTTGTTGGGATCCGATGAATATTGGTGTTTATGATTAAGTTGCTGTACTGAATTATATCTTTTGTTATCTCTATGTTGTTTATGATCTTGCATGCTCTCCGTTGTTAGTAGCTATCTTGGCCGAGTAGTTGCTAGTGACTCCAAGAGGGGGTATTTATGCTCGATAGTGGGTTCATGCCTCTATTTCACCTGGGGGAGTGACAGAAACCTCTAAGGTGGTAGATGTGCTGTTGCTACTAGGGAGAAAACAACATTCATATGCTCAAGGGCATATGCTTTGTTTACATTACACACTTTGCTTAATGCAATTATCTGTTGTTCGCAACTTAATACTTCTAGGGTGTTCGGATGATATCCCCGGGGGTGGATTATTAGTCATAGATGCAGTTGGATGGCGGTCTATGTATTTTGTTGTAATGCCCAGAGTAAATCTCATAGTGATCTTCTTGACATATCACGTTATCTTTATTCTATCAATTGCCCAACTGTAATTTGTTTACCCAGCATGTTATTTTATCTATGGAGAGACACCACTAGTGAACTGTGGACCCCGGTCCTATTTTAATCATATTGCAATCACCTGTTTACTTTTCCCGCATTGTTTACTTTACTCGCATTACTACTGTTTTCCACTCGATACCCTCATAACCTTTGTTTCAAGCAAACCGGTGAGATTGACAACCTCATCGCAAGTTGGGAACAAAGTATTTGTTTGTGTGTGTGCAGGTTCCGCGTTGCTGCTGGCCGAAGACGAGTCAACAAGTGTCGTAAACGGCGCCCTTGTTGGAGTGTTACTAAGCCAGTCCGCATCACCTTCAGTCGTCACCGTCTCTCTTCTTCAAGATCGACATTAAACCTTGGTTTCATAACTGAGGGAAAACTAGCCGCTACACACATCATACCTTCCTCTTGGGGTTCCCAACGGGCTGGTCATCACCACGCACAAGGACTTACTGCTCCCACGTCAACTAAACGCCACAGTCTTTTCTGGCGCCATCACACGAGTAGCAGCTTCTTTTCTGGCGCCGTTGCTGGGGAAGAGAGAAGACTTCTGCGAGGGGAGTTCTTCGCACACACATTCTTTACTTTGTTATTTGTTTTGCTTTACTTTATTTTATTTTACCTGCACTGCTTTTTATATCAAAAACCCAAAAAAATTAGAATCCTTGGTAGCTGTTTTTACTTGTTTACTTTTGTTTTGCTGAAATGGGTACTCCCGAAAATACCAAGTTGTGTGACTTTGCTAGCACGAACAATAGTGATTTTATCTGCACTCCTATTGCACCAACTGTTCCTGCTACCACTTTTTATGAGATTAAGCCTGCTTTATTGAACCTTGTTATGAAAGAGCAATTTTCTGGTGCTAGTACTGAAGATGCTGCAGATCATCTCAACAATTTTGTTGAGCTATGTGAGATGCAGAAATATAAGGATGTTGATAGTGATATTATTAAGCTCAAGTTGTTTCCTTTTTCTTTGAGAGGAAAAGCTAAAGATTGGTTGCTGTCTTTGACTAAGAATAGTATTGATTCATGGGCTAAGTGTAAGGATGCTTTTATTGGTAGATACTATCCTCCTGCTAAGATTATAGCTTTGCGTAGCAATATTATGAAGTTTACTCAGTTTGATAATGAACATGTTGCTCAAGCTTGGGAAAGAATGAAATCTATGGTAAAGAATTGCCCCATTCATGGACTGACTACTTGGATGATTATCCAAACTTTTTATGCAGGACTGAATTTTTCTTCAAGGAACCTACTTGATTCAGCTGCTGGAGGCACTTTTATGTCCCTTACATTGGGCGCCGCATCAAAGCTACTCGACAACATGATGGTAAATTATTCCGAATGGCACACCGAGAGAGCTCCACAAGGTAAGAAGGTAAATTCTGTTGAGGAAACCTCTTCCTTGAATGATAAGATTGATACCATTATGGCTATGCTTGCTAATGATAGGACTCATGTTGATCCTAATAATGTTCCTTTGGCCTCTCTGGTTGCTCAAGAAGAGCAAGTTGATGTGAATTTCATTAGAAATAATAATTTTAACAACAATGCTTATAGGAACAATTTTGCTAGTAACAATTATAGGCCGTATCCTTCTACCAATGGTAATGGTTATGGTAACTCTTATGGTAATTCCTACAACAACACTAGGGCCGCGCCCTCCGAGCTTGAGGTAATGCTCAAGGACTTCATCGGTAAGCAAACTGCTTTTAATAAGTCTATTGAGGAAAAGTTAGGCAAAATTGATATTCTTGCTTCTAAAGTTGATAGCCTTGCTCATGATGTTGAACTTCTGAAATTAAAAGTGTTTCCTAATGATGTGAATGTGAGCAATGTTGTTGCTGCTGCTAATGCTACCCAAGTTAGAATTGATGAAAATATTAGATTGTTAGCGGAATTGCATGCCAGGTGGGAAGGAGAAGATGAGATGGCTAGAGAGATGAAGGTATGTACTATTAATACCTCTAATGATGTTATTCCTACTGATAGCAACCCTCTTACTTTGATTGGTGTAGAGAAAACTCCCACTCCTTGTGTTAAAAAGCCTAAAACTGCCAAAACTTTTTCTCAAAAGAGTGCTGAAATTTTTCGGAGTGTAGGAGATGATAGCTCTATTTCTTTTAATGATTTTGATGTTGATGGCTGCAATATATCTGAAGTTATTTTGTTCTTGCAAAAGCTTGCTTTGACTCCCAATGCTAGTTCTTTAAATATTGCTTTTACTAAGCATATTACCAATGCTCTTATAAAGATTAGGGATGAAAAGTTGAAGCAAAAAGCCTCTGTTCCCAAGAAGTTAGAAGATGGTTGGGAACCCATCATTGATATGCATGTTAATGGTTATGATTGCCATGCTTTATGTGATCTAGGTGCTAGTATTTCTATCATGCCTAGAAAGATTTATGACATGCTTGATTTACCACCGCTTGAAAAATGTTATTTTGATGTTCCTATTGCTGATGTTGCTAAGAAGAAACCTTTGGGAAGGATTAATGATGTTCTTATTGTGGTTAACAATAACCTTGTTCCCGTTGATTTTCTTGTTATGGATGTTGAATGCCATGCTTCATGTCCTATTATTTTGGGAAGACCTTTTCTTCGAACTGTAGGTGCTATTATTGATATGAGGGAAGGCACTATCAAGTATCAATTCCCACTAAAGAAAGGTATGGAACACTTCCCTAGGAAAAGAAAGAAATTACTTTTTGACTCTATTCTTAGAGCAAATTATGAGCTTGATGCTTCATCTATTGATATTACTTGATTCACAATTTTCTGCGCCTAGCTCAAAGGCGTTAAAGAAAAGCACTCTTGGGAGATAACCCATTGTTTACTTTTCAGTACTTTTTCTTTTATTTGAGTCTTGGAAGTCATTACTACTGTAATGACCGCTCCTTATCTTATTTATTTCGTTTTTGTGCCAAGAGAAGCCTCTAATTTGAGTGAGGTAAAGATTTGGGGTTATTGCTGTCCTGAAACTGTTTTCGGTGCTGCACCGTAAAAATTCGTAAAAATTCTCTGTTTATATTTTGGACCTGCAATTTCTTGTGCATATGCCCCAGGTTATATCCAAACTTTTCTTAGTTGAACACTTTTTGATTTGAGCAACAGAAAATCCCTCAAAAATTCGTCCATTGTCAGCTGTCCAGTTTTGACAGATTTCTGCCAATATTTGTTTTTGCCACTTTATCGCTTTCTTTTGAGTTCTTTTTGATCATGGAACTCTTGTGGAAGTTGCTACAGTAGTATATACTTTATATGTGGTGGTTTTGGGTTGAAACCTGAAGCTAAAAGAGGTTGAATATATTTTATGCTTACACTAATGTTGCTAATAGAATTGTGTTTAGTTTTGTATGAAGGAAGTTTTCAAGTGTAGGGATTGGAGAATGATGAGATGAGTTGAAGAATGGACAAAAGCTCAAGCTTGGGGATGCCCATGCATCACCCCAAGAAATATCCAAGAAGTACAAGCGTCAAAGCTTGGGGATGCCCCCGAGGCACCCCTTCTTCATCGGCAAAAATCAGGTCACCTTTCAAAACACTATATTTTTATTGCTTCATGCACTATGTGTTTTTCTTGGAGCGTCAGTTGTTTTAGTTTTCTTAGTTTGTTTAGTTTGTTTGTTTGCTGCAATAAATGGTTGGACCCCAACAAATTTCCTTTGGAGGAGATATACTCGTTGTCATTTGCAAAGAACGCTCTAGTTTTCACTCTTATTAAAAATCGAGCGTTCTACTTTTTCTGCTACTGCTTTTGGTTTTTGTTTTGGCCTTGATTTGCGTCCAGAACTTGCCATATCTTTTCATCAAGGTGTATTTTTTGCCTCTGATATTTATTGGTTTTCATCAAAAGAGGTGTCTATAAAAATTTCAAATGGTGTTGGAAAAGAGAAAAAGCTTTGTGCAAAATAGTGGTACAAGAAGGAGCTTGTGTAGACTGCGGCTTAGGCTTTTTCATGTCATGCTTGATGTCTTTTTGATAGTATGCTTAGTGGTTTTGCTGTAGCATGACTTGTCTCAAATAACTGAGATTGCTTAATGAGCCTTTGAAAAATCATGCGTTGTTTTTATTGTATGGAAGCATTATTTTGGTTTTCTCCTTGATGCTTTATTTGGGTTGACTTGGCGCATGCTCACACATGTTAGACTCTTACAAAGTCGCCAATAGCCTTCATGATCATTTAGTTTTTGACTTTTGATGCCATCGTATGCTTCTTTTAATGTCGCTTTGTCGCTTTGCATGATTATGGCCATTATTGCTCTCTTAGTTGGTCGCTTCCAGTCTTTTGCTAGCCCTCGCCTTGTACTGAGTATGAGCTCTACTCGTGCATCCAACTCCTAAAAGCCAAAGTTTTCCAAAGTGTCCACCATACATACCTACTAGCAATTTGCTATTCCAAGTAAATTTGACTTGCTTTTATATTCTCTTCAAATTAAACTCTTACCAGTGTTATGCGAAATTCGGTCAGTAAAGCTCTCACGAACCGGAAGGCACACTTTACTTTTTCCTGTTCTTAAAAATTTGACATTGTGGTCTTTTATGCTGAGTTGTTATGCTTGCAAGTTGTAAGTTGGATTCTAGCCCAACCATGCTGTCATGGGGCAAGCTTTCAACATTGCACTTCTTTTTGAGTTGATATCGTGATCTTTTGTTTATGGATGCCCGCTGTGTGAAATGAATTGGGAATCTTGTGAGGATCATGGAGTTTTTACATGTGTTAGGGAAACGCTGGGCCGCCAATCTAAGCCATGCATAATTCATGGTGGAAATTTGCAGCATACCCATGGTGAACATTCGACGACGCATCTCACAATAAAAAGCTAAACAATATAGCAAATAAAAGAGATGTCGAGGTGTTCATTGTCTGCTTGTCCTGTCATTTTGGTGTGGGCTTGTTCCATGTCATCGGGCACGGAGGTACCCCATTGGCGGTTCACAATGATATGCATATACTTACAATGACAAGAGCCTTGCTTGGGACTCTAAGTAAATTAGCATGGTTTGGGTACTCGTATTCACGGGACACGAGGTTTTCAACTTATGATTTGTCAAGCATATGCATCATAACTGTTCTCGCATTAACTTTAACCATTCAAGATGCTTATGATGGGGACAATGAGAGCTCAAAGCCGGTAAGTACCATAATTTTTGAAGGTTATAAAACTTGCAATCACTGCTTCCCTCTGCGAAGGGCCTTTCTTTTACTTTTATGTTGAGTCACCACCTTCTTTCTTTATGCACCATTAAGAGAGCATAGTTGTCATTCTTAGTGTGATATGCATTGTCCCAAAGTTCATTGATTGACTCATATTGTTGGTTTCACTTGTTCTTAAATTATTTGTATCTAGTCGCCCTCTTAAACTTTGAGGTGTCCTATGCATTTATGTTTTGCTCTCTTTGAAGGACAAGCTGAAAACCATTTGTATGTTTTTCCTTATGATTTGAACACACGTTTGACTTTCATTGTTTCATTATCATGATCTTTTGTTTGTGTTCATTTACATGTTTACAACATGGTTGCTAAGTTCTTATTGTCATGATTATATCTTTCATGCCCATGTTTTAAGTTCTATTGATCCCAGCTCACCAATGCTTACATATATGATCAAGATTGTGTAGGTGCATGTCACCTCAAAAATTATTCTTTGTTATCACTTACCTACTCGAGGACGAGCAGGAGTTAAGCTTGGGGATGCTTGATACGTCTCAAACGTATCTATAATTTTTGATGCTCCATGCTTGTTTTTACACCATTTGTATATTGTTTCGTTACACTTAGTGGCATTTTTATACATTTTCCGGAACTAACCTATTAACGAAGTGCCACAGTGCCAGTTTCCCATTTTCTGCTATTTTTGTGTTTCAGAAGTGATACAGAGGAAATATTCTCGGAATTGGACGAAACAAGTTCCTGAAGTCATATTTCACGGGGAAGCTTCCAGACATCCGAAGACCTGACGGAGTGGGGCCACGTGGGCCCCAGACACAGGGGCGGCGCGGCCACCCCCCTGGCCGCGCCAGCCCCGTGTGAGGGGGCGTGGTCCCTCCTCTGACATCGCCCCTTCGCCTATATATACCCCCTGACGAGAAAAACCTAAAGGCCCGATCAGTTTTCCAGAATACATCGCGATCCGCCGCCGCCGTCGACCCGAAGATCGGGAGGGTCCAGAAGCTCTTCCCGGCACCTTGCCGGAGAGGGGAATCGCCACCGGAGGTCTTCTTCATCACCATGCTTGCCTCCGGAGCGATGAGTGAGTAGTCTACCTTGGACTATGGGTCCATAGTAGTAGCTAGATGGTTGTCTTCTCCACCATGTGCTTCATGTTTAGATCTCATGAGCTGCCCTACATGATTGAGATCACCGTTATGTAATTCTATGATGTTGGTTTGTTGGGATCCGATGAATATTGGTGTTTATGATTAAGTTGCTGTACTGAATTATATCTTTTGTTATCTCTATGTTGTTTATGATCTTGCATGCTCTCCGTTGTTAGTAGCTATCTTGGCCGAGTAGTTGCTAGTGACTCCAAGAGGGGGTATTTATGCTCGATAGTGGGTTCATGCCTCTATTTCACCTGGGGGAGTGACAGAAACCTCTAAGGTGGTAGATGTGCTGTTGCTACTAGGGAGAAAACAACATTCATATGCTCAAGGGCATATGCTTTGTTTACATTACACACTTTGCTTAATGCAATTATCTGTTGTTCGCAACTTAATACTTCTAGGGTGTTCGGATGATATCCCCGGGGGTGGATTATTAGTCATAGATGCAGTTGGATGGCGGTCTATGTATTTTGTTGTAATGCCCAGAGTAAATCTCATAGTGATCTTCTTGACATATCACGTTATCTTTATTCTATCAATTGCCCAACTGTAATTTGTTTACCCAGCATGTTATTTTATCTATGGAGAGACACCACTAGTGAACTGTGGACCCCGGTCCTATTTTAATCATATTGCAATCACCTGTTTACTTTTCCCGCATTGTTTACTTTACTCGCATTACTACTGTTTTCCACTCAATACCCTCATAACCTTTGTTTCAAGCAAACCGGTGAGATTGACAACCTCATCGCAAGTTGGGAACAAAGTATTTGTTTGTGTGTGTGCAGGTTCCGCGTTGCTGCTGGCCGAAGACGAGTCAACAAGTGTCATAAACGGCGCCCTTGTTGGAGTGTTACTAAGCCAGTCCGCATCACCTTCAGTCGTCACCGTCTCTCTTCTTCAAGATCGACATTAAACCTTGGTTTCTTAACTGAGGGAAAACTAGCCGCTACACTCATCATACCTTCCTCTTGGGGTTCCCAACGGGCTGGTCATCACCACGCACAAGGACTTACTGCTCCCACGTCAACTAAACGCCACAGTCTTTTCTGGCGCCATCACACGAGTAGCACTCACACATGTTAGACTCTTACAAAGTCGCCAATAGCCTCTATGATCATTTAGTTTTTGACTTTTGATGCCATCTTATGCTTCTTTTAATGTTGCTTTGTCACTTTGCATGATTATGGCCGTTATTGCTCTCTTAGTTGGTCGCTCCAAGTCTTTTGCTAGCCCTCGCCCTGTACTGAGTATGAGCTCTACTCGTGCATGCAACTCCTAAAAACCAAGTTTGCCATTGTGTCCACTAAAAATTCCTATGCATGGTATTTGTAAGCCATTCCAAGTAAATATTCATGTGCTACCTTTGAAAAAAACCTTCAAAACACTTCTCGTTTTGTGACATTGTTTTCAGCTCATGGGGACGTAGTGGTCGGATTTGCTATCTTCCATATTGCTTATTCCAGAAAGAAAAAAAAAGAGAAAAAAAGAAAGAAAAAAGGCACTCCTCCATGGTATGTGAATGTTGGTGGGCACCCGATAGAATCGGTTAGCCATGGTTTGAGAAAGGAAAAAAGGTGGGGAGGAGTGCCAAGTTTTATAAAAAGAGCAAAAAAAGTGCCAATCTCTCTCTCAAAAACTTGCTTCATTTTTGTATAGAAGATAGTAAGAACCCCATTACCAGTCGTTGACAAAAGAAACCACCTCTCAAAACCCAAGTTTTATCTCTGTTTTATAAATGAAAAGCTCTAGCACATGTTTAATGACTGCTTCCCTCCGCGAAGGGCCTTTCTTTTACTTTTATGTTGAGTCTCCACCTTCTACCTTTATGCACCATTAAGAGAGCATAGTTGTTATTCTGAGTATAATGTGCATTGTCCCAAAGTTTTCATTGATTGATTCATATTGTTGGTTTCATTTGTTCTTAAATTATTTGTATCTAGTCGCCCTCTTAAACTTGAAGGTGTCCTATGCATTTATGTTTTGCTCTCTCTTATGAGGACAAGCTGAAAACCATTTATATGTTTTTCCTTATGATTTGAACACACGTTTGACTTTCATTGTTTCATTTTCATGATCTTTTGTTTGTGTTCATTTTCATGTTATAACATGGTTGCTAAGTTTCTTCTATCAAGATTATGTCTTTCACGCCCATGTTTTAAGTTCTTTTGATCCCAGCTCACAACGCTTACATATATGATCAAGATTGTGTAGGTGCATGTCACCTCAAAAAAAAATTCTTTTGTTATCACTTACCTACTCGAGGACGAGCAGGAGTTAAGCTTGGGGATGCTGATACGTCTCCAACGTATCCATAATTTTTGATGCTCCATGCTTGTTTTTACACCATTTGCTTAGTGTTTCGTTACACTTCGTGGCACTTTTATGCATTTTCCGGAACTAACCTATTAACAAGTCGCCACAGTGCCAGTTCCCTGTTTTCTGCTGTTTTGTGTTTCAGAAAAGTTACATAGGAAATATTCTCGGAATTAGACGAAACCAAAGCCAGTCGCCCAGAATTTCACCGAAGATTCTAGAGATCCGAAGAGGAGACGGAGTGGGGCCACGAGGGCCCCACAGAACAGGGCGGCGCGGCCCAGGGGTAGGCCGCGCCCCTATGTGTGAGGGAGCCTTGGTCCACTCCTGACGATGCCCCTTCGCCTATAAAGACCCCCCGACGGGAAAAACCTAAATACCCGATCACTTTTCCAGAACACATCATGATCCGCCGCCGCCGTCGACCCGAAGATCGGGAGGGTCCAGAAGCTCTTCCCGGCACCCTGCCGGAGAGGGGAATCGCCACCGGAGGTCTTCTTCATCGCCATGCTTGCCTCTGGAGCGATGAGTGAGTAGTCTGCCTTGGACTATGGGTCCATAGCAGTAGCTAGATGGTTGTCTTCTCCACCATGTGCTTCATGTTTAGATCTCATGAGCTGCCCTACATGATTGAGATCACCGTTATGTAATTCTACATGTTTGGTTTGTTGGGATCCGATGAATATTGGTGTTATGATTGTGTTGATGTACTGAAATTTATCTTATGTTATCTCTATGTTGTTTATGATCTTACATGCTCTCTGTTGTTAGTAGCTATCTTGGCCGAGTAGTTGCTAGTGACTCCAAGAGGGGGTATTTATGCTCGATAGTGGGTTCATGCCTCTATTTAATCTAGGGGAGTGACAGAAACCTCTAAGGTTGTAGATGTATTGTTGCTACTAGGGAGAAAACAACATTCATATGCTCGAGGGCATATGCTTTATTTACATTACACACTTTGCTTAATGCAATTATCTGTTGTTCGCAACTTAATACTTGTGAAGTTCTCGGATTGATTTGCCACAAGTGGATTATTAGTCATAGATGCAGTTGGATGGCGGTCTATGTATCTTGTTGTAATGTCTAGAGTAAATCTCATAGTGATCCTCTCGACATATGCACGTTGTCTTTATTCTATCAATTGTCCAACTGTAATTTGTTTACCCAGCATATATTATTTTATCTTATGGAGAGACACCACTAGTGAACTGTGGACCCCGGTCCTATTTCCTTTATATTGCTATCACCTGTTTACTTTACTCGCACTGTTTACTTTACTCGCATACTATTATCACTTTCCACTCGATACGCTCATACCCTTTGTTTCAAGCAAACCGGTGAGATTGACAACCTCATCGTAAGTTGGGAGCAAAGTATTTCGTTGTGTTGTATGCAGGTTCCGTGTTGCTACTGGTTGAAGATGAGTCAACAAGTGTCGTAAACGGCACCCTTGTTGGAGTGTTATTAAGCTAGTCCGTATCACCTTCAGTCGTTTGTCTCTCTCCTACTGGATTGATAACCTTGGTTTCATAACTGAGGGAAAACTTGCTGCTATATTCATCAAAACCTTCTCTTGGGGTTTTCCAACTGGCCGGTCATTTTTACTTCATCAACTCGGCCCCATCAGCCTCCATATCGAGCAAAGCTACGAAACGAGGCCCGACCAAAAAGTTGGATGCACGAACGCATTACACCTTTGAGGTCATATTGCCTACGGGCGAACCCAAGCTTCCTAAGAAGGTTGCCGACACATTCAAGAAGCAATACGGAGTCTGGTTAGGGATCACGTCCCGATCAGCATTCGGGAGTGGAACAAGCGCAAAGGGGCAGACGATAGTGACTATGTCGCCGAAAGGTACAAAGAGAGTCTTTGGAATGATCTCATGGCACATTTCAACCTGCCAGAATATGAGAATGAAGACGCCGCAAGACAACTGAGGGCCAAAGTCAAGCAGTGGACTCTAAAGAAGATGGCCGAACTATTCCGGGGGTGGAAGAAGAAATTATGGAAAAACTATCTGAAGACAAAGAAAGTGCCAGTATTCAAAGGGTATCTAGCAAAGCAGGCGAATCACTGGAAGGCATTTCAGGAGTACAATGAGTCAGAAGATGCCAAGGCATTATCAGAAAAGAATAAGAAAAATGCCGACAAGAAGAAATATCACCACAAGCTGGGGCCAGGGGCTACGAGACTTCCATCCCAAAGTGGGAATAAGAAAGAGCAAGAGATAATTGCTAAAGGGATCACACCTGAACCCATCCGTGATGAGTGGGAAATGAGAGCAAGAAATTGGTTCCTTGCGCATGGTTGTTCGTACGATGAACTAACAGGGGACCTTATCTGCAGTGACAGTCTTAGGATACCCAGGAAAAATTGGAAAAAAATAGTGAAACAAATTAAAGAGGGAAAAAGACAGTTCACTCCAGATAGAGAGAAAGACTTGCTCACACTGGTCCTCGGGAATGACGAATACGGAGGACGAACGCGAGGCTTTGGTCCTTCTTACCTGTGGTGGCTTGGTTTTGCCAAAAACCAAGAGACTTACAGAAGCCGAGCGAGAGCAAAGAAGCGATAGCAGGATGAGGAAAATGACAAGTTCAACCAGTTGCTTGCCAGACTTAACGAGCAACAGCAGCAGATTGACGAACTTAGAGGAGTAGTGCGCCCGTAAGATCCTGCACTCGATATTACCGCCGGCCCATCTAAGCGGAAAAGCAGCGTGGCTGAATCTGAGGCCTGACTGATGATGCACGATGAATGATAGAGGGCGGTCCCGGCTACCCCGTGGATGGAATCAAGGAGTCAACATCATGTGAACTCCATCAGAGAATCAAGAACATATCCATGAAGGTGGCCATCGGACAAGCTTTACCTTCTGGCCCTGATGTACGCTAGCATGGCCGTGAGATTCCAGCTGGCTATGCTAAAGTCGGGGTGGATGAAATCGTGCTGGGGTTTCATGATATGGAGCTTGACATCGCTGGACCCGAAGATGAGAGGACACTCGGAGAAGTATTGGGTGGAGTCATTCTATGGGACAAGAACTACATCAAGCTTCCAGGCTCGGCCCCAAGGACAACACCGCCTCCGAGGTCACCTACACCTCCATCACCTCCAAACCCTCCACATGACTATGGCCACCACAACATGAGTTCATCTCGATCACCGCCGCCAGACTTGGGTCGGCCGTCTCCGCCGCCGGCCGCTAAGGATACTAAGCGGAAGCGTGCCAGCAAGAACGCTCCGTCGATGAGTTCTAAGCGATGGAGCCCCCCAAAGCGCAAACTGTCGCCCCTCCCAAAGGTACCTCATGCTAATCTTCCCATCAGACCTTATGATCGTACCCCCGAGGAAAACGCCAGGATCGCAAAGGAACATTATGATGCGCAGATGAAAAAGAAGGAACCCGAGCCCCGCCCGGAATACACCGAGAAGCAAAAAGAATATGCAAAATACTTACTGACCCTTCCATCGCAGTATGAATTGCACCATAAGCCTGATGACTATCTACGCACATTGCAGAAGGAATGAAAAAAGAGTAGATCACGTGCAAGTGCAAGTGGGAGCAAATCAAGTACAAGTACAAGCAAAAAAAGATCAGATGTTCCTCAGTGTAACGGCCCAGAAAAATCCCCTTTTTAGATTTGTTTGTTCTTTTATTTTTTCACGTCGCCGTGACATCATGCATCATCATGCATTAATCACCTTGCATGTTTTTGTCGAATCAATAATTATTTGGAATAAAACCTATTTTTATTTTGCTTCGATGGTTTTTTTTTAAGGCCCTCCTTCATTTTTTTTTCAAATTAAATGAAGACCCAAATTATTTTAAAAAGCCTTCTTAGTCAAAATTGTTCGCTTTTAAAACACCTTTCCATATCTCCTATTTTTTTCTTCCCTGATAACCGGTGCTATCAGAAAATAGGAAGAAGCAATTCAGATGAAATAGAATAAATGCCACGTCCTATCCATTCGCTGTTTCTAGCCATTCTGGCCTTGAGCCCAACCAGACCCGGTGGCCCATTTACATGCACATTGCCCTCTTGTCATCTCCCTTGTTTGTACGGCAGCACATCGACCGGAGCCACGTATTTCACTTGATCGATGGGACGGCTCCCGAAAGCTCTCCTTTTCCTATAAAACTCCTGGTGCAACCCTAGTCTAGCCCCTTCCCATCCCCGCCGCCACTCTGTTTTCTCGCTGCTGCCTTCTTGCATGCTAGCCCGCAGCATAGCTCTCCCTGCTCGTGCACGACGACGTTGCCCTGCGCTCCGACTCGACCTCGACCTTGCCAGCACGCTTCTCCACTGCGATCTCCGGCTACTTCGCCTCGTGGTGTCCTGTTCCGGCGCTAGCCTCGAGCTGCTCCCCGTTCGCCAACGCGCGTCCGCCAGTAACCTCCGCCACATGAGCGACCTGCAGCGCCGTGAAGCTCCGCCTGCAAGCCGATGCCCTGCGCTGTTCCACGCCGTCGCCATGACCTCCAGTACGTCCGCGCTCGTGCGCGTCCACGCCTCCTCTACGTGCTACACGCGCGTGCACCCAGGTCCCCGACCCCAGCGCTTCGCTTTTCCCGGTGAGCCGTTGCACCTCCCAGAGAACTCCACGG
This sequence comes from Dactylis glomerata, assembly GCA_007115705.1. Classification (NCBI taxonomy): domain Eukaryota; kingdom Viridiplantae; phylum Streptophyta; class Magnoliopsida; order Poales; family Poaceae; genus Dactylis; species Dactylis glomerata. The sequence continues at coordinate 2,888,301 of QXEO01000548.1, read as the reverse complement.
TCTTTGTCTTCCTCGCAGCCGTCCTACCGGCGTTGACTGCCATGTCCACTCTGCAGGTCCCCGCCGCCGGCAGCTCTCCGGTGCCCCGAGTCCGGCACTTTTTGTTCGATCTGAAGCCCAGTGTCGAACGCGTCCTTTCTCTGCTCCCGTGGTGCCCTCCTTTGCTGGATGCCGTCGCCAACTCCTTCCAAGCAAGCACGCATCAGTTCTGTATTGTTCTGAAGCTTCACGTAAAGCAAGCCTCCTGCTTTTAGTGTTTAAAACTCTGCGTGCCTGATTCGTATCAAATCTCGCCTGTAGCCCAGCCGGTCTGTTCCTTTGCCTGAATACAATCGATCCCTGGTTCAAATCCTGGCTATGCAAAGCCAACACTTTTTGATCCTTTTATGAAACTGATAGGCGGGACCCAGTAGTCAGTGATACCGGCGCCACCTCACCGCTCCTGCCCCGTCAGCGGCCTCCAGGGCCCGCGAGTCAGCCTCTCCGGCTAGATCCCCACGGTGAGAGACTCCTTCAGATCTAGATCCAGATCCAAATCCACCCGTTTATATGTTTTGCTGAAAAATTGCAAAATGTTTGAAACTTGCAAAATTAATATCTTTTAAATCATAACTCGGAATAAAATGTATTTTATATGAAAATTTATCAGAAAAATGCATAGAACCTGATTATGCCATTCATATTCCTGTATGCATCGTGCATCTTGTAGTAACGTGATAGTTTGCATATCACTTAATAATAACATATGGAGTATTTGGGTATTATCTAAACATGGTTACCCCACTTCATTTAATTTTGTGTAGCTCACCCATGCCTTGTGTTGCCATGCTAATCAACATTTAAATTGTCGTGTAGTAAAACAACTTGAACCATATATGGGTGTGCCGGGATTTCAATTCCGCTTAAATTTGATAAGTTGCATTGCATCATAATTGCCATGTCATGCATGCATGCTTCACATGATCATGCCGATTCTTTCTCCGTAGTAGTAAGTGTTGCATCCGTTGTTTGTTGTAGCATTTTGCTTCTTCGCGAATAGGACGTCTCGTGGTGATGTGAGCAACGACAAGTTCTCCGGGTGTTCTTCGACAATCTTTTCAGGCGAGCCCTTTTCTCTCTACCCATTTAATACTTTTGCTCTCGCTAGCTCTATATTCTAGCCTTGTGTCGCGATGCTTTTGTTCGAGTCACGTGTCCTATCCACTTGTTTATCCAAAGCAAAGCCATAGAACCATCCATACATCCTATTACCCGTGTGCTTGTTGTTTGAGTTGGCCTTGCGAGTCGTAGGCTTGTTCAGGTTGTTTCAAGTGGTGTTATCTTCTTGGGTTTGGAAAGTTATCACATGCTCTACTTTATGGATATATGTTGTTGGAGATATTCATGGCTTACTTTATTGTTAATACTTAAAATTGAATTAAGCAGAGGCATCGGTGAGTCATTTTGCCAGTTTTCCGATGGCTCACTTGTGTCCCCTAGGACCCCGAGATCGCATGAACTGTTCTGAGACTGAGCGCTCTAACCAGACGTGGGTACGTTTACGGGCCTCCCCTCGATCACTGCCGGAATCTACACACATGTCCAGTGGCCACAACTAGTTTGAGGTTTTCCATTTGGTTCTTGCGTGCATGCAGCTCTTGTATCTTATGGTCCGATTTACTTTGGGGGAAGCCGTGGGTGCCTTGTAACCCCTTGTTTGTTTTCTGCATGCACGCATAGGTTTGCGGCGTGAGCGTTTACCGCATGCTGAAGCGGGTCGTCTCCCGTGGGTGGAGTCGGGCCTCCGAAGCCGTGCACGCAACAACTAGGTCCGTCTCAGAGATTCGGCCGGACTCTCGAGCGGGTTAAACTTAGTTAGGTGGCTTCCTGGACTTGTTTGTAGTGAAGGAGAGTGCAAGTCGTGACTATCCTGATGGCGCACCCGTTTTTATTAAGGGCGCGAGATTTGCCTAAAGGATTGATCGAACGTGTGGGTACATTTGGGCACCCCTGCAGGGTTAAATCTTTTCGAAAAGCCGTGTCCGCGATTATGGACGACTTGGAGCTGTACTACTCGATCATAGAACAACTTGCACCTGCTATTTCAATACTAATAAACTTGTGTAGTAAGTTAGCACAACTACAACAACAAACCTGCAATAAAACTTGTTAACTGTGTGAGTGCCTTTGCAATTGCTTCCTCGTTGGGTACGAAGGGGCGATACATCGGCTGGGTTATGTTTGGTGTTAGTATCTAGTTGTTTACTTTTATGCGCTCTCTTATCTGATTCTACTTAGACGAAAGTTGTGTGTCTCTGTAGTTTAGTGCTTTTGTTGCCGCTAAGTCCACCATATAGCCTGTAGGCGAGCACAGCTGAATTCCAGTCTCGCGAGTACGTGCCTCGGTACTCACCCTCGTTTTTTTTCTTCCTTTTTCTCTTTCTCCCTCCTGGTTCGGCAACCATTGGCCCGACGCTGTTCACAGGTATGGGAGCGCCGACGTTAGCAAGGTTACCCTTCCGGCTTGGCCTGGGCAGGGTTTGGACGTCATCATTTATCTTCAGGCCTCTTAGGCCCATTTGTATTCTTATCCGTACTCGGATACTATTTTGCCTTATGTATGATTTGGATCTTTGTATGTATTTGTATTCTTGACTCGTTGGAGTCTTCGCGGTTGTATTTTATATTCTTTTGTGGGTTCCATCGTGAGCCTGTGTAATGTTACTACCTTGATTCCACCCGCATAATGTGTATGTTGTGATGTGCACATTTTGCTTGGTGGGCGTTTCCAAAGCGACATCGTGCGAGTTGTGGCGTGTTTGCTGTAATTCGCAAGGTGCCGATTTTGGGGCGTCACACTCAGCTTGGACAACATGCCAAACAATCGATCCCACCCCTCAGGGTGTTATCCGAGAATGTTCCCTCTCTGGTGCAGGGGCAAAATTTGGAAATAGCAGAGAAGTGGGCGGCTGAATGGGCTATGAGTGTTGAAGATGTTCTGGCTTCCCAAGACGAGAGGTTTCCCAAGGCTGTTGTAGCCCCTAAGCCTAAATTTGTCATGGGAGGGCCTTTGGTCAGCAAAGAAAAGTTGGAAGATCTCCCAACAAATATGCGTTACTTGCATACATGGTACATGAATGAAGCAAAGAATGAGAGAATAATGATCGTGGTGCGTGTCCCACGGGAGTACTACGGCCGTCCCGAAGATATCCATGTCGACTTTGACGAACTCTTCTAGATGTACAATTGCGACGCCCTCGACAAATCTTTCATGAGATGCTATTGTCTGTAAGTTTTTCAATTCGTTGTCTACATATAACTTGTTCAGTTATTTCAATTCATTGTCTACATATAACTTATTCACTTATGACTTGTACTCTATTATGCAGAATGAAGATCCTGGTCTGTAAAAGTAGGAACATCATAAATATTGGGTTTATTGACCCAGATAAAATACATATAAAGACGCTAACTGATAACCCCAAGGAGAAGGAGGGAAACCTTCTAAGGTTTCTAACAGATCAAAATTTCTATGACCACATGCTGTTTCCATACAACTTCAAGTGAGGGTCTTACTCTGTTGTGTCCATTCACTTATAAGTGTAATTGATAAGTTACTGACATATATATATATATATATATATATATACCTATATATATATATATATGCAAAATAGTCAGCTATTCACATGGATAGCTGCGCATACACATCCTACCATCCATTTATGATATAGAGAGCACAAGTACCTTCTTGTTTAACGTAAGTAACCAGCACGCCGTTTTGATATTCCGTCCATGCATGGCATATGCGAGAGTATAGATGTTGTTTTCCACAACCAACAACTACGCACTCAAAAACATGGTTTACACACAAGTTGTAATTGTATTGCAAAAACTAATTTATGGCAGCTTTGCATATGAGAACATGTTGTTACCATCTTGCTTACAAACAACCTGCACTTGTTGTAGACAAATAAGCAACGGGTACCTTTTTCTCGTTCTCAGAGTGTTGGTCTTTGTCACTAGCTAGGATGCATGGCCAGCATAACACGCCCGTATCCTTCTAGCCAGGTTCTTGCTAGAACAATTCCGAGAAGCATTGCGAAAAATCCGATGAATGTATAGTGCTCCCGCTGAAGCATTCATCTGGATCATCAGGTTAGAGGACCGTCTGCTACATCAAATTCGCAAGATCCATATTTCGCCCATACCCCATTTCTTTTTTGCTTTTTTTTTTTGATTCATGACTCCTTCCCTATTTTCTTATGCATGGTCTGTTTTGTATATTAGGAAGCATGAACACCGGAGCCGGATCATGGATGGGACGCAAGACGCATGCGAAAAAAGTCCTAGTTGTCTTGTATGCTGTGCGTGAGATGTTTTATAACTAGAGGTGTTTTTGTAACCAGCAACTCCTGGTTGTGGGTGTTGTCGTATACAACATCCACTTGTCTTGCTCGGTTTTCTGGGGATGTGAATTCGCAATCCCACCATACCGAGCTTGCGCATATGTTGTAGTACATGTTGTTACTCTAAGCTATCGCCGGCGCGCTTTAAAAAGGGGGTTATCCGATTTTGCTGTACACACACATTTGCCTGCTTGCGGAAAGTTGTAGGTTTTGCCAGGGTGAGAAGGAGCCATACCTTCTACGAGCAACTATCTCTGCGCGTCTAAGATGGGTAATCGTCCTACTGCTACGTCATTAATAAAATAGTTAAAAATGTCTCTAGGTGTCCATATTTACTGAGATGTAAATTTTTTAACATGTTGTTCTCGTATTTCTTTTTCAGATCCGTTTCTGCTTTTTGTAGCGATCGTGGTCGTGGTTTCGCATATCTCAGGGATGTACGTCAACCTGTACAAGCCTCTCCCATTGCTGCTCGGGGTATGGTTGCTCGCTTGCTCGGTCTCAATGATCCTGCTGATGGAGCAGACGGTTCTGGTTCATCATCTAAGCCTACTCCAGCGCTGGATTGTGGTAAAGTGACTGGCCTTTGTGATAGCTGCAACAATGGTGATGCTGGCCGTGAAGATTCATCTAGCTGTGCCTTGGTGGTACGCAGTCCTGAGCTGGCTGATGTGCTTCAACGCAATAGTTGTGGGGGCAGTATGTATCATGCTAGTTGAAACAAACTGTGAGACTTTTTTCGCACGAGTTGTTTGTGTACGGGGGTCCTTAGTTTCCAAAGGTGCAAGGGTGGAGTAGGCATAACTAGGTGATCTTTGAAATGAAAATAAGATAGACTACACGTTTGTGTAATGTAGGCGTTGGAAAAAAGGCATGTACTTGATAAACCTTTGGAGGATTTTGTCACTCCACCCCACCATTTTAAGTCAGAGAAATATTTATCTGTTATTGTTTGTCTCTGCATGATCTAGTAATGCTAGTTATTTTAACAATGTGCAAATTAGTATTAGATGGACATTGCACCGGCCTGCATTATGATAAAATTTGTTATTAAAATGAATTTTTTTTTACTCGTTTAACAAAAACAGTAAATAACGTCCCCCGCCCCCTCCCGTTTCTTAAAATGGCATAAAAAATTCCATTTCGTGGAAAAGAATGACCACCCAAAAAAGATATCTTGTTCAATATTTCTCTTGCGGAAGTGCGGTTTTGCAAACACCCGACCGCGTCACAGAAAATAAGCGGAGGAATTATTTTTAAAAGTTAAGTTTTAAAATAAAAATTCCTAATTTATTTCATTATTCGAAACACACAAAACCCTAAACTTCCTTGTTTAGTGAAATGAATGTGGTCGTCAAATTTGTTTCACTCGAAGCTGTTGGAGAAAGTATATTTTCATTGATCAAAAAAAAAATAGTAAAAGTGGGGAGTACAACATCGTCGTTGATGCTTCCCCAGTGCGTTCAGAACACTTTTTGTACTTATTTTTTTTCTAGATTGTTCCCCAGAGACAACATATCTTGCGAAGATGACATTCATATACAATATGATCAAACTCTGCTACTCTGTTACGAAGAAGGTTGTACAGGAGGGGACTTTGCCAAAGTCAAAAACAAAAAAAAGAGGTCTCGCAGTACTCTCGAGTCATTCTACTATGAGAGCGACAAAGGATCAAGCGCTCCAATTAATACATCTCTTAACGCAAGAGTCAACCAAGATATCGATACTGCGCTGCGGCTTACATGAAACAGAAGAATAATTTCTAGAATTTGAACGAGATATATTTATTTCATGTGATGTAAAATCGTACAAAGACCATGTTTGCTCCTACTTTTATGCATTGAAACATCACCGGTATAAGTCGTATTAAGCAATCCAGTCCACTTTTCCTCCTGTGAAAAGCTGTTTTTGTTGTACCGACGCTGCTGCATTACACTCTTGTTACCATCCAAGCGCACACGATAACAACCCCTACTAGGACATATCTTATCAGACCTAACTCTGCCTTGATCTCATGCAAAGTAGTTGAAACCTGCTTTTCTTTGGAGTCGCGGCATATCATGGACCGTGCAGAATATGTATTCTTTCCATGATTTTTCGCAGAAGGGTTTGAGAGTTCGTCCTCCCACTTCCAAAAATTGCACTTCTGCATTTTGCGTTCAAAAATGATGGGACTTAGACGCGGGAAAAATGTTGTGATGACAGGCATTGTCTATGTGTTTTTATATAGGACCACAAAAATTGCCCAGGAAAACGATGACTCTTTGCGGACATGCACTCCCTCAAGCTGAACTTGTTGGTTATTGTAATGAATGCTGCACTTGCTTAGCCGCCAAATCCTCCCTTCATCGTAGCCACAAGGTGCATGTCTAGAAATCTCTACTTCAACTGCTTAGTTGTGGTTCATCTATGCCATTATTGTAGCCGTCTTTTCCTCCTTAACGCCGTTAGCATGCTCCAGTTCTTGGATCACTAAATCTAGTATATAGAGTTCATATGGTCTCCACATCTAACGGATGTCTTGCTATGCATAGCTACCCCCATAGGTATAAAATCCGGGTCCATATATATATATATATGTGCAGCTACCACTGGATTCTATTGGGCATTCAAATTGATAAGGGAAGAGTTGCTGTCTTCGACTCATTATCGAGTAACATGGAACAATTCCAAAACATGCAGGACATGCTCCAAGGGTTATTTCAATCATTCTTGCGCTATATCGGTCACTTTCGATGATTTTCTGAAATATCAGGTAATAAAAAACTTAGTAAATCATTTTCCTTGTCGGGCAGGATTTGGAAGCGGTTCAAGTGCGTGACTGACGGTATCTCTCATGAGAAGCTGACCTTTAGAGCGGTTCAGGTAAGTGGTACGAGATACTTCTATTTTTAATACATTTATGATGCTAGATTATTATTTTGATTATATTCTATTCTCGTAAAGTGCGACCAGCAGCCACAGGGGACGCATCTATGTGGATACTACGTTTGCGAGTTTATTCGCACGTTTACCTCTGAGCACAAGGATTACAGATACGACGTAAGCAATACACATTCACACCTCTATTTTTACTCATCATTATTTGTTATCATGATTGACATTCATATTAATCTCCTTTTCTTATATAGTTCACAACCATGCGGTTAGAAGTACCTACCAGAATAACGCACGATCGCTGAAGAGCTAGCAGCCTTCTTGGGAAACTGCTCGGTAGCGCGCGTGCTAAGGAGCAGCCATTTTGCCCGCTACAGCTTCCGCATGGGCCGGCCCATATTCAATCGTTACAGTACGTTCTGCATGTTTTGTTAGTTCGTTTAGGTGTGAACATTGAATGCCTAATTAGCAAATCTGAGATGACAAGGATCACGTCTTCTTCCACGTCTAGGTTATTCTTACATCTTTCTTTCCTTTTTATTATTATTTTGTTCCTTAACTACTTCTGCTTCGTTCCTTCACTTTCACCTATGTTGTTCTATTTTTTCCTTTTCTTACAGTTTTATTTATACTTATTTTATTCACCTAAACTTATTTTATTGACCTTCAGTCTTTTCTTTCTATTTTTTTTTGACCTTTTAAGTACCTTTATCTTTACTTTTTTAAGTTCCTTTATCTTTACATTTGTTCCCATGTATAAATATTTGTTCCTTTTTCAGAGCGATTTGTTTCTCTTATTTTAGAAAAATATTTTCACAAATATTTCTTGTGTTATTTTTTTCTTATTGTTTTCCCCAATATAAAATTATTTTTTCTTTTCAATTTTTTCCTTTTAACTATTTGTTCATTTTATTAAGAAAAAATTGTCCCTCTTATTTCGGACAATTAGTTCCACAATTTTTTTTGTTTCTTGGGTGTATTGTGTTGTTATTTTTATTTTCCAATTGTATATTTATATGATTCTTCCTTCATAAAGAATTGTTCCACTTACCCTTCAAAATATATCAAAATTTTTGTGTTCCTTGACTTTTTCCTGTGATTTCCTTTTTTGTTCCTATGTGTGCGATCATTTATGCCTCCCTTCAGACATTTTTGTTCTTGATACTCTACAGAATTATTTTCAGAAAAAGAATGTTCCTAGAAGCATCCTTTTGTTCCCAGATTTTTACCATGTGATTTTCTTTTGTGTTCCTATATTTGTGTGATCAGTTTTCCTCCGTTTAGAAATATTTGTTCCACATACTATGCGAAATTAGTTTTACAAAAGGAAGTTCCTATATGATCTTTTTTTGTTCCCAATGTATTTCTTGATTTATTTTGTGGTGTAGTTTTTGTTCCCTGGCTAATTTGTTGTTCCTTCTTTTTGGTCATGATTTGTTCTGTATACTAAATTTTGTTCCGGTGTCGTCTTTCTTTGTTCCTCCATCTGTTTTTTTGTTCCCTTTGTACTTTTGATTTTCTCTGCGGAAGCTAAATTTTTGTTCCTTCTTTGTAGTCGTCATTTGTTCCATGGATTAAAATGTTGTTCTCTGTGAAGTCTTTATTTGTTCCACGGCCTAATTTTTTGTTCCCTCTGCAGTTTTTATTTGTTCCACGGACGCTAAGTCTTTGTTCTTCCTTTGTAGTCATGATTTGTTCCATGGATTAAAATTTTGTTCTCTATGAAGTCTTTATTTGTTCCACGGCCTAATTTTTTGTTCCCTCTACAGTTTTTATTTGTTCCACAGACGCTAAGTTTTTGTTCCTCCTTTGTAGTCATGATTTGTTCCATGGGTTAAAATTTTGTTCTATGTGAAGCCTTTATTTGTTCCACGGCCTAATTTTTTTGTTCCCTCTGCAGTTTTTATTTGTTCCATGGACGCTAAGTTTTTGTTCCTCCTTTGTAGTCATGATTTGTTCCATGGATTAAAATTTTATTCTCTATGAAGTCTTTATTTGTTCCACGGCCTAATTTTTTTGTTCCTTCTGCAGTTTCTATTTGTTCCACGGACGCTAAGTTTTTGTTCCTCCTTTGTAGTCATGATTTGTTCCATGGATTAAAATTTTGTTCTCTGTGAAGTCTTTATTTGTTCCACGGCCTAATTTTTTGTTCCCTCTGTGGTTTTTATTTGTTCCACGGACGCTAAGTTTTTGTTCCTCCTTTGTAGTCATGATTTGTTCCATGGATTAAAATTTTGTTCTCTTTGTTGTCTTTATTTGTTTCATAGCCTAGTTTTTTGTTCCCTCTATAGTCGTGAATTATTCCGTGACGCTAAATTTTTGTTCCTTTTTTGTAGTCGTGATTTTTTCTGTCGACTGAATTTTTGTTCTCCATGTAATATTTATTTGTTCCGCGTGCAAATTATTTGTTCACTATATAGTCGTCGTTCAGCAGACGGTAATATTTTGTTTCTTAGTTTTGTATCGTGATTTGTCCGTGGACTAAATATTTTCCCATATAGTCTTGATTTGTTTGATGGTTTACATTTCTTTGTATTCATGATTTATTCATGGGTGCATTAGTTGTTCAGATTTTCCCCTTTTTTTCCCTTGATTGGATGCACATTCGGGAATGAATATAGTACACGATATATGGCGCTGATGTAAGCCTTTTTCTTTTGCTTCGAATATGAAGGTGCATGTACGACAAAGGTGGTGCATGTACACGTAAAGCACAAAGGTCACATGCTTAGAGAAAGAGAATAGAAATTAATTTGTCTGGCAATAGTTCTTTAAGTCCATCACGTGGTCACCTACAACACAAGGCCACAAAAACACAGAACGGTTGCACGTACAGCAAGCGAGAGCTAATCTACCAGAAATAATCACTAGAGTTAATACCAGGTCCTCCATCAAGCGCTAGCTAGCGTCCTAGCGAAGTAATCAAACGTCAAGGTTCAGTTGTCGGCCGTAGCATGTGATAGACAGACAGACAACGGCGTCCCGCATGTGTCGCACGAGTTCGCGTTCTGGCATGCTGCAGGGATGTTCTATTTTTAGTCCCACCTCGACGGAATCGGACCGGTTTATATAGTTGGTCTCGTTTTTTTTTAAAAAAAAAAACAATACCACATATATTTATAGCAACAAATAGTTCATGGTAGAGTTACACGAGCTGTCTTTGACGATTACAAAATAAAGTCTAAAAGAAACTAGCAAATCTTCGAGGTCTTCAAATTCTTTCTTCTTCCATGACACAATCTTGTACTTTTTTGAAGGCAGCCCAAGATAGATACCAAATTATAAACCTGTAAATACCAATGGAGGTTCTCCATAATTTTAATTTGAGCCGCAATACCAAGGCTACATGTACGCACGCAACCATTGAAGTAGTCAATCCACATCGGCAAGAGTACCAACACCAGTATGTCAGGGCAAAATAACCGGACAACTTGATCAATGTCGCTGGAGAGTCGAGGGTATGAATCACCATTGTCAAGGATGTAGCCGCCGGGACAAATACTGTGAGGATAATTCTCCTCGCGGCAACCAAGAGAAAAAAATCCAAAATCGATCTAGCGAAGCAAGATCTGAAGGACCATACCTAAAGGAGTTTAATCTTCCAACACCACCATTGACGCTGGGAGGAAGATCTCGTCGTCGATCGAAGGGTCGGAGATCAATTATTATCGATGATGCCATCTCCATTGACAGAGGCCACAAGAAGATGGCTACTAAACCCTAATCTAATCTTGTAAAAAGACTACTTTTATTAAAACCTTCACTCATAGATCAGGTTCCCCATCCCTCCTGACACCGGCGAGGCCGACCAGAGGAGGGGGAACCAATCTATGGTGAGGTAGGAGGAGAGATGGAGGCTAGGTCAAAAGAGGCGGCTGTGTAGAGACAGGATTGGATCTATGTTCGTGGCTGATTCGGCTCCATGGTTTGGTTTTAGTTGGTCTCGTTTTTACTTGACGTGTCGGGACGCACTGCCTGTACAGAGAACGCAACGCTGCGCTACCACGCAAAGCTGCGCTACCAGCTGCTAGCTGGGCCGGCCCAACAAGAGCGATCTTTGAGCGAAACGCAAGATTGGTAGCGCGCGAGCGCCATGGAGGATGACCCCCTTCTTGAGGATAGAAGTTGTAGATGATAAAGGAAGATTTAGTGTAGCTAGGGGCTATTACTAATGTTGGTCCATGTAATCGAATGGACGGGCTCTAGTCTCGGTAATTATGATCTCCATATAATTGTATATATATACTCGATCGTAAGATAAGTTATCTTACATATATATGCACTAATATGTATGCGTAGAATTATATGAAAAGTGTTTTTAAAATGAAGAAATAAAATAAAATAATATATATATAAAATAATTCCCCCGAACACCTAAACCCTAAAATAAAAATAAAATCTGTAGAGGCCCTTTAGTCCCGGTCCGTGTTACAAACCGGGACTAAATGGCCTATCCCTAAAGGCGCTCCGAGGCGCCCACGTGGAGGCCCTCTAGTCCCGGCTGGTAACCGGGCCGGGACTAAATGTTTAACCTTTAGTCCCGTCGAATTCCTGGTTTGCAAACCGAGACTAAAGGCCGTTACGGGCCGGGACTAGAGGCCTTGTCCCCACTAGTGGTTTGACGTTTTTTGTGTTTGCCCGTCGTATTTAGTATAAGTTGTGATTCAGAAGATCACTGACCGAGTAATGTTTTGTTGTACTTTTTCTATACGGCTACTTGTGGACGAAAAGACTTGTACTACTTTCTCCTTTTTAGTTTATAAGACTTGTAGGTTGTTAATTTAATCAACTTAGTATATAGTAAATATTATAAATGTCTACTAATAATATTGCTAGAGGTATGATCCGTGGCTCGCAAGTACGCTTTCAATCCACCTAAAATACGTTTTCGTTAGACCAAGTAATTACCCACCACTGCCACCCATAAGTTAAAATAACTATTGGAAAAAAACTCACCGCATCGCGCCTTGGCTCCCGCCGCCCCACGCCGGCAAAGTCTCCCCGCTGCTCTCGCACACGGCCGCCGATGTCGAGTGACACGCCAATTCTCAATCGGTAGCCTGTAGCGCCTCATCCACGGCCTCGTTTGAAAACAGCGCATCGCCCTCGCTCCCGCTGCCCCACGCCGGCAAAGTCCCCCTGCTGCTCTCGCACACGACCGCCGATGCCGACTGCCACGCCAATTCTCAATCGGCAGCCTACAGCGCCGCGTCCACGGCCTCGTGGGCGCCTTCTTCAAGTCACCGCAGCTCAAGGTGCAGGTCCCTGATGACATGTGTAGCGCCGCCTCGCGCCCACCTTCGCTACCTCGCGCGACGAGGTGCCTGGCGCGCGGATCCGCATCCTGGACCATGCCAGGACGGTATGCTTCCGTTCTTCTCTGCTGCGCTCGAGCTGCTCAACTCGATTCTCCATTGCCGGTTTCTTGATTTCGTATGTCCCTATACGCAGCATCGGTAACCTGCAATGGCGGCCTGGCCTAACGCCGCATCAATCTCGGCCTCCGGGTACGTCGCCATCATCCCGAGCACCCCGGCTAGATACGTCGTGCGTCACCGGACACCAGGCACTGCGCTACCGCGGAAGTAGTCCACCGGCGACGCTCCAGGAGTCCACTTCGGCCTCCTCGCCTTCTTCTCTGAAATCACGCACGGACGTGAGGAGGACAAGCTCCCCTGCTGCCAGCAACTCCCTCCTTCACTGCCTTCGTTCAGACTGCAGAGAGGCTTGGTTCAGGAGCATCGAAACTTTTGAACTTTCTTTGACAGAAGAGAAGAACTGTTGGTCTCGAATGCAGTACAATCGCATGTTCCTTCATCGGCACATTCTTGACAGTTGAACTGTTGCAGCTAGATATTGTAGAGATGTGTCATGGTAGGCGACCAAATAAATCAAATCTCTACGTATACGCATGAAGCCTTGATACGTGTGACTCCACGCCGTAGATTGATATCTATTCCGGTAAAAAAAGAAGTAGATTGATTCATGTTCCAGCGAACTCCGCGGCGTAGCAAGATAACTTCATCCGTCAAGTTTCATCTTGCCCTTGGGAGTTGCAATATTGGCAGGTCAATTTGTTGTCTGTCGGATAGAAATATAGAGAAGATGTTTTAGGCAGCCGTAAACCCGTGATGGGTGAGAAAGCCTCTTCATTTATAAGATGCAGTTTTAATTGTGGCAAAGGTGAGTATTTTCTTGAAACTAGACTGGTACACTATTTCCATGATAATCTATCTGCTCAAATTCTCAGATTTATTTCAACCAATAGCCAGATGTTTCTGATTATTCTAAAATTTTCAAATCTAATTCTGTAATTTCTGGTTAGCTAAAAAGTGGCTTGCTCCAGTAAAACCCCCTCCCCGAAACTCAATAAATCCCATATCCAAACCCATATCCAAAATTGGGTATATCTATGGTATAGGCATACGTATTGGGATTTGTCGGTACTCTTCAACCTCTGTCCTTCACAGGTTCCTTATGGCCTGGCACCGTCGATCACCGCCTACGCAGGCCGACCGTGCGATCACCCTCTCCGCCGGCCGACCGTGCGATCACTGCCGCCAGCCAACCTCGTGACCTCCGCCACCGCTAGACAGTTTTTCCCCTTACGCCGGACAGTCCAGCGACCTGGCCGGACAAGTCGTCGGACAACTTGCTGGACATGTCTTGCTCCCTCATGCGTTCTTTCTCAGCTAGCCAGACAAATACCTAACACACCACCAAACTGTCCGGCGGGTCAATGCGTCGCCGCGTCACCGAAAACCTTGCCGGCACACACCTGTGAGGCCATGTCGAGGCTCATGACGGTCAGATCCACCTCCCAGTGTATCGTGGCCAGCCACAACCGCCTCCGCCGCAGTGCGCCGGCCACAAACGCCTCTGTGCGGTAGAGTAGCCGCCGTACGTACACTTATCCGTGGTGAACGCACATACTCATATAAATATGTGTGTGCTGCATATTTGTATAGTTTAGTTGGGTCATATAAATTCTATACAGGGCTACGTATACCCATTTAATATTAATAATGAAAGGGTATCGAGCGACCTCAGTCGTCTTTGTGTCTAAGTTTGATCTGAGTTTGGGGGAGAGGGTTGTATTGGAACAAACCCCAACTAAAAATACTTTTAATATATAACAAGACACGCTGTCCGAGTGCGGGCATGACCTGCTCACCGTTGGGCTCCAGCAAGTTATCAAGCTTGCCTATGCAACCTCCACGGCACCGGCAACTCGGCAAGTCATGTTACCTTGATGTCACGGCATCGGTAAGAAAGAGAAGGAAAACTTCTACACCTATATGCTTTGGCCGCACTAAAACCCGAACGCTCACCAATAACGATCTAGCAACGAGTATTATTACTCTGTATTAAATAGTGCACTGAAAGATCCTGGTTATTTTCTACTTCACCAGAGAATACAATTAGATAAGCAGAGAGAGAGAGATAAATATTCACTAATGATGTATGTCTATTTTCTATTTCTAAAGTTAATAATTTTTGCTTCTCCGTAGCAACGCGCGGGCATTGTGCTAGTAAATATATATCACTATTTTTTTAGATATTCTATTTTTAATGATATAATTATTATACTAAATAATTTATTTTATATAAATTAAATTAACTACCCAAATACACGTGCAAGCTTAATAAATAGAGAAGGAGAAAGTAGTGTGTCTAGTGGCCGTTTTTCTCCCGGGTCGTGGTTTTGATGTGACGTGATTAATTAGGATAAGTTTCCGTTGGTTACGTGTGTGGTATCCAATGGGAGTGTACGCGTTTTCATTATAAACGTTTTCTGTCTCTGTTAGCCGCCACTCTTCTATATACATAGGCCTGATAAAACACCAGCAAAGATATGCCACTTAAACTTCATCATGAGCATTTTCATCAGTTGTCATGACACCCTTTTTTTTGCTTATTCCAGATGATCCTTGTGATAACCACGGTAGCTGACGCGGCTCGAGGTGGACTCAAGTCGAGGATGGGTTCCAGAATCCGAGTGGAGGATTGCACAAGAAAGAGCAGACAACACTCCACGATCACGGCGCAAACGTGTCAATAACAACCAAATCGTACACCACGTCCTAGAAGATGGAGCTAATTATGTGCTGGATTGCTAAGGTGGACTAGCGAGTGACGCTGATGCGCATGGGTCACGATGCTTAGTTTGCTTCGCCTGCCACCGAAACATTTCCTAATTAAACATATCTGCTACTGTCGTTAATATATGTCTAGATACATTATGTTAGAGATAGATATTAGTGATCAGAGAAAGTATTAGATGAGTATATACCCGCCTTGTCAGTGAGCACTACTCCTAATAAGAAGGTTCTAACTGTAAAGTGTGGCTAAGTGCTCGAGCCAATCCATGCAGTGCTCCAGAGCTAGCTCTAGTTTCGTGCTGGATATCTCAAACTTAGGGGTTAAGCTAGCCAAACTGAGCATCGGAGCTGCGTGGGATGAACGCCACCAGCTCAGCTTGGAACAAGTGAGATCGAGTAACCAAGTGCTCCACTGTGAGCATGCAAAACCTTTGTGAGCCTTTTTTTGGTAGTCGAAGATTGACCGCAAACGCCATTCGTACCATAAACAAGGAGTTGCTTTTGGTTTTGGATCACGGAGACAGAGACGTTTAGCCCAAAAGAACATGCCTTTCCCGACAAAACGAGGCTCGCACTACGGGACGCAGACAAGGTGCCGACGGCCTGAAGCCGTCGGCACAGCTAAAAATGCCGTCGGCACAGTCTGTGCCGATGGCCACCGTCGGCACATCGCCGTCGGCATAGGCGGGCGTCGGCACAGGCCATATTGCCATCGGCACAGGTTTAGCCGTCGGCATAGCTATAGGTCGACGGCCATGATGAGCCATCGGCACAACAATGCCGTCGGCACAGGTAATTTCAGCTATTTTTTAAAAAAAATGAATTTTTGAAAAAAAAAATTGTAATTGTAATTTTTATTTTTTTATTTTCTTTGATTTTTTTCTTTTTCTTTGAATTTTTTTGAAATCTCTATAATGATTTTGTAACGATGACTTCCCGGTCGGTCACCCATCTTCAGATTGCTACAAGTCCAGCACGCTTAACTTCTAAGTTCTATTTGAATAAGCTACTCCTACGCTACTAGGTCCTTATTGATATTAGTATCATATCAATCCTCTTAAGCCATGTGTGTGCAGTATAAATATATGCGTGCATATGTATATGTATATATGTAGGTATATATGTGTATGTGTATGTATATGTATATGTATATGTGTATATGTGTTTGTTAAAATTTTAAAAAAATTTAAAAAGTTCGCAATTTTTTAAAAAAATTCAAAAAAATAAAAAAAAAATCAAAAAAAATCAAAATTTTCAAAAAGATCAAAAAATAGAGATTTTTTATATTGGGATGGAAAGGAACCGTCACGGAGGCCGATTTTTGGTTCGTCCCACGAAAAGTGTATTTTCCATTTCTGGAGCGCCGAAATCGGGTTTCTGTTCACGTGGTCCCAAATTGGACGTAAGTAATTCAAAAAAATCGTAAAAATGCGAGACTTTTGCGTGGCTTCATTTTATGTCACCTAGATGCGGGAAAAAAATTTGAACCTTGAGAAAAGCAGTTTACAAGAAAGTCCCTTCACAGAAATGACTAACCACGTTCGAGGTAGCATGACTTTTAGGTCAAATGAGCTAGGTTTGTTCCCGATCATGACATAGTTTGTCGGAATGAGACCATATCGGACACGCGCGTGGCCATTGGGATGGCAAGGAATCCCACGGAGACCAATTTTTGTTTTCTCCCACGAAAAGTGCCTTTTCTATTTTCAGAGTGCCAAAATCGGGTTTTTTTGTGAAGCGGCTACCGAAACGCGAAATCGAATGCTGGGAAGAACACCCCACATGAATAATAGACCATCTAGGGTACATATATCAGCTCTCATTTCTTTGTGACACCTTCGGAGGTATATTTTGAATTTTGTGCAAGCTCCTACCGATTTCGCTGGAACCGGGCTGGATTTGCACTTTAGCGGTAATACGACAAGCTTCTGATTTTTTTCAAAAATTATATTTGGATCCGCAATACGTCATTTCTTCACTAAACTTTGATCGTTAAGGTGGGACTCCGCAACGTCTGGCTACGAGCGGGAGTTCTTGTGCGTCCTCATTTCACCCGGGTCCCGAATTGGGCGTAACTAATTTGAAAAAAATCCAAAAATGTGACACCTTCGCGTGGCGTCATTTTATGTTACCTAGATGTGGGAAAAAAATTTCAAACCTTGAGAAAAATAGTTTACCAGAAAGTCCCTTCACATAAATGACCTATCACATTCGAGGTTGCATGACTTTTAGGTCAAATGGGCTAGGTTCGGCCTCGATCATGGCATAGTTTGTCGGAATGAGGCCATATCTGTCACGCGAGTGGTACATGGGATGGTGAGGAACACCACGGAGGCTGATTTTTGTTTTGTCCCATGAAAAGTGCTTTTCCCAATTTCATAGGGCCGAAATTAGGTTTTTTTGTGAAGCGACTACCGAAATGCGAAATCGAAAGCTAGGCACAACACTCCGCATAAATAATAGACCAACTGGGATACACATATCAGCTCTCGTTTTGTTACGACACCACTCTTAGGTATATTTTAGATTTTGTGTAAGCTCCTGCCGATTTCGCTAGAACCGGGGAAATGGGAAAGGCACGGGCTGACTATTGATGGGGGTTGCTATATTCCGTGGATATGCGAGATCTGCTAGAGTTGCTCTTACTATTGATGGGGGTTGCTATATTTCGTGTGGTTAGTCAATCTCACCAAACACGCCCTTGTAGAGATCCCGGTTAATTAAGCGATTGATGGATTCATAGATGCATTTATTGTAATACATGTACGTACGTTCCTAGGCTAGACAGATAATCGATGCATGCTTCTGCATTGCGTGCGCGAGGTACTAAGAAATTAAAATTAAGGAGATTGGAGCCAATCGAACCCATCATAAAAAAAATAACAAAGTGAGCAATGAGTAGCGGAAAATAGACGGTGCTGCGAGGTACTAAGAAATAAAATATTTGAAACTAATAAATAAATTAGTATAAATATAGAAAAAACAAAAAAATCTGTGCCGACGGCTACGGCGGCCGTCGGCACAGCTCTGCCATGATTACAAATGAATATAAATATAAAAACCTAAAAAAATAAAAAATCTGTGCCGACGGCCTAGCCGTCGGCATAGGTAGAGCTATGCCGACGGCAATCATGTGCCGACGGTGACCTTGCTTGCCTGTCTCATCTTAGTATTGTGCCGACGGCCCCGATAAATTGCCGTCGGCACAGTTTCTGGCCGTCGGGCCCTTGTTTCTTTCCCGTAGTGTCGGGAGAACAACCCGTCAGGCTCTGTAGAGGATGACACGGTGCTGTTCTACGGGCTGGAAAGAAGGCGAGTCGTTGGTTGGTTGGACCTTTTTACTCCCGAGAAATATCGACGCAACACGATTAATTGGTTCCTATGGTCACACATCATCTTTTGGAAATGCCGATGGTCAAGTCCTTAACAGACTTGAAAGTAAACTCTGAATACAGCAGGTGAGATGTGGACGTACGTATTGTGTATAGCGATGGCACTAACCCTTCAAATTAGGCGTGAACTAATTCACACGAAGAATAGACCTGCTGTAACTTGTGACCACGATCTTTTTCGGTTTTCGTTTGACCGGGCACGTGGTAACATGTTCGGTTCACAAGAAGAGCAGTTATTCTGAGCTCCCGCTGTGCCGGGCTGGACCTTGTGTCTTGGAGGAGACTACACAAGTCCCAAAACATGAGCATGAGCCAACTACACAAGAGGACATTGCGAAGAAACCGTTTTCTCCTAACCTAGCCGCCACAGGCCCTTCTCCTGCGAGGCTACGATCAGGAAGGCAACACCTTTCCCCCCGATCTTCGCTAGCGAGGGTGCTGGTCCCCTCTCCTTCCGCTTATCGCTCTAGCAGCAAGAGGGAAGGAGAACCTTGTTTCTCCGTTCTGGCTTGGTAGCTAGGGTTAGGGTAAGTTTCTGTGGTGCGCCATTGGGTGGGGGAAAGCAGCACCCATGTGAATAAAATTTGCTCATATCAACTTCCACATCGACGGTGTCCTTCATGACGGCGTCTCAGAGTTGATCGGGGTAGGTTTCGAGGATGGTGTTGGCAAGGCGGCGGCAAATAAATCAGTTGTGTCTGTGCTCCTGGTTTTCCCTGTTATTGGGGCGCTGTCTCCGGCGCCATGGTGGTCATGGGAGGATTTCTTCAGGAGCTATCCAGCGGGTGCGACCTGTGGTTGTGGTGGTGCCGGCATGCGGTTAAAGATGGCGACCCTAACGCGTGGAAGGTGGTCCGTGGATGTTAGATCTGGTGTGAGCATATTCATTATCATGTTGTCCATCTTGGTTCGGATGTGTCTCAAAGTATAACTCCACTCTTTCAAATGGTCGCCCTAATTTGTGTTCCATATGTTTTGTGAACAACAGCGAAGCTTCTAGTACCAGATTTGTGGATTCCATTTTCCTGATCTTTCCTTGTCTTTTCATTAGCATTGCCATTGTATAATCATCCTAATTAGGAGTTAGTCTAAGGATGGGATGTGCGCATAACGGACTAGCCGACTAGGCCATCCAAACAATCCCTCGCGCAAAATAAAAATATTAGCATGGAAAATTTGCGGCGAGACGAAGCGCACGTACCGTTTAGTGAAATTAATTAATGTTCACCAAAGGAGCAAACAGGGTTAATCGTTACACTAATTTATAATCAACATTTTTACTTTGTATATATCATTTGCTTTATTATCTTAGAAACCAGTTTTCAAGTGTAAATAATAGAACCTACTTTTAGTCACATGAATATATATTATGATATATTTTATATAATTTAATTTTTTGTATATAACTACTCCATTGCTAAGCTATAATAATTATTATTTAAAGACTTTTTTATTCTAATAATTTAGTTTTGGTTGCTCAAGATTTTAAGTAAAAATTGATTTTAACATGAATCTAAGCAAGCCAAAAGTATTACACTACTCTACAAATTAATTTATTCTTCTTAATATGTTATAGTGGAGTCATAATTTTTGTCTCATATCCTCAAATATCTCCAAAATTTGATGTTGTTTTACTATGTATACTATTAACATGTAATTTGGTAGATGTTTCTAGAGTACATCATGTAGTCGTTTCTCTCAAAATGGCCCTTATTATTTGTTAGGGTGTGTGGGTAGGATTAGGGGTCGAATGTGGTAGCAAATATCTGAATTATCAGATACTCGTATTTGATGAAGTGAAAATGGACATTGAAATATCCGCGAGATCATTCTTTTTTGTGTTGGCTAGGGCTTGGTGCGGCTTAGAAACCCTGAACCAAGATAGCAAGGAGAACATATCATCAACAATAACAACCCATATATCGACAACATGGTCAAGTTCAATGACTTTATCGAGGACGTCCTTTATCATGGAGTTAAGGAGATAACTCATGACCTGTTGTTCTTTTGAGAGCTAGTGTGAGTGGGGATTTGAGGTTTGGTGGGGATTATCCCCACTAATCCCCACCAAAACTCTAGTACCAAACAAGGCCTCACGCGGCTTTCTCCTCCGCCGCGGCGTCTCTCCTCCCGGCGGCGAGGGTTTCGTGTCGGGGTCGGTAGCGATGGCTATGCGTTTAGCGACGATTGATGGACCGGAATCCTTATCGCTTCCCATGGTGTTGTTGGGCCTCCATTGTTCAGAACTGGGCCTCTTAGTGTAGCGGACCCGGTTCGAATAAAAAGTCATTCGCTACAGCAATAAAAGGAAAAAAAGGGCACCCTAGTCTACGATTAATGCGGCACCCCAAAGACTTGACGGAGTGTTCGGCTAGATGATGCTTCTGGTTTCATTATACCTCTCATGCTGAAAGATGTAACTTATGTGACCAATAAGTAAAGAGATTTGAATGTGTAAAAAAAAAGACTTGACGACTTCTTCTCGTGCCGCTGGTACATGTTGTATTCTTAGAACAAAAACCAGCACATATTATATTACAGTACGTATACTGTATTCTCTTCCTGTTTGATTGATCGGCTCCACAACAGTTAGGTACAGAGCCTCCGAAGTTCAAAGATGTATACTCTTATGTAGAGCGACTCCATCCTCGATTTAAAAAGGAGACCTCATGTACAGTCGTGCATCACCCAGAATACCGAGATACGGAAATACCCGGTAGCTGGTATGCTGATTTTTTTTTAGAACAACCGGCACATGTTCGTTGTCTCTGCACGCTGTATTTAATTTCAGCACGTACACTGTATTCTTTTCCTGTCTGATTGATCGGCTCAAGAACAGATAGTAGCTACAGCGACTCCGATGTTAAAAAAATACTCTTTATACAGACCGAGCGACTCCGACCTCGATTAGAAAAAGGAGAGACTTCATGTAGAGTCGTGCATCACCCAAAATACATCGGCGACGGAATCCATCAGCAGTTCATGCAACACGCCACGGATAAGGGGAAATAGCTTCGAACTTATCCGCATCGCCTCCGATCATCACCCGCCGTTCCAGCCAGCTCGGATGAAAGTGAGAACGACAGAGGTCAGCGTCAGAGGACAGCATCAGTGGAGGTGGAGGAGAGCATGCATGCGCAAATCGCTTTCTCTACGTAAGACGGAACCTTAATTCAGAAAGCCAGAACGATATGTTCTGAAGAATCGAAAGGACTCCCTGCGGCTCAGTCCATTGTCGCTCAAGCTCAAGCGACACTAGCTTTTCTTTGGAGAACACCATTACTGATACCGGCCCTCCCTGCTTTCCTTTTCTTTGGAGAGCTTTTCTTCTCGCCATCAAAACCGACACGTCGACCTGGCTTTCTATCCTAATAATTGTAAGATGTATCGCTCTTCTGTTCTATGCCCAAGCTTGCTCGTCGCACCACGACAGGCCATGAATGATAACGTGCAGTATTCATCGATCTGTCGTTGCTACATGTGTGTTTCTTGTAAGACTCGGGGGTTGCCTAGTCCCACCCTTGTAGTTACGTGTGTCGTGCCCTGGTGGATGGGGACTGACCCAGGGGCCGGCTTGTTTGACGTTTATGTGTGTTTCCTGTCTGATTTCAAAGCGTTTAGTATAAGTTGCTAGCGATGGTGATCCAGAAGATCACTGACCGGTAGCAACGTTTTCATCTACTTTTTCTATACGGCTGCTTGTGCACTTGTACTAGTGGAGTAGTGGTCGTTTGTCTCCACAGGTCGTGGATTTGATGTGACGTGATTAAGAGAAGTCTCCGTTGGTTACGTGCATGTGGTATCCAATGAGCGCCTACGCGTTTTCATTACAAACGTTTCTGTCTCGCTAACCGCCACTCTTATATATTGCCACTTTCGCTTCATCGTGAGCATTTTCATCAGTGATCAAGACACCCTGGTTTTTTTTTTTTTTTTTTTTTTTGCTTATTCGAGATGATCCTTCTGATAACCACGGTAGCTGACGCGTCTCGAGGTGGACTCAAGTCGAGGATATGTTCCAGAATCCGAGTGGAGGATTGCACAAGAAAGAGCGGACAACAATCCACGACCACGGCGCAAACGTGTCAATAACAAGCAAATCGTACACCACGTCCTAGAAGATGGAGAGCT
Source organism: Dactylis glomerata (assembly GCA_007115705.1). Taxonomy (NCBI): domain Eukaryota; kingdom Viridiplantae; phylum Streptophyta; class Magnoliopsida; order Poales; family Poaceae; genus Dactylis; species Dactylis glomerata. The sequence continues at coordinate 2,865,411 of QXEO01000548.1, read as the reverse complement.
AATTATGTGCTGGATTGCTAAGGTGGACTGGTGAGTGACGCTGATGCGCATGGGTCACGATGCTTAGTTTGCTTCGCCTGCCACCGAAACATTTCCTAATTAAACAACCTTCGTTAGTTGTCATATCTGCTATCACATGAGTATATACCCGCCTTGTCAGTGAGCACTACTCCTAATAAGAAGGTTCTAACTGTAAAGTGTGGCTAAGTGCTCGAGCCAACCCATGCAGTGCTCCAGAGCTAGCTCTAGTGTCGTGCTGGATATCTCAAACTTAGGGGTTAAGCTAGCTAAACTGAGCATCCTTGGGAGCTGCGTGGGATGAACGCCACCAGCTCTGCTTGGAACAAGTGAGATCGAGTAACCAAGTGCTCCACTGTGAGTCTGTGAGCATGCATGCAAAACCTTTGTGAGCCTTTTTTTGGTAGTCGAAGATTGATCGCAAACGCCATTCGTACCATAAACAAGGAGTTGCTTTTGGTTTTGGATCACGGAGACACTGACGTTTAGCCCAAAAGAACAGGAACGCGACACCTTTCCCCTCAGTCTTCGCTGGCGAGGGTGCTGGTTCCCTCTCCCTCCGCTTATCGCTCCGGCAGCAAGAGGGAAGGAGAACCTTGTTTCTCCGTTCTGGCTTGGTAGCTAGGGTTAGGATAAGTTTATGTGGTGCGCCGTTGGGTGGGGGAAAGCGGCACCCATGTGAATAAATTTTCCTCATATCAACTTCCACATCGACAGTGTCCTTCATGGTGGCATCTTAGAGTTGATTGGGGTAGGTTTCGAGGATGGTGTTGGCAAGGAGGCGGCAAATCCATTAGATGTGTCTGTGCTCCTGCTTTGTCCCTGTTATTGGGGCGTTCTCTCCAGCATCATGGTGGTCATGGGAGGATTTCATTAGGAGCTATCTAGCGGGTGCGACCTGTGGTTGTGGCGGTGCCAGCGTGCGATTAAAGATGGCGAACCTGACGCATGTAAGGTGGTCCATGGATGTTAGATCTGTTGTGATCTCTCGACTACGTCGAGAAGAGGCGGTGGATTTGGGGCTAGGAAGGCACATGAAAGATCATTGGTCAAAATACCACAACGATATGTGCCTTGCCGCGTGCCTGGTCTTTGGCTCAAAAGCCTTGACGCGATGGTGTTTCCCCAGTATGAGCGGCGATGTAGGTATTTATGTTCTTCTACCTGCGAGCATTTCGGTGACGCTTGTGGTTGGCGATGGCCAATAGTGTCAATATGTGCAGGTTTCTCTCTGCAAAGTTCTGAGGGCAGTTTATTTTTCACGGTGACAATGGTAGTTTTCACATTGATCTTTTGTAATCAATTTTTACATTAATGGAATACATGGTTGCTTTTAAAAAATCCCAAAACATAAGCAATGGCGAGCAGAGTAGAGATCCCATGTAGTGTAGACTCTGTAGTATACAAGCAATAATCATGCCCCCTTCACACCATGCCCCTGGGACGGAGCATCATCTTGGTCAGTGGGATGGCTCCTGAGATAGAGCAAAGCAAATAAATCACTCAAAGTGGTAGAGGGGTTGGAATTGGCCGATGCTACAAGAGCATTTTTAGTCACCATCAAGAACTTCAAGCATCAACAATTTTGCATCCCGTTGTCACAAGCTCAGAGGCTAACCCCTTTATCATGGAGACATGGTAAGCGGTGGATAGATCATGCTTTTTTGTGTTGTCTAGGAATTGGCACAACATAGAAAGCCTGAACCAAGACTACAACGAGAACATATCCTCAACAACAGCCATATATTAGTAACATGCTCGAGTACGATGACTTTAGTGAGAACATCCTTTGTCATTGAGTTAAGGAGATAACTCATGACTTGCTGGTCTGTGTGAGAATCTCCACCGGCCGAATGGCCACGGTAGTTTCCTTCTATTCTTCATCCTCAACCTCCAGGGATATTTGTTGGTGCGGCGTTGGTGCCATCGAGTGGCTCTATGACCTGGGTGCCTCGCAAAGCGTGCAACATTTGTGCCTTTCATAAGAGGTAATTCTCTCATTTTTTGGAGGAGGGGCTGCCTTCAGGGTCTTCAGCTTCAACAGGAGGGCGCCATCCAAAGAGCACCAAGGGGATTTTTCTGTGTCGATCAATGATTGGGGTTTTGAGTCGTAGATCATGTCTCAGCTAGATGGTGGAAGATGATGCTCCATATATCATGTCAAAGAAGAAGAAATGATGCCCCTCTCAGAGCTCAGGTACGTGTTATATATAGGATTGGGAAAATCATTTCACAATTCCACGTGCATGCGAAACATGAAATTCGGAATTAGAATTTTCAGTTTCCCCAAATGAAATGACCTTATGAATTCATTTCATTTAATTTGTAGCAAATGAAATTAACCGATGGTTACCATTTTTACTTGTTAGGGTTAATCCTTACATACATTTATAATCAATATTTTTACTTCATATACTAATAATGTATGTCATCTTTATTGATATATCATTTGATTTTTATTATCTTAAATACTACTTTTTAGGTGTAAATAATATAACTAAAATTTAGTCACATGCATATATATAAGATAAATTTTATACAATTTAATTTGTTATATTACTATTATTTAGTCAAACTATAATTATATTTATTATAGAATGTATTTTTCTAAAATAATTTAGTTTGGGTTGCTCAAGATTTCATGTTAAAATTGATTTTGACATGAATCTAAGCAAGCCAAAAAATACTACATTACTCCATAAATTAATTTATGCTTCTTATTATGTTATAGTGTAGTCATAATTTTTTGTGTTCATATATAATAACCTTAAATATCTACAAATCCCGGTGTTGTTTTGTTGTGTATAATATTAACACATAATTTGGTACATGTTTCTAGATTACATCATGTACTCGTTTCCTAATCCAAATGGCCCTTATTATTTGGGATGGGGTGCATGGTATTAGGGGTCGAATGTGGTAGTAATTATCCAAATTATCGGATATTCGCATTTGAGGAAGTGGAAATAGACGTGAAAATATCAGTGAAACCATTTTTTATGTGCGTATAGGTCTTAGCGCAGCATAGAAACCCTGAACCAAAACTACAACAGCAACAACCCTTATATCAAAATTTTGTTTTTGCCACACTAGTTTTTGCCCATTTTGCTTTTGCCACTCCAAGTTTTGACATTTTGCTTTTGCCCTACTCTCTCCCATTGAGGGGCAAAACCAAAACCGAAACAACAACAAAAGGGGCAAAAGCAAAACAAAAACTCATCATTTTCATTTTGATTTTGCCCCACATGGGGCAAAAATGATACATTACCAAGAACTGGCAGGGCAAAAGCAAAATGTCAAAATTTAAAGTGGCAAAAGCAAAATGGGCAAAAACTAGTGTGGCAAAAACAAAATTTTCCCTTATATCAATAGCATGCTCGAGTCCGTTGAGTGAGGACGTCCTTTGCCATGGAGTTAAGGAGATAATTCATGACCTACTGGTCCTATGTGAGACAATCTCCATAGGCCGGATGGGCACGATATTTTCCTTCTTTTCTTCATCTTCAACATCTAGTTTGTTTTGCAGGCGGGGCGCCAGAGCCATCAAGTAGGCCCCCGACTTGGGTGCCTAGCAGGGCATGCAACATTCAGAAGAGATGATTCTTTCTCAACTGTTTCTCCAAAGAGAAGGTCTCCAAGGGCCGCCCCCGGGGTTGTTATCTTTGAGAGGGGGTGTCATCAGAAGAGGAAGGAGGGGATTTTCAGTGGAGGTCAATGATCAGAGTTTTGAGGTGTAGATCGGATCTCGGCTAGACTATGGTAGATGGCATTCTAGATACCATTACCATGTCAAATTAGACGAAAACAATGTCAATATAGCATCGGGAAAAGCCCCCGAAGACGTAGACAAGAGCGATCTATATTAGGGCGACGTACCAGACCATATCTCTCTACGGTTACGTACGGATTACTGTAGCATCGTTCTTGCATAGATCAAATAAAACTAGTATGCCACTTTCACTTCATCGTGAGCCCTCTCATGAAGCCACACCTTGTTTTCTCGTGCGTATTCGAGATGATGTCGAGCGTGACAACTTGGGTAGCTGACGCGCGGCTCATGGTGGACGCAAGTCAAGGACCCAAATGGAGGATTATACAAGAAAGAACACGCAGCACTCCACGCAACGTGACAATGACAACCTGATCTTGTACCACGCCGTGGAAGATCGAGCTAATTTGCAATCACCCATCGGATTGAGCAGCCTACAAATACTTAAAAAGCTGGACTAACGACTGACCGTTTAATACTCGACGAGCTATTTCGTATATCTTGCTAAGTATAAGTATATGCCCGCATTGCTTGTCAGTGATCACTAAGAAGGTTCTAGCTATCTGTAAATGGTGGCTAAGTGGCCGTTCGGATCCTCTCCAGGAGCGGGAGGAGTTAGAGGCTATTTTAATGGAGCGGGCCAAAACGAGCTTCCCAAAAAAATTAGAGCTGAGCGGAGGAGAGTGATTCCGAACAGGTGCTCGACGAGCCAACCCAGCCAGTACTCCAAATTAAGCTCTAGCTAGTACTCTAGTATCGTACTGGATCTAGAAAACTTGGGGGTTAAGCTGAGCAGAGGGCATCTGAGGCTGCGTGGGACGAACGCGACTTTGGACGACAAGTGAGAGTAGCCAAATGTTCCACTCGGAGCATACAAAACCTTTGCGAGAATATTAATTTGGTACTAGATGAAGATGAATCGTGGAGAGCAAAAGGCCCTTCATTCCACTAACATGGAGTTTGCTTTTGGTTTCGGAAAACAATGCCCGTTTGCTCGGGTAACCTCCATGATACGATCCGTGGCACGTTACCCCGATTGACCGAATTGCGCCGCTCGGTCCGTGTCTCGCTCACGGCGCGCGACATGCTCGGAGTGTCCCGCTTTACACCCTGTCTGATTTCTCCGATGGACCCACGGGGATCGCCGCCGAACCACGCGAAATAATCTTAAGGTTAATTAATCACGGGTGTAAGCAGGGCATCACCTCGGTTCTGTAGACGATGTCACGGCTGTTCTACTGGAACAAGTCAAGTACTACTACTGAAAATTGTGGGCGCCAAGAAAGTTCTCCACGGTCAAGTCCTTCACAGACCTGCGAAGGTAAAATCTGAAACACAGCACGAAAGATGTTGACAGCACATATGTGACACGACATGTCAAGTTAGGTGCGTGGGGCGATTTAGACAGAAATAACTCAAACTTAAAACAATCTATCTATCTATTATATACTAAAAGCACAATACGGGGTCTTAAAAATAGAGACACTACATTAACCCACATCACCTTAATTAATTATGACAATTAGATCTAAAATATGTGGTTGAGATTTAAAACTTATAGATGTTACATAAAAATTGTCACGCACAACCTGACACGTAACATAAACCAGCAAGTAAAAGAAAAAATGTGAACCCATTGACTCCACATATTATCAACAGTAAAAGGGAAAAAGTAGATCTATTGACTTCACATATACGTACGTGTTATGTGTAACAAAAAAATAGGTACGGCAAGATGCAGCCAAACTCATATATCTGACCGGACTACGGATGTGTATTTAAACTAATATGGACTCCTCAATTTAATTGAACTTGGAATAGTGGAAATAAAAGGTGGGCGTGCTGTGGCACATCCAATCACGTTACCAGGAAACAAATCCAAGTAAGAGTCCGTAAATTTCAAACAACTTAAAATGGACCCTCGCCAATCCGGAAACGTTCAAGAAAAAATAAAATATTTGTTCCAAAAATTCACTGAGACACACCGGGAAAGAAGAAAATTCCTAAACCGTACTAGACAGTGAACGCTGTAACATGTCTACAACTCTCTTTGATCCAAGATATTGTCATGAAATACGAGAGTCTACACACCAAAACATGTCTAGATATACACATTTTTGGACAAGTATTTTGGACCAGAGGGAGTAGATATTTTGAACTAATTATAAGATTATCCTATAATTAGTGTAAAACGTTACTTTACAAGACGCCCTTCCAATCTGCATAATTTCATGTTACTAGAAAATAAATAAGTTACACATTTGCACGAGAAAATAAAGTACTTAAAAATCCCAATATTTTCACGCAAGCGAAAAGGAATGGAATCATGAAGGTTTGTCTAGCATTGATTGTTTGGAAATAAATATTATACATAAAGTAAACAGATCCTATTTAATTGAAATAGAAATATGTGGCATGTTTTACATGCGTACAATATTGTATATTATTGACATATGCTTAGAGACTGCAAGCTAGGCGAGGCACGAAGGTTTACTATGAACTTTATGATATTTCTTTTACAAAACACAACTTGATGTTACAGAGAAAATATAAGGTTACGCATTAGCATGACAAAATAATATTCTTAAAAAATATATATTCTACAATTTATTGCTCATGATAAAGAGAATCTACATAACAAATTAGATGACAAGCTAGGTAAGCAAAGGTGGCTATGACATCTTTCCAAAGTATGTGCCTTGATAACTCAAATTCAATTCTTAGAACAGATGGCTAAACATTACCAAGTTAATATGACCTAATCATTCATCTAGCATATGCCCGTAATCTTTCTAGGTAAAATTGTGATGACATAATTGTTGTGATACTTACATATATATATAATTAGGGCAAACATGGAATCCATCAGATTGACACCTAGATGCTTTGTTGTTTTATTGAAAATTGCTTTGTTAGTTTATAGCCCCTCATTACATGCTGATTTATACAACTTTGTACCAGTGAGGGAGTAGAAAATTCTACCTTATCTCTCTTTTCCAGCGCTACTAAGATTGTAATATATAATATAATAGATAGAGTAAAAAATTGTAGGTTTGAATATATTTGATCATGGGGGTAAAAGGCGATGCCCTCGCATTTGCGAGGGCAACCATGCTAGTTATATACTAAAAGCACAATACGGGGTCTTAAAAATAGAGACACCACATTAACCCACATCACCTTAATTAATTATGACGATTAGATCTAAAATATGTGGTTGAGATTTAAAACTTATAGATGTTACATAAAAATTGTCACGCACAACCTGACACGTAACATAAACCAGCAAGTAAAAGAAAAAATGTGAACCCATTGACTCCACGTATTGTCAACAGTAAAAGGGAAAAAAGTAGATCTATTGACTTCACATATACGTACGTGTTATGTGTAAAAAAAATAGGTACGGCAAGATGCAGCCAAACTCATATATCTGATCGGACTACGGATGTGTATTTAAACTAATATGGACTCCTCAATTTAATTGAACTTGGAATAGTGGAAATAAAAGGTGGGCGTGCTGTGGCACATCCAATCACGTTACCAGGAAACAAATCCAAGTAAGAGTCCGTATATTTCAAACAACTTAAAATGGGCTCTCGCCAATCCGGAAACGTTCAAGAAAAAATAAAATATTTGTTCCAAAAATTCACTGAGATACACCGAGAAAGAAGAAAATTCCTAAACCGTACTAGGCAGTGAACGCTGTAACATGTCTACAACTCTCTTTGATCCAAGATATTGTCATGAAATACGAGAGTCTACACACCAAAACATGTCTAGATACATACATTTTTGGACAAGTATTTTGGACCAGAGGGAGTAGATCTTTTGAACTAAGGGATTTCTATTTTCGTGCCCTCAGGTCGTTAGTTGTACTCAGTTTTCTCCAGCCGCTTAGTTTTTCCTCAGTTTTCCCCTCGCTCTAGTTTGAAACCCCTCGCAGACGCTAGGACGGGAGGTTTGCCGTTTAGTTGACCGTTCCGTGCTGACGTGTGGGGCCGCGTCGTGTGGGGCCGCGTCGCGTGGGGCTGGTAGAACGGGACCGCGTGGGATAGGACGAGACCGCGTTTGGTTGTACGTGAGAGCTCGGTTTTGTATCTCTCGGCCCAAATTGGCATTTTTCAGAGCGCATTTTTCCCCTCTCTCTCTCTGTTACAGATCTCTCTCTTTTCACCAAATTAGTATCAAATCTAGAGAAGCTTCTATCTCTGTCTTTCTTTAATGATTGTTGCCTTTTGACCCTCGTTTTTTGCCCAATATGTTAACAAATCTAGTAGCAAATCTAGAAGCTAGTAGAGGATAAATTCACAGCAGCATAATAAATCGAGAAAATATAGGAAAGCTGCATACAGCAGCCAACATAGCATATATATATATATATATATATATATATATATATATATATATATATATATTCAGGACAGATCCAACAGTACTACCGATCCCTAGATCCAACATAAGCTACATTTTACATGGGATTAAGCTTGGAGGCTGCGCAGGTGAATCCCAAGTGCTTTGTGTTTGGCCATGAACGCATGCACGTTCACAGTCGTTCCAACTCTAGCGCCGCCAGTGGCACTGCCAAGGGATTCGGCATGGTTCACCAGGCAGTTGAAGTCGGTGGCGCGGAGCCTCCTGTTGCAGAAGGGGCACCTGTAAACGCCTCGAGCAAAGTGGCGATCGTAATGTCCGGACTGCAGCCTCCTGAGGACGTGACGAGTCTTGGTGTGGAAGGACTCGTCGTCGCTGTCGACGTCGCTGCTCTGCACCTGTCACGTAGCACCAAAGATCGAAAAACACGAAGTCAATTGCAGCGATGATGGAACAGAGAGTGAACAAAAGATCATGATGATAATATGGGCACGAAAAAAAGAAGCCTCAGTTACATTGGACACACTTATATCCAGGATTTGGGTAAGTGAACCAAAGATCATGCACAACAAATTTGTACACACCAATTGTTCACAGACCAAACCCTGAATCAATTTGTGCCCAAATATTCATCATCATCGGCACAAATTAACGGGATGGGATTGATTACTCACATAAGTTAACCGAATCGTAAACAAAAGCAAATCACAAACACTAATAACGCTAGATCTATCATAATAACGCTAGATCTATCATAAAAGGATTGAACTAGGAACAGACGAACCCTAATAACGCTAGATCTATCATAAAAGGATTGAACTAGGAACAGACGAACAATAATATCGCTAGATCTAACACAAAAGGATTGAAATGGCATAAGAACAAGGGAACAAAGGGTTACCTCCGGGTAGTCGTCGACGATGCTTGTGTCGTAGGGGTTCGCCGGCGCGACGTACGGCACTGGTTCGTATGGGTCTTCGTACAGGTCCCAATCGACGGGGGCCTGGACGGGTGCCTGGACGGGGGCGGCGGCCATTGCGCCGGCGGCTGATGCGCCGGCGCCTACGTCGGAAGCAGCGACGGGGGCCTGGACGGGGCCGGCGGCCGATGCGCCGGCGGCCGATGCGCCGGCGGCTACGTCGGCAATGGGCATCTCATGCTTCTCCATCGCCGGGGTTTTTTCTTAGGGGTTTTTTCGACGCGAAGTGGAGAAGATGATGGGACAGGAGAGGCGGTTGCAGTGAGAATGAGAGAGTGGGCAAGCGTCGAGAGAGAGAAAGAGGGGCTCTATAAAGACGAAGGTGGCGTTTGGTGTACCGCAACACGCGTCCGCTATGAACGGCTGCAGCGTGCACCGCGACACGAGGCTAACCCTTCGACGTTTGGTGTACTCAGTTCTACCCTCGGGCCTTATTCAGAAATTTTATATGCACTCAGTTTTCCCCTCGAGTACTAGACTGGCAAGTGCAATATACTCAGTTCTACCCTCAAGTAGCTGGTCAACAGAGAGTCAACAAATGAGATTAACATAGCTAATTGAGTCATTTCATGCGCAGAAAAATCCAAAAAATAAAAACATAGTGGCACCTACTCATGGAGTCTTCCTACGCAACCTGCCACCTTAACCAACATAGATAAATCATGTTTTACCACAAATTGCCACTTCTCATAATCACTAGTAGCTATGAAGATGCATGGTTTTCCACTCAAACCACTTTGCAAAACATCTTCCCCAAAACATAGTTTGTCTAAATGAGGCCATAATTGTCACACTCATGTATATTTGAATTGCAAATAATTTGATGTAGCCCAATATGAATTATATTGTACAAAACACGCATTTTTCATTTTGTAATTATTTTGTTTGAATCCCTTAGTCTATTTACTATTTACGTGCCCTTGGTTTCTTAGTACTACTCAGTTTTGCCCTCAAGTACTGTCACAAATGCTCACAGAAACCCAAACTTATCCTGATTGGTTGAGCAGTTGTCACACGGATTGACTCCACGAACCGTTGATCCACTGATCTAACGGGCAGTATACCCCTATCCGTCTCTTCGTGGCCACCCCTCTCTCTCTCTCTTCGTGGCCACCCCTCTCTCTCTGTCGGTGGATCAACGGTTGGTGGAGTCGATCCGTGTGCATTTATGGATTATTTAACCACGTAACTATATTCCCTCTATTTATGCATTATTTTCCACGATTTAAAAATGTTAAACTAAAAAGTGGTAAACAAGAGACATACATATCACGCCTATTATCAACTATCTTTAGCATTCCTTTTCTTTTAGGGAATTTAGTTTTGGTAATTTGAAACGGCCCAAAAGTGGTATAATTTTGGTAGAAACATGAGACATACATGTTTGGCATATTTCGGACATTTCGGTGAATGAATTATTTATCACCCCCCTAACAATTATCAACTTTCTTTAGCATTCCTTTTCTTTTAGGGAAAATAGTTTTGCCAATTTGAAACGGCCCAAAAATGGTATAATTCTGGTAGAAACATGAGACATACATATTTGGCATATTTGTGGGATTTCGGTAAATGGATTATTTATCACCCCTCTAACAATTATCAACTATCTTTAGCATTCCTTTTCTTTTAGGGAATATAGTTTTGGCAATTTGAAACGGCCAAAAAATGGTATAATTCTGGCAGAAACATGAGACATACATATTTGGCATATTTGTGGGATTTCGGTGAATGGAATATTTATCACCCCTCTAACAATTATCAACTTTCTTTAGCATTCCTTTTCTTTTAGGGAATATAGTTTGGGATATAGTTTTGGTTATTTGAAACGTCCTAAAAGTGGTATAATTTTGGTATAAACATGAGACATACATATTTGTCACCCCTCTAACAATTATCAACTATCTTTAGCATTCCTATTTTTTTGGTAATTTCGGTGAATGCACACACTAACTTTGAAAACAACTACAAGTACATGTAACTGAATAATGGATTTGTAACAAGGGATCCCTTGTAACAACTTCTAGCGCTTGACGAGCAATGATAAGAATCCGATCGCAATTATACAAAAAAAAACAACCAGCCATCAGATTAGCTTGCTTCTTCAACTCGATCAGCTGCTTTAACTGCTTGTTCATTTTCTTCAGTTCTCCCTTCACTTCCACCAGTTCTGCATTGGGAGCATTAGGCATAATCGGGACGGCCCCTCTCTCCACCGCATTCTCTACAGCAAGTACCCCCCCTCCCAAATTGCGCTCCCCAATACCGCCAATTGATTCCTGCAATTTAAGCCTCTGAACGTACACATCGATCCACTCGAAATACCTGCAATTCTTCAGGATCTGAAAACAACAACGTGAACCCTAAATCCCAAATTCGAGGGAATAACAAGAAAATCGAGAGAAAACAGAGCAATTGGAGCGAGATCTAACCTTATCCCCCTCTCTATATGGCAAGCTCTCGCATGCAAGGAACTCACGTCCACGGTTGCCGTTGTCGTTCGTCTTACAGATCGACCGCTTCAGAGGCTCTTGGCGTGGGCAGTCAGGGCATCTTGTCAAAGGCACGGGTCCATACCGCGGCCATGAAGAACGGGAGGTCGAAGAGAAACTAGACATCACCCGCCTGCCGGGGAAGGGCTGCCGCTGCCAGAGAAGAAGAACAATGGGGCGCGGGGAAAGAAGGGGGAAGCAATGGCACGGGCACGGGCACGGGCGCGGGGCTGGCTCGGGCTCCCATTTTGCAACGGGCACCTAGGTAAGCTGTAGGTCCGGCGCGCTAACGTGGACAAGTTGCGGGTCCCACGATGATCTGGATAAGTGGAGGCGTGTCCACTGCGGGGCACCAACAGCGGCCCCACTTGCCAGCACCAACCAACGGTCAACTTAACGGGATTCCTCCTGTCCGAGCGTCTGCGAGGGGTTTCAAACTAGAGCGAGGGGAAAACTCAGGAAAAGTTAAGCGGCTGGGGAAAACTGAGTACAACTAACGACCTGAGGGCACGAAAATAGAAATCCCTTGAACTAATTATAAGATTATCGTGTAAAACGTTACTTTACAAGACGCCCTTCCAATCTGCATAATTTCATGTTACTAGAAAATAAATAAGTTACACATTTCCACGAGAAAATAAAGTACTTAAAAATCCCAATATTTTCACGCAAGCGAAAAGGAATGGAATCATGAAGGTTTGTCTAGCATTGATTGTTTGGAAATAAATATTATACATAAAGTAAACAGATCCTATTTAATTGAAATAGAAATATGTGGCATGTTTTACATGCGTACAATATTGTATATTATTGACATATGCTTAGAGACTGCAAGCTAGGCGAGGCACGAAGGTTTACTATGAACTTTATGATATTTCCTTTACAAAACACAACTTGATGTTACAGAGAAAATATAAGGTTACGCATTAGCATGACAAAATAATATTCTTAAAAAATATATATTCTACAATTTATTGCTTATGATAAAGAGAATCTACATAACAAATTAGATGACAAGCTAGGTAAGCAAAGGTGGCTATGACATCTTTCCAAAGTATGTGCCTTGATAACTCAAATTCAATTCTTAGAACAGATGGCTAAACATTACCAAGTTAATATGACCTAATCATTCATCTAGCATATGTCCGTAATCTTTCTAGGTAAAATTGTGATGACATAATTGTTGTGATACTTACAGATATATAATTAGGGCAAACATGGAATCCATCAGATTGACACCTAGATGCTTTGTTGTTTTATTGAAAATTGCTTTGTTAGTTTATAGCCCCTCATTACATGCTGATTTATACAACTTTGTACTAGTGAGGGAGTAGAAAATTATACCTTATCTCTCTTTTCCAGCGCTACTAAGATTGTAATATATAATATAATAGATAGAGTAAAAAATTGTAGGTTTGAGTATATTTGATCATGGGGGTAAAAGGCGATGCCCTCGCATTTGCGAGGGCAACCATGCTAGTTGTAAAAAATAAACCTCTGGCGAAAAAATTTCACGGGACTAACCCTTTTTTGCCGCGCCGTTCACGGTGGCGCGGCACTGGCTGCCACGTAGGCTAAGCGGGGCCCGCCCTGGTAAGTGCGGTGCCACTCTGGGTGGCGCGGCTGTAGCTTCTGCGGCGCCATGCTGAGTGGCGCCGCACTTTCGAATTAGGGTTAGCCGGCCAGGCCCGAGCTGGCTTCCTTCCTCACTTCCTCCCTCACCTCTAGCTGTGTGGCGGCTGCTCTCTCTCCCCCTCTCAATCCTCCCACCCAAAACCACCCAAATCGAAGGTTTTCTCTGTGGATTTATCCTTCCCCAAGTCTCCTAAGGTACTCTCCATCATTTCCCATTGATTTGACCCATTGGAATTTGCATATTTGGTGTTGAATCCCCAAATCTTGGAAACCCTAGAAATATTGATTCACCAAAATTGCAATGTTGATTCTTGTTAGTTTGGTCAATGTTGGCTTGTATGATGTGTATGAAGTATTTTAGTGTAGATTGGTAGGTTAGGGTTAGGGTTTGTTGTTATGGTAGGGTTAGGGTTAATGTTTTCTTGTTATGTTAGGCGGTTTGGGAGTATGATGTGTTAGTAAATATTGGCATTGGTACTTATTAATTTTTTTTTACCTTATTGTTGTTATACCAAATATAGGTATGGCGAGAATTGTTCATGTTCATCATGTTGACAAGGAAGCATATTTGAAAGGCAATATAGAGCCCGACCCGGATGAGCTTGACTTGGTATTCGAGCGTACTCCTACGTACGCCGAGATCTTGGAACAAGTTAGGATAGAGTTGAATTGGATGGACCCTAGTGATGTTGTTGAGTTGGAAGGTAGGCACAACGCCAGATTTGGCATGCACTTCCGTTGGAAGATAATGCGTATCGACTCCGAGCAACGTTGGGGTGCATACAAGGAGGTGGTGGCCGAATCTCTCGACAAGGCTCTTGAGTTATTTGCCACCAAAAAGATTGGTGGTACTTTGCATGTGGACTTGAACCGGAGTGCCTCCCGGGTTGATGCTAGGAATTCTCCACCGAACCACCAAGAAGAAATGACGGATGAAAGGCCAATTTCAAAGGAGGACGAAGCATTGGAAGAGGAGGATGATGAGTGTAGGGATGATGACAATGATATTGAGCTTCATGACCACAATGTTGGAGATTTGGATATGTACTATACGCAAGAAAACATGGACCATGACATCCCGTACTCGCGATGCTATGCATCGGACTCGGATGACGATGGCCCCGAAGAAGAAGTTGATGAGGAAGGGTTCACGGCCAATGAGGCCAAAGTCCACGAGAAGGTATTGGGGCGAGATCATCGAATACCATTGTTCCGTGATCTTAGTCTCGCGGATGAAGCCACGGTTTACGGTGGCGAGGGTATAGTGCTTGGACCAAGGCCTACTTCTTACCGGGATGGCAATCACGAGAGTAATGGTATATCGAAAGGCTTGATGTTCAAAACCTTGCTGGAATTTAAACAATGGATCAAGGACTTCTCGGTTAAGTATCATCGTCCCTATACGGTGCTTCACTCAGACGTGAAGAAGCGTTACACTGTTAAGTGCGAGGAGGATCGATGTCCTTGGATTGTGCGTGCAAGACCATGGAAGGGAGGGCTCGATTGGCGCATAACAAGTTGTGTTCCAACTCACATGTGTCGTGGAAAGAGGGTGGATGGCAAACTGCACATGGTATGAAAGCAAACATCAATAACAAGAATGTAGCCAAAATGGAGAGCAAATGTACAGAGTGGACAAAACAACTCATTACCTGACGATACAACCAAGCCAAAGCAGCAGTGCCCCAGCTCCACTTCCTATCCATGACGGTGAGCGCCTTCAGCCAATGCCAGTGCGCGGTCTTCCCACTAGCATCATTGAACAGAGTCCGTGTGATAACATACCACATGTACACGCGGGGGTAGATCTTGACGACATCCTCATCGGCATCCTCAGGGCAGGTATTAAAGTTATCTGAGATCCATTTGAAAGTAGCGCCGGCGGTGACCCTCAACTTTACTCCTTCCTTGTTGAGAGTATCCCCGGGGCACTTCCCAATAAGATCTACCATCTTCCCACGCCAATCATCATAGGCTGTATCGATACAAAGAGGAGCCCCCTTGATGGGGAGCGCAAGTATCATCGCCATATCCTCTAGCGTGACCATCATCTCGCCGGTCCGGATGTGAAAGGTGTGGGTCTCCGGCCTCCACCGGTCCACAAGCGCGGTGATCGCGGCAGGATTCACGTTGAGTGTGGACCGGGTGACCATATAGATGAACGGTAGAAGCCCAAGATTGTGGATGTAGGGGGTGTACCGCTCATCGTAGTTCATCGGCGTTGCCGACATCTGGTGGTATCTAAGTCGCAATGGTCCAAGAACCTGCACGATGACGAACATATACGCACGTTGTCACATACCAATTCAAGCATACCAATATTACATTTGAGTACTTGGTTTTTTAATTACCTTCTTCTTCTCGGTCATCATATAGGCACGGTGATGAACATCAACTTCATCCTCGAGAATGCTTTCATTGGTTAACTCCTCCATCCTAAATAATCCGACTATAATGTGAGCATATATGCACATAAGTCATACAATTCTTCTATAACAATTTATCTCCAATATTTCATCTACAACTATACAATTCATCTAAAATTAACTTCAACTACAAAATTCATCTACAACTCATCCTATTAACATATATGTGAGCATATATGCGCATAATCAAACAATTAATCTACAACAAATCCATATAATATGCAAATAATAATTCTACTAATTTCATACATATGATGAAGCACACAAATTGCACATCACAAGTAATATAAAATTGCTAGTTCAATAACAAGCAACATAAATCAATCACACATATCCACCACACAAATCCATCCATATGAATCAAACACACATATCCATCCATTTGAATCTACCATACAAGTCCACCACACTAATACATCCATATGAATCAAACACACAAATCACCAACTAGGATTTCCAAATCCATCCATAAAAAACATCCATTTGAATCAACCATATCAATACATGCATCACTAACTAGGATTCAAACTAGGGGATTAGAGAAGGGAAAGAGGGAGAAGAGTGCTGGCGCGTGGGTGACGGCACCAGAAGATTCCTTGTGCGTGGTGAATGACCAGCCAGTTGGGAACCCCAAGAGGAAGGTATGATGAGTATAGCAGCTAGTTTTCCCTCATTTAAGAAACCAAGGTTTATCGTTCTTGGAGAGGAGAGACAAATGACTGAAGGTGATGCTTGCTAGCTTGCGACGGCTTCGGACAATTTATATATGGCGCCTCGTCCAAGCTTTGCTTGCTAGCTGCAACGCGGAACCTGCACACAACACAACCAAGTACTTCGTTCCCAACTTGCGATGAGGTTGTCAATCTCACCGGTTTGCTTGAAACAAAGGTTATGAGCGTATCGAGTGGAAAACAATAGAGTATGCAAGTATAGTAAATAGTGCGAGTAAAGTAAACAGGTGATAGCAATATGATGGAAATAGGACCGGGATCCACAGTTCACTAGTGGTATCTCTCCATAAGATAAATAACACATGCTGGGTAAACAAATTACAGTTGGGCAATTGATAGAATAAAGATAAACGTGATATGTCAAGAAGATCACTATGAGATTTACTCTGGGCATTACAACAAAATACATAGACCGCCATCCAACTGCATCTATGACTAATAATCCACTTGTGGCGAATCAATCCGAGAACTCCATAAGTATTAAGTTGCGAACAACAGATAATTGCATTAAGCAAAGTGTGTAATGTAAACAAAGCATATGCCCTTGAGCATATGAATGTTGTTTTCTCCCTAGTAGCAACAGCACATCTACAACCTTAGAGGTTTCTGTCACTCCCCCAGGTTAAATAGAGGCATGAACCCACTATCGAGCATAAATACCCCCTCTTGGAGTCACTAGCAACTACTCGGCCAAGATAGCTACTAAAAACGGAGAGCATGCAAGATCATAAACAACATAGAGATAACAAAAGATAATATTCAGTACAGCAACATAATCATAAACACCAATATTCATCGGATCCCAACAAACCAAACATGTAGAATTACATAACGGTGATCTCAATCATGTAGGGCAGCTCATGAGATTTAAACATGAAGCACATGGTGGAGGAGACAACCATCTAGCTACTGCTATGGACCCATAGTCCAAGGTAGACTACTCACTCATCACTCTGGAGGCAAGCATGGCGATGAAGAAGACCTCCGGTGGCGATTCTCCTCTCCGGCAGGGTGTCGGGAAGAGCTTCTGGACCCTCTCGATCTTTGGGTCGACGGCGGCGGCGGATCGCGATGTGTTCTGGAAAAGTGATCGGGTACTTAGGTTTTTTCCGTCGGGGGGTCTTTATAGGCGAAGGGGCGATGTCAGAGGAGGGGCCAGGCCCCCTCAAACCATGGCGGCGCGGCCAGGCCCCTGGTCGCGCGAGCCTAGCATGTGGGGCCCTGGTGGCCCCCCTCCTACTCTCCTTTGGATCTCTGGAAGCTTCCGGGAAAAATAAGACTTCAGGAACTTGTTTCGTCCAATTCCGAGAATATTTCCTGTGTATCACTTCTGAAACACAAAAACAGCAGAAAACAGGGAACTGGCACTGTGGCAACTCGTTAATAGGTTAGTTCCGGAAAATACATAAAAGTGCCACGAAGTGTAACGAAACAATAGGCAAATGGTGTAAAAACAAGCATGGAGCATCAAAAAATTATAGATACGTTAGAGACGTATCAAGCATCCCCAAGCTTAACTCCTGCTCGTCCTCGAGTAGGTAAGTGATAACAAAAGAATAATTTTTGAGGTGACATGCACCTACACAATCTTGATCATGTATGTAAGCATTTGTGAGCTGGGATCATAAGAACTTAAAACATGGGCACGAAGATATAATCTTGACAATAGAAACTTAGCAACCATGTTGTAAACATGAAAATGAACACAAACAAAAGATCATGAAAATGAAACAATGAAAGTCAAACGTGTGTTCAAATCATAAGGAAAACATACAAATAGTTTTTAGCTTGTCCTTCAAAGAGAGCAAAACATAAATGCATAGGACACCTTTAAGTTTAAGAGGGCGACTAGATACAAATAATTTGAGAACAAGTGAAACCAACAATATGAATCAATCAATGAACTTTGGGACAATGCATATCACACTAAGAATGACAACTATGGTCTCTTAATGGTGCATAAAGAAAGAAGGTGGTGACTCAACATAAAAGTAAAAGAAAGGCCCTTCGCAGAGGGAAGCAGTGATTGCAAGTTTTATAACCTTTAAAAATTATGGTACTTACCGGCTTTGAGCTCTCATTGCCCCCATCATAAGCATCTTGAATGGTTAAATTTAATGCGAGAACAATTATGATGCATATGCTTGACAAATCATAAGTTGAAAACCTCGTGCCCCATGAATACGAGTACCCAAACCTCATGCTACTTTACTTAGAGTCCCAAGCAAGGCTCTTGTCATTGTAAGTATATGCATATCATTGAGAACCGCCAATGGGATACCTCCGTGCCCGATGACATGGAACAAGCCCACACCAAAATGACAGGACAAGCAGACAATGAACACCTCGACATCTCTTTTATTTGCCTTTTGTTTAGCTTTTTATTGTGAGATGCGTCGTCGAATGTTCATCATGGGTATGCTGCAAATTTCCACCATGAATTATGCATGGCTTAGATTAGCGGCCCGGTGTTTCCCTAACACATATACAAACTCCATGATGCCCACAAGATTCCCAATTCATTTCACACTGCGGGCATCCATAAACAAAAAATCATGATATCAACTCAAATAAGAAGTGCAATGTTGAAAGCTTGCCCCATGATAGCATGGCTGGGCTAGTCTCCAACTTACAACTTGCAAGCATAACAACTCAACATAAGAGACCACAATATCAAATTTTTAAGAATAGGAAAAAGTAAAGTGTGCCTTCCGGTTCGTGAGAGCTTTACTGACCAAATTTCGCATAACACTGATAAGAGTTTAATTTGAAGAGAAAATAAAAGCAAGTCAAATTTACTTGGAATAGCAAATTGCTAGTAGGTATGTATGGTGGACACTTTGGAAAACTTTGGCTTTTAGGAGTTGGATGCACGAGTAGAGCTCATACTCAGTACAAGGCGAGGGCTAGCAAAAGACTGGGAGCGACCAACTAAGAGAGCAGTAATGGCCATAATCATGCAAAGCGACAAAGCGACATTAAAAGAAGCATAAGATAGCATCAAAAGTCAAAAACTAAATGATCATAGAGGCTATTGGCGACTTTGTAAGAGTCTAACATGTGTGAGCATGCGCCAAGTCAACCCAAATAAAGCATCAAGGAGAAAACCAAAATAATGCTTCCATACAATAAAAACAACGCATGATTTTTTCAAAGGGTCATTAAGCAATCTCAGTTATTTGAGACAAGTCATGCTACAGAAAAACCACTAAGCATACTATCAAAAAGACATCAAGCATGACATGAAAAAGCCTAAGCCGCAGTCTACACAAGCTTCTTCTTGTACCACTATTTTGCACAAAGCTTTTTCTCTTTTCCAACACCATTTGAAATTTTTAAAGACACCTCTTTTGATGAAAACCAATAAAGATCAGAGGCAAAAATACACCTTGATGAAAAGATATGGCAAGGTCTGAATGCAAATCAAGGCGAAAACGAAAACCAAAAGCAGTAGCGGAAAAAAAAGAACACCCGGTGAAATTGTAAGAATGAAAACGGAGTGTTCTTGGCAAATGAAAACGAGTACAACTTCTCCAAAGGAAATTTGTTGGGGTCCAACCATTTATTGCAGCAAACAAACAAACTAAACTAACTAGGAAACTAAAACAACTGACGCTCCAAGAAAAACACATAGTGCATGAAGCAATAAAAATATAGCGTCTTGAAAGGTGACCTGATTTTTGCCGATGAAGAAGGGGTGCCTCGGGGGCATCCCCAAGCTTTGATGCTTGTACTTCTTGGATATATCTTAGGGTGATGCATGGGCATCCCCAATCTTGAGCTTTTGTCCATTCTTCAACTCATCTCATCATTCTCCAATCCCTACACTTGAAAACTTCCTTCATACAAAACTAAACACAATTCTATTAGCAACATTAGTGCAAGCATAACATATAATCAACCTCTTTTTGCTTCAGGTTTCAACTCAAAACCACCACATATATAGCAAATACTACTGTAGCAACTTCTCTAAAAGTTCCGTGATCAAAAGAACTCAAAAGAAAGTGATAAAGTGGCAAACACAAATATCGGCAGAAATCTGTCAAAACTGAACAGCTGACAAAGGACAAATTTTTGAGGGGTTTTCTGTTGCTCAAATCAAAAAGTGTTCAACTAACAAAAGTTTGGATATAACCTGGGGCATATGCACAAGAAATCGCAGGTCCAAAAGATATACAGAGAATTGATACGAATTTTTACGGTGCAGCACCGAAAACAGTTTCAGGACAGCAACATCCCCAAATCTTTACCTCACTCAAATTAGAGGCTTCTCTTGGCACAAAAACAAAATAAACAAGATAAGGAGTGGTCATTACAGTAGTAATGACTTCCAAGACTCAAATAAAAGAAAAAGTACTGAAATTAAAAACATTGGGTTATCTCCCAAGAGTGCTTTTCTTTAACGCCTTTGAGCTAGGCGCAGAAAATTGCGAATCAGGTAATAATGAAAGGGGGATCAGGATCCACTATAGGAATAAAAAAATGAATACTATCCAATTTAGGTTTTGAGTATCCCTTGTAGTCACGCTTTGGTACACTATTTTCATCAAAAAGATTTTCAGGACAAATCCAACTAGTATTAGCTACCAAGGCATTATGAATTCCTACAAGCTTACAAGGTATTGGCAATCTAGATTCTTCGTTGGGTGTACCAACAATTTCAACAGGCGAGCCAAGCTTATCAAACTTCTTAAAATTTTTGCTAGACTCACTTGCAACATCTCTGAATTCTATACGCAAAGTTTCCAAGATAAAAGCTTTCTTTTCGGGATCCTCAATTTCATGAAGCTTAAGGAACATGTATTGCATAAAAGGATTAAGACTCGCAAACCTAGCTTCTAACATGTGAATCAAATAAGCAGAAGCAACTTCAATACTAGGAGCTAGCTCAACCAAAGATTTCTCCTCAACTTCCTCATGCATACTAATGTGATTAAAGAACTCCTCAATGTTACTTTTGCCAATAATCAAACCACTACCTACTGAGAGGTTCTCCAGAATGTACTTAGGGATCAACATGATAAACTAAAAGTAAAGAAATAACAACAACCAAGTATTCTAATTTTTTTGGGTTTTTGATATAAAACGATGCAGGTAAAATAAATAAAGTAAAGCAAAACAATAACAAAGTAAAGGATGTGCGTGCGAAAACTCCCCTCGCAGAAGTCTTCTACTTCCTCCCCGGCAACGGCGCCAGAAAATTAGCTGCTGGCGCGTGGGTGACGGCACCAGAAGATTCCTTGTGCGTGGTGAATGACCAGCCAGTTGGAAACCCCAAGAGGAAGGTATGATGAGTATAGCAGCTAGTTTTCCCTCAGTTAAGAAACCAAGGTTTATCGTTGACGAGGTTTATCCCCGGCAATGCCCATGTCGAAGGGCTTTCGATCTAGGAAGCGAATTGAGGACCTGGCGAACTCGACGGCGATCAGACGAAAGCAGAAGGACACGAGGATTTACCCAGGTTCAGCCCCCTCGAAAGGTAAAAGGCCTACGTCCTGCTTGTCTGACTTTGGTATTGAGATAGTGACGGTGGTGAGGGTGTTACAATGGTGGCGTAGATTGGATCTAGCCTAAAGCAGAGAACTCGAAGGTGTCGAGCGCTCCGGCGTGAGGTTGGTGGAAGTGAATCTAGGGTTTCGAGACCTCCCTCCCAGCCTTTTATAAATCAAGGCTAGGTCTCAGGAGTGTCTCTCAAGCCAAGTACAGATCGGATCAACCGAGGCATAGTCTAACTTGGACTCCTCGAAATCTTGCTTGTGCACCAAGTATTGCTCCTAGGCCGCGTCAGGCCACAGCCTTGATAGGCCTCGAAAGCCTTTCCTGAGACCCTCTACCTGGGCCGAAAACCAGGTAGGCGAATGTCGGGGGCCCATCTGTCATTCCTTCGTCAGTAGCCCCCGAGTGCCTGGGATAGCCGAAGACTATGGCAGGGACTCCTCCCGAAAGTCTCCTTAGCCGCACCCGATATGAGCACTTAGTCTGTAAAACTGTGAATGCATAGAAATTATTCGAGTAATATGCTTGTTTGGTACAAAATTTTCGAGTTACTCTCATCTAGAGCCTCAAAAGTGCTAAGTTGGGTTTGCAGAGGGATGCGCATAACCGGCCTGAGACTCACGCCGGGTCTCAGTTAATTGCATTGCTGCAAAGACATACGGTTAGCTTACTCAGATTCGAGTCCCCCGACTCGAACCCGCGTGGGCTGGCGCTACCCCGACCCGAGCCGCGTCAGACTTACCAGGTCGGAGCCCAGTTCATTGTGAGGCACCTGATGCGTCCATCGGTGCAAACTTCATACCGTAGGTATGGAAAATTTCCGGCAGAGCGCGTTTGATACGAATACCGGGCCATCCGGTATTGCAAACCGTGGACTTACCTTCGTATTTGACATACGGCATCCAAACTGGTATATTGCCACCAACATTCGGGCATGTTGATTGAGGAGCGTTGATAGCTCGGGAAGCAGGTTAGAACAAGATGATTCAAAGGTCCGAAGCTCGAACCCGAATCTCTGAAGGCGTTATTGGGTCGAAAGAAGCAGCTCGAAAGATCGAATCCCTGCCTCGAATGTCTCGAAGGCGCTGCTGGCCCGAAAGAGATAGCTTCGAGGGACCGAAATCCTGTCTCGAATATAATGAAGGCGCTGCTGGCCCGAAGGAAATAGCTCGAGGGACCGAAATCCTGTCTCGAATGTAATGAAGGCGCTGCTGGCCCGAAAAAGATAGCTTGAAGAGCAAAAAGGCAGAGTCGTCGAAAAAACTCGGCGTAGATTCGAATGACGCAAAAGAGAGGTACACAAAAAACCTCGAAAGAGAACCCAGCCGAAATGCTGTTCAAGTACTAGAGGCACATACCTTCGAAACTCGAAAGAACCTTTGCCAGCCTTTGCCCTTTGAATCGAAAAAGAAACAATCCACCCAGGGAAACGCGTCATCGCTGACGATAAGCTGCATCGAGTCGTCACCTCATCCTCTGCAGGACAGGCCTGACCCTGCTAGGACGAGACGTATGGTGGGCCCTCCGGCCGCACGTCCCGGCCGTTGACAGAGTTTGACCGCATGTCCCGCGCGTGGGTGAGAAATAACCGGCGCGGTTTCCTTGATTACCGTGCGTAGTGGACGCCGCGATGCTCGCGTGCTGACACGTGGACGGTTGGATCAACCCGGCCGTTTCCACTTCGTCGTGGACGGCCGAGATCTGATGTAGATCTCTAGAGCTGGAATAAATGACGGTGGCAGGGTAACAGTCTGTCTCACACCGCCGCCATCGTCTCCTTCCTCGCGCAGTGCTCCTGTAGCTCTACTTTTCCATCTCCAATTCCGCGACCTTTGCTGCGCCCTGACCATGGGCAAGAGGAGCTCCGCAGCCGCCGGCGCCACTGCTGCCGCCAAGAAGGCCAAGACGGCCGACGCCGAAGGCTCCGCCGTCGGTCGCTGGGTCCAATCCAAGGTCGGGAACAAGGAACTGTCCCAGGCCGAGAAGATGGGCCTCCTGAAGAACGCGCCGGCGGAATCGCTCGCCGCCGGCCCGGAGATTGTTCCCCGGCCACCCCTCGGATTCCGGGTAATTTTCATCGCCTTTTTGCTGCGGGGCTTGTCTTTTCCCCCACAGCCTTTTCTCTGTGGCCTTCTCTTTGCTTACGGGATTCAGCTCCACGACCTGAATCCCAACTCCATCCTTCACATTGCGTGCTTTATCACGCTCTGTGAGTGCTTCCTGGGGATCGAACCCCACTGGGCGTTGTGGCATCGAATCTTTGCTATTCGGCACCCTCTGCCATATCAAACCGGCGGCTTTGGCGTTCAAGTGCGCCCAGACGTCGAATACTTCAATCTTCAAGCTCCCGAAAATAATCCCGGGTGGAGGACGAAGTGGTATTATGCCAAAGACAAGTCCTCCGACGGCGAAAACTTCGGGCTCGAGGAATTCCATCCTACAGTCGTTCTTCGACCTCGTGTATCCTGGAGACACGATCTTTCGGACGAGGAACTGAAGATTACGGAACCACTAATGGAGAAGATCCAGCAACTCCGAGCTACCCCGAAGAAGGAGCTTTCGGGGATCCAGCTCATCCGAACCTTCATCGAGCGTCGAATCCAGCCGCTCGCTGCTCGAGCCCACTGCATGTGGGACTATAGCGATCGCCGGGATTCGACCCGCATCTCCCAGGACGAGCTGCACGAAGCCGAAATCGACGAGTGCGTACGCACCGTCACGAACATTAAGAAGAAGGATCCCGTGCCAAAGATCTTCGGCGCTGTAGCCTTCAGCAAAGCCCTTCCCCGCACCGAGGTATGATCATGCTTTTATTCGAATGCCTTCCTCTTTTCTTCGCCGGATCGTCCAGTGTCGAATGCATCCCTTTTCTTTGCACAGGTGATTGACGTAGCCCGATGCTATCCGCCTCAGCCCGAGATGGGCGAATATCTAGGGCGTGACTTTGCCGAAGTGCTGGAAGGATCGGCCTCCGCCGCTCCATCGCCACCGAGGGCCCCGAAGAGACAACGAGTCGCGGACGTTGTCGAAGATTCGGAAGACCTCGATGACACTCATTTTACTTCAGGGGATGATGGCAACAGCGCTATCCCCGCTTCGCCTTTGAGCCGCCGCGCTCCCCTCGAACAGACAAGAAGATTCTCCCGAAGTTCGGGATCGACGCTTCGTAAGTGTTCCTTGTCGAACTTGTACATCCTCTGGTCATACTTCAAATTAACTGTCTGGTTCTCTCATTGATGCCTGTTTCAGATCTTCCTCCAAAGAAACGTCGACCGGTCCTGGGGATCAAGAGCAATACCAGATTCGACCCCATGACCACGCCCTCGAACAAACGGCAGATTCACAGGAGAAGGCCGCCGACGTCACCGCCCCCGAAGTTGCTCTGACGAAGCCTTCGACCTCTTCGAAGAAGAAGGCGACGGAACAAGAATTCGTGCTTGTCTCCTCGTCTGACGGGCCCTCCGGTCCTAGCAACCATGTAAGTCCGAAAGTTTTTCAACTTGTGCTTCGCGTGCTTTAACCATTAGTAGCCCCCGAGGGTGAGTCGAAGTGTGTACACTTGGGCTTGCCCTCCGAACCATGATTCGAAGGTTAATCTTTCGCCCGGCCTTCTTTAGCCCGTTGTTAGGGACCTGTCGAAGGTTTGTAGAAGCTTCTTCGCCTTAGAGGAAGAGAATCGAAGGCTGACTGAGAAGCTCAACGAAACTCGACGTGAGTAATGCCACCTTCCTTGTAAAATTCGCCTTTGTGTATGACATGACGCTTCGTTTGTTGAACACCTTCTTTTATTGATTAGGGATTGGGGCCCAGGCTGCTACTGATAAGACTGCCCTGAAATCTCAGCTGGACGACCTTGCCACTGAGAATTCGGGTTTGAAGGCTAAGGTCGCCGAGCTGAACGACGAAATCGCCCGACTGAAGGGTGAATCGTCCGAAGCTAAGGAACGCGCGAATAAAAGTCGTCTGGACGCCGAAGCCCGCGAAGGAGAGCTGACCCAGCGCTTGCAAACTTCACTTGATGCCTTGCGTGGTAAGTTCTTCAAGCTTTGTCCGGAATAATTTTCGTGCCGAAAAGTCTTGTTGTGACCTGGCTGTCTGTTTGTTTGCGTAGCTGCTGCCGAATTAGACGCCGGGGCGATGAAGGGACCTGCTGGAATCGAATCCAGTATCGGCTTTGCCGAACGCTTGAGTCGAGAGGTTGTGAATCTCTTGGCGCGGGTGCGGTCGACACTGGTTCGCGTTCGGGATACGTCTGTACCCGATTCGACCAGCAACACCATGGCAGGGATCCTCGACGCTGTGGCGGTGAAGGCGGGCGGCGAAGACCCGTTATTTGCCGCGGTACGCCGTCAGGTAACTATCGGCACCGAGTCTGTCTTCTCCATGATGATGATGCACGATGTGGAGTTCGACGCTGACAAGGTCACGAGCACATACCCGAAAGATAAGGACGGACGTGACAAATCCGCCAAGACTTATGTCGCTCGTGCTCGTGAACTGGCTGCTCGAATGACGGGCTTTCTGGCCGATAGGAACGAGAAGCGTGCGGCGGCGAGGGCTCGGAAGCGTGGCGCGTCCGCCGCACCGTCTAGCAAGGCTGGTAGTTCGGCGTAGTACTAGCAGCGCTTCTGATGCATACTTGTAATTAGTTTTGCTGGTCCACATCGAGGGCTGTGACCCCGATTAGAACTCTTTCTGCTGTAAAACTTGTTCTGCTGTTATATTGATCTTCATGCCATTTCGGTTGCCGTTTCTTGTGTGTGATGCTCGACTCCTCATGCAGGATCCTTCGCTGGCCTCTGGTGCTTGGCCTGTTTCATACGAAACAGTTGGCAGTACTTCTGGTGCCATTGAGCGAAGAGCACCCTCCTCGAGCGAGTTGTCACTAATTCGATCGTTGCGCGATCAGCTCCAAAGTACGCAGCGCCAACTGAAGGTTGTTACTGCCAAGGTCGATGTCGCTCTTTCGAAAGCGTCGTATGCTGCGGACTGCGAGAAATTTCTCCTCGACGAGATCGAAAATCTTGGAAAATCTCTGAAGTGTGAGTCTCTGAACTTCTTTCACTGTGTGTTGGCTTGGATGTGCAGGCTTTGATCTTCGATCCTTTTGCGCAGATGCGTGCCTTGATAGCGCAGCCGAAGCCCGACGCGTGAATGCACATATTGTTGCTGCCCAGAATCATGCCAACTCTGTTGCTGATAACTTCTGGGCTGATCGGTCGAAGGCAATGAAGCTGACACTTCTGCAAGATAGGATTGCTCAAGCTGGTGTGTTCTCTGAGACCAGCCGAAGCGCTCTAGCACTGGTGCATCAGGTGATGTTTCCTTTGAACAACCAGCCCGAAGGTTTGCCAGCGCTGCTTGATCGATTCGAGAACGGCAACGCCGTGTATTCCTTTGTCCGGGAGCACCTGCGCAGCGGAGCTGTGGTCGCACTTGCTTTCGTGCGTGCTCACTACCCCAAAGTTGACTTAGAGCTTCTGAAGACTCTTCCTCCGTCGCCCAGTGGCCGCTATGAGATGGAGCACCACTACGCCGCTTGTAGAAGTACTGGCGACTGCATCGCTCGACAAATTATCGTCGAAAGTGATCGGCAGAGGGCGAATCAGGGTACCGCGGCACCATGAACTGGCCCTGTGGCTGTGACTGTATCTTCACGTTGTACATATATTGTGTACATGTGTTTATGTTTGTATGTGGTAAAACGTCGGAGATCCCGAACGTTAATGAGGAGGGCGAGAAATTTCAAGCGTAGATCGAGAGAACGTATCCCTCGAGCGCGGGTTGAAGGATCGAACCCCCGATCGTCAGCAAAACCCCTGATCGTGGGTCGAAGGAATCGAGCCCCCGAGCGTAGGCGAAGCCCCCGA
Organism: Dactylis glomerata; assembly: GCA_007115705.1. Lineage (NCBI taxonomy): Eukaryota > Viridiplantae > Streptophyta > Magnoliopsida > Poales > Poaceae > Dactylis > Dactylis glomerata. The sequence continues at coordinate 2,837,627 of QXEO01000548.1, read as the reverse complement.
GCGTGGATCGAATGACTGAGCCCCCGAGCGTAGGCGAAGCCCCCGAGCGTGGGTCGAAGGACCGAGCCCCCAAGTGTAGGCGAAGCCCCCGAGCGTGGGTCGAAGGACCGAGCCCCCGAGCGTGGGTCGAAGGACCGAGCCCCCGAGTGTGGGTCGAAGGACCGAGCCCCCGAGTGTAGGCGAAGCCCCCGAGCGTGGGTCGAAGGACCGAGCCCCCGAGTGTAGGTCGAAGGACCGAGCCCCCGAGCGTGGGTCGAAGGACCGAGCCCCCGAGCGTGGGTCGAAGGACCGAGCCCCCGAGCGTAGGCGAAGCCCCCGAGCGTGGGTCGAAGGACCGAGCCCCCGAGCGTGAGTATGCGGATATGTTAACTCATGAAGTGAGGAATTTGAATTTTATTGCTTGGTGCCGAGGGCACAATGTTGGGTGCGGACTGCTGCCGACACTTGATTACATATTAGAGAGGGTAGAGGAAACAGCCTTGCTAGCTAAGGATAGAAGCGGCGCAATTGCGCGGCGTTCCATGGGTTATCTACGTCTTTCCCCGTTTTTGGGTTGCGTAGACGATATGCTCCTCCCGGGATGACCTCGTGGACCAGATACGGGCCTTCCCATGGTGGCTCCAGCTTCGATGTGCTTGTCTGCTTGAGTCGAAGCACAAGGTCACCTGGCTCGAAAGAGCGTCCGCGTACCCGTCTGCTGTGGTAGTTGCGGAGGCTCTGCTGGTAGACCGCAGATCGAACGAGGGCGACGTCTCGAGCTTCGTCCAGCAGGTCTTGGGCGTCTGCTAACGCCTTGTCTGCATCTTCCTCGACGTGGGCGGCGACGCGGGGCGCGCTGTAGCGTACGTCTGTGGGTAGCACTGCTTCTGCTCTGAAGAGCAAGAAGAAGGGTGTGTAGCCTGTCGAGGAGTTCGGCGTTGTTCTCAGGCTCCATAGCACCGAAGGCAATTCCTCGACCCAGGCGCCTGCTGCGCGTTTGAGGGGTCGAAGCAGCCGCTTCTTCAAACCCCCGCATACGAGCCCGTTGGCTTTTTCGACCTGGCCGTTGGACTTGGGGTGTGCGACCGAAGCGTACTTGAGCTTGATGCCGAGGTCTTTGGCGAAGTCCTGGAACTCGCCCGAGGTGAAGTTGGTGCCATTGTCGGTGATGATGCTGTTTGGGACGCCGTACCGATACACAATGGATTCGAAGAACTTGACCGCCGTGGTCGCCTCTTGATTGGTGACCGGGGTAGCTTCTATCCACTTGGAGAACTTATCCACTGCGACGAGCAGGTATGTATGCCCTCCTCGAGATGATTTGGGGAGGGGTCCCACTTGATCGAGCCCCCACTGTGCGAAAGGCCAGGCCACAGGGATGGTGTGTAGTTCCGATGCTGGTGCGTGGGGCCTGGTGGCGAACATTTGGCACGCTTCGCAGTGCTGGACGATGTTCCTGGCATCGTAGAGAGCTGATAGCCAGTAGAATCCGGACCGAAAGGCCTTCGCTACGAGGGTTCGGCTGCAAGCGTGATGTCCGCAGGTTCCTTCATGGATTTCTCGGAGGAGGGCGATTCCATCTTCCTGCGCTATGCACCGCTGGAGCACCCCCGAAGTGCTTCGTTTGTAGAGTTCACCGTTGATTATCGTGAAGGCCTTGGAGCGCCGCATGACCTGTCGGCGGTGGATGGGATCTTCTGGGAGCTCGCCCCGTGTAAGGTAGGCCAAGTATGGTCTTGTCCAGATTGCTTCGACGAGCATAACTGCGGTGGCATCCTTCGGGAGATTGGCCGCCTCTGCTGCTGGGGCGGTGTTGGTTGTCTGAGCCCCCGGACGTGTTGCTAACGCCGGGTCAGGTGTGGGTTTGATCTTGACGGAGCGCTCGAATATCTCCTCGAAGAAAACACCTGGCGGTATTGGGAGGCACCTTGAGCCGACGTTGGCCAGGTTATCTGCCTCCTCGTTGCTTTCCCTGCCGATGTGTGTTACTTCACAGCCCTCGAATTCGCCTTCAAGCTTGTCGTACATGGCGCGATATGCGATCATGTTCGCGCAGGTCGCGTCGCACTCCTTCATGACTTGCTGGGCGATGAGGTTCGAATCCCCATGGATCTTGATGCGGGTGGCCCCGCAGGCCTTCGCCATGCGCATTCCGTGAAGGACGGCTTCGTATTCCGCCTCGTTGTTGGAGGGGTTCGGGAAGCGCATACGGAGGACGTAGCGCATCCTATCCCCTTGCGGTGATACCAGGACCACTCCTGCTCCTGCCCCCGAGACCCGCTTGGACCCGTCGACGAAAATAGTCCAGCTGTTCGACAGGTCTGGGAGCTCGGGCATCTGGGCTTCTGTCCATTCGGCTATAAAATCCGGAAGGACTTGTGACTTGATCGCAGACTGGCGCTGGTACGTGATCTCCCAGGGTCCTAGCGTGATTCCCCATAGCGACACACACCCTGTAGCGTCTGGGTTGTTGAGGATGCTGGAGACTGGATTCGAAGCCACTACTATGATGGAGTGGCACTCGAAATAGTGCGGCAGTTTCTTCCCCGTCATGTAGATGGCGTATGCCAACTTTTGATAATGGGGGTACCTTTGCTTGGTTGGTGACAGAACTTCGCTCAAGTAGTACACGGGCCTCTGTACGCCGTGTTCTTTGCCTTCTTCTGCTCGTTCGACCACAAGCACCGAGCTAACAACTTGATTTGTAGCCGCAATGTACAGCAACATTGGCTCTTTTTCTCGAGGTGTAACGAGGACCGGGGAGGTCGACAGTCGTCGCTTGAGGTCGTCGAACGCGGATTGCGCCTCTTCGGTCCACGTGAAGTTGTCTGTTTTTCGGAGTAGTCGATAAAAGGGCAGTGCTTTTTCGCCAAGCTTGCTGATGAAGCGGCTGAGCGCTGCGAGTCGACCTGTCAACTGCTGGACGTGTCGAAGCGTTTTCGGAGGTTGCATGCTGATGATGGCCTTTATCTTCTCCGGGTTGCCTTCGATTCCTCTCTCGGAGATCAGATAGCCCAGCAGTTGGCCGGTTGGTACCCCGAAAGAGCATTTCTTCGGATTAAGCTTGATGCTATATCTGTCGAGGTTGGCGAAGGTTTCCCGAAGGTCATCGAGCAAGGTATCTGCTTTCGATGTCTTGATGACAATTTCGTCGACATAAACTTCGACATTGCGTCCGATTTGCTCCTTCAGGCATGCCTGCATACACCGCTGATACGTAGCTCCGGCGTTCTTGAGCCCGAAAGGCATCGTCATGTAGCAGTATACCCCGTGCGGGGTGATGAATGCCGTCTTGTCTTCGTCTTCTACTTTCAGCCGTATCTAGTTATACCCAGAGTAGGCATCGAGGAACGAGAGGCGCTCGCATCCTGCCGTGGAATCGACGATCTGGTCGATTCGGGGCAAGGGGAAGTAGTCCTTCGGGCAGTGTTTGTTTAAGGCTGTGAAGTCGATGCACATCCTGTAGATCTTGGTGTCCTTCTTTTCCACCATGACCGGTGGCGAGAGCCACGTGGCTTCCTTGATCTCTCTGATGAACTTGGCTTCGAGGAGGCAGTTGATTTCTTCGCCCATCGACTTGGCCTTCTCTGGATTGTACCGTCGCATAGACTGCTTGACCGGTTTCGCGTTGGGGAATATTTTGAGCTCGTGCTCAGCGAGTTCCCTGGGGATGCCTGGCATATCTGCTGGACACCAGGCGAACATCCTCCAGTGCTCACGGAGGAACTCGACGAGCGCGCTTTCCTATGTGGGGGAAAGGGAGTTCGACACCCGCGCCGTCTTGGTTGGATCAGTCGGGTGGATCTGGTGTTCACGGGTGTCTTTGGTGGCATCAAAAGACAACTCTGGGGCGTTCTGCTGCGCCGGTGGGTCGATGTCCATGACAGTGGCTTCCCGAATGTGGTGCAGTTCCTCGTGCACCCCGAAAGTCTGGGACATGTCGTTGAAGTCCTTGTCGCAGTTTTCTGACCGTGCGAAGCTGCCGCTGATCGTCAGAGGTCCTCTGTTTGCGGGCATCCGTAACTTGAGGTAGGCGTAGTGGGTTACGGCCATGAATCGGGCAAACGCTGGTCGCCCGAGGATAGCATGGTACTGCGAGGGCCAGTCGACCACCTCGAATTCGATCTTCTCCTTTCTGAAGTTTGCTTTAGTGCCGAAGATGACGTCGAGGTGTATCGCCCCCAATGGATACGTCGGCTTTCCCGGGACGATTCCGTGGAAAGAAGTCTCCGTTGGCAGGAGATTGTTTAGTGGAATCTTGATCTTTCGCAGTGTGTCTGCGTAGATGAGGTTCAAGCTGCTGCCTCCGTCCATGAACACCTTTTTCGAGGTGAAACCCCCTATTTGCGCCTCGAGAACCAGAGCATGGTGGGATCTTCGGTGGGTGATCTGACCGATCGAAACCAATCGGATGTTCGGACCAATTCAGATATTCGGGAGTGGCTGGTGGCGCGTGTTCGGCGTGGAACACTTCTCTCGCGCGCTTTCGCCGGACTTTGTTCGTCGGGCGCCCCCTCTGAATCATGGGCACGAAACCTCTTGGTGGCGGGAACTCTTCCTCCTCGCTGGCCGGCTGTCGCTGCTCGGCTTGCTGGATCGTAGCGGCCTGATGGCTCTGCTGTACGACGTGTGCTGGTGGGTTCGGCGGTGGCGGTGGAGCATTATAGGCTATCGCCCCTGCCACTGGTTGCTCGACGTTCATCCTCTCCTGAAGTGCCCGGTTGAGACGAAGGAACTCCCTGCACTCGATGAGGAGGTGTGCAGGTTTTCGTACTCCGTCCTTGTCGAGGTACGTGTGCCTTGGACATCCGCTATCAAGCATCTCTTCTGCCGACAGCTGTGGCTGCCGGCGACGCCACTCCTTGCTGGGTTTCGAGTCACGGCTGCTACTGCCGTAGTAAGTGTTTCCTCGTCGCGGTAAATCGCGATTGTCGTCGCGGTCTTCGTGCACGTAGCCAGCTGCTACCATGTCTACGTTCTCCGTGTTGTCGTAGCGGCTTCGGCGACCTTTCTTCCGGGATCCGGGATGGAATTGGTCCTTCGCATCGCCATCGCGTTCTGCTGATCGACGGCGGCTTCTGGGAGCCAAGATGGAGTCTTCTCCATCGGCCCATTCGTTCGCCAAACTCATGAGGTGGTCGATGGTTCTGGGCTTGCAGCGCCCCAGTTCCTCCTTGAAGTCACGCCGAAATAAGCCGTCCCGGAATGCATCGATGGCCCTTTCGGGCGAGATGTTTTCTGTCGTGTTCCGAAGGCTAATCCATCGTGAGATGTATGACCTCAGGTTTTCGCCGGTCTTCTGCACGCATAAGCGGAGCTCTTCCCAAGAGCGAATGCTGTCTGGGGCGAGATTATTCAACCATGCCCTTGCGTTATCTTTTAGGTGCAGTGATAACAACTGGAGAGCATTGTCCCTGGATCCGCCGCTGATCTTGACAGCGGTCATGAAATCATCTAGCCAAATTCGGGGATCCTGCTGCCCGTTGAATTTAACTACGCCGTCGCTGAGTTTGATTCCTCTTGGCAACGGTGCGGAGCGAATCAGAAGGCTGAAGCATTCTGTCCCACAGAGTCCATCGCTGGCGCCGCCAAATGTTTCGGCCTCACGATCTCCCTCGAAGCGGCGCGCCTCGCGCCGCGCTCGTGCCTGGTCGACCCTGTTCTGGGCCAGACCGTGCCGAAGTTCTCCGTTGATGGGTTCGACCACTTGTGCTCGAGGTGCTACGGCCGGCGCCGGTGCTGGGTGCCCCTCTTGCTCCGGCGGTGGTGCGACTCTTGTTGTTGTCGCGCCGTGATCTGAGCCAGGCGTGCCTTGTAGCACCCTTACTCCTTCGAGTGCTAAATTTCGCAGATGTCGCATATGTTCATCGCCGTTAGATGCGTTTGCGGCAATGTATGCCGCCGCAGCCATGATTGCTGCTTCCTTGGTTTTGGGCATCAAATCGGCCTCATTGAATTCTGCCTCCAGGTTTCGGGTGATATTGTGCATATCGGCCCCGGGCTGAGTGCGCGATCTCGATCGGCGTTGAACGCTCGATGAATAGTGTGATGACCTTTCCGCCCGCCTTTTGCTGGACGCGTCGGCCTCCTCTCTGCGCCGCTCCAGCACTCGCCTATCAGCGCTGATCTGATCTTTCTGTTCCTGGATGACAAATCGCAGTGCGGCTAGGTCGCTTGGGCTTGGGTTGGGACCGAAATTTACTTCGCCCGCATAAACCCTCCTTGCGAACCGAATTTGATCGTGCGTGAGCACCTGGCGTCCGCTATCCGCCCGGTTTCGGCCGTCGTTCTCGTTTCTGTCGGTATGCGATGCCATCATGCAATGGCCTCCGAGCCATGGGGTCGAATCGTCGCTGATTTCGCCCAGCGCTGGAGGATAGACGTTGTCACTTTCGACATAGGGTTCGACCTCGATCATGAAGTCAGAATCATAATCGGCTACATAGCCATCACTAGATGCGTTAGATTCGCATAGTGAGGCGGTGCTTGCCGAATTGCCGATTTTCCCCTTAGCTTCGGGGTAGACGTCGTCGTCGTCGTCGGAGCACGTGTAGTCCGAGTATAATCCCTCGACATAGTCGGGGTCATATGGTGCGGTGCGAAGCGTGAGGGCGTTGAGAGCCCGATCGCACTCGGATATCGTTGGGTAGATAGCTGTTGTACCTCCCCGCGGATCTTCACAGCCGGCGATCTCATGGAGTGAGAAATCTCCGGCGCCCACGTAGTGGTATGCGTCGCAGTCGACGCAATATGCGGTGGTCGGGGATGGAGGCGGATCTTCGAAATCGTTCGACCCTACTGATGGGGTCGAAATCTTTAGTCTCAGCTCCTCCTTTGATGGCGCTAATGACGCGCCTGCCGAGGGTTTGCCCCCGACGGATGGTGGTGTTGTCGCTTCGGCCACGAGCGGAGCCGATTCGCCGATGGAGAGCAGTTCCATTGCTCCATTGCTGTCCACGTGGAAATTGAACAGTCCGAAAGCCATGTCGTAGCCTTCGGGCGCTGCTTTTGCCGTGCTTGGGACGGGGTCGATGGTGCTCACCGTCGAGGTGAGGTTGATGGTGCCTGGCGAGATGCCATCGACTACAGTCGAATCGACGGCGCCAGTCTCGAGCTCCATCGGGCTGGTGTGGACGATGGCCGGCACAGCGATGCCGGCGAGGGTGTCGATGCCGATCTTGGAAGTGGTGTCGTCGTTGGTCGGTGCAGCGATGCCGATGGCAGCGTCGATCTTGGCGGGGGTGTCGACGTTGGTCGGCGCAGCGATGCCGACGGTAGTGTCGATCTTGGTTGTGGTTGGTGATGGAGCCGGCGAATCCGTAGATCCAGATCCCGTCGTCCCCACGGTCGGCGCCAATTGACGAGGTTTATCCCCGGCAATGCCCATGTCGAAGGGCTTTCGATCTAGGAAGCGAATTGAGGACCTGGCGAACTCGACGGCGATCAGACGAAAGCAGAAGGACACGAGGATTTACCCAGGTTCAGCCCCCTCGAAAGGTAAAAGGCCTACGTCCTGCTTGTCTGACTTTGGTATTGAGATAGTGACGGTGGTGAGGGTGTTACAATGGCGGCGTAGATTGGATCTAGCCTAAAGCAGAGAACTCGAAGGTGTCGAGCGCTCCGGCGTGAGGTTGGTGGAAGTGAATCTAGGGTTTCGAGACCTCCCTCCCAGCCTTTTATAAATCAAGGCTAGGTCTCAGGAGTGTCTCTCAAGCCAAGTACAGATCGGATCAACCGAGGCATAGTCTAACTTGGACTCCTCGAAATCTTGCTTGTGCACCAAGTATTGCTCCTAGGCCGCGTCAGGCCACAGCCTTGATAGGCCTCGAAAGCCTTTCCTGAGACCCTCTACCTGGGCCGAAAACCAGGTAGGCGAATGTCGGGGGCCCATCTGTCATTCCTTCGTCAATCGTTCTTGGAGAGGAGAGACAAATGACTGAAGGTGATGCTTGCTAGCTTACGACGGCTTTGGACAATTTATATATGGCGCCTCGTCCAAGCTTTGCTTGCTAGCTGCAACGCAGAACCTGCACACAACACAACCAAGTACTTTGTTCCCAACTTGCGATGAGGTTGTCAATCTCACCGGTTTGCTTGAAACAAAGGTTATGAGCGTACCGAGTAGAAAACAATAGAGTATGCGAGTATAGTAAATAGTGCGAGTAAAGTAAACAGGTGATAGCAATATGATGGAAATAGGACCGGGATCCACAGTTCACTAGTGGTGTCTCTCCATAAGATAAATAACACATGCTGGGTAAACAAATTACAGTTGGGCAATTGATAGAATAAAAATAAATGTGATATGTCAAGAAGATCACTATGAGATTTACTCTGGGCATTACAACAAAATACATAGACCGCCATCCAACTGCATCTATAACTAATAATCCACTTGTGGCGACCTGGCAGTTTCAACCGTGGTCCAGTCCAGCAGCCTCTTTTCGATCCAAGAGTCGCATGAGAAGAAAGCTTCTGGTTAGCTTCAGTTAGTGTTAGTTAAATAGAACGGGAACCTCGTAACTATGCCAAGCCCGATCTTGATTCCAATGCAGCAGAGAAAGGTTATGGGTAAAAAGAAGGTCTTTATCTTGGTGCTGCGGAGACCGGTGTTGCTGATCGAACTCTCCGAGAACTCCACAAGTATTAAGTTGCGAACAACAGATAATTGCATTAAGCAAAGTGTGTAATGTAAACAAAGCATATGCCCTTGAGCATATGAATATTGTTTTCTCCCTAGTAGCAATAGCACATCTACAACCTTAGAGGTTTCTGTCACTCCCCCAGGTTAAATAGCGGCATGAACCCACTATCGAGCATAAATACCCCCTCTTGGTGTCACTAGCAACTACTCGGCCAAGATAGCTACTAAAAACGGAGAGCATGCAAGATCTTAAACAACATAGAGATAACAAAAGATAATATTCAGTACATCAACTTAATCATAAACACCAATATTCATCGGATCCCAACAAACCAAACATGTAGAATTACATAACGGTGATCTCAATCATATAGGGCAGCTCATGAGATCTAAACATGAAGCACATGGTGGAGGAGACAACCATCTAGCTACTGCTATGGACCCATAGTCCAAGGTAGACAACTCACTCATCGCTCCGGAGGCAAGCATGGCGATGAAGAAGACCTCCGGTGGCGATTCCCCTCTCCGGCAGGGTGCCAAGAAGAGCTTCTGGACCCTCCCGATCTTCGGGTCGACAACGGCGGCGGATCGCGATGTGTTCTGGAAAAGTGATCGGGTACTTAGGTTTTTTCCGTCGGGAGGTCTTTATAGACGAAGGGGCGATGTCAGAGGAGGGGCCAGGCCCCCTCACACCATGGCGTGCAAGCCTGGCGTGTGGGGCCCTGGTGGCCCCCCTCCTACTCTCCTTCGGATCTCTGGAAGCTTTCGGGAAAAATAAGACTTTAGGAACTTGTTTCGTCCAATTCCGAGAATATTTCCTGTGTATCACTTCTGAAACACAAAAACAGCAGAAAACAGGGAACTGGCACTGTGGCAACTCGTTAATAGGTTAGTTCCGGAAAATGCATAAAAGTGCCACGAAGTGTAACAAAACAATAGCCAAATGGTGTAAAAACAAGCATGGAGCATCAAAAATTATAGATACGTTGGAGACGTATCAAAGAGCAAGGGGATTGGAGGGAGAATACCTTGGTGAAGATCTTGAGGACACCACTTCTTCTTCTTGTTGGAGATTTAGAGAAGGGAAGGAGGGAGAAGAGGAGCAGCCGCCGCCGCCATGGATGAGGGAGAGAGAGGTGGGGAGGGAGAAGTGAGGGAGAGAGGGGCCGGGGTCGGGCGCGGGCGGGTTTTGCTAACCCTAAACTGCCGCGCCACCGAGGGTGGCGCCGCACGCACGCCTGCCGCGCCACTACGGGTGGCGCTGCACTCTCGCTGCGGGGCCCACCATGCCAACGTGGCTGCCAGAGCCGCGCCACTGCCAGTGGCGTTGCACCTTCATCGGCCGCGCCACCGTGAATGGCGTGGCCAAAAAGGGTTATTCGGGTGAAATTGTTTCACCGATGGTTTATTTTTTGCGATTGTATCAAGTTTAGGTTATTTTTGTTTAAATTGCCGGTGCGTGGATTGACACGAACAATCGGTCGCAGTAACTTGTGACCACGATGTTGCTCGATTTTTGGGTTCCCGGGTAACTCTTTTCATGTTTCCGCAGTGCTTTTTGCCTCCCACATTTGTAGTTTTCGTTTGACCGGGCATGTTTACCAGAGCTTGTGCTGCGCCTTGGAGCCTACCCAATTCTCAAAACGAGTAAGAGGAAATTTGTGAAAAGGAAAAAGAAGAGAAGACATGATTCAATTGTTTAACATGTAATGGTTTTTTTAAGGGCAACATGTAATGGTTAGTTAAATTACAATAAGGGTGTTGTGCTTGAGCTACTATTTGTGATGTCATTATTTGTATAGCTCTTACTTTTAACTTCTTTAAATGATGGAAACTTGATTAGATAGTTTAAATTGAATAGCAGCAATAAACAATTTTAGCACAAATTGTTTGTATTTTTTATCAACCGTAAGCTATTACACATGTTTCATATGCTTATTCGCTCGAGAGCGAGTTAAGCTTGGGGAAGCTGACACATGCATTTCATCCCATCATAGTTGCATCATATAGTAATAGTTTATAATGTTATTTGCATTGTTTCTACATTATTTCCCGTTATTTGGATATTTTACGGGACCTTCCTACAAAGTCTCTTGTTTTAGTATTTAATTCGTGGGAGACATAAAACCATCTATTTCGTATTTTTTTGTTTCACAGACCTTCAAGAGCTCAATTAATTAAAAAATACCATAGAAGTATTTCATCGGAACAAAGACCATGTGCAAAGTCAACAGGGGAGGGCACGGGTCCCAAGATAGGCCTCATGGTGTGCCCTGATACCCTGCTAGTGCCATGGTGACCCATCTGGCCCTCGTGCGCCCCCTCACCTCCATCTTGTTACGAGGATCTTTGTATCATGAAAAAAACTCTGCCATATTTTTTTCCAAGATTTATAGAGGCGGTAGTGGTGGAGGAAGTCTTCTCCTACTCTAGGAGAGGGCAGATCATTCTACTTTGAGGCCTCCATCTTGGGAAAACCATCGCCATCATCGTCATCAACTCCTCCTTGGCGTATTGGGAGACTCTCCATCATCATCTTCATCATCCCAACATCAGCACCGACTCCATCTCGTGATCCACTTTATCACCCCCTCATAGTTTGTGATAGATCGGAACCTCTAATAAGTTTCTAGTGATGTGTGTATGATGCTCAGTAACTTATTGTTATTTGGAGAGGAAGTTATATTTTCAAATTGTGTTGGATACCATATGCCACTTTTTGGGATACTATTAAATCGGACCTTCTACAAATGTTTAGTGATTTACACGCTGGATAGTTAGAATTATTTTGTCTAAATTTTGATGAGGTTATCTTGTTACCAATGGTTAATGAGGCAGAAAGAATCCAACAATATAGAACTATCTGCCTTTTAAACATAAGTTTCAAGATTTTCACCAAAGTGGCCACCATTAGACTAAATACAGTGGTTGATCATGTGGTGCAGCCGTCGCAATCCGCATTCATGCAAGGACGAAATATCCTGCATGGGGTGGTCGTTTTGCATGAGGCAGTGCATGAAATGCATTCCAAAAAATGGAATGGGGTAATTTTAAAATTAGATTTTGATAAGGCCTATGATAAAGTTAAATGGTCTTTTCTTCAGCAGACGCTCGGGATGAAATGTTTTTCTCCTGAGTGGCGTGCTTTGATCAATGAGTTCGTATCTAGAGGTAGTGTCGCGATTCGAGTCAATGATGACATTGGTTGTTATTTCCAGATAAGAAAAGGTTTACGCCAAGGTGATTCATTATCACCAATGTTATTTAACATAGTGCATGATATGCTCGCCATTTTGATCAAACGCGCTAACTCTGATGGTCAGATTGAAGGGGTGATTCCACATCTAGTTGATGGTGGTTTATCGATCCTTCAATACGCCGATGATACAGTTTTGTTTATGGAACATGATCTCGGGCAAGCACAAAATCGGCAAGCACAAAATCTCAAGTTAATCTTGGCAGCTTTCGAACAACTATCGGGTCTCAAAACTGACTTCCATAAAAGTGAATTGTTTTGCTTCGGTTAAGCCCATGATTCAGTAGCCTTATACATGGAGCTGTTTGGTTATGGGAAAGGCCAGTTTCCTATTCAATATTTGGGGATCCCGATTCATTATCGGAGATTAACAATTGCCGAATGGAAATTACTGGAGGAAAGACTTCACAAGCGCCTTAGTAGTTGGAAAAGTAAATTATTGTCCCTAGGAGGAAGACCGGTACTCATTAATTCAGTACTTACTAATATTGTACTGTATATGATATCTTTCTTTCTCTTGCCAAAAGGTGCCCTGCATAAGATTGATTTCTATCAATCCAGATTCTTTTGGCAGGGGGGTAGCTAGAAAAATAAATATCGACTGGTTCAATGGAGTGTGGTTTGCCATCCCAAATATCGAGGTGGGTTGGGTGTGCATGATTTTGAGGTCAAAACTCAACCTTACTAGGTAAATGGCTTTTAAGCCTCTTGCCGAAGATGGTGTTTGGCAAACTCTCCTTAAGAGAAAGTATATTGGTGTGAAAGCGTTATCCCATGTCTTTTGGAAACCTAGGGACTCGCATTTCTGGGCCGGCCTGATGGTACGAAGAAGTTTTTCTTCCGATATGGTACTTTCTCGATAAAGGATGGATGGCAGATACATTTTTGGGAGGACTCCTGGGTAGGGAATGGTTCTTTTTAAAAATAATATCTTGCATTGTATTCGCCGCAAAAATGATACCATTGCAATAGCAATGGCTATCTCACCTCCAGATGTGACTTTTAGGTGTGACTTACTTGGTCCTAGGCTAGCTGCGTGGAATGCCTTACTTCAACGTTTGGAATCCATCCAACTTTTGGCAGGACCTGATGAATTTTGTTGGAACCTACATGCCAATGGGAAGTTTTCTGTAGGTTCGCTATACAAAGCGATTATCCAATCAGATATACAAGTTGATAATAACAAGAAAATTTGGAAGATGAAATACCATTAAAAACAAAAAAAATTGGTTGGTATTTGCATCGAGGGATATTCCTAACCAAAGATAATTTTGTTAAGCGTAATTGGCATAGAAGTAGTGTGTGTTCTGTCGCCAGGACGAGACGATCAAATACTTATTTTTCAATGCCGCTTTGCCAGATCTATATGATCAATCATCCAAGTAGCTTCTAACCTGTATCCTCCGACTAGTGTCGCTAATATTTTCAGAAATTGGCTTCATGGTATTAATCTCAGGTTTAGAACGCTTATTAGGGTGGGAGCGCTTGCCGTTGTATAATCGCTATGGCTGTGTAGAAATGACAAGGTTTTTAATGATAAAAATTGTTCTCTCTTGCCGGTTGTGTACCGATGTACCGGTATTCTCTGTTTATGGTCATCTCTTTAGCGGATGGAGAATTACGGCCTATTTACGGTGGTCTGTACACGGCTGGAGGCTACGGCGAGGGATACTTTTTCACTACATGAGTGGCAGCATAATCTACGGATTGGTCATCCATCTTAACTTTAGGCGATATACAATTGTTCATGACTGATATGTATTTCAGCTTTTTAACCTAAGACTCGTGGACGGCTGTGTGCATCTTAGCTATAGAGAGGCCTGGTGTAATTGATTGACTTTTGAGTAGTAAAAGCGCCCATTATATATAAAAAAATACTACATACACATTATCTCTAGTATCATGTTATACAGAGTGCCTACTTGCACTTCATCAGCCCCTCTCATCACGTCACCTTCGTGCGTACTGGAGATGATGGTGTGACAACTTGGCAGCTGACGCGGCTCATGGCGGAGGAAGTCTAGGACCAGTTCTAGAACCCCAAACGAAAAATTATACTGTACAAGAAATTAAGAACACGCAACACCTCAACGCAATGTGTCAACAACGTACAGCCGGATCTTTAATTATACCACGTCGTGGACAGAGGATTGAGCAGCCTACAAATACTGAGAAAATTGGACAAACGACTGACTGTCAAATACGCATGGGTCATGGATCTTTGCTGCGGCTGCCACGCAAAAACCAAAGTATAGCTTGTCAGTGATCAGTAAGAAGGTTCTAGTAGCTGTAAAGGCGCTAAGTGCTCGGCGAGACAACTCAGCCAACACTCCAAATTAAGCTCTACTAGCATAGTGCTGGATCTAGAAAACTTGGGGGTTAAGCTGCTGAACAGAGGGCATATGAGCTGCGTGGGACGAACGCCAATTCGGAAGCGTCCAAGTGCTCCACTCGTAGCATAGGAAAACCTTTGCGAGAAATATTATTTTGGAACTAGACGAAGATGAATCGTGAAGAGCAAAAGGCCCTTCTTACCACAAAAACGGAGTTGCTTTTTGGTTTTGACGAACCTCGGCATTCTGCAGACAGCGATGTTTTAGCGTAAAACAATAGCCGTTTGCACGGGTGACCGAAAAGGTTGCTCCATGATATGATCCGGGACATGTTGCCACGGAAACACCGGTCGATGGAACGAACTGCGCCGCTCGGTCCGACCACTCCTGGGCACTGGCTCTCCCTGCCTTGCTTTCGAGAAAACTAGTCCTACAGCTTTTCTTCTGGCCATCAAAAGTGACACCGTCCTAATAGCTTTCTATCGTACTAATTGTTAAGATGTATCGCGCTTTTGTTCTATATGTCCAAACTTGCAGCTCGCGCCACCACGGCGCATGAATGAGTAATAGTGTAATACTACTAACGTGGGTCTGTGCTACTCATATGTGTTTCTTGTAAGACTCGGGGGCTGCCTAGGCCCACCTGTTTAGCTACGTGTGTCGCCTAGGTGGAGTGGAGTGGACTGACCCACGGCCGGCTTATTTGACGTTTATGTGTTTTCCTGTCTGATTTCAAGGCGTTTAGTATGAGTTGCTAGCGACGGCGATCGAGAAGATCACTGACCGGTAGCAATGTTTTCATCTATACGTTTTCCATACCGCTAGCTGTGCACTTGTACTTGTACTAGTTGTGCACTTGACGTGACATGATCAAGAGAGGTTTCCGTTGGTTATGTACGTGGTATCCAAAATATCCAATGAGAGTACACTCGTTTTCATTACAAACGATTTCTCTCTCTGTTAACCGCCACTCTTACATGGCCAAAAATTACAACACAGTTTCAAATTAGGGCCACTCTGAAGTTTCCTTTAAAATAAAAAATGTACTCCTCTAATTATTTTTAGTGGCACTTAAAAAAGTATGCATTTAATCATGTTGCTAAAAAAAGTATCACACTTTGAAAAATTGTCACTAAAGATAGCATTTTTACCCACACTTTGCAAAGTGTCACTAAAGATAGGACTTTCACCCCTACTTTGCAAAGTGCCTTTAAAGATAGGATTTTAGCTGCACTTTGCAAAGTCCCACAACCGGTTTTTAGTCACAATTTGAGAAGTGCTTCTACCATTTTTTAGCCGCACTTTGCAAAGTCCCACAACCGGTTTTTAGTCGCAATTTGAGAAGTGCTCTACCATTTTTTAGCCGCACTTCAACAAGTGGATCTACCTTTTTTTAGCCTACCAATTGACAATAAGTAGTTCACATTTACATCTCACATGGTTCAACGATTAATAAAAAACATCTTCACGGTAATATGATATCAACTATATTTCACATAAACTGTAGTTCAAATATAACATGTCCACAGAACATGAACTAGTTCCAAACAAAGAACTAGTTGACATTAATATATCAACTATGTTCACATCAATTCAAAATAGGACATAGTTCTGGAACATCTAACATGTCCACACCAATTCAAAATATAGAATCTAGTCACCAGGGTGTACCAGTTGCACAGACTATGCTAGTGCCCATGAAACTAGCACACAACAAACTCCTACTGCACACAACGGACCAGACCATCCAAACAATCACTCCCACAAAAGAAATATATGGAAATCGGCGACGTAGCGAAGCACGCATACCATCTAGTGAAATTAATTAATGTTTACCAAACGAGCACACAAGGTTAATTGTTACACCAATTTATACTCAACATTTTTACTTCATACATATCATTTGATTTATTATCATAGAAACCAGTTTTCAAGTGTAAATAATATAACCATTGTTAAGCTATGATTATTTATTTTTTATAATTTTTTATTATAATAATTTAGTTTGGGTTGCTCAAGATTTTAAGTTAAAGTTGATTTTAACATGAATCTAGGCAAGCTAAAAGTCTTACATTACTCTACGAATTAAGTTATACTTGTCAATATGTTATAGTGCAGTCATATTTTTGCGTTCATATCCTTAAATATCTCCAAATTTTGGTGTTGTTTTATTGTGTATAGTATTAACATGTAATTTGGTGGATGTTTCTAGAGTACATCATGTCTCGTTTCTTAGTCAAAATGGCCCTTGTTATCAGATTAGCGGTCAAATGTGGTAGCAAATTATTGAATTACTAGATATTCATTTTGAGGAAGTGAAAATTGACATGAAAATATCCATGAGAGATCATTCTTTTTTGTTTTGGCTAGGACTTGGTGCGACATACAATCCCTAAACTAAGACTACAAGGTGAACATATCCTCACAACAACAGCCCATATATTAATACGATGCTCAAATCTGATTACTTGAGCGAGGACGTCCTTTGTGATTGAGTTAAGGAGATAACTCATGTCATGATGGTCTTGTGTGAGCCAGTCTCCATAGGACGGATGGGGCATGGTAGTGTTCTTCTTTACTTTATCTTCAACCTCTAGGGTTTTTTTTGCAGGTGGGACTTCCGAGCCTTCAAGAAGCCCATTTCTTGGGTCCCTCGTAGGGCGGGCCACATCCGAGCATCCCGGAATAGGTAATTCTCTCTTCACATTTTGTTTAAGGGAGTGGCCCCATGGGCCATTTCAGAGGTCCTCATCTTCGAGAGGAGTGCGCCATCGGAAGAGGAGGGAGAGCATTTTTCTATGGAGATCAACGCTCAGAGATTTAGGTGTTAGATTGGATCTCTTCTAGACGATTCTTGGATACCATGACAAAGTAGGACGAAATGGTGCCCCTTTAGGGCTCGGGTACATGTTGAATATAGGATCGGGAAAAGCTCTGAAGGCATATAGAAGAGGAATTTGTATTAGGGTGGTGTATAGACCATACTATATGGATACATACACATTTTGTCTAGCATAACTCTTACATATACTCCCTCCGATTGAAAATAAGTGTCGGTAATTGTGTACTAATTAACTTAATATAAAGGTTGTACTACGTCACTCACACTTATTTCTGATCAAATGGAATAAAACTTACAATAAAGATACCTCTCAGGTGCACATGAACCTACTACAATTTATATATAATAAATTTGAAATGTTAAAAATACAAAATAATATTTCGCATATATAGCTGAACATTCTATGTCCGCACACAAGTATTTGGGAAAAAACAATTTATGTGGCCTATGATAAAAGACAAAAAAAAAAGCTGAGACACTGTTTTTTCTTGCGTATCGGCGATGATGTTGTGTAACACCTTGGGCAAACTTAGCTCACGGCTGTCGCTGGATTAGTTTTAAGCTACCAAGGGGGTTGAAACTTGGCAAACTTAGCTCCATGAGTAGAAACTAAGTATTTCATTTGACATATGCACACGACTTTTTTGTTAATAATGCAATTCGAACATATCCGAGGATATATGCCTCGTGAGAGTAACTCCATTAGTCAATCACTAACCCTATGATTAAGGATAAAAACTACACAACTCCTAAGTTGAGCGCTCAAGAAGGTAACAACATGCGTACGCTGATGGTAACGAGTTCAACCATAAGTCGACCTCGGGATTTTTATTCTCTAAGCCAAGCTTCGATCCACAATCTTCAACAGTGTCAAGGACTGATTCCAGAACCCAAATGGAGGATTATCTACACTACTTATAAAAGAGCAAACTTAAACTTTTCTAGATCCACCCAAAGAACTGTACATGGATCAACCAACGTCCTTGGATCATGGGCAGTTAACAAAATCGTATGGACTTGATTACGTCAATTGTGTGATTCTCGGATTAGCGATCCAGATCTTCCCTGTCAACCCGGCAGACTATGTTCTGCCAAACCTTTTAAAGATACACGCCCCGGTTTAGCTCGCCCTCCACCAAATTGATTCGGAAACATTTAATCACTACCATTTATTTGGAAACTTAATTATATACGAATTAATGTGGAAACCGTCTTCACCTATTTCTCCTCCTCTCGCGCAACCTTTCTGTTACATAACGCGGCCGTCGAGAACTACTCTGCTCCTGATCCTCTCTTCCGTCCCTCCCACCTCCTCTCCTCCATCCCACGCAGGCGGCAGAGAAAACTGTGCGCAAAAGACGGCGACAAGCGCGCGTGAGAGGGCGGCGGCGATCAGCGAGCAGGCCGAGGAGGTGGCACAGATCACCGTGCGATATCGTCGGATTCGGCCACTCTGGAAGACCAGACGCCCTTGATCCCGATTCCCACCGCCCTCACCCCGTCGGACGCCTCTCACGCCTCCTACTTCCATGCCACCGTCGGTAACTCTCTACGACCTTCTCGCCAATACATCTGCCAAGGCCGACCTCTTCGACCCGTCCTCTCCACCGTTAAATTGTGTGTGCCTTCATCAATTGTGTGTGCCTGCGTCGTCGCCTTGGCTTTACCGTCCCGAGTATTAACGATGGGTGACGCCGCCGGGTGCCTCTTAGGCTGTTCATAGTGGGGAGTAACATAGACTAGTGTCATACAGATGTTACTAGTCTATGTTACTACCTTTATAGTGGGGAATAACATATGTGTAGTGCCATACAAGACCTTATTTATTAGGTTATAGACTCATTGTGTATTGGGATATGTGATATTACAGTAACATAATATGTTATCACAACACTCTCTTTCCTCACTTAATAGCATGCCATGTCATCAAAATGCATTGGAGTGTGTGATGTTACTAGCTATGTTACTCCCACTATGAGTAGTCTTATGCGACGCACTTCTTGCGTACTGCAGCTGGGCCATATATTAATGGCGGTAAGCAGCTTCTCTGAGCTGCGTATCACATGCTTACTAGGCCGCCTCCTACTTCTTAGTGATGCTCCTGGAAATAGTTAAGACGTGCAAGATCATCTACACTTATATGCCTGGTTTGCGAGTGTTCATGTCATTCAGCCATTCAGGTAATCTATTCAACACTATTTTTCATCTTCGCTATTGCTTCCATGTACATGTAGTCATATACTCGGAGTTCCATTCAGCATGTACCCAGGGGTTCTCCATATTCAATACACATACATTGCCTGATGTTACCTTACCCTGTTCTTGCCATTTATAAATACTTGTTCTGCTTACATGAATGCCTTTCTTTTCTTTCATCCCGTGTTCTAAAGAGAAAGGATGCATGATTGTGTTACCTGATGGAGTTCAGAGATTCCTGTAGGATCCAAACTGCTGAAAGAAAAATGATGTGATAGTTTTATTTCTTCGTGTTAATGTTGATCCCGGATGTGTTCTCTGTCTACCTAGACTGCGTTGGTGTTCTCTGTTGTCATGTGAAGTTTATGAATTTTCGGAGTGGGGACTCCAAAATTCCCGTATTGTGATATGTACTGCTTTTGATCATTATTTCTTCGAAATGTAAGGAAGATCCAGTAGCTTGTCCTTTACTCCCTATGCGAAATTGTAGAAATTGATAATATAGTTTATTCCATTAAATTTTTATTTCACCTGCATGTAAGCATCTGCATATGACATTTTTGTTCCTTTTGTTTTCTTAAGGTACTCCTCAATCGTTCTAATTCAGCATGTGCAGACTCTCACCGTCGCTTTGATGCTTAATCTTCTGGTTGATAGTTTGATGTTGACAAGATTCAGGATTCTGTACTGCTTTCTTAAGTATCTCTCAATGGTCGTTTCTTGAGTTTTCCAGACGATTATCTTGACATGGAAAGGCTTTTGGGGAAGGGCCATGGAATCCTTCATTATCTAGAGATGATGTACAGAGTTATGGTATGAGAATTTATTTATATCACGCAACCTTTCCGTTACATGTCAGGTTCTCTTAATGTTATTGGAGTAAAATTTCACTAATTACATGTCAGGTTCTCTTAATGTTATTGGAGTAAAATTTCACATGTACTTGCAAATTCTTGGAGTATGGCTGTATCGGCTGTGTTTGTATAAAAACATCCAAAAATAAATAAGAACTCTGAATTGCACTTTATTCATCCATGGCATTCACTGTCAAATTCATATATTAGATCAACATTTTCTGAACCGGGCTGACATCATATATACATTGCCAAGTTATAGCCAACAGTCCACAAGTAACATTTGACCATAAGTGATATTTATATTAACAATAAATTTTAGTGTGTCCGATATAAATAAATTTTCGTGCATTGCACGTGCGAACTTACTAGTACAGGAAAGAGCACGCTTACACTCCACGTCCTCACCGCAACGTGTCAAATATCAACCGGATCTTATACTACCACGTCGTGGAAGATCGAGCTAACTATGCAGAGGCGCTCCTCGGCAAAAAAGAAGAAGAAAAGAAACAGAGGATTGAGCAGCCTACAAATACTGAAAAAAGTGGACTAATACAGAGCGTTAAAATACGTGTGGGTCACACGATGCTTTGGTGCGGCTCCCACGCATGACGCATAAACCGAAGTAGCTGTTTGTCGAGAGCCAACCACCAATGCTCCAAATTAAGCTCTACTAGCATAGTGCTGGATGTAGCAAACTTGGGGGTTAAGCTGAACGGAGAGCATCTGAGCTGCGTGGGACGAACGCCAGCTACGGCAGGACAAGCGAGAGTGGCCAAATGTTCAGCTGAAGATGAACCGGCCGTGGAGAGCAAATTAAAGGATGGTGTGGCCGGTGCAGGTATGGTGCTACGTGATGAGAATGGGGTGGTAATTTTCAGTGCTTGCCGTGCTCTTGATAACTGTCGAGACGCAGTAGATGCTGAACTGGCTGCTATTGAAGAAGGCTTGAAATTTGCCCTTCACTGGAGTAATCTACATTTCACCATCGAGACGGACTGTGCGGAGGTGGCAGCTCTCATCTTGGAACAGACACCGAATACTTCGGTCTTCGCGTTCACTATCAGTACTGTACGTGAGTTACTTAGGGAGAGAGAGTCAAGTTTAGTTATGATTAGCAGAGAGGTAAATGGTCTTGCTCATGAGCTAGCTAAAATAGGCAGAGTGCAGCGTAGAACTGAATTCTGGCTGTCTGGCTTTCCTCAGGAGGTTTCTGAAGTTGTAGCCTCTGATTGTAACTTTGTTCCAAATTAATACACTTTTTTTCCCCCGCAAAAAAAAAAAGAAGATGAACCGGCCGTGGAGAGCAAATTAAAGGCCCTTCTTCTTCTTACCACAAACAGGGAGGAGTTTGTTTAGGTTCTGGATCTCGCAGACGGCGACGTTTTAGCGGCCGGAATGCTAAGGCCGACTTCTTTAGAGCTTCCAGGCCAGCTTCGAGGTCGGGGACAGCTCAAGCCCAAAAGAACTCTCTGGCTTCTATCGGGCTTATTTCCACCGAGAAGCCCACTTTGTGTGTATTTCCAGAAACTGGTCGAGAGGTGATTCTCGAGCGTTTCCCGAGCTTCTCCCGTCGGAGTCGAATCGGTACGCAGTCCTGCCCTCACATCGCTCCGAAATTACATGGAACTGCCCCTCCGCTTGCCGGCCCGACCTTGCCCGTTGGAAAAAGAAAAAAGAAAAAACAAAACGTTATCTTCTCGCCCCGCTCGTCCTCTCGCCCCCGCTCGACCCTCTCGCCCCTCTGCGCCTCGCCCCCAGCTAGGGTTCCCCGCCGCCGGCCTTCCCCGCCGCCGGCTCTGCTCTCCGGCCGCCGGCGCCGCCTGCCTTCCCCGCTGCCGGCTCCGCATCTCCCCCTCTGCCTTTTCCCTCCGCCGGCTCTCCTCTCCCGCCACCCGCGCCGGTCGCCTGTACATCTGGCGCTGCCCGGAGGTGCTCTGCCTCGCCGGAGTGATGACGACGCCCCAGCCGACGCCGCAGCCAATGGTAAGAATTCATACATCTGGGTTCATCTCTATTTGCACATCATGGTTTCTTTACTAGATCTGATTCATGGGTAATATTGTTTGAAATAATCTTTTGCTGTGAGTGATGATTGAGGATGTATACCATATATGTGATAGTAATTGTTGTCCAAAAAATATTTAGCTGTGACTACTAAATTTGTGCAGTCCAAATTTTGTGTTGTCCATATATGTGCTGTCCAAATATATGTTTGTCAGTATATGTTCTCTGTCAATATATGTTAGCTCGGTGTACTCATATTGTTATGCATTTAGATGGAAAAGCCGAAACACGTCAAAGCAATTTGGGATGCTGCTGCTCACCGTGTTTTTCTTGATGTGTGCATTGAAGAAGTGAACAAAAATAATCGTCCCGTGCAAGTTTTGAATAACACCGGTTATGCCAATTTGGTAAAGAATTTTAATATGCGCACAAAAAGAAATTATGATCGCAAGCAAATGAAAAATCGGTGGGAAACACTCAAAAAAGATTACACTGTTTGGAAGGGTTTGGTTCAACATGCATCTGGTCTTGGAAGAGACCCTATCACTCATACCATCGATGCTAGTGACGATTGGTGGGAAATTGAGATACAAGTAACTATGATTTTAATTGATTGTTGTACTGCTATTTTGTGATCTGTTGATATTCTCTAATGCTATTTTGTGATCTGCAGATGTGTCCAGAGGCAGCCAAGTTCCGGCGTGCCCCATTACAAGATGAGGAAGACTTGAAGATCATTTTTGACAAGAATGCGGTCACTAATATGACTGCTAGGGTGCCTCCATCATCTCAGGCTGATGGGTCTAGGATAAACATTGAGGATGTTGAAGGTTCAGGGTGTGAAGGTGAAGATGAGTCTTTGGTTACACCTGTGCGTGCACAAGGTAAGAAGAACAAGAGATGCCCTTACTCCCCTAGCCCTGCCGCAGCACCAAAGATGAGCACTGGCAGTGTCTCAAGGTTGGACCGAATGATGGATTTAATGGAAAAGAAGGAGGAGAGGAGGATGATGGATGCGGAGAAGAGTAGCTCTGTTACATCTCCGGGGCATGCTAAAGCGTCCTCGAGGGATGAGATTAGGCGCATGGTTGCCTTAATCTCTAATGATGGAGCTAAGCCGGGGAGTAAGGAGTACTTTTATGCCACACAACTTTTCATTATACAGGAGTACCGTGATGTTTTCACTTGTTTGGAGGAGGAGGCTACTCCTAGCCAGAGGCTTGATTGGATTAAGATGACATGGGAGCAGCATAATAAGAAGTAGTTTTCACGTTCTATTTGCCATGAACTTGTATTGTCCCATTCCTGTATTGTTGCTTGAACCTTATTTGCTTGAACCTGTATCATACAACATTATTTGCTTGAACCTGTATTGAACATGTAATGTTGTTCTACTGTAATGTTGTCTGTCAACTATTGTTCTTTGGCATGAACCTGTAATGTTGTATGATCAATACTATTTTTTGGCTGTTTATAATTTAATTGCTTTGCACTCCTATTGATCAGTACTATTTTTTGGCTGTTTATAATTTAATTACTTTGCACTCGTATTCACTACAAGAAATGTGTTGACTACTGACGCTCAAAATTCGTCACTAGATCGTCATAATGGTTGATCTATGACGATTTTATGACGAAAAAATGATCGTCAAAAACGGGGCGTCGTTGATGATCGAACATGACGAATTTACTGAGATCGGCATAACCGTCTATGACGATATTGGACCATCATAACGGTTATGACGATATAATATCGTCATGAGCAGTTTGGGGAGGCCACATCAGCAATCCGACATGGCATACGCGTGGCAGGAGGCCACATCAGCAATCCGACGTGAAATACAGGTGGCATACACGTGGCAGACATGTAAATTGAAATCAGCCCAATCCATTTCAGTGATCTATATGGGCCAAGCCCAATAAGTCTAGCCTTTTTCCCTGGGCCTTGGCCTTGTTTTGGTCAATATCTTTATTGGGCTGCATAGCTTTTTTACATCTTTTTTCTATTTTCTACAGTTAATTTTTTACTGGGCTGGTCCCACCTATCAATTCTCACACTGGTCCCACTTGTCAGTTCGTATTATCATACTGGTTCCACTGGTCAGGTCTTGTTTTCCCACAATTTGACAACAATTAAATACCAGATAAGAAGCAATGAACAGATAAAAAAAATCACAAGCATAACAAAATTTCCACATAACACATATATATACAATATATACAAGGCTGGATATTCTAGCCAATAAACTTCAACGTGCAACTCATCAGCCTGCTAACTGCGGTATATTCTAATCAAAACTACAAATAACACTCTACGGAACATCTTGATGTCCTCACGCTTTCACTTCTTCGGCTGTAGCTCTTGTAACTAAAGGATATCTGCAAAAAGTTTTGACAAAACAATTGCAAACAGAAGTAAATAAGTTCAGAAATGACATGTAAGTAACAATATTCAGTTACAGGGAGCACATAAGTTCCTAGTCAAAAAAATGTAATATGCTGTGAATGCTGCCTATTATACTACTGGCTGCATCAAATATTGTCCGTAACATGTTCATCAAATGTGTGAGGCTGTCAAGCAAATATACCAGATTACACAAGATTTTGCATAACCAGCAAATATACATAAGATTTTGCATAACCAGGAAACCTACACAAGATTTTGCATAACCAGGATTACAAGTTCATCAATACAAACACCCAGGAGCACTTATATATTCTACTACACCAAATTCACTCAGATCAATAAACAAACTTACTCTACAGCATGCAAGTGTCGACACATGAACACCTTCGGATTCCACGAGAAGCCAGAAACAAGTACGCATCCAGGCCAGCTTGCCTTCCAGCTCCAGCATTTGTGCACCTGGAAGTCACAAGAGCACCCTTACTTGAAGCTTAGATAGCAAAAGCCAAAATAGAAACAGCACACTAAGCCAAATTATCTATAAATGATTCTATATTATTTTAGAGAACAAAAATTTGCATAGTCTATTTTAGGCAAAACTACAGCAAAGTATTGAACAACAGACATGCGAACAGCAAACTGAACATGAGAACTACAGCAGACATGAGAACAACAGACATGAGAACAGCAAACTGAAAATGTGCAAACGACAGGGCAGAGTCCATAGTTTTTTGCATGTGACAATATGAGAGCAACAGTACACAGCGGCTAACTTGCTTACTAGCATGTGGTCAATAACATGCAGCACACATCACTACTACTGGAGTAAAATAGTTGCATCTCACAGGTAGACTAATTAGACTATACAAGTAGACTTAGTAAAGCATGGTAAGTAGCAGAACACAAACTTGCATAGAATTTTTCATCTATTTGATTAACTGAAGGAGCATGGCAAACTTAGTAGGCAAGCAGGATTAAAGAGCATAATAACAAACTGCATGGCAAATGTTACCAGAACCTCGTTACTAGAACAATTCTAATCTTTAAGTTATCTATGGTGTAACTATAGGAACATTTAATTAGCAGCAGGATAAAACATATAATTCAACAACACTTCTTGTCAACATTATTCATCTCATTCAAAAGTATCTCACTGAAGCATCTATAAATTTAACACATTTGTCTTGGTTCTCCTTGATCTTGTCCTCTAAGTATCTCACAAGAAACCGCACAAATAATCTCTATTCGGGCTGCAGTGAGGTAAGCAGAAAAATAGATCTAGAGCAAAGGAAGATGGGAGCCGCAGATTATACCAGGACGGGATCGAAGAGGGTAGCCTGGAAGAATAAAATACATGGAAATTGCCACAGTATGATCATGAAACTGTCAATACAAGAATAAAATGCAGATAAAAAACATAACAGCAAATGATGGAAGTACTGGAATACAACACCATTTAATAGCTTAAGAGTAGAGAAGCCACATAGCAGCAATACAACACCATGCTGCAACACATTGACTTAACTACCAGGAGGGCTAAATCACTAGAGAAGTCACTTTACTCTAATATCATTGTTTGTCACATCAAACTACTTCAGTTGGTATGGTGATTAAACTTCCTAAACCTGTGAGGCAGTAAAATCACAAGAGCTTGATATATCAAATACCACTTCTACCAGCTATCCACGCGACCGAAATATCCCACATAGCAAAGCAAAAAATCACAAGAGCTGGTCATCGGCGCTACGCATCTGCATCTCAATTCCCAGGCATACTCGGAAAACATAACGAATCGCACGCACAAGCCCAGGAAAGGAACAAGTGCACATGGGTAGGCATCATGTCCCCCTTCACGTCTGCAAATAAACAAAAGCTTGAAATAAGCATCATGTTTCAGTTAATCTGTTCCTTTCTTTGCCAAACAAAAAATTTGAGACCTATTAAAAGCAGAAGCACAACTGCACAGGACCCACTAACTAGTTCCTGGGAGACTCAGGAACGCACATTAACACAATTAATCAACAACCAAAGTATATGAATGGAAGGAAGACAAACTTAAGTATATCAAGTTATACAAAATGCTCATTATATGTTCTGTTTTCAGTTCAGGTTCAAGTTAAACCAGGTCACATGAGTCAGATCTATTTGCATCTGCTACTTATAAACAAAATCTGCTGTACTGCTATTACCTTGTGATCTTACGTTGGCCTATTATGCTGCTGCTAGTTCACTTCATAAATAATTGGAGTATTTCTGACTGGATGAAATTTAACTTTTCAAGTTACAGGGACCGTGAAGATGATAGGGTGGAGCTGCAAAGAGCGAGAATACGAGGCTTACCGGGACAACGTAGATGTGGCCGAGCGGCGCGCCAGCACTCTGGTTCTTCTTCACGCCCAACCCATCGTCGCGGGTCGACACCACCTACGCAAGAGGCGGTGGCGAGGAGGCTCTGGATCCGCTTTCGCGTCCGGTAGCGTCTGCAGGGAGGGAGAGAGAGCAACTGAGAAATGGGAACCGCCAGGTTTATCGTCTTCGCAGATCCATATCTAGGTTTACCGTCCTTGCACATCCAGATCTGGCGTGCAGAAGAACTAGAGGAGAGAATGCGATCGGAATCACCCACCGAACGCGACCCGGAGCAGACGCTACCAGATCTGGCGGCGACCACCCATCGAACGCGACCCGGAGCTAAAGCAGCTTCACGGACGGCTCCCTCGTCGAGCGCCTCGACCGGGAGAGAGGAAGGGCCGCCCCTGCGAGGGAGAGAGGAAGGGCCGCCCCTGCCACGCCGCCGAGAAGGTCGCCAAGCATATGGTCGCGGTCGCCGAGAGTGGGGCGCGCTGCGGCGCACTGTGGAAAGTGGTGAATGCGGCGAAAGATTGGAGAATGGCGGCGGTGGAGGAGAAGATTGCGGCTAGGGTTTGGTAGGTCAGGGGCGATGGGGAGGGGTTGGTGGGTTGGATATGCATTTTGGCCCGTTGGATCACCGGGCGTGGACGGTTCAGATGGCTGCTAGGCGGCAATCCGTGGGGAGGGAGCTCTGCGATCTGATTGGCTGGTAGGGTTGAGTTGGTTTGTGTTTTTTTCCTTTTTCTTTTAAGACCTTATCCAATTTCCAACTAATTCTGAGAAAAGAATAGATTATAAAAGAATAGATAATAGGGTTGAGTTGGTTTGTGCTCTACATCTTGGGAAGGCAAACAATATTGATTTGGGGTGTTTTCCTTTTCTTGGCATAAAAAGTTTATTTTTCATTTTCTTAGCGCCAAAAATGTGGTTTTTTGTGAAGCACCTACCAAAAATATGTTTCAAAAATGGAACAACCATATTTTAAATGATATTATATCATATGGGATCCACAATACACCAGTTGTTTGCATTGAAAAATTTATATAGCCACCCCTTAAAAAAGACAAATATCTATCAATTCAGCTGGAAACGGGTCAAATTTGAACTACAGGTGCTTCATAGTTTGCTCATATTTTTTTACAAAAATCATTTTTAGGTACACAACTATCTATTTCATCAGAGATCCATAAAGAGTTTGGCAAGATTCTATCCCGTCATAGGAACGGTCACGCCCGTCGTTTTGGCCACATTTTGAAATCGACATAAGAAATTCAAAAAAAATCAAAAAAATATAAACCCTTTGTGTTGTATCATGTTATGTGACCTTGTTTCTAGGAAAAATAACAAACTTTGAATATTGCCAATATTTTGAAAAAGTGTTTACAAAAAAGAGCTACCTTGTACGAAGTTTCATGGCTTTCAAGCTAGATGAGCTAGTTATGGCCATAATCATGGCATAGTTTGTTCAAATGACTCTATATTATGCACATGTGTGCATCTTGGTATGACAAACAATGTTGATTTGGAAAGTTTTAATTTTTGTTGCACAAAAAATTCATTTTTCATTTTATTAGTGCCGAAAATGGTTTTTTTTGTGAAGCGTCTACCAAAAATATGTTGCAACAATAGAACAACCAAATTTTAAATGATATTATATCATATTTGATCAACAATTCACCAGTTGTTTGCATGTAAAAAGTTGTATAGCCACCCCTCAGAAAAAGACAAATATCTGCCGATTCAGCTGGAAGCGGGTCAAATTTGAACTACAGGTGCTTCATAGTTTGCTCATGTTTTTTTCAAAAAATCATTTTTAGGTACACAAGCATCTATTTCATCAGAGATCCATAAAGAGTTTGGCAAGATTCTATCCCGTCATAGGAACGGTCACGCCCGCCGTTTTGGCCGCATTTTGAAATCGACATAATAAATTCAAAAAAACTCAAAAAGACACAAACCCTTCGCGTTGTATCATGCTATGTGACCTAGTTGCTAGGAAAAATAACAAACTTTGAATATTGCCAACATTTTGAAAAAGTGTTCACAAAAAAGAGCTACCTTGTACGAAGTTTCATGGCTTTCAAGCCAGATGAGCTAGTTATGGTCATAATCATGGCATAGTTTGTTCAAATGACCCCATATTGTGCACATGTGTGCATCTTGGTATGGCAAACAAAGTTGCTTTGGGAGTATTAATTTTCTTTGCACAAAAAATTCATTTTTCATTTTCTTAATGCTAAATATGGGTTATTTTGTGAAGCATCTACCAAAAATAAGTTTCAAAAATGGACCACCACAAATTTAAATCATATTATACCATATTTTATGCACAATTCTTCACTTTTTTGCATAGAAATAGTTATCTAGACACCCCTCAAGAAATTGACAAAATTATGCCGATTCAGCTGGAAGCGGGTCAAATTTGAACTATAGGTGCTTCATAGTTTGCTCATGTTTTTTTTTCAAAAAATCATTTTTAGGTACACAAGCATAGTTTGTTCAAATGACCCCATATTGTGCACATGTGTGCATCTTGGTATGGCAAACAAAGTTGCTTTGGGGAGTATTAATTTACTAAATTTGTTTTCTAAATTTATTTTATGGATAAAAAGATTTAATGTTATTACATATGTAATAAACATAATTTAAAAAGTTTGTTTGAATTTACTTAGCCTTGTCTTAAATCTCTTCATATTTTAAACATATTTCAAAAATGTACCAACACATTTTTATAAAATATTATATCATATTTTATGCACAATTCACAAGTTGTTTTGATCTAGTAAGAGTTTAGTAGGATTCAATACCTAGTTAAGAAGGGTCATGTTTGATGTTTTGATCGCATTTTAAGTACACCATGATGGCATTCTAGTAATTAATTTTTTTCTATATTTATTTTGTGGAGAAAAGATTTATTGTTATTATATATGTAATAAAAATAATTTCTAAATTTTGTTTGAATTCAATTGGCCTTGTCTTGAATCTTCTTTGAATCTTTTATGTTAAAATCTTAAAGGAAATGGAAAAGAAAAAGAGGAAAAAAACATCACCTAGCGTCTTTCTAAATGGCGGCCCAAGTCTTGTTCACTACTGCGGCCCAGGCCCAAGTAACTGGAAGCTTATATTGAAATGGGCATAGTGGAGGATAGAATCACAAGTGATGCTCTACCCCAGTGGTCAAGGGAACGCGTCGGTTGGGGAGGTGGTGGGTTCGAATCCTGCCCACCGCGTGCTTTCCTATTTATTTTGCCACCATGCCCCGTGGTGGTTAGGTCCTTGTCAGGTCCGTTGGACCCGCCCGTCAGGTCTGCTGTAGGACCTGCCCGTCAGGTCGGACCTGGTTGATGGGACCCGCTTGTCAGGCTAGTGTTGGGACCCGTCTATGGGACCTGGCCGTTGGACCCGCCCGTCAGGTCGGCTGTGGGACCCGCCTACCAGGTCGGATCTGGCTGATGGGACCCGCTCGTCAGGCAGTGTTGGGACCCACCCGTGGGACCCATTATCAGAGTCGATTAGTGGGACCCAGCTGTCAGGTTAGTTGGTGGGATCTGGGTATCAGGTTGAAATTTACTAATTTAAATAGCCACGTAGACATGACACGTAGACGAATTGCTGAGGTGTCAGTCTAGTCATCCTGTTCTATCAAAAAAATATGATAACAACAGCATAATGACGATCTAAAATCGTCGTAAGTGGCTCCGGATAAGGTTTGAAACTGCATGAGATAGGTTATGACGATTTAGTGCCTATTGGGTTATGACGTTTTTTGTTGAAATCGTCGTAATTTTTAGGGCTGGTGGCCTCCCCAATTAGATCATGACGATCTGGTACAAAATCATCACTACTCTATGACACTTTTCTCTAGGGTCATGATGAAAACGTCACTAGTCAACACATTTCTTGTAGTGATTGATCAGTACTATTTTTGGCTGTGCACAGATGAATTCTGCTGATGATTCTGAAGATGAAATGGATATGTGCTGTATGCTTGCTGCTTGTATTGCACAAGAAGAGAGTGAGAAGATTCCTTATGCAGCTAGAACATTGCCGTTGATGACAGGGATACAATGGGTTGAGGAGAGGATGAAGGATCCAAAAAAATTCTACAAATGTTTTAGGATGAGGAGGTCAGTATTCACAATGTTGCATGATATTCTAGTTCAAAAGTATGGCCTCGAATCCACTTCTCAGATGTCTAGTAAAGAATCACTAGCTCTCTTTTTGTGGATGGTGGGGGCACCTGAGTCTAATAGTCAAGCCGCCGACCGTTTTGAGCGTAGTCCTTCTACTGTCAGCAACAAGTTTCATGATGTGTTGGACTGTATAGACCGCATGGCGGCAGATTATATTAGACCTAATGATCCTACTTTCACCCATGTTCATGAAAAACTTACACAATCGAGATTCTGGCCACATTTCAAAGATGCCATTGGAGCAATCGATGGATCACACATTCCTGTCATAGTTGCTGAGAAGGACAAGGTTAAATACACTAATAGAAAAGGTTATACAAGTCAGAATGTCCTAGCAATTTGTGACTTTGACATGAGGTTTACATTTGCTGTTACTGGATGGCCTGGATCGGTTCATGATACCCGTGTGTGGACTGATGCTCGGCCTAGGTTCACCAATTATCCGCACCCTCCACCTGGTAATGCTTTTGCCTGTGTAGTATGTACACATAATATTAGCACTAAAAATGTCGTAGTTATGTTGTGATATTTTTTGTTCTTGCAGGAAAATACTATCTTGTTGATTCAGGATATCCAAATAGGACAGGTTATCTCGCTCCATTCAAAGAGCAGCGCTACCATATTCCAGACTTCCAGGGAGCACCTCCACAGAACATGCAAGAGAAATTCAACCATCTTCATTCATCTTTGCGAAATGTTATTGAAAGAGCATTTGGCGTTCTAAAGATGAAGTGGCGCATTCTGCTATCGATACCACATTTTCACGATCCTCTCACGCAAACGAAGATCATCACTGCATGCATGTGTTTGCATAACTTCATTCGTGATAGTAAGCTATTTGATGACCATTTCGACAGGTTTGAGCGTGCCCCATATGTCCATGAGGAGAGCGCATCTTTCACTGCTACTGGACACGCTTCCTCTTCTTCTGATGCCTTCATGGGTGTACTACGGCAATCCATTGCAGAAAGTTTGGTTGCTTGAGATGTTATTGTTATTGTAATTTTAGAACTACCAAGTCATTTTATTTTATTTTTTGGCATGTACTGAATTGTAACGGCATTTGGTTCTATTATCATTAAACTTGTCATGACTTGATTTATTTCTTGCTCATTTTACACTATAAAATACCGTATATGCTATACCATCACTTATTTAGGACATGTATGTAAACTAGGGACGTTACGGACATTTCACAACTAAACACATCAAACAAGCCATATTTTGAGAAGACCAAAAGAAGTCTCCGGTGGGGTTTCTAGGAGCTTCTCCCTACCACAGTTTCTCCCCACAGTTTTCTAGAAGCCGGCTTATGGAGAAACACAAGCCCAAAAGAAGTCGGCCTAAATCCCCTAGACAATGGTGAAAGAAAAGTTGCCCCATGATCATGAACTGGGACACGTTGCCACGGAAACCCCGATGGATAGATGGACAGAATTGCGCCGCTCGGTCCGTGTCTTGCTCACGGCGCGCGACATGCTCGCTCGGAGTGTCCAGCTTTACATCGATGCCAATCTATCTACGCTAAATAAACTGGAGTAGATTAATTAATCAACAAGGTGTAAGCAAGGCATCACCACGGGCGCTGTAGACGATGTCACGGTGCTTCTTGTTTTCTAGAGAGATGTCACGGTGGTTTTCTACTGAAACAAGTCAATTGCTGGAAGTTTTATTGCTTTTGAAAATTACGGACGCCACGAAGATTATTTTGCTCCATACGGCCAAGTCCTCAAAAGACTTGCAAAGGTAAACCCTGAAATACAGCACGAAAGATGTTGACAGGACATATGTGTTAGGCGCATGGATTGACACGAACAATCGGTAGCAGTAACTTGCGACCACGATCTTGCTCGATTTTTGGGTTCCCGGGTAGCTCTTTTTCATGTTTCCCGCAGCGCTTTTTGCCTCCCACATTTTCAGTTTTCGTTTGGCCAGTCACGTTCGCACGAGGTGCAGTGCAGTTATTCCGAGCTCGAGTCGTGCTGCCCCGGGGCTGGAACTTGGAGCCTACCCAATTCCTAAAACAGAAGCGTCATCGGCTACAGAGCGGAGAAGCGCAAGGTTTTCTAAAACGAGTAAGAGGAAATTTGTGCAAAGAAAAAAGGAAAAGGAAATACAGTAGTATGATTCAGTTGTCCAACATGTAGGGTGTGTTTGGTAGCCCTGCCCAGTCCAGATATTCCCAACCCAGCCGAAATTTTCGTGTTTGTTAGGCCGGTTTACGAATCTGGGCACTGCCCACCTGGACCGAAAACGGCCTCTCGGCCCTGCCCACATGCGAAGTCGAAATCGGGGTTCTCATCTCAGCTCGGCCGAACTGAGCCAAAAAAGAAGTCCGGCGCGTCCCACCGCCCGAGCCCCCGCGGGGTATCCTCTCACCCCGAACCCTAGCCCCACGAAAATCCCCCCCGACTCCTCCTTCCTCCCGCATCGCCGCCCCCATCGCCTCAGCCCGACCAAGCTCCCGCCCTGCCTCCACACTCCCGCCGACCAAGGCCCCGCCCCGCCTCCACTCTCCCGCCGACCAAGGCCCCGCCCCGCCGTTCTGCCAGGAAGCAGGAACCGGCGCCAGGATCTCCAGCGACCGCCCCGCCAACAGGAACCGGCGACCAAGGCCCCGCCCCGCCTCCACTCTCCCGTCCTCTCCGACCGGCTCGACGCCGCCTCTTTCACAGGCGGACGCCGGCCTCCTTGCGACGCCGCCTCCGCAAGCTGCTACGGGAGGACGCCGGCCTCCTTGCGCCGCCACGGCAGACATCCGCCGCAAGGGCGCGCCCCTGCTCGAAGCCGGCCCGCGCCTCCTCGACCCCAGCCGTCGCCTCCTCGACTCCGGCCGCCGGCCTTCACTGCTGACGCCGGCGCCGGCGCCGGCCGGCCGTACCCAACTCCGTGGAGCCGCAGTAGGGACTCGATTGCTTTTTCCTTTTCTTTTTAGGGGTCGGATTGCTTTTTCTTTTCTCTTTGGGGACCCGATTGCTTTTCATTTTTTGTCTAAGGACCTCTGTGTATGAAAAATCGAAACAGGCTACCAAACAATATCTCGATGCAGCTTAGCTCAACAAATCCGGGCTACCAAACACGTCACAAGATCTCATCTCAACTTGGCTGAGATCAACTTGGCTGAGTACAGATATCTATTCCCAGCTGACCCGGGCTACCAAACACACCCGTAATGATTAGTTAATTTTAATGCAAGTACTACTGTGCTAGAGCTACATTTTATGATGTCATTATTTGTATGGTTGTTACTTTTAACTTCTTTAAATGATTGAAACTTGATGATGATGTAATGCATGTATTTCTTTTATCAATCGTAAATTATTACACATATTTCTATAGGCTTATTTGCTCGAGGGCGAGCAAATGTTTAAGCTGGGGAGAGCTAATACATCCATTTTATGTCATCATAGTTGCATCATATAGTGATAGTTTATATGTCATTTGCATTGTTTCTATGTTATTTGCATTATTTCTACATTATTTCCACGTATTTACATAATTTAGTGGCTTTCCCACAAAGTCTCTTATTTTGGTATTTAATTTCTAAGATGGAGAAAACTATCTATTTCATATTTTTAATATTTTAGAGACCTTCAGGAGCTCAATTAATTAAAGGAAAAATAGCACGAAAGTTTTTTATTAGAACGAAGACCATGAGCACAAGAAGTCAACGGGGAAGGCCAGATAGGCCCCATGGCGCGGCCTGATACTCTCGCTGCGCCATGGGGGGCTATCTGGCCCTCGTGCATCCATTCACCTACGTCTTTTTATGAGATCTCCATATCACAGAAAAAAGTCACGCCATACTTTTCCCGAGATTTATATAGGCCGCAGCGGAGGCTAAAATCCTTTCGTACTCCGGGAGAGGACATATCTTGCTACTCTGAGGCCTTCGCCTTGGAGAAATTGTCGTCATCATCACCAACAACTCCTCCTTGGCGTAGGGGAGAGACTCTTCATCATCTTCATCATCCCAACATCAGCACTGACTCCATGTCGTGATCCACTTCATCCATCTCGTATTTTTTGATAGATCGGAACCTTTAATAAGTTTCTGGTGTCGTGTGCATGATTGTGCTCGGTAACTTGTTTTTATTTGGATATGAAGTTATATTTTCAGATTGTATTGTATATTATATGACACTGATCATTGTCATGTTTTGTCGTTATGAGTAGTTCCTCATGTTCCTGATGACATAAGATGGATTAGCTATGATTTCTATACAAGTATGCTATGAGTATTTGGTCAAGTTTTGTGCTTTGATGTGTGTTACTTTCCTTTTATGTGCTCATAGGGCTGCACCTTGTTGTAATAAAAGAGAGTATTGACAGCAGGAGATGATAGAAACCTTGTCTGGATCTTTAGAGTTGCAATAGGGGTTTTATATGATTGAGGACCTCTAGTACTAAAGGCAATGGTTGGACATTTATGTCTTAATGATTCCCTTGTTCACTCATGCAAATGGCCTTGGGACTAACCATTATGGGTGTGTTTGCTCACACATATGGTTGCACCTAGCTTAGGCTCTATATCCAATGAGAATACAATTTGACAAGATACTTATCATGCTTTTCTAGAAATGTAGTGCCATGAAATGTGTGATGTCTGATGACTTGATCTAGGAAGTCCTTTGTCATTGAGTTAAGAACATAACTCATGACCTACTTACCTTGTTCTCGCTAGTCTCCATATGATGGATGGGGTACAATAGTTTGTGTTTTCTTCATCTTCAAACTCCAAGGAATTTACAAAAGGGGCGTTCGAGCCATCGAGCAGCTCCATGACTTGCGCGGCTCACCGGTAGGCAACACATGGAGTCTAGACATTTTCTCCAAGGGAAGGGCCCCAAGAGCCGCCACTAGGGTCCTCATCGCCGAGAGGAGGGTGTCATTGGAAGATAGGGAGATGATTTTTCTATGGCGATCAATGATCCGGGTTTGAGGTGTAGATCGGATCTTGGCTAGACGATATAAGACGATGCTCTGGTTACCATTGTTAAGCTTCATGCACTAGCCAAGGCAGCCAAAAGTCCGAACTGATGGAAAGGGCTAGTACAATCCACTTATACACTTCAACACCCCCACTCACGTGTGATGGGAGAAGAGAAAGTCAACACGTGGACACAGACAGGAGAAGAGAAAATCAACACGTGGACACAAATGGGAGAAGAGAAAGTCAACACGTGGACACAAAGGGGGGCAACAACAATTTTACAATAAATTGCGAAAACCAGGACTCGAACTCGAGACCCTGGGCTCTGATACCATGTTAAGCTTCATGCACTAGCCAACGCAACCAAAAGTCCGAACTCATCAGTTCGGACTTTTGGTTGCGTTGGCTAGTGCATGAAGCTTAACAACCATGTTAAAGTAGACGGAAACGATGCCCCTCTCACTGCTCGGTGCATATTAAATTAGGATCAAGAAGCACCCGAAGGCAGTGGCGGAGCTAGCATGTAAGGGTTGGGTTCATCTGAACCCAATAACCTTGTGTTAATCTATACTAAATTGCTACTACTTAGTACTATTTTATCTCTGAAACCTCATTAACATTGTAGAGATGAACCCATTAATTTGTTCTGTTGGCTTCGCCCCTGCCCGAAGGTATATATACAAGAGGGGTCTATATTAAGGTGTTATACTAGGAGAGCGTCAATTCAGAGGACGGGCTTCCTGGAGCCCGATTTTTGAACTTTTTTGAAATTGACAATTTGAAGTTTTGAAAAAATCTGAAAAAAATCTGGGATGTAGATAATGATGGACTCTACATGTGTGCAAAAAATCAACACGAATTATTATGTATTTTAGGCTGCATAAAATTGACAAATTTCCAGATCTGAGATGGTGAACAGTAAAAAAATTCGAAATTCTTCAGATTGCTCAGAATTTGTCTTTTTGGTGCAGGGCGGAATACGAAAGATTTCGTTTTGATAATTTGCAGTACTATAGAATATGTTAGTATAAACATCTAGGATTTTTTTTTGAAATTTTTTGAAACCACAAAATGTCAAATTCTAAAAAGTTCAAAAAGGGGCTCCATGGAGCTGTCCACCAAACCTATTTTCTGGTTATACTAGACCATACCTATACGGATACATACATATTTCTCTAGGATCACTATTACATAGGGCTAACTTACATTCCAGCATGAGCCCTCTCATCACGTCACCTTCGTGCGTACTGGAGATGATGCTGTGACAACTTGGGCAGCTGACGCGGCTCATGGCGGACGCAAGTCAAGGACCGGTTAAACCCAAATGGAGGACTATACTAGACAAGAAAGAAAAGCAAAACACCTCAGCGCAACGTGTCAACAATGTACAACCGGGTCTCATACCACGTCGTGAGGGACCGAACTAATTTTGCAGCCTACAAATACTGAAAAAATTGGACAAACGACTGACTGTCAAATACGCATGTGGGTCATGGATCTTTGCTGCGGCTGCCACGCATAAACCAAAGTAGCTTGGGATCAGTAAGAAGGTTCCAGTAGCTGTAAAGGGCGGCTAAGTGCTGGACGAGCTAGCTCAACCAATACTCCAAATTAAGCTCTACTAGCATAGTGCTGGATCTAGAAAACTTGGGGGTTAAGCTGCTGAAAAAGAGGGCATCTGAGCTGCGTGGGACGAACGCCAATTAGGATATGGGTCCAAGGACAAGCGAGAGTAGCCAAGTGTTCCACTCGGAGCATACGAAAACCTTTGCGAGAAATATTATTTTGGTAGATGCAGATGAATCGTGAAGAGCAAAAGGCCCCTTCTTCTTACCACAAAAACGGAGTTGCTTTTGGTTTTGATGAATCTCGGCATTTTTGCAGACAGCGATGTTTTAGCGGAAGACAATAGCCGTCTGCCCGGGTGACTGAAAAGTTGCTCCATGATATGATCCGGGACACGTTGCCAGGAAAACCCCGATGGATCGATGGATTGAACTGCGCCGCTCGGTCCGTGTGTCTTGCTCACGGCGCGCGACATGCTCGGAGTGTCTCGCTTTACACCCTGCCTGATTATCGGAAGGACCCACGGGATCGATGCAAATCTAGTAGGTGTATTATAATTAAGAGTGAATTCCACTTTTTACTCCCTAGTTATACATTTGTGATACTAATTACCCTGTCGAATGAAAATTCATCTAGATTACCCCTTTTAAAAGCTTTGAAACCCCTCTTTTTTATATGTGTTTATTGAGCAAGTTGTAAAGTGATGATCGAAGTTCTAAAATATCAGAATAATGATAAAAAATGGAACAAATGGATATGAGAAGTCTGGACAAAAATCATCAACGGCGAGCTTCGATCTTTACATATTTTGTCACGCAACATTGACGTAACGTGCCGGTCCTATCTAACAAAAACAAGCAAAAAATAAAACTGGGTTAAAACCATGTTTAAGATCTCCTAATTGAGACATTTCCGTAAAAGTTCTATTAAATGGGGTAAAATATGTCACAAATGTACAACTACAGGGTAAAAAGTGGAATTCACTTAATTAATCATCAAGGTGGGAGCAAATCATCACCACGTCTCTGGATACCATGCCACGGTGCTGTTCTACGGGAACAATTCAAGCACTACTAGTACTAGTTGGTTGGACCATAGATTGGTTCCTCCTCCTACTCCATCATAGATTGGTTCTCCCTCTTTCGGTTGGCCTTGTCGGCATAAGGAGGGGTGGGAACCTAATCTATGTATAGAGATTTTAGTAAAAATAGTATTATTTAGTAGATTTAGGATTCAGTAGCCATTTTTTGTTGGTCTCCGTGTGAATAGAGATGGCATCGTCTACAATAATTAATCTCTAGTCCTTCCTTCGATGATGAAATCTTCGTCCCGGTGTCAATGGCGGTGTTGGAAGATTAATTTTCTCTACGTATGGTTCTTCAGATCTTGC
The DNA here is from genome assembly GCA_007115705.1 of Dactylis glomerata. NCBI lineage: Eukaryota > Viridiplantae > Streptophyta > Magnoliopsida > Poales > Poaceae > Dactylis > Dactylis glomerata. The sequence continues at coordinate 2,798,675 of QXEO01000548.1, read as the reverse complement.
TTCGCCAGATCGATCTTGGATCTTTTCTCATGGTCGCCGCGAGGAGTATTATCCTCGCAATAATTTTCCTGACTGCTACGTCCTCGACAATGGTGATTCATACTCTCAACTACCCAGCAACGTCGACCAAGTTGTTCTGTTATTTTGCCCTGACATGCTGATATTGGTACTCTTGCCGATGTTGATTGATTACTTCGATGGGTATACACATGCACGTAGCCTTGGCATTGCGGCTCAAATTAAAATTATAGAAAAACCTTCGTTAGTATTTACAGGTTTATAGTTTGGTTTATTTGGTCGTCTTGGCATTGCGGCTCAAATCATCACCACGTCTCTGGAGACGATGCCACGGTGCTGTTCTACGGAATAATTCAAACACTACTAGTAGTCTAGTACTAGTTGGTTGGACCTTACTGATGAAAATTACAGACGCCAACAAGATTAATTTGTTCCGACGGTCAAGTAGTATATATTTTTCTTCTTTACAATCCCTGCGGTCAAGTCCTTAAAAATACTCGCAAAAAAAGCTATGAAACACAGCACGAAAGATGTTGACAGGACACAAGTTAGGTGCGTGGATTGACACGAACAATCCGTCGCAGTAACTTGTTACCACGATCTTGCTCGAATTTGTGTTCCCGGGTAACTCTTTCGATGTTTCCCGCAGTGCCTTTTGCCTCCCACATTTTCAGTTTTCGTTTGACCAGAGGCACGTTCACGGAGAGGTGCAGCGCAGTTATTATTCGGAGCTCGTGCTCCGCCTTGGAGACCACCCAATTCCCAGAACAGAATCATCGGCTACAGAACCCAGCAGCGCAAGTCTTTCCAGTTCAGACTCCGTAGTCCACAAGCAACGATCCATCGGCCCCTGCCCTCCCTCGGATTCTTCTTCTTCATCCCCTTCGTCGCCAAGTCCAGATTGCGAGAGCAATATATAAACAGCGAAGGGGAGGGAAAGAGTCGAGTCATCAATCATCCACCACCACCATCCGTCAACCAGCCATGGGGTTCTTCACCAGGAGCACCTCCAAGCAGACAGCCAGGCTCAAGTCCCTGATCAAGCTCGCCCTCGCGCGGCTCGCCGTCGTGCGCCGCCCGCGCGCCGGCCGCCGCTCCATCGCCCGCGCCGACGTCGCGCAGCTGCTCTCCATCGGCCACCTCGACCGCGCGCTCGCCCGGGCCGCGCAGGTCATCGAGGAGGACGACGCGCTCCAGGCGCTCGACGTCCTCGACCTCTACTGCAGACTCCTCATCGACCACGCCGCCCAGCTGGACAAACCAAAGTACGCCCGCCAACTAATAACTCCCCCAAATTCCGCCTCCGGTTTCTCCTAAACGTACGGAGACAGATTCTAACCTGGGATTAACCGTTCGATGATGGTGATGATCCAGGGAGTGCGGCGAGGAGATCAGGGCGGCGGCGGCGGGGCTCATATTCGCGTCGGCGCGCTGCGGGGAGCTCCCGGAGCTGCTGGATGCGCGCGCCATCCTGGCGGACAAGTTCGGCCGCGACTTCGCCGCCGCGGGCAGGGACGGCTCTCACGTCGTCGTCGACCCCACGGTAGGTTCGGTTTGCTCCAGCTATGCACGCCAACCGTCACTGGTGGTGGACCGTGGACGGGAGCTGGAACTGAATTTAAGATGGTTTGGTGCTGTGCTGTTGTAGTTAGTGCAGAAGTTATCCGGCGAGAGAGCGAGCGTGGAGCAGACGAGGAGGTTGGCCAGGGAGATCGCCGCCGAGAACGACATCCTGCTCGACTTCCCCGAGGACCCCAGAGAGGTTCGTCAGGTTCAGGTTGGTTGCTGCCTGTACGAGCTCACCGCTTGTTCATGAGATTTTTGTGATTTTTCACTTGTGACACTGACGAGACTGAATGTGCAATGCAGAGGAAACAGAGTGTGCAAGCCAAGAATGTGCCGGCTGAGGAATCTGTCGAGCAGACTGAGGTCAAGGTAGAGCCTTGCGTGGTAAGTCTGTCTCTGCCATATTTATATTAGTGCTTGATCATAAGAAATTCAGAATGTATTTTGGAATCTGATGCTGAGAAAATTCAATGTGTGACCGACAGGTGCAGGAGAGACGGAGGCCTGCCGATGATCGCGTGAACCGGCCGAGCCTTGCGCAGCTGAGCACGGAGGAGAAGGTTGTGAGAGAATCCAAGAAGTACAACGACGTGAGGATGGCGGCGGAGGCGGCCTTCGAGTCGGCGTCGTTCGCGGCGATGGCGGCCCGGGCGGCCGTGGAGCTGTCCCGGACGGAGTCCCAGGGGAAGGGTTGGAGAGGCGGCGGCGGCGACAGGGTTCATCATTTGCAGAACTCTGGAGCAACCGAACAGGAGACGCGGGCGCCGGCGAAACCCCAGAAGCCTCATTCGCCGTCGCCGTCTCCGTCCTGGAGCGAAAACAGCACGGTGTCTTCGGTGTGGTCGGACACGCCGCAGAAGGGGAAGAACGTCGTGTTCGACCAGAGCGACGACGAAGAGGACGACGAGGTGGTGGAGGAGCTCGTCCGGATTCCGCAGCTTCGCCGGCCTCCCTACGGGCGGACGGCCTCCACGATGGGCAACGGCGAGGGCCACACGAACGGTTCACGGCGCGCGACTTCCAGCGATGCGGCCGCGTTCCAGGGCGTGGTTCCAGACGGCTCGGAACAGGCGCACCCGACGCACAGGAGGCACGCCTCGGAGCTCGCCGGGGGAAACGCGCCCCGCGTGGCCCTGGACAACCGCTGCCCGAGCAGGCCCCCTCCGCCACCTCCTCCGTACAGGAGGAGCCCCGCGGCCAACGGCAACGGTGACAACGGCGCGGCGCGGCGGGCGGAGGATATCAACGGCGGCGGCAGGGCGTACGAGAGCTCGGCGTACGTGGCGCGCGCGCCGTACGCGAGGATCGCGTCGGCGCTGGAGGGCGGCAACGAGCACATCGCGCGGCACGAGGAGGTGCGCAGGATGGGCACCGACGCGCGGGTGCTGCAGGAGAAGGTGTACGGCCCCGCCGCGCCCTCACCGGGACGGGCACCGATGACGCCGGAACGGAGAACCATCTCGGTGCGCACGAGGAGATGATTTCAGCTTTGCTGCCGTCTGCATTCGTCAGTTCAACTTCAGAGTCCGAGCTCGACTGAAAAGGGGATGCAGGAAACCGGGGCCGTTGCCTCAGCCGCCTCGCCGGCAGCCCGGCGCAGTGGCGGTTTCCAGTGGGTTGATGGAGAATCTCGGAGATTTCCCTGTTTCGGGGAATCAGGTGTATGTTGCTGAATTTTTTGTACAGAGTCGAGTTTTACCTGGCTACAAACAAAATTGTTCCTCATTAGCAATTCAGTTTGCATCTTCCTGGACTGCTCATTTGTCCAGAACGTGCTCCCCGCTGCAGCCTTGCATCAAAGTGTTGGCGCCGATCAAGTGCGTTCTGTTGTGCTGGTCACCTGACGAACAGCAGCATGGAGGTGCTGCTCATGGAGTCTGGGCCACAGTCTGAACTGCCATGTTTTGCCTCGTCGAACGGACCCTGCTCGTTCTGACTGACCCCTGCAGGCTGCAGCTGACCAGTTGTCCAACTGCTGTCGGTCCTTTTCCCGCTGGCCTGCTTGGCGTACCATAGTCGCCGCTCCGCTTGACAGGACATAGTGGCCAACTAGACAAGAGCCAAGACGCCAAAGTCTCGAGCCAAATAACAACAAAAAAAATGCTTCTAGACAGTAGAATGAATGGTCATTTGGCAATCCCCACCATATTTGCACCGCACATACACTTGTGTCTCCTTGAGCCACCGTCGTTTGTGACTTTGTGTCCATCCCGGCTCTTATTTCACTGGAAAAATCTACCATCACTCCGTAACTGTGATGCTTTGTTCGACCAAACACTCAAATCAATAGTGGAAACATATTATTCCAGATCCCGAACTTTATAAAATCATTTGTCCTAGACAGTAGCCCAACTATGGATGGTGTTACTGCATCTCAACGTGTTAAAGAAGAATGTGGAAACGAGATTTTGATTTCAAGAAAAAATGAACCTCAAAAGGGTCCCCAATTTCATTTAGGAGGTTGAGTGCCAAGACACTGGTAAAAAACCTCGGTGTAAAATAATAGTACATTATTTCTATGTAAAACACCCATAAAAGGGTATTTCGCTTCAATCTAAGTCCCCGAATAGGATATTAGTTCTTTCTCTTGTTCTTGATGATATTGTAATGGAATAATGAACCTATTTCTTCGCCTTTTAACTTACAAAGCCTCATCAAAACAACTACGAATTATTATATCATGTAAAGATTTTTTTTAAAGGGTGAAATTTAGCAAGTTGATTCCCTCCAGGCTCACACAATCTTTTTCGAATTTTTTTTTTTTTTGCAAAATCTGACATAGAGTGTGGCATAGTTTTGAAGTTAAAACCACATCATAAACTCGAAGTTCACAGCAAGTGTGTAAATATTCGTGAGCGTAGAGAGTGATACAACTTTGAAGTCACGAATTGATAAATCATTTATGCCATGTGGAAAAATGCAAGCTATTTTAATCTCTTGTTATTTTACAATGTCAATATGAATATGGTCAACTACTTACATTGAATTTTCACAGGTTGTCCTTTCATAGCATTTGTGCACTCATACTTATTTTCTTATCTTTAATAAACATAGGATGCACAACTACTTTTCTCTAGTCACTTTTACACACAGATATTTTAAATGCCTCTTTGGAACATGTAGTCATAACCTAAAGGGCCTCTTTCGAACATGATACATGGTTGTTTTCTCCCTTTACCATGTAGCTCCGGCATGTGACCCGGGACTCCTGATGCTGGGGTCGAAGATGGTGCCGCCGCCATCTCCACATCTGCCCCCCGCCCCATGGCCCTGATGCTGGGTGTCCCGGCTGCTGCCCCTGGCCCTGTCCATGCACCCCGTCCATCTCAAGGTACTTCTTTGAATTTGTCTTGTCAAGTTGTTCGAGTACTGATATGGACGTGTTTCTTTGTAAACTTGCTTAGTACCCCTGACGTGAGTATAAGTTACAGATAGTTTGGTTCAGATGTGAGCATGTGGCTAGCAATACTGAGGTGAGTGTCAGATTGCAGAATAATTTCTCCTGAATAACTTCCAAAACAGAATCCTTGTATGTTATGGAGCAGTATACTCCACCAAAAGACAATACCAAGTGAAATTACTCAATGCATACGCGAGAGTTATTTGCATTTCCTAAACTGAATATCATTTCAGTATGTTTGTACAACATGTGACTTCAGTTTGGTTGGAGAACAGCATGTCAGCAACAGAATAGAGAAGGCCTTCAGCTGACTAATTTAGTAGCGAATTAAGTAAACTGATCTCCTTCCTCTGCAATTATATGCCTTGGGATTTTAATTGTTAATTTTTGGAAGATGTAACATGTTATCATTCTATAATCCCACCTGTTAGTACAGAGACTAGGAGCATTGTGCACTTACGAATAGAAAAAGACTAAGCATGTGTGATATCATAACAGAGGTCACTCTTGATTCCAGTGGCATACATCCCTATTCCTTCTATCGGGCTATTGCTATTTGCTAGTAAGAAGATGCATGTTAACATTTGTAATTTGTTCGTTCGTAAGGCTAGTGATTCCGGTGACGCTGCTGGTCTGCCTACTAGACGAATTCTGTAGGCAGATAAATTTCAATTCCTAGTGGAAATTAATTAAGGTAGGGGTTTCTTAACGGAAGCTGCTGAAACTTAGTGCAAGCTACTTGTTATGTGCAGAAATTAAGATATGAAGCATCGTTGGATACCATGTAACTCTTGATACTAAAAACAAACTCTTTACCATTAGTCCACCCAAAATATTAGCCCAGTGTTATATTAATTAGGTTCTTCCAGTGTGTGTTGTTTTATTGCTGGTAAAGTACTGCTGGTGCAATATAGTTCAAGAAGGTTCCTTGTTTAATAGCCAAGATCTTGTTATTTTTAGCCTGTAAACGGCCTCGTTGTTGCTGCTGATTGCTTAGGAAATCCATGGAGCATTTGGTGATTAAGTAGGAATTATGTGTACAGTGACCATCACACAAAAGTATAGAACTGACAATTCATCCTTTTTGTCATGTTTATCTTCAGATTTTAAGTGTGGCACTTCATGTAAGCTAATACAGTTAATGCTTCTTAATTTGACAGTAATAGATAACTTCCTAAAGACCCAAAGATCATCTTCCCAAGATGCTACCCAATGTTGTCCTTAGCTCCAGAGAGGCGTCACTCCCGATGATGGACACCTGCACGTCCGTCGAATGCTGCACGACGGCCGCAGGATCAGTGCTGCTGCTGCTACCTTACACGGCCGCGAGCTTCCGCTTCTCGGACGACGCGGCGGCACGCTGGTTGCTGCGACCAGACACTCTTCGTCTCCGGCCACGTCGCCAGCGGCCTCATCAGCGGGTCACCGTGGACCTGCCTGCCTGGCTACGGATGATTTGAGGTCCTGGATGTGCTTCGTTTGCAGCTTCACATACTCCATCGTGTCGCTGAGAATCATATGTCTGCTCATATTTCTTTGTTTGCAGCTGTGCGGCGCTGTGCTGCTGCTGCCTTCTCGACGCCTGCTTCTGATCAAATTCTGTCTGACGGTGACCCTCTTCCTCGTGATCAACGTTCATCATGGTTGATCTGGAGTGTCTGGACCCTGCACATTTTGTCTTGCGTCTGATCAGTTGTTGATGCCAGTGGCTGGTTGTTTGTTTCTTTGTTGCGTGTTAGTTGGTTTCGCCTATATGTATTCATATTGATTTATCTCCAGCTCGGCATGGATGAAGAGCCCTTTGGTAGGGATGGAGAGACCAATCCTACACCTACCGAATGAATCATGAATTCCTCTTGTTCAATCGCTCAGCTACTTATAGTTCATTTTGCAACCGTGTGTGACTTTTTCGTGATTCGTATTCACCATGGGGGAGGAGCCGGTTTGGAATTCATGCTCAAAGGTTAGGGATATCACCAGAACCGGAGGGATGTCTAGCGGCACGAGACTTGACACTAAGGTAGGTCAGATTTTCAGAATACCTGAGACATCCTCATAACTCTGAGACTGCTTTGGGTGTTTCCCTATTGAACAATCTGAAGATATGACTGAGATGAACCCAACTCGAAGTAATCAACAACAAAAACGAGAAGGGCATACGTATGGCCATGTCCACAGAAATATTCTGCAGCGAAAATAGTAGGCCACGTAACGCACCAAAGCTCCAAAAGTCCAAACCAAATATGAGCTGATTAAATTCTGCAGCTAACTAAACAACTAGACGCATCTGCTTCTAGGTTCTAAAAGAAGAAATGGACTACACAATAATTTAACCAGGCATTCATATAGCGGTTGAGTGTAAGAAAGCTTCGATGAATAAGGTTTGAGGCAGTATTTCCTTAATAAGTGTTTCGGCCAACAATGGATACATCACTTCTGTAAACAAGGCTGCATCAATTTGTTTATCTTGTAGTGCTGCTGCAAGCAAAGATGTCATGAACTGCGAAGAGTGAAACTTCAGAGCTGATTACTTAGACAGTTAGACTAGCACAAAGCTATGCTCATTAAAGAAAATGTATCCAGTACATAGCTACTGCCTGCTGGTGTTACAACTAATGGTATGGCATCAAATAGAAATGAAACAACCACTGCAACTTAAACAGAAAAGAAATTAAATAATATTCAGCAGCTGGACAGAAATAAAACAATTAGAAAAAATCTTCTACATCTTCTATCCAGCATTACTGTGCACATTTTGCAGTTCTGAAATTAATACTTCAGCCTAATGGTATGCGCCTGAGTGGCCAAGAAAACCTTCCATTGTTGGACAAAATAGATCACTGGGTAGAGAGAATTAGAAGGGTGGGACAGCTTTGGACTACAAACAGCGCCAGACACACAGAGGCAATGTAGTCTTCTGAATGGGAACCAGATGCACCATCAGAAGGTTCTCTAGATTGTAAAAAAATACAAGTAGGAGGGGTTTAATCATGAATCCAATGATTCTTTTCTTCAAAGGGATCTGCCATTGCCAAATCATGGGTATGCTTGTTATCAGTATAAAAATTCCAGAAAGAGCCTGTGAATTTAAATTGAGCATCTCGGGATGCTCTTTTGTCCAATTGTAACCGCCTGTGTTGATTCAACTTCCACTTGTCGTTGCAGTTGCTATGTACTCCAAATTTCATTTCATCTAGCACCTTCGCATTCAGAACAAAGAACTTGGCAAAGTTGACGTCTGGCCTGTTGCCAAAGTAGTTCTTCAACACCACTTTTTTTAGATGAAGCTCAAGGCATTGAATTGGATCCAATGGGTCGTATTTTCGCACATTTTTTATTCCCTTTCGGAGGCGCGACTGGAGATGAAAAGAAAAGACTGTTAGATGTATATATTTGTATATTTTAGTTTCCCCATATGTTAGGGGGCTTCCTGCATATATGCACATGTACCTGTACTATATATTGTGGCCTTTGGCCCCCAGATAATACAAGTTGTCTATTGACCTAACATGGTATCAGAGCCCAGAGTTTAGGGTTCCGTGATCTGATCGCCGCCGCCAGCTCGCCCCGGCCTCCGCCGGTTCCCGTTCTGGCCGTAGCTCTGTTTTGCCCCATATCCCCACCTCCACCTCTGTCCCGGTCTCGTTCTGGCCCAAGCCGTCGTCTGGCCATCTTGCCCGCCTACCAGCGGCCATCTCTGCCCCGAGCTCCTCCGCCCGCCGCACTTCGCCCCGATTTGTTCGGCCGCCTCCCACGCGCGTCTACGCCCCTGCGTGCGCCGAGAGCTGCCGTCTTCAAGGGACCTGCAGGAGCCCCGATCCGCTCGCCCGGCTCCGCCCCCGATCCGCTCGGCCATCTCCGCCCCGAGCACTGCCGCCTCGTGGCTCTGCTCCCGATCCGCTCGCCCCTGGTCCGCCCCGATCCGGTCCGCCCCCGATCGCCTGGTTCTGCTCGCCCCTGGAATCGGTCGCCTCGTGGCCGGGAATCGATCCCGTGGCCCTGCCTCGACCGCTACCTGCAGGGATCCGCCCGGTCAGCTGCCATCTGCCACGAATCGGGCCGGCCTGGAATCGATTCTATCTCGGTTGTCTGCTGTGTGTTCGTGATTCAGATTGAGAGTTAAAAAAAGTAAAAAAAGAGAGAGAGATGTCTTCCTCATCGGGCTATGTTGCGATTCCTCGCTGTCCGGTGATTTTTTATGGCGCGAATTACCCTGATTTCGCTGCCTTTATGCGCGTCCACATGCGCGGTCTTCATCTTTGGGGTGTGCTTTCCGGCGAGGTCCCCTGTCCGCCGCGCCCCACTGCTCCTACGGCGCCTATTCCACCGACGCCCGTTGCCCTTGCTCCCGATGCTACTCAGGAGGCCAAGGATGCAGCCAAGAGTGCTGATGATACTGCTCTGGCTGAGTATGACCGGCAGGTCCAGGAGTATTTTGACGCTCTTGCGACCTACCGGCTAGATCTGACTGACTACACTCAGTGGATAGATGAGGATGCTCGTGCTGCAGCTGTTCTTACTTCCAGTGTTCTGCCTCAGTATGCTGCTGAGTTCATGGGTCTTCCTACTGTTGCTGCTCAGTGGGCCTTTCTTCGTCAGCGCTATCAGCCGTCTGGGGATGCTCTTTACCTGTCTGTGGTTCGCCAGGAGGATGCTCTTCAGCAGGATGATTCTACTATTGATGAGTTCTACACTCAGAGTGCTGCTATCTGGCGCCAGCTTGATTCTCTTCGTACAGCTGTGTGTGCCACTTGTCCCTGCTGTCTGACTGTGCGCGCTGATCTGGAGTTTTAGCGTGTATATGAGTTTTTGTCTCGGCTCCGCAAGGAGTTCGAGCCTCGTCGCGCCCAGCTACTTGCTCGTGGTCGTGTCCCGCTCTCTGAGGTGCTGTCTGAGCTTCGTGCTGAGGAGACTCGTCTTCGTGGTGCTGGTCTCCTTGAGGTTCCCTCTGTACTTGCTGCTCGTGGCCCTCCTGTGCCGTCGGCTCCGTTGCGGTCTCCAGTGCCGCCGATACTCTCTACTCCTCCGGTCCAGGGCCAGAGTCAGCCTCAGCAGCCTCGTGGTCAGAACCGCCATCCTCGTCCTCCCTGCTCCTACTGTGGCAAGCCTGGCCACGATTTCTCTAGCTGCTGGAGGAGGGATCCCAGTTTACGTCAGCAGTTCCACGCTCGTCAGCAGGCTGGTTCTTCAGGATCTTCTGCAGTTGCACTCTCTGAGCAGGGTATTATTCGGGGTATTCGTGGTCTGCTAGCTGCTACAGGCTCTTCCTCGTCAGGCACTGCTGGTTCTGTGCCTACCTCTTCTGGCACTACGCGACCACCACCTTCCGCACAGTCAGGTATGTCCCCGTGGTATCTGGATTCTGGAGCTTCCTTTCATATGACTTCTGCGTCTTCTATTCTTTTTGCTCTTCGTTCTCTCATTTCTCCTGTCCGTGTTATCACGGCTGATGGTACATCTCTTCCTATTTCCTGTCGAGGCACCCTCTCTACTTCCTCTTTCTCTGTTCCTGATGTTTCTCATGTTCCTAGCCTTAAGATAAATCTTTTTTCTACTAGTCAGCTTACTGATTCTGGTTGTCGCGTCATTCTTGACGCTGATTCTTGTGCTGTTCAGGACCGCCGCACACAGGCCCTGGTTGGAGCTGGCCCTCGCAGCCGTGAGTCTCCAGGGCTCTGGGAGTTAGACTGGCTTCGTGTTCCATCCGCTACCTCTTCATCGGCCAGTTCTCCTGCGGTCGCTGCTTCCGTCACTAGCTCTTTCCAGCAGTGGCATCATCGGCTAGGTCACCTTTGTGGCTCCCGTTTATCGTCATTAGTCCGTCGTGGTCTTCTGGGGTCTGTCTCAGGAGATGTGTCTTTCAACTGTCAGGGTTGTAGGTTAGGCAAACAGATTCAGCTTCCCTATCCTACCAGTGTGTCTGTATCTCAGCGACCTTTTGATTTAGTTCATTCAGATATTTGGGGTCCGGCTCCCTTTGCTTCAAAAGGGGGCCATCGATACTATATTTTATTCATTGATGATTTTTCATGGTACACCTGGTTGTTTTTTATGCGCACTCGCAGTGAGGTGCTCTTTATTTATCAGCGCTTTGCGGCCATGGTCCGCACTCAGTATTCCTCGCCCATTCGTGTGTTCCATGCTGATTCTGCTGGTGAGTATATCTCTCAGCACCTGCGTGGTGTTCTTGCTGAGCAGGGCACCCTTGCTCAGTTTTCTTGTCCCGGTGCGCATGCTCAAAATGGTGTCGCCGAGCGTAAGCATCGTCATATTCTTGAGACTACCCGTGCTATGATGATTGCTTCTTCTCTTCCGCCGCATTTCTGGGCTGAGGCTATCGCTACGTCGACTTACCTCATTAACATCCAGCCTTCTGCTGCCCTACAAGGTGGCATCCCTCTCGAGCGTCTCTCTGGTGGTTCTCCAGACTACTCGACTCTTTGTTTATTTGGTTGCGTTTGCTATGTTCTTCTCCCTCCTCGTGAACGCACCAAACTGACTGCTTAGTCTGTTGAGTGTGTTTTTCTCGGCTACAGTGATGAGCATAAGGGCTATCGCTGTTGGGACCCTGTTGGTCGTCGGATGCGCATCTCTCGTGACGTCACGTTTGATGAGACGCGTCCCTTCTATCCTCGCCCCACCTCTGGTACCTACCCGGTGGATGATATCTCTTTTCTTCTGTTTCCTGATGCACCCCCCTCTGTCCCTATTGTCCCTCCTCTTGGACCTTGTTCTGATGCACCCTCTTCCACCCCGGCACCATCCTCTACCCCGGTGCCATCCTCTTCGACCCCGTTGTCCTCCTCCCCACCTAGTTCTCCTCCTTCTTCTTCTGATCCCCCACCCACCTCACCGTTGTCTCCTTTTCCCTTTCATTATTCTCGTCGCTCTCATGTTCTAGATCCTCCTCCTGATGTCCCTTCTTCTTCTTCCGATATGTCTTCGTCTTCTGACGAGCTTCCCTCTCCTCTTCCGGTGACTCGTCCGCGTCGTGCTCCAGACCGTTACTCTCCTAGTCAGTACGGTCTTTCTGTTGCCTCCGAGCCGACTTCTTATCGGGATGCTGAGCGTCATCCTGAATGGCAGCTTGCCATGGCTGAGCAGATTGCTACGCTTGAGCGCACTGGCACCTGGGATCTTGTTTCTCTCCCTCCCGGTGTTCGTCCTATCACGTGTAAGTGGGTCTATAAAATTAAGACCCGCTCTGATGGATCTCTTGAGCGCTACAAAGAGCGTCTTGTGGCTCATGGCTTTCAGCAGGAGCACGGCCGTGACTATGATGAGACTTTTGCCCCTGTGGCTCATATGACCACTGTGCGTACTCTTCTTGCTGTCGCTTCTGTTCGACACTGGTCTGTGTCTCAGCTTGATGTTCAGAACGCCTTCCTCAATGGAGAGTTGAGTGAGGAGGTCTACATGCAGCCTCCTCCTGGGTATTCTGTTCCCGATGGGATGGTTTGTCATCTTCGGCGTTCTCTTTATGGCCTGAAACAGGCCCCTCGTGTCTGGTTTGAGCGTTTTGCCTCTGTGGTGACTGCTGCTGGTTTCTCTCCCAGCGCTCATGATCCAGTGCTTTTGTTCACACTTCTCCTCGTGGACGCACTCTTCTCCTTCTTTATGTTGATGATATGATCATTACTGGTGATGATCCTGAGTATATTGCCTTTGTTAAGGCTCGTCTTCGTGATCAGTTTCTTATGACTGATCTTGGTCCTCTCCGCTACTTCCTTGGGATTGAGGTTTCCTCCACTTCTGATGGCTTTTCTATCACCCAGGAAAAGTATATTTAGGATCTTCTTGCTTGTGCTGCTCTTGGGGATGAGCGCACTGTTGAGACTCCTATGGAGCTTAATGTTAAGCTTCGTCCTACTGATGGTGATCCTCTTCCTGACCCGACGCGTTATCGCCATCTTGTTGGGAGTCTTGTTTATCTTGCTGTCACTCGTCCTGACATATCTTATCCTGTTCATATTCTGATTCAGTTTGTTTCTGCTCCTACCACTGTTCACTATAGTCATCTCCTCCATGTTCTTCGCTATCTTTGTGGCACGATCACTCGTTGCCTTTCCTTTCCTCGTTCTAGCTCCCTCCAGCTCCAGTGCTACTCGGATGCTACGTGGGCGAGTGATCCTACGGATCGTCGTTCACTTTCTGCTTACTGTGTGTTTGTTGGTGCTTCGCTCATTGCTTGGAAGACGAAGAAACAGACAGCGGTTTCCCGTTCGAGTGTTGAGGCTGAGTTGCGAGCTATGGCCTTGTTGACTGTTGAGGTGACCTGGTTACGGTGGTTGCTTGCGGATTTTGGGGTCTCTGTTACGACACCCACTCCAGTTTTGTCTGACAGTACAGGTGCTATCAGTATTGCACGTGATCCGGTAAAGCATGAGCTTACCAAGCATATTGGTGTTGATGCTTTTTATACACGTGCTCAGGTGCAGGCTCAGGTTATTACGCTTCAGTATGTGCCTTCAGAGTTACAGTTGGCGGACTTCTTTACGAAGGCACAGACTAGAGCGCAGCATGATTTCTTACTCTCCAAACTCAGTGTTGTGGATCCACCATGAGTTTGAGGGGGGGGTGTTAGATGTATATATTTGTATATTGTAGTTTCCCCATATGTTAGGGGGCTTCCTGCATATGTGCACATGTACCTGTACTATATATTGTGGCCTTTGGCCCCCAGATAATACAAGTTGTCTATTGATCTAACAAAGACAATATAAAGGCAGTTGATTAGCAGCATAATACATTAATACTCCTAATAATGTAAGTTAGTAATATGCTGACATTGAAACAAGAAAAATGTGATTACTCACAACAATGACATGCAGCGTCTGCAAGCAGGGGAAGAACCTGAGAAAGCCAATTATTGAATCAAGATTAGGGCCAACAGAATCAATAACCAAAACCTTCATGGTAAGCATTGTGGTCGTCAGGCTGATGGCAGTCATATCCTGACAAAAATGACAATGCAAGATAAGAGCAGTTTACCTACATATATGAATTCCGATATGATGATTTGAGAAGGTGGTTGTTACCTGAAAAACGGTGGTTCCTATGTGGAGTTTGGATATCCCTTCGGACAGCAAGCCTAACACCTGCAGCTTAGGTGTCCGGATTACCTGGAGGATCCTTGGACCATCATCTGGATAAAGTGGTAGCAATCTCTGGAGGCAAGGAGCGTCCTCGATGATCAACTCATGAAAATTGGTAGGATCTTTGCTCTTGAAAGGGGAGAAGCCGATGCTCCTAAGAGTCGAGGAGCTAATGCGGAGGCTGCCCGTGCCGACATGATTTTTCAGCAAAAGGCTTTCCAAAGGAAGGCATCTAGTGAGCAGGCTCTGGAGAGCGTCACCTGGGATGGCGACGGCATCCAAGGTGAGCTGCTTGAGGTGTGGAAAATTCAGAGACCGCGCAGACAAGTCTGAGATGGTGACCCTGGACAGGTTCAACTCCTTGAGGTGCGGAAAATTCAGAGATTGTGCAGACAAGTCGGGAAAGCGGCAGCAGCTGAAGCTGGCAACGTGGAGTGTCGGGGCAAAGCGCAGCGCGGACGGTGGCAGCGGCAGCGAGGATGGCAGGAAGCCCTCGACATAGTAGCCTAAGAGCATCTCCAGCCGTCCCCGACACGGCCCCCGGACGCCGTTTTTTACATCCGGACGGTGATATTCTGCCCAGCCATGCCCCTGGTTCCTCGTTTTCGCCCGGATTTAGGCTTTCATCCATCCGGCGAGCCCAGACCATCCCCGGCTTTCCGAGGCGCGCTCGGGGACTCCGGACGAAACAAAAACACGCAAAATGGCGAGCGGGCCCGTGGTGTCGGCGAGAGAAAGGGTAGTTCCCCGCCATTAATTCTGTTTCCCTCCAAAATGCACCGCATATACCCATTTTCCCCACCGAAATCCCCCACAGTTGCAGCTCCTCCTCTTCTCTTCCACCACCATGCCGCCGAAGAGGATCGCCGACGACGACGCACCGAAGACGAGGAAGCCACGGGCGCCCAAAGAGAGGCCGCTGGGCATGACCAACGCGGCGTGGGCGGCAGACGTGGCGCGCCGGGAGACTGAAACTCGCGGTAGGGCGGAGAGGGAGAAAAAGCTCGCGGCGAAGAGGGCGGCGGCGGCGGCGGACGAGCAGGCGAGGCTAGTCTCCATGACCATGGGACAGCCGCGCGTCGACCAATTCCCCGCCGGTTCATGGCCAATCCAAGGTACGATCGGCTCACCTTCCACTTACTCGCCGGCGGCGTCGTCGCCGATGTTCCACGAGACCTACATCCCCGCCATGTCGAGGTTCACCCCGTCGCTGCCGGAGTACGACACCGCCGCGATGCACGAGGGCATCTCGCCTGCCCTGCGCCGAGGGCCGCTCTCGTACGGGATGCCGACGCCGAACGACGGTGTGATGCACGACATGTTCACATCGGGCTCCATGGCTGCCGCGGCGAACCTGGGTTTCTTCACACAAGAGGAGGCAAGGGCGACGGAAGCCGTCGCGGCGGCGTCGCGGGGTGGCGACGACGGGCTCGGAGACGCCACGGAAGACGTCGATGAAGAAGAAGAAGAAGAAGAGCACGTCCAGGTCGACGAGGAGGATGACGCGCCTGAGCCGACATCGACGGCGAAGGGGCGGACGAAACTGCGCCGCCCGAGGAGGCGCAGGAAGGCACCGCCGACGAGCCTGTTCTAGTCTAGTCTAGTTTATGTTTCGATCGCCGAATTGTGGCTGATTCGATCGCCGAACTTTGTGCGATGCTTTTGTGTAGCGGGCAGGAAGATGCTATTTTTAAACTATATCCGCGAACGCCGGGGTGCGACTGGAACAAATCTCCCACCCACGCCCATTTTACATCCAATCCGGGCGAAAATATCGCCGGATTTCGGCCCGGGGGCCTCAAACGGCTGGAGATGCTCTAAGTTGAGCTCCTGGAGGTTGGTGAGGACCTGGGATCGAAGCCAGCATTCAATCTTACCATAGTAGCGTTCGTGGATGTAGGGGATCCCGAGGCGGAGGACTGGTCCAGGATGCTTGGCGAGTATCCTGGAGACATAGAGGACGCGCTTGTGTTCCTGGCCAGAGAGGGCATAGTCGGCGACGAGGTTGAGCGGCGTGGAGCGCCAGAGTGGACGCCACCGGCGGGAGACGGCCTGCGTGCGGGTGCCATTCTTAGTGGGGAGAAGCGAGATGATGGTGCACAGGACAGCGTCGGGGAGGCTATTGATGAAATCGAGCCTCACTCCATCGCCGGCGCTGCTGCTCCCCGGTGGTTCTTGGCCGTCCAGTCGATCCAACTTACGCTTCTTGGGGGCGTGCGCCACCGGCGGTGGTGGCGCCTCCATAGCAGCAGATGAGGATGGTTTGGCCGCGTCGTGCCTTTGGTGGTGGTAGTGGGATTGGGGAATGAGGAGCCAGGGATTCGGCTGATTAGGGGTCAGTAGACTGTAGACTGAGAGAACCCTATCTTAGAGCTTATAGGATGATGTCAGCAAAATTTGTTTGGGCTAAAATTAACCTCGTTTGCCTGTCCTTGTTTATTGGGTCGTTATTTGTTATGTTGACTGGTTTGTTAGGCTTGTTTGTTGCGTTGGTGGGCTTACTTCGGGTTGTTGGTCCAAATTTGTGTGGACCAGAAGCTAGAAACAGAAATAAAACCCGAAAACCACATATGTAGCTCCGGCTACTATATCTTTTTTTAAAAAAAATCAAAAATCAGGAAATAAGGGTTCCCTTCAGGCACGTCAACCTCAAGAAAATTCGGCTGGAAAGTCAAAGAGACAACTTCAATACAAATGGGCAAATGGTGGCATGATTTCAGTCATCACATCACATATTTACAAAACAGCGATAATTGTTCAAAGTCACAAAGGAGAGTTTCGGTTACAACAAAAGAGACAGTACATAGTCTACAACAATAGCTAAAGGGAAGCAGAAATCTATGCCACCTCAGTAGGTGCGGGTTCCATCGCAGGAGGAGCGCCCGAAGAAGGAGCAGCAGTCGAAGGCTTCGGCTCGGGCAAGATCAGCTTGACAAGCTTCTGAGAGTATTTCTACGCCTCTGCAAAGTATTCTTTCATCTCATCGGGCCCTAGAGCATGAGACGAGCTCACCTTCGACCAGTCAACCTCTTCACCATGTGACAACGTCAAAGCCATCGTCGCCTCGGCACCTCTCTTCACTGAGGATCTCTTCAACTGAAGAGTAGGATCCTCGAGAGTATCGAAGGCCTCGACCAATTTCCTCAGGTTCCCGACTGGCATATCATTCTTCTTCTTTGGGAAGAACACAAAAAATAAGCGCGTCAGCACGTGTCGAGTTCTTTGAAGCACATTATTGGCGTTCCTGCAGTTGGATTCCAGAATGACAACGGCATCGAGTAAAGGGTCTTTATCTTTGCCTTTGCGAAGACTGTATACCTCTCCAATTTGCTCTGATGCATCATGAGCATATCCTAGTTAGCACAAATATTGACAAAGTAAGACAAGTCGAGTACAAGGTGGCACTTACTGCCAAAGGAAATTGACATGGCCTCAATGCGCTCGACAACTGCCTGCTCGCGTTTGGATTGCCTTTGGTTCACCTTGGCCAGCGCCTTCTCAACCTTAGCAGCTTTCGCCTCTGCAGCAGCAACATCCTTTGTGCGTTTGGCTTCAGCAGCTGTCAGGAGGGTCTCAGCATCCTTCAAAGCCTTGGCTTGGGCAGCGATTTTAGCCTCTAAACTCCTTTTCACGAACAAGCGTGTTAGCCAAGGACATTGCAAGATTCAGTGAAAATTCAATCAGTGCACGGTCATTGTGTGTACAGTACAATAGTATCACATAGAATATCAGTTGGTTTACCTTTCGATTCATCGGCAGCCGTCCGGAATGCAAGACACTCCGACCGAAGCGTGAGAAATCTTTGAATAAGAGGCTAAGGGGAAAAAAGAATTTAGGTTCGACTACTGCACCAAATTCACAAAGTACGACAAAGGAAATTACTTACATCATTCAAAGAAGAAACAGCTTGGTGCTTCTCGAGTGAAAGGTCTGGGAGTGGCACATCCTTCTTGCGGTGCTTGACTTTCGTCTCCGCCGTAGCCTTCCCTGGTGAAAGAGCATTTCCCGAGTAAATGATATTTTGGTGTTTGTTGTCAACACTCGAGTTATTAACCGTTTGTTTAAATGTGAAGGTTTATTGGTTAATGACTCGGAGTTTATCAACCCCTCAAAAGTGAAAAGATCGAAGCATCGAAGACCTAGATTTTTGGTTGTGTATTTTAGGTCTCCGTACTATCAAGAGGGGTTGCTCGATGAAAAGCTTGGGTGAAATCAAATCATACACTCTCTTACACCCCTTTGCAATATGGTTGAGAGAGCTCTGCAGAAATCCTGCCTTTGGGGATTTTCTGGGCGGAGACTCCGAGCCTCAGAGCTGGAGACTCCGGCCTGTAAAGGCCGAAGACTTTGACTCTAGGCCGGAGACTCCGGCCAAAGAATCCGGCCTCCCAAACTTGTTTTCACCCGAGTGGTGCAAGCCTCTGTTGCCCCTCCGGAGTCTTTTAAAAGACTCTCCGGAGACTCCGAGGTTTTTGCGCCAGGGAGCCGGAGACTCCAGTCCTTACAGGACGGAGACTCTGGGTGACACCGGAGACTCCGGACTCCAAAGTCCGGAGACTCCAGGGTTAGTTGAACCCAATGGCTAGATTTCTCAGAGGGGTATAAATAGCCGTCTTCCACCTCCGGTGGCTGCTGCGGCTTCTACTCTCTCTCATCCATTGTTGCAAAGCTCCAAAGCACTAGATCTCCTATTCTAGCTACTAGAACTTGAAGCCTTTTTGGGATTTGAGGGACGAGACCTAGATCTACACTTCTGATGGTGCGTTGTAGGCACCCAGTTGGGAACTCCAAGAGGAAGGTATGATGAGCACAGCAGCAAGTCTTCCCTCAGTTGTGAAACCAAGGTTATCGAACCAGTAGGAGAAAGCCAAACTTCAGAAGGTTGATGCTCGCTAGCTTCACGACAACTTCGGACAATTTATAAGGCGCCTCGTCCAGGGCTTTGCTTTGCACCAGCAGCAACATGGAACCTGCACACAACACAACCAAGTACTTTGCCCCAACTTACGATGAGGTTGTCAATCTCACCGGTTTGCTGTAAACAAAGGATTAAGCGTATCAAGTGGTA
Source organism: Dactylis glomerata (assembly GCA_007115705.1). Taxonomy (NCBI): domain Eukaryota; kingdom Viridiplantae; phylum Streptophyta; class Magnoliopsida; order Poales; family Poaceae; genus Dactylis; species Dactylis glomerata. The sequence continues at coordinate 2,779,528 of QXEO01000548.1, read as the reverse complement.
AAAGGTAATAGTATGCAAGAAAGTAAATAGTGCGAGTAAAAGTAAAACGGTATAGCAATGTAAAGGAAATTGGACCAGGGTCCACAGTTCACTAGTGGTGTCTCTCCATAGGATAAATAACAACATGCTGGGTAAACAAATTACAGTTAGGCAATTGATAGAATAAAGATAACGTACATATGTCACAAGGATCACTATGAGATTCACTCTGGGCATTACGACAAAATACATAGACCGTAATCCAACTGCATCTATGACTAATAATCCACCCTCCGGATGTCATCCGAGTAACCATCCGGTATTAAGTTGCGAACAACAGATTATCGCCTTAAGCAAAGTGCGTAAAGTAAATAAAGCAAATGTCCTTGGACACAAGAATGTTTTTTCTCCCTAGTGGCAACAACAAATCTACAACCTTAGAGGTTTCTGTCACTCCCCCAGATTAATAGAGGCATGAACCCAACTATCGAGCATAAATACTCCCTCTTGGAGTCACTAGCATCTACTCGGCCAAGATATCTACTAGCAACGGAGAGCATGCAAGATCATAAACAACATAGAGATAACATAAAGATAATAATTCAGCACATCAACTTGACATAGTACCAATACTCATCGGATCCCAACAAACAAAACATGTAGAATTACACATAGATGATCTTGATCATGTAGGGCAGCTCTCAAGATCTAAACATGAAGCACATGGTGGAGAAGACGACCATCTAGCTACTTCTATGGACCCGTAGTCCAAGGTAGACTACTCACACATCACTCCGGAGGCGACCATGGTGGTGGAGAAGGCCTCCGGCAGGGTGCCGGGAAGAGCTCCTGGATCCTCCCGATCTCGCATCAACGATGGTGGCGGCTTGCAGTATGTTTCGAGGAAAAGTGATCAGTCCATTAGGTTTTCCCGTTGAGGGGAATATATAGGCGAAAGGGTAGCATCAGGAGGTGGGCCAGCTAGCCTCACCCCCTGGGGGCGCGGGCCAGGGGCAGGCCGCGCCACCCTAGGGTGAGCCTGGCCTGTGGCCCCCCTCTGTCTCATCTTAGGTCTTCGCGAAGCTTGGGTAAAAATAGAAGGTTTGGCTTTTGTTTCATCCAATTCCGAGAATATTTCCTGTGTTGCTTTTCTAAAACACAAAAATAGCAGAAAACAGGGAACTGGAACTGTGGCATCTCGTTAGTAGGTTAGTTTCGGAAAATGCATAAAAACGCCACGAAGTGTAACAAAACACAAAGCAAATGGTGTATAAACAAGCATGGAGCATCAAAAATTATAGATACGTTTGGGACGTATCAACTTCCCCCAAGGCGATTTGATTTCCCTCTCCATTTCATTGAGGAACTTGTTACTCTTGGGTTCCTTGGAACCCTAGCCGGAAGAAGCCGTCCTCCAAGCTCAACTTCGTGTGTAAGAGCTTGGTGGGCTTATTGGGAGCCTCCAATTGAGTCGTGGAGCTCGCCCCAATACTTTGTGTAAAGGTCTCGTGCTGCCTTCAAGGGCATCGCTTAGTGGAGTGCGAACTCGCCTTTGTGGATTGTTCACCGGAGAATAGGGTGAGTCTTTGTGGCGTTGGTGGCCTTTGTGGTACCACACCTCTCCAACGTAGACGTAATTCCCGTAACAAGGAAGGAACTACGGGAATACATCCTTGTATCTTTGTGTCTCCATTGCGGTTACTTCTATCCTTTACTTGTACCTTTACTTATATTGTTATTGCTAGCTTGCTTGTCACTTCAGGTAAATTCACTTCGTAGCACATCTAGAGAATTTACCTTCTTGTCTAGCCTTAATTTGAAAAAGAAGTAAAAATTGGGTAGCTCCTATTCATCCCTCCCTCTAGTCGCTCATACGAGCCTTTCACTTGGGGCCTCTACTGTTGGTGTTTTCTTGGCAGGCTCTTTTTGCGGGTTTTGCTTTGAAGCTGAAGAAACAAAGGGTGAGGGATCCTAAACTTTATTTCTTTCACCAGCAGCTTCCTCGCTGAAACAAAATATTCAATTCAAAATGAAAGAAGTTAAGAGAATAAGGGAGAACAGAAGGAAAATTTTGAGTAAGCGAAGTAAACTCACGAGTCCGAGCCAGCCATGGCAAACAAAAATGAAGCCACGGGAGGTGCCGAAGAAGTTGCCTGCTGATGGGGTACATTTTTGGATTTCTATGTACCCAAGGAAATTAAGTCTTCTTGGCGTTTTCTTTTTCTTCCTCCATCTTCGCTTTCAGAATCAGCAGGAGGGCGAGTGATTTGAATCAGTACCCTTTTTGGAATTTTCGACATCATCCCCGTCCCGCTTTTCAATGGTCTTGGGGGCTTCAGGATCTGATGAAGCAGGTTATTCGACAAGTGGCCCCTCTTTAGGAAGCGGAGGACGCGAGACCAAAGAAACGTAATCCTGTAATAGGACATATAAAAGTAAGAAACAGGAAATCAACAGAAGAAGTAACTCGAAATTTACAAGTATAGGAAAAATCTTTGGGTTAAATGAACGGTACCTTCGGCAGAGGGTGCTTGGAATCAAAAGGAGTTGCTAGGCAAGAATGTACTGTAATTTTGCTGGTTAACTTCTTCATCGATCGAACCCTTTTCTCGAGATCCTTGGTCAGAGGATCCATCGGAGATACTCGAGAAGGGTCTATGGTATCCGAATAAGCCCATAGCTTGGAAATTCGGGCTTGCAGTGGTTGAACACGATGTTGCAGGAAGAAAACCATCAATTGACTACCATTGAGCTCCTTTTTGTTTGCTTCTTCAAATCCAAAATTTGGGTCAGCAATGGCTTGATTTCTTTAGCTTCAGCTTCAGAAGGAAGTGTATCCCATGACTTCAGTTTTGTCAGGCTCTTGTTCGGATCAAAAGGAGCCAAGCCATATTCATCAGATTCAGTAGATTTCTGGTCCTTGATGTAGAACCATTCCTGCTCCAATTTTGAACTGAATCGGCCGTTTCAAACTTCAAATATTGGGATTCTGAACTAATAGACACAATGGCGCCCCCAACATCATGAATTTCTTCCTTTGACGCATTGAAGTGGAGATGGAAAAGACACTTCCACAAGCCCCAGTGAGGGTCAATGCCAAGGAAGGCCTCGCAAAGAGTGATAAAGCAAGTGATATGCAAAATTAAATTTGGCGTGAGCTGATGCAGCTGCACGCCATGCACAAAAAGGAGCCCATGAAGAAACTCATGGGAAGCAAGAGAAATCCACGGAGGAGAAAGGCAAGGAACATAACTCGGTAGCCTTCTGGTGGTTGAGGGATGATCTCAGTGCTGGGGAAGATGGTCTCTGATTGGCGGTGCTAGCCACCGAGTTGGGAACCCCAAGAGGACGGTATGATGAGCACAGCGGCAAGTTTCCCTCAGTATGAAACCAAGGTTTAATCGAACCAGTAGGAGAAAGAAACCACTTCCGAAGGTTGATGCTAGCTGTCTTGGCGACGGCTCCAGACAATTTGTTTATGGCGCCTATCTAGGCGTAGCTCTAGCACCAGTAGCAACATGGAACCTGCACACAACACAACCAAAGTACTTTGCCCCAAATTGCTGTGAGGTTGTCAATCTCACCGGTTTGCTATAAACAAAGGATTAAACGTATCGTGTGGTAAAAGATATTTGTTTGCGAGAAAATAAATAATGCTTGTAGAAAGTAAACAGTAATATGAATGTAAAAGAATGGACCGGGGTCCACAGTTCACTAGAGGTGTCTCTCCATAAAGATAAATAACATGCTGGGTAAACAAATTACAGTTGGGCAATTGACAGAATAAAGAATGCAAGCTATGCATGTACACGTCATGAGGATCACTATGAGATTCACTTGGGCATTACAACATAATACATGGACCGTAATCCAACTGCATCTATGACTAATAATCCACCCGCCGGATATCATCTGAACAACCGTTGGGTATAAAGTTGCAAGCAACAGATTATCGCCTTAAGCGAAGCGTGTAATGTAAACAATACAAATGTCCTTGAACACAAGATTGTTGTTTTCTCCCTAGTAGCAACAACACATCTACATCTTCAGAAGTTATTGTCACTCTCCCAGATTACCAGAGGCATGAACCCACTATCGAGCATAAATACTCCCTCTTGGAGTCACTAGGATCTACTCGGCCAAGATATCTATTAGCAACGGAGAGCATGCAAGATCATAAACAACATAGAGATGATAAATAACAAATCAACTTGACATAGTATGCAATATTCATCGGATCCCAACAAACACAACATGTAGAATTACATAACGATGATCTTGTTTATGATAGGCAGCTCACAAGATCTAAACATGAAGCACATGGAGGAGAAGACATCCATCTAGCTACTGCTATGGACCCGTAGTCCAAGGTAGACTACTCACACATCACTCCGGAGGTAGGCATGGTGATGAAGAAGGCCTCCGGTGGTGATTCCCCTCTCCGGTAGGGTGCCGAGAAGAGCTTCTGGACCCTCCCGATCTCACGTCGACGATGGCGGCGGCTTGCAGTATGTTTTCTGGAAAAGAATTGGGGCCCTTAGGGTTTTCCCGTCGAGGGGATTAAATAGACGGAAGGGCGATGTCAGGGGGTGGACCAGGTGGTCACACCCCCTAGTGGTGCGGCCTAGGCCTAGCCCACGCCACCAACAGGTGTGGCTAGCCCCTAGTCCGTCTCCTGCACTCCTTTGGACTCCGTCTTCATGTCAGGTAATTAGGGACTTCAGCTTTTGTTTCGTCCAATTCCGAGAATATTTCTTGTGTAAGTTTTCTGAAACACAAAAACAGCAGAAAACAGGGAACTGGCACTCTGGCATCTTATTAATAGGTTAGTTCTGGAAAATGTATAAAAACGCCACGAAATGTAAATAAAACACAAAGCAAATGGTGTATAAACAAGCATAGAGCATCAAAAATTATAGATACGTTTGAGACGTATCAAGCATCGCCAAGCTTAACTCCTGCTCGTCCTCGAGTAGGTAAGTGATAACAAAACAATAATTTTTGAGGTGACATGAACCAACACAATCTTGACCAAACGATTTAAAGCATTGAGTGCTGAGATCAAAGTACTCTAAACATGGGCATAAGAGATATAATCTTGACAATAGAACTTAGCATCCATGTTATAACATGAAAAGTAACACAAACAAAAGATCATGAGTAATAATGCATTGAAAGTCAATTGTTTGTTTCGAGCATATAGAAAAACATAGCAAAGTGGTATTCAGCTTGTCTCTCATGGAGTAGCAAAACATAAATGCATAGGACACCTTCAAGTTTAAGAGGGTGACTAGAAACAAATAATTTGAGAACAAGCAATACCATAATCATGAATCAATCAATAATAAATTTTGGGACCATGCACATTAAACTCAGAATGACAACTATGCTCTCTTAGACGGTGCATAAAGGTGGAAGGTGAAGACTCAACATAAAAGTAAAAGAAATGCCCTTTGCAAAGGGAAGTAGTGATTGCAAGTTTTTATAAACCTTCCAAAAATTATGGTACTTACTAGCTTTGAGCTCTCATTGCCCCCATCATAGGCATCTTGAGTGGTTAAGGTTAATGCGAGTACAAATATGAGATATATGCTTGACAAATCATAAGTTGAAAATCTCATGTCCCGTGAATACGAGTACTTAAACAGTACTAGTCGACTGAGGTCCCAAGCAAGTTCTTATCATTGTAAGCATATGTGTATCATTGAGAACGCCAACGGGATACCTCCTGCCCGATGACATGGAAACTATCCCACATCAAAATGACAAGACAAACAGACAATGGACACGTCGGCATCTCTTTTATTTACCATTGGGTATAGCTTTTTATTTTGAGATGCGTCGTCAAATGTCCATTATAGTTATGCTGTAAATTTCCACCATGAATGATGCATGGCTTAGATTAGGGGAGGCATTTCTCTAACACATATACAAACTCCATGAACTCCATAAGTTTCCAACTCCTTTCACACAGATAAGCATCCATAAACAAAAGATAATAATATCAACTTAAATAGAAATAAGTGCAATGTTGAAAGCATGCCCCATGACAGTATGGCTGAGCTAACTCCTAACTTACACTTGCAAGCATATAATCAACATAAGAGAGCCACAATGGTCAAGTTTATTAAGTGCAAGAAAGTAAATGTGTCGTCAGGTTTGTGAGAGCTTTACTAACTAATTTTCACATAACAAAAAGTTTAATTTGAAAGATAGATAAAAGCAAGACGAATGTACTTGGAATAGCAAATCGCTAATAGGTAGATATGGTGGACACATTGGAAAACTTTGGTTTGTGGGAGTTGGATGCACGAGAAGTACACTACTAGAAAAATGGCTACCCGCGGCGCACCAAAAATGGTTACCCGTAGCGCATTATCGGTGCGCCGCGGGTACCACGCCTAATCTGGTCTATGCGCTACGGGTAAGATTTGAAAATTCAAAAAAAAATTAAAAAAAAAACCAAAAAAAATTCTGAAAATTATAAAAAATCGAAATAATGTGAAAGAACTATTGTATTTTAATTTTTTGAGGATTTTATCACATGAGCACGCTTAACTTCTCTATTCTATTTGCATGAGCTATCCCTAACCTACCCAAGTTCTTATTGATATTACTATCATATCAATCCTCTTAAGGCCTATGTGTGCATGTGTGTATATGTATGTATATGTATATATATATGTATTATATATATATGTATATGTGTGTATGTGTGCGTATTTGTGTGTATATGTGTGTGTATGTGTATATGTGTATATGTGTGCATATATGTGTATACGTGTGCATGTGTGCATATATAAGTGTGTATATGTGTGCATATGTGTGTGTATATGTGCATATATATGTGTGTATATGTGTACGTATATGGGTGTGTACATGTGTGTATATGTCTGCATGTGTGCTATATGTATGTATATAACTAATCTAAAAGTTTAATCCAAATATAAAGTTTAATCTAAAAATAAAAATAAAAATTTGAAAATATAAAAATGAGAAAAGGTCTATTTTCACTTTGGAATTTTGAGATTCTAAAATTTGTCGAAACGACCGTAGGTGGTTGAATTCGGATGTAACTTTTCGTGTAGATACTTTTTCATATAAATTTTTTTTAATCCAACTTCATATGCAAAAGTTGTGGACGTTTTACCGAGACATGAAGTTTTTTTGTAAAAAACATCAAAATTCATGTTTATTATTTTTCCTACTTACTAGATCACATAACATAACTAAATCTCATTTTTTGAATTTTTTTAAATCTTTTATCATTTTCTTTTATTTTCTGGAAAACTGAAAAGACGGTCCACATGGGGGGTGTGGCGGGTGAATTATTTTTGGAAACTTACCCGTAACGCATGGACTATGTGGTGCACTACGAGTAAATTTTCAAATTTTGAAAATTTTGCCGCCGATTCAAAAATGTTTGAAAATTTTCCCACCGATTCAAAAAATTTGGCAGGAAACTTACCCGTAGCGCACCATATATGTATACCCGTAGCGCACTGGGCGGTGCGCTATGGGTAAGTCCAAAATTTCAAAAAAAAATTAATTTTGTTCCCGCCCAATTTACCCGTAGCACACAGGTCTGCATGTGCTATGGGTAGTTTTACTACCCACAGCGCATGTCAGACATATGCGCTACGGGTAAGTTGGGGGAGAGCACCCCCTCCAGGCCTACGATTACCCGTAGCGCACTAAATATGTGGTGCGCCGCGAGTAAGTCATATACCCGCAGCGCATGGGCACAGGTGCGCTACGGTAGCTGTGCTACCTATAGCTGTTTTTCTAGTAGTGGTATTCCCTCTTAGTACAGATGAAGGCTAACAAAAGACTGGGAGCGATCAACTAAGAGAGCAGTAACGAACATAATCATGTATAGCGACAAAAAATTATTTACCAAAGCATAAAGTGGTATCACAAGTCAAAAACCAAATGATCATAAAGGCTTGAGGCGACTGGTTTGTAGTCAAACATGGTGTGAGCATGCGCCAAGTCAACCCAAATAAAGCATCAAAGGAGAATACCACAATAATATGCTCCCATATGATAAAAACAACGCATGATTCTTTCAAAGGCACATTAAGCAATCTCAGTCATTTGAGACAAGTCATGCTACAGCAAAACCTACTAAGCATATAATCAAAATAATATCAAGCATGACATGCAAAAGTTTAAGCCACAGTCTAAACAAGCTCCTATTTGTACCACTATAAGCATGAAACTTTTTTCTCTTTTCCAACACCAATCAACCTTTTTGAAACAACTCTCAAAGATTAAAATCAACATAGACCAGAGGTCTAAACACACCTAGCTACAAAGAACTAACAAGTTCTGAACAAAAATCAAGGCGAAAAACGAAAGCTAAACGCAGTACTAGAAAAAGAGAACACTCATTGAACGATAAGAGTGAAAACTAGAGTGTTCTAGGCAATGAACAACAGAGTATGTCTTCTCCAAGAGAAATTTATTAGAGTCCAACCATTTATTGCAGCAAACAAAACAAAAGAAAACTAAAAGCGAAAATAAAAATGCTCCAAGAAAAACGCATAAAATATGAAGCAATAAAAATATAGTGTCTTGAAATATGACCTGATATTTGTCGATGAAGAAGGGGTGCCTCGGGGCATCCGCAAGCTTTGACGCTTGTACTTCTTGGATATTTCTTAGGGTGACATGGGCATCCCCAAACTTGAGCTTTTGTTCATACTTCATACTTCATCTCATCTCATCATTCTCCTTTCCCTACATTTGAAAACTTCCTTCATACAAAACTTCACACAATTCTTATTAGCAACATTAGTGTATGCAAGATAGTAAATCCACTCTTTGGTTCAGTTTCAACTCAAGTATAGCACCCATTAAATCATAAGCTACTATAGCAACTCTCTCAAAAGTTTCGTGATCAAAAGAACTCAAAAAGAAAGAGATCAAGAGGCAAACGCAAATAGTGGCAGAAATCTGTCAAAACAGAACAACTGGTAAATATTGATTTTTTGAAAATCTTCTGTTGCTCAAATCGAGAAGTACAAAACTAATGAAAGTTAGACAATAACCTGGGGCATGTGCACAAGAAATCGCAGATCAAAAAGACGTTCTGAGAATTTTCACGAATTTTTACGGTACAGCGTAGAAATCTGTTTCAGGACAGCAACTTCCCCAAATCTTACCTTCCTCCAATTAGAGGTTCTTCTTGGCACAAAAACGAAATAAAAATGATAAGGAGAGGTCATTACAGTAGTAATAACTTCCAAGACTCAACAAAAAAGAAAAAGTACTGAAAAGAAAACAATGGGTTATCTCCCAAGAGTGCTTTTCTTTAACTCCTTTGAGCTAGGCGCAAAAAGTAAGAATCAAGTATTTTCAAGTGATGAATCATCAAGATCAATAGCAGAAGTCTTTTCAACAAGGAATTGTATTTTATCCACATGAGTTTTAGAAGATCCTCTATGAGCACTCTTGGGCTCACTACTTTCATCAAAAGAGTTTTCAGGAACAATCCAATCAAAATTCTTTTCCAAAGCTTCATGCATTCCCAAGAGTTTAAAGGGTATTGTACTTTGATTTGCTTCTTATTTGTACCAACAACATCTACACATGAGCCAAGCATATTAAAACGCTCAAAAACTTTTCTAGCTTCCATCACAACATCTCTAAATTCTTTGCACAAAGTCTCCAAAATAAAATCTCTTTTTTCAGAGTCTTCGATATCATGAAGCTTAAGAAATATTTGGTACATAAAGGGATTTAGGTTAACAAACCTAGCCTCCAACATGTGAACTAAGTAAGCAGCAGCAACTTCGTAACTAGGAGCAAGTTCGGCTAAAGATCTATCCTCAACATCTTTGTGCTTACTGACATGATTAAAGAACTCCTCGATGTTGTCTTTCCCAATTATAGAATTGCTGCCTATTGATAGGTCTTCCAGAACGTATTTAGGGAACAACATAATGAACTAAAAGTAAAAGTAACGAAATACCAACTATAAAAGGAACTAATTTTTTTTCTATTTTTGATAAAAAGATGCAAGCAAAAATAAAGTAAAGAAAGTAAGCAAAACAATAACAAAGTAAAATATTGGAAGCGAGAGACTCCCCTTGCAGAAATCCTCTTTCTCCCCGGCAACGGCGCCAGAAAAATGCTTGACTGGTGGTGCTAGCCACCCAGTTGGGAACCCCAAGAGGAAGGTATGATAAGCACAGCAGCAAGTTTCCCTCAGTATGAAACCAAGGTTTAATCGAACCAGTAGGAGAAAGAAACCACTTCCGAAGGTTGAAGCTAGCTGGCTTGGCGACGGCTCCAGACAATTTGTTTATGGAACCTATCTGGGCATAGCTCCGGCACCAGCAACAACGTGGAACCTACATACAACACAACCAAAGTACTTTGCCCCAACTTGCAGTGACGTTGTCAATCTTACCGGTTTGCTGTAAACAAAGGATTAAACGTATTGTGTGGTAAATTTATTTGTTTGCAAGAAAGTAAATAATGCTTGTAGAAAGTAAACGGTAATATGAATGTAAAAGAATGGACCAGGGTCCACAGTTCACTAGAGGTGTCTCTCCATAAAGTTAAATAACATGCTGGGTAAACAAATTACAGTTGGGCAATTGACAGAATAAAGAATGCAAGCAATGCATGTACATGTCATGAGGATCACTATGAGATTCACTTGGGCATTACAACATAAACATAGACCGTAATCCAACTGCACCACCCGCCGGATATCATCCGAATAACCGTTGGGTATTAAGTTGCAAGCAATATATTATCGCCTTAAGCAAAGAGTGTAATGTAAACAATACAAATGTCATTGAACACAAGATTGTTGTTTTCTCCCTAGTAGCAACAGCACATCTACAACCTTAGAAGTTATTGTCACTCTCCCAGATTACCACAGGTATGAACCCACTATCGAGCATAAATACTCCCTCTTGGAAGTCACTAGGATCTACTCAGCCAAGATATCTAGTAGCAACGGAGAGCATGCGAGATCATAAACAACAGAGATGATAAATCACAAATCAACTTGACATAATACTCAATATTTATCGGATCCCAACAAACACAATATGTAGAATTACATAATGATGATCTTGATCTTGATAGGCAGCTCACAAGATCAAAACATGAAGCACATGGAGGAGAAGAGATCCATCTAGCTACTGCTATGGACCCGTAGTCCAAGGTAGACTACTCACACATCACTCCGGAGGCAGGCATGGTGATGAAGAAGGCCTCCGGTGGTGATTCCCCTCTCCGGTAGGGTGCCGAGAAGAGCTTCTAGACCCTCCCGATCTCGCGTCGACGATGGCGGCGGCTTGTAGTATGTTTTCTGGAAAAGAGTTTGGGCCCTTAGGGTTTTCCTGTCAAGGGGATTAAATAGGCGAAAGGGCGATGCAAGGGGGTGGACCAGATGGTCACACCCCCTGGTGGCGCGGCCTAGGCCTGGCCCGTGCCACCAATAGGTGTGGCCGGCCCCTGGTCCGTCTCCTGTTCTACTTTGGACTCCGTCTTCATGTCAGGTAATTAGGGACTTCAGCTTTTATTTCGTCCAATTCCGAGAATATTTCCTGTGTAACTTTTCTGAAACACAAAAATGGCAAAAAATAGGGAACTAGCACTGCGGCATCTTATTAATAGGTTAGTTTCTGAAAATGTGTAAAAATGCCACAAAGTGTAAACAAAACACAAAGCAAATGGTGTATAAACAAGCATGGAGCATCAAAAATTATAGATACATTTGAGATGTATCAGTCTCCGCGGACTCCGCAGGAAAACCCTCCTCCTTGGCTTTCGCCAGATCCACTTCTGCGATCTTGGACGCAGTCCAACCAACAGCCCGCTTCTTGGATGAGCGCTTTGCCCTTGGAGTGCGATGAGCGACGCGCTTGATGTGCATCCAACGGCAGAGCGCTCGTGGTAATGGAGCGTGGCAGTGAGAATGGGCGCAAGGAAAAAAAGAAGTGGCGGCAGCGGAAAAGTGAATGCTTGGTAACAGTAAACAACAAAGGGTTTCCCCTTAAATACGCCTCCGTCGGAGGAAACGTGGGCTGCGATGTGGCGTAAAAAGCAGAAGCGGCAAGCCCACTAACGGGAGAAAAAATTGGAAATTTACTGCACTGTCCATGTGCATTGGCCAGCTTTTGGTCAAATCAATATAGTGACTAGTCACATCATGGTAATGACATCATGCATTTGACAAAGAGAAGAATTATCTACATACGAGGGGAATTCTTGTGATGGAAGTCGAAGAAACTTTGAGCGTATAATCGGCTGCAAGCACCCCATTATAGCCTCGGGGGCTACTCCCATCGGGAGCGCTGATATTTATGAATGCTTCTATTCTTGTAGACAGTGTTGGGCCTCCAAGTGCAGAGGTTTGTAGAACAGCAGCAAGTTTCCCTTAAGTGGATCACCCAAGGTTTATCGAACTCAGGGAGAAAGAGGTCAAAGATATCCCACTCAAGCAACCCTGCAATTAAGATACAAGAAGTCTCTTGTGTCCCCAACACACCCAATACACTTGTCAGGTGTATAGGTGCACTAGTTCGGTGAAGAGATAGTGAAATACAAGTAATATGGATGATTATGAGTGGTAATTGCAATCTGAAATAAAAATCGCTATGAGCAAACATGTAGCAGAACTAGTTGTAAACAGTGTTTCAATGCTTAGAAACAAGGCCTAAGGATCATACTTTCACTAGTGGACACTCTCAACAAAGATAACATAACTAAACACATAAATATCCTTCTTCACTATGCTACACAGAACTACTCTCTAGTTGGATAACAAACACTAATCATGCATAGGGCTACAAAGCACTCCTTAAAGTTTGCATTCCCCAATCTAGATTACCCCACACTGTCACCTTGAGTGCACTAGACGGTTCCAGACAAACACCAACAATTCATAGAGACATCCAACTCAAATCATAACTCATGATAAGTATAACTGTAAACTTTAGCATAAGAGACATCATGGGACAAGGTGTCTCCAGAGATTACACTAATAAAATCACTCGAGTAGCATAATAGATGAAGAGTAACATCTACCAATTGAACTAGATACAAAGCTCATGATCACATAAAGATCACACCATGGGAGAGAGAGATGAACCACATAGCTACCGGTAGAGCCCTCAGCCTTAGGGGAGAACTACTCCCTCCCCATCATGGGAGAACAAAAACGTCGATGGAGATGGCTCCGGGGGAAATTCCCCGTCCCGGCAGGGTGCCGGAACAGACACTTCTGTCCCCCGAACTTTGTCTTCGATAGCGGTGGTGCTGCAGAACTTTTTGTGGATGGATGCCGATCTCTTTAGGGTTTTTGTGTCTGAGGGAATTTATAGGCAGAAGGGCGATGTCAGAGGGCACCCAGGGGGGCCACACCACCTGGTGGCGCGGCCTGGGGGCAACCTGCGCCACCCTATGGTGTGGCCAGCCCCTGGCCCTCCTCCGTCTCTGCTTTGGACTCCGTCTTCATGTCGGGAAAAATAAGAGGTTTGGCTTTTGTTTCGTCCAATTCCGAGAATATTTTCTGTGTAACTTTTCTGAAATACAAAAATAGCAGAAAACCGGAACTGGCACTGTGGCGTCTTGTTAATAGGTTAGTTCCAAAAAATGCATAAAAATGCCACAAAGTGTAAACAAAACATAAAGCAATTGGTGTAAAACAAGCATGGAGCATCAAAAATTATAGATATGTTTGCAACGTATCAAGCATCCCCAAGCTTAAGTGATAACAAAAAATAATAATTTTTGAGGTGACATGTAGCCAACACAATCTTGATCAAGTCGATGTAAAGCATTGCAAGCTGAGATCAAAGTACTCTTAACATGGGCATAAGAGATATAACTTTAACAATAGAACTTAGCAACCATGTTACAACATGAAAAGTAACACAAACAAAAGATCATGAATAATAATGCATTGAAAGTTATTTGTTTGTTTTGAGCATAGAGAAAACATAGCAAAGTGGTATTCTGCTTGTCCTTCATGGAATAGCAAAACATAAATGCATATGACACCTTCAAAGTTCAAAGGGTGACTAGATACAAATAATTTGAGAACAAGCAATACCATAATCATGAATCAATCAATAATAATTTTTAGGACTATGCACATTATACTCAGAATGACAACTATGCTCTCTTAATCAGTGTATAAAAATAGAAGATGAAAACTCAATATAAAAGTAAAAGAAAGGCCCTTCGCAGAGGGAAGTAGGTTTTGAGCTCTCATTTCCCCTATCATTGGCATCTTGAGTTGTTAAGGTTAATGTGAGTGCAAATATGAGATATATGCTTGACAAGTCATAAGTTGAAAATCTCATGTCCCTTGAATACGAGTACCTAAACCATGCTAATCGACTTAGGTCCCAAGTAAGTTTTTGTCATTGTAAGCATACATGTATCATTGAGAACGCCAACGGGGTACCTCCTGCCCAATAATATGGAAACTGTCCCACATTAAAATGACAAGACAAACAGACAATGAACACCTCGATATCTCTTTTATTTACCATTGGGTACAGCTTTTTATTTTGAGATGCGTCGTCGAATGTCCACTATTGTTATACTGTAAATTTCCACCATGAATGATGCATGGTTTAGATTGGCAGCCTGATACGTCTCAAACATATCTATAATTTTTGATGCTCCATGCTTGTTTATACACCATTTGCTTTGTGTTTTGTTTACACTTCGTGGCATTTTTATGCATTTTCTGGAACTAACCTATTAACAAGATGCCACAGTGCCAGTTCCCAGTTTTCTGCTATTTTTGTGTTTTAGAAAAGTTATACAGGAAATATTCTCGGAATTGAACAAAATAAAAGCTGAAGTCCCTAATTACCTGACACAAAGACGGAGTCCAAAGGAGAGCAGGAGACGGACCAGAGGCCGGCTGCACCTACTAGTGGCGCGACCCCCCCCTTGGCCGCGCCACCAGGGGGTGTGACCGCCTGGTCCACCCCCTGACATCGCCCTTCCGCCTATTTAATCCCTTCGTCGAGAAAACCCTAAGGGCCCGAACTCTTTTCCAGAAAACATACTGCAAGCCACTGCCGTCGTCGATGCGAGATCGGGAGGGTCCAGAAGCTCTTCCTGGCACCCTACCGGAGAGGGGAATCACCACCGGAGGCCTTCTTCATCACCATGCCTGCCTCCGGAGTGATGTGTGAGTAGTCTAACTTGGACTACGGGTCCATAGCAGTAGCTAGATGGATGTATTCTCCTCCATGTGCTTCATGTTTAGATCTCGTGAGCTGCCTATCATGATCAAGATCATAGTTATGTAATTCTACATGTTGTGTTTGTTGGGATCCGATGAATATTGAGTACTATGTCAAGTTGATTTATTGATTTATCATCTCTATGTTGTTTATGATCTTGCATGCTCTCCGTTGCAAGTAGATATCTTTGCCGAGTAGATGCTAGTGACTCCAAGAGGGAGTATTTATGCTCGATAGTGGGTTCATGCCTCTGGTAACCTGGGAGAGTGAGAACAACTTCTAAGGTTGTAGATGTGTTGTTGCTACTAGGGAGAAAACAACAATCTTGTGTTCAAGGACATTTGTATTGTTTACATTACACACTTTGCTTAAGGCGATAATCTGTTGCTTGCAACTTAATACCCAACGGTTGTTCGTATGATATCCGGCGGGTGGATTATTAGTCATAGACGCAGTTGGATTATGGTCTATGTATTATATTTTAATGCCCAAGTGAATCTCATAGTGATCCTCATGACATGTACATGCATTGCTTGCATTCTTTATTATGTCAATTGCCCAACTGTAATTTGTTTACCCATCATGTTATTTATCTTTATGGAGAGACACCTCTAGTGAACTGTGGACCCCGGTCCATTCTTTTACATTCATATTACCGTTTATTTTCTACAAGCATTATATACTTTCTTGCAAATATCTTTTACCACAAGATACGTTTAATCCTTTGTTTATAGCAAACCGGTGAGATTGACAACCTCACTGCAAGTTGGGGCAAAGTACTTTGGTTGTGTTGTGTGCAGGTTCCACGTTGCTGCTGGCGCAGAGCTACGCCTAGATAGGCGCCATAAACAAATTGTCTGGAGCGTCGCTAAGCCAGCTAGCATCAACCTTTGGAAGTGGGTTCTTTCTCCTACTGGTTCGATTAAACCTTGGTTTCATACTTAGGGAAACTTGCCGCTGTGCTCATCATACCTTCCTCTTGGGGTTTCCAGCTGGGTGGCTAGCGCCGCCAATCATGGCCCATGCGTTTCTCTAACACATATACAAACTCCATGAGCTTACAAGTTTCCAACTCCTTTCACACAGCTAGGCATCCATAAACAAAAGATCAGGATATCAACTAAATAGGAATAAGTGCAATGTTGAAAGCGTACCGCATGATAGCATGGCTGAGCCAACTCCCAACTTATAACTTGCAAGCATATAATCATCATAAGATAGCCACAATGGTCAAGTTTATTAAGTGCAAGAAAGTAAATGTGCCATCAAGTTCGTGAGAGCTTTACTAACTAATTTTCTCATAACAAAAAAATTTAATTTGGAAGATAGATAAAAGCATGATGAATATACTTGGAATAGTAAAATGCTAATAGGTAGATATGGTGGACACATGGGGAAACTTTGGTTTTTGGGAGTTTGATGCACGAGT
This sequence comes from Dactylis glomerata, assembly GCA_007115705.1. Taxonomy (NCBI): domain Eukaryota; kingdom Viridiplantae; phylum Streptophyta; class Magnoliopsida; order Poales; family Poaceae; genus Dactylis; species Dactylis glomerata. Next base: position 2,762,887 of record QXEO01000548.1, on the reverse strand, counting down.
AGAGCTCATACTCACTACAGATGAAGGCTAGCAAAAGACTGGGAGCGACCAACTAAGAGAGCAATAACAGCCATAATCATGCATAGCGACAAAACATCATTAATCAAAGCATAAAGTGATATTACAAGTCAAAAACTAAATGGTCATAGAGGCTTGAGGCGACTGGTTTATAGTCATAACATGGTGTGAGCATGCGCCAAGTCAACCCCAATAAATCATCAAAGGAGAATACCACAATATTATGCTTCTATATGATAAAAATAACGCATGATTATTTCAATGACACATTAAGCACTCTCAGTTATTTGAGACAAGTCATGCTACAACAATAACTACTAAGCATATAATCAAAATAATATCTAGCATGACATGCTAAAGTCTAAGCCACAGTCTAAACAAGCTTCCTTTTGCACCACTATAAGCATGAAACATTTTGCTCTTCTCCAACACCAATCAATCTATTTGAAACAACTCTCAAGGATGAAAAGCAACAAAGACCAGAGGTCTAAACACACCTAGCTACAAATAACTAACAAGTTCTGAACAAAAATAAAGGCGAAAAACAAAAGCTAAACGCAGTACTAGAAAAAGAGAACACTCATAGAACCATAAGAGTGAAAACTACAGTGTTCTAGGCAATGAAAATGGAGTGTGTCTTCTCCAAAAGAAATATGTTGGGGTCCAAACATTTATTACAGCAAACAAAACAAAATAAAACTGAAAGCAAAAAATAAAGACGCTCCAAGAAAAACACATAGCATATGAAGCAATAAAAATATAGTGTCTTGAAAGATGACCTGATATTTTTGTTGATGAAGAAGGGGGTGCCTTGGGCATCCCCAAGCTTTGAATCTTGTACTTCTTGGATATTTCTTGGGGTGACATGGATATCCCCAAGCTTAAGCTTTTGTCCATACTTCATCTCATCTCATCATTCTCCTTTCCCTGCACTTAAAACTTCCTTCATACAAAACTTCACACAATTCTCATTAGCAACATTAGTGTATGCAAGATAGTAGATCCACTTTTGGTTCAGTTTCAACTCAAGTAAAACACTTATTAACACATTAGCTACTGTATCAACTTATCCCAAAAGTTTTGTGATCAAAATAACTCAAAAAGAAAGAGATCAAGAGGCAAATGCAAATAGTAGCAGAAATCTGTCAAAACAGAACAACAGGTAAAGATCAATTTTTTCAAAACTCTTCTGTTGCTCAAATCGAAAAGTTCAAAACTAATGAAAGTTAGATATTAACCTGGGGCATGTGCACACGAAGTCGCAGATCAAAACGATGTTCTAGGAATTTTCACGAATTTTTACAATGAAGCGCAGAAATCTATTTCAGGACAACAACTTCCCCAAATCTTACCTTCCTCCAATTAGAGGCTATTCTTGGCACAAAAATGAAATAAAAATGATAAGGAGAGGTCATCAGAGTAGTAACAACTTCCAAGACTCAACAAAAAGAAAAAGTACTGAAAGAAAACATGGGTTATCTCCCAAGTGTGCTTTTCTTTAACGCCTTTCAGCTAGGCATAGTGATTTTTAAAAAAAATGCTCACGTAAGCGCCGGAAAAGAGCTTGGAGCAAGAGAGCATCAAAAAACAAATACGAAACACTTTTAAGTCTAAACCACTTCCTATGAAAAAGAATCTTATAAAGAAACAAGTCATGAGAGCACAAAGCAACAAGCATAGGAAAGCAAAACAAGTGCAACTTCAAGATTTTCAACATAAAGAGGGGAAACTTAATATTATTGAGATGTATAAAACTATGTTTCCCTCTCTCATAATAACTTTCAGTAGCATCATAAATAAAATTAACAATATGACTATCACCTAAAACATTCTTATCATGAGCCACATGCATAAAAGAATTAATACTCTCCACATAAACATAGTCATTCTTATTAATCGTAGTGGGAGCAAATTCAACAAGATAGCTATCATTATTATTCTCATCACCATAATCATCAAATATAGGAGGCATATTGTAATCATAATTGATTTTCTCTTGAATAGTAGGGGGACTGAAAATATCACATTCATCATTGCAATCATCATATATTGGAGGCATAGTATCATCAAAGTAAATTTTCTCCTCCATGCTTAGGGGACTAAAAAGATCATTTTCATAAAAACTAGCTTCCCCAAGCTTAGACTTTTCCATAGCATTAGAAATAATGGTGTTCAAAGAATTTGTACTAATAACATTGCTATTAGCATGAAAATAAAATTCCATAGGTTTTTTAATTTTCTCTTCAAACACTTCATGTCCTAACTCAAGATAAATACTATAAATCTCTCTTTTTTTTCATTAAGCCTAACTAGTGAAACTAAAAACAAGAAACAAAAATATATAATTGCAGAATTTAAAAGAAATAACTTTGAGCACTCACACACCAGCAACAGTACTAGAAGATAGCTTAGTAGCCAGATGATATGAGTACCTTTTACCTTACCTCCTCGGCAATGGCGCCAGAAAAGAACTTTGATGGCGCGTGGTTGATGTGGGAGCTTCTTCTTCTTCAATCCCCGGCAACGGTGCCAGAAAAGAGCTTGATGTCTATGAACGCTTCTATTCTTGTAGATAGTGTTGGGCTTCCAAGTGCAGAGGTTTGTAGAACAGCAGCAAGTTTCCCTTAAGTGGATCACCCAAGGTTTATCGAACTCAGGGAGAAAGAGGTCAAAAATATCCCTCTCAAGCAACCCTGCAATTAAGATACAAGAAGTCTCTTGTGTCCCCAACACACCCAATACACTTGTCAGCTGTATAGGTGCACTAGTTCGGCGAAGAGATAGTGAAATACAAGTAATATGGATGATTATGAGTGGTAATTACAATCTGAAATAAAAATTGCTGCGAGCAAACATGTAGTGTTTCAATGCTTAGAAACAAGGCCTAGGGATCATACTTTCACTAGTGGACACTCTCAACAAAGATAACATAATTGAACACATAAATATCCTTCTTCACTATGCTACACTGGTTGGATAACGAACACTAATCATGCGTAGGGCTACAAAGCACTCCTTAAAGTTCGCATTCCCCAATCTAGATTACCCCACACTGTCACCTTGAGTGCACTAGACGATTCCAGACAAACACCAACAATTCATAGAGACATCCAACTTAAATCATAACTCATGACAAGTATAACAGTAAACTTTAGCATAAGAGACACACATAATGCGCACACTGTCACCTTCACATCATGGGACAAGGTGTCTCCGGAGATTATACTAATAAAACCACTTGAGTAGCATAATAGATGAAGAGTAACATCTACCAATTCAACTAGATACAAAGCTCATGATCACATAAAGATCATACCATGGGAGAGAGAGATGAACCACATAGATACCGGTAGAGCCCTCAGCCTCGGGGGAGAACTACTCCCTCCTCATCATGGGAGATAGCAACGTCGATGGAGATGGCGGTGGAGTCGATGGAGATGGCTCCGGGGGAAATTCCCTGTCCCGGCAGGGTGTCAGAACAAAGACTTCTGTCCCCCGAACTTCGTCTTCGATGGCGGCGGCGCTGCAAAACTTTTCGTGGATGGATGCCGATCTCTTTAGGGTTTTCACGTCGAAGGGAATTTATAGGCGGAAGGGCGATGTCAGAGGGCACCCAGGGGGCCCACACCACCTGGTGGCGCGGCCAGGGGTGACCCATGCCACCCTATGGTGTGGCCAGCCCCTGGCCCTCCTCTATCTCTGCTTTGGACTCTTTCTTCGTGTCGGAAAAAGTAGGAGGTTTGGCTTTTGTTTCGTCCAATTCCGAGAATATTTCCTGTGTAACTTTTCTGAAATACAAAAACAGCAGAAAATAGGAACTAGCACTGTGGCATCTTGTTAACAGGTTAGTTCCAGAAAATGCATTAAAATGCCACGAAGTGTAAACAAAACATAAAGCAATTGGTGTAAAACAAGCATGGAGCATCAAATCTTATAGATACATTTGCAACATATGAAGCGCTGATCGCGCACCTGATAGAAAACTCGTGAAGAGAAAAATATTTTTACGCAGGTCGAAGATTATGGATACACTCGAAGAAACTTTGAGCCTATACTCGAATCAAAATAATTCGACTATAGCCTCGGGGGCTACTCCCATCGGGAGCGCTGATCGCGCACCCGATGATTTACAATTCTCGGCTATTTACAAAGGAGTAAAAAATCGACTTCATCATCGGTGGCAAACTCCAGATAACAAACTCAAAATTTCACTCCCATCAGGAGGAATTTGGGACAAGTTGAATAAAAGCAACCCGATAATTTTGGGTATTATAACAGCCAAACAAGGCTCTCGATTAATTTATATTCTTAGACTGCGCCCACCATGATAACATGTCTGAATGCCATGATCGCAAAGATCATGAAGGTAAGACCTCAGGACCTGTCTTGCATGGCCTAGTATTTGCACGCGAATGCGCTCTGTTAGTAAATTTCCGTATCCATGATACGAAGAAAATCCCGGTGGACGCACTGGGTACCATAAGAAATACTGGAATCTATGCTTTGTTAAGTCCTAAAAGCGACACAAGATGGATTACGCTAGGTGCCGAATTTGAGTCCGAGGACTCGAGTTTGAAGTAGGTAGCGAGTATTTGCTAAGGCAATTAACTGGTTTCCCGATCCGTTAGAAGCACCAGGCTCATTTACTAAAATCCCCATGATAATAATCCCTCCGTTCCTTAATATAAGGTGTATAGTTTTCTTGCACGAATATTAATGCGTAGGCTAATAGGGCAATTTTGTTTCTTTTAGATGTTAATATCAGTAGGTAATCGACATGAAACTAGAGGAAAACTAGAGAAATCTTAACATCATTCTCTCCTAATCAGATTGACTCCTAAATTGCATAAAAACATCACAAAATCCCATCATACACCTTATATTCTGGATTTTTTTCACAGAAAACTATACACCTTATATTAAGGAATGGAGGGAGTCTAAGAATATGAGATACTGATGAAAAGTTATTCAAATGAAGAAGTCGAAGATTGATCTAGTCGAAGAATACAAGTCAAAGATTTGAAGATTTGAGATTTGACCCGAATCTATAATTTGGATAGAATCTCGGAGGCTACTGACAAGGGTATTTACCAAGGCTTGTTGGATTACCACCCCTGAAGTCTGTTCGGGTAAAATCCCATAGAAATATTGGCCCAAGATAGAGACCAAAGTGTAGTTGTAGTCGAATATGGAAATCATAGTGTAAACCGACATATGTAATTTGTATCGAACCCGACCGGATCCTCGAGGCCTGGCCACCTATAATTAGGGTTCATGAGAGGCTGGCCAGGGACACATCGAGATTGAGCTTGTAATCCACGCTTTGTCTCAATACACATCAAGTTTTGCCTTGTTTGTCTGAATCCCTACCTTCGAGTCCATCTGACGCCCTCTTCCCCGATCCTAAGTCCTAAATCTAGGGCATTGTCGAGTTCCACCCTCGTCTGGTTCTCTTGATCTCACTCTCTGCTTTTTCTCTCTCCCTCGATAGTGGCAATCATAGATAAACATGCACACACAATTGTCATGCTATTATGGTAACTTTCATATGGGCAACACATCCGAAGACATGAAGTTGAGAACAATGTACCTTAAAGGGTGCTATGTCACCTAGCATGTCATTGTTGTCACTTGGCCCCAAATACACGTTCCCCTTAACCCCTATATGTGAAGATACTAAAGGATGTAGGTCTTGCTATTGTCACACTAGCTACTCCATTTATCTCACTCGGATACATTCAGAAGCACCACACACATATACATATATCATACTTATTTATATGAAAACACAAACAGAAACATCCATGCAAAGATATACTATTTGTGCGCATAAGCAATTCTCTCGTCTACCTAAACTAAGTGTTGTCAACACCTCGTGATGTGGGCAAACAAGGCATTAGACATAACAATCAAATCAAAGCATTGAACATCATGATCGGCTTACAAAGTACAATAAGCTATTATGAAGTTCTAATTTCATGGGCGGGTTCAAAAATAAAAGTCAAGTATGCAGCATCACATGGAACAAAATAAATCAAACAGAGCACATGTTTCCTTTTCAAATAATCTGACACCCACCCAGCAGCGTCCCTCAACCTTATCAAGTTGGAATTTTAGGATGGGTTCGAAAATAAAAGCCAAGTAGCCAGCAATCACGGGGAAGAAAATAAATCCAAATAGCACAAGTTTATTGTTCAGAGAGTCTAACATTTGGGACCTACCTATCAGCAGCGTCTTCAACCTTAATAGATTCAAATTTCATGGGCGGGTTTGAAAATAAAAGCGAAGTAGCCATCAATCACGTGGAACAAAATAACTCAACATAGCACATGTTTCTTGTTCAGAGAGGCTGACATTAAGGACCCACACGAAACTAGCATCCCTAAACATTATCAGGATAGCACACGTTTCTTGTTTAGAGAGGCTGACATCGAGGACCCACCAAACAACAACATCCATGAACATTATCAACATAGCACATGTTTCTAGTTCAGAGAGTCTGACATCAAGGACCCACCCGACAACAACGTCCATGAACATTATCAACATAGCACACATTTCTTGTTCAGAGAGGCTGGCATCAAAGACCCACCCGACAGCAGCGTCCATGAACATTACCAACATAGCACATGTTTCTTGTTTAGAGAGGCTGACATCAAGGACCCACTGGACAACAGTGTCTATGCACATTATCAACATAGCACAAGTTTTCTGTTCAGAGAGGCCGACATCAAGGACCCACCCGACAACAACGTCCATGAACATTATCAACATAGCACATGTTTCTTGTTTAGATAGGCTGACATCGGGGACCCACCCGACAGCAAGGTCCATGAACATTATCAACATAGCACATGTTTCTTGTTCAGTGAGGCTGACATCAAGGACCCACCCATCTACACCATCTATGAATATTATCAAGGTGAGCAGTTTTGAAAAATAAAAGCTAGTAGCCAGTAATCTTGTGGAACAGATAATCGAACGGAGAGGCTAACATCGGAGACCCACGGTCCAGACCATAGACGTCTGCATCAAGCAAGGTGAGATAGGTCACAGGAAGAAAAAACAAGTCCGCTAGAGATACTGACAACATGGCCCCACAGCCTGAAAAGCTTGGCCAGGGTCCAAAATCGGATGTGAAATCAACATCTACCACGCACCGGACGACCATCTACCGTGATTTTCCCAAATCCGTGGCAGTAAAGGGCCTCCAAAACGAGAAAATAAGTTCTTCAATCTACGATGAAACTGACCAAAATTGTGGTAGAAAGGAGGTCTTCAGCAACGGTGAAAAGAGCCAGCTGTTGTAGATGGTCACTTTTCTTGTAGTGTTTAGCCATTAGACAAGTCGCGGCTTTAGTGTGGTTTTCTCCAAAAATTCCACCACATATAAACCATGCTCGACATACCCAACAAAAGCTACTTAAAGAGTCTTGCTCCACATAAGAACCTTAATCCCAACATCAAAGAAAGTTGAAAAGCCCATTTTGGCAAGTTGCACAACAAAAACTATATTATATGAAAGGGTATCGACAAGCATGACATATTTAATGATAACATCTTTTGAGATCACCACCTTGCCAAGACCCAATACCTTTGACCTTGTAGAATCCCTAGAGGTGATGTAGCCCCCACTAGATAAATATGTTTGGAGCTCCTTCACCAATACTTTGCTTCCGAACATATGATTAGTAGCACCACTATCAATAATCCATTGTCATCCACCAGAACCAAAGCCCTACAAGAGATCAAGTCTTAGATTTAGGTCCCCATTTCTCAATGGGTCCTATTTTGTTAGTGACAAGGGTCTTAGGAACCAAAATAGACCATGCAGTATATTCATTTTGTGAGCCAACAAATTTGACATAAACATGCCTATCATATGCACGACAAATAACATAGGAAGGATTATATTTCCCGACAAAGTCATTGTGGTTAGGCATTCCCCTCTTGGCATTCCCAACCACATCTTTCACAAGCTCACCCTCCTCCTCAAAGGTTTGTTCACCATTCTCATCAAAGCATATATCAAAGGGAACATGCTTTTTTCAATGAGGGAGGAGGGGCTTGATCATTCTTCTTCTTGTTGTTGTTCTTCTTATTCTTGGACTTGGATACAAATCCAAGTCTCGTCTTGTCACCATGTTGCTTTTGAGCATTCAAAAGTTCATCAAGTCTCTTGTCTCCATTGGGATAATCTTGCTCGCAAGTGGGGTTAGTAGAACATGAACTTGCAACAAAAGTTCTAGATGAGATCTTAGTTACTTCTTTAGAAATTATAAGATTAAGTTTTTCATTGTGCAACCTAAGATCATTAGCAACGGGTTGAGTAATACCATTATCACTTGTAAGTTTAGAAATATCAAAATTATAAGATTATTCAAGACCTAACTTAGATGCCTCAAGATCCAACCTAAGGTCTTGCTCTTCCTCAAGAGATTGAGAAAGAGAAGCAATTTCATTCGCATAGTCATGAGCATGCCCTTCTAATTCAAAAATATGTTCCTCATTCTTTTCGATGAGTTCTAGAGCCTCATTATGTTGATCTAGGAGAATATCAACGTGAACTTTGGTCTCTCCATGCAAGGAAGACACAAAGAGGTCCAAGTCACTAGGATCATCATTATCACCACATTTTTAACCCAATCTATCAAAGATAGTCTTTTGGGTATGATGGGTGTGGGGGGAGGTGATACCTTTGTAGCGTGAGCCATGAGGCACGTTGCATTATTGGGGGGTGTTCTTGCCTTCATTTGGAGACATAAAGAGAGACGAAGAAGGAGTAGGTTTGGCAATGGTGATAGAGGCCATCCCTACTTCTTCGCCATCACTTTCCTCGTCCCTGGAAGGGTATTCTTCTTGAGTCACAAATGCCCTTGAGGGGATCACTTTCTTCTTGTCAGAATTTCTAGGAGGATAAGTATTTGACTCTATCTCCTTGCGAATAAGCCTCCCATTGTGATCCTCCACTCTTTCATATGGGCACTCCGCAATGAAGTGATTGGTGTTTCTAGAATTATAGCATGTCCTCACTCTCTTTGTGACCTTTGGATTAGAAGGACTAGTTGACTTCCATTTCTTCATGAAGGCCCTTTGACCTAGAGCCATGTGCTCGGCATAAGAATACTTCATATCCTCGACACTCCCTTCCATCACTTCCTCCTCAACCTCAACTCTTGCCTCCTCATGATGAGACACTTTGGCCTTCAAAGCTAGATTTGGAGCACGGAGACCACAAGCACGGGAAGAGCATCATCAACATTCTTCTCAGAGATCTTCATAGCAATGATCTCTTGCAACACATCATTTGCAGTCATTTGATTATAACCCTCACCACGCTTGATAGAGTTCATTGTTTTTTCATGAAGGGCAAGATAGCTTTAACAAACTTCCTCTTCATCCATATTCCATCACAGTTGTCAACTTCACTTAAAGAGCCGAGAGCCACCTAAAGAGTTCTTGCGGGTCTTCACCATCAAACATGGCAAAGTTGTCGGGCTTCATTGTTGGCTTCTTTATACTTTGATTCTTGAATGCTGTCATTGCTGATGAATAACTTCATGAGAGTGTCACAAGTTTCTTTGGCGGAGGTGACTGTCCGAACAAGAGCCTTGTCCTTCTTGGAGAGACACATGTGGGTGAGGTGCAATGTGGATGCACTGAGTTTCATATCCACAAGCTCCCATGGAAGAAATTTATCTGGATCACTTGAAGTTGGATTGTAGCCCTGCTTAATTATTCTCCACAACTCAATCGGAGAAACTAGAAGCATCAAGTGGAGGCGGAGGACCGCAATTGGCTGTGTGCGGTATTTGGATATGCCTTCTGGAGATATAGCTCGTAGGGTGTGGAATCACATGTTATCCTGCCAATTGGCAAAACTAGAAGTATCAAGTGGATGTGGAGGACCGCAATTGGCTATGTGTGGAATTTGGATGTGCCTTCCGGAGACATAGCTTGTAGGGTATGGAATCTCCGAGTGTTCCTTAGAAGTACCACCCTTCTTGGGAGAGTTCTTGGCCCCCTCTTCATCCTTCTCCGGATCATTCTCATCGGTAGGGTCACCCTTTTTAAGGGGTTCATCCTTGTCCAGGTTGTCAACCGATTCAGGAGGTGTGGTGCTAGTAGTACCACTAGAGAGAGCATCGAGTTTTGCATTATTAGCTTATATTTGTTCCATCATAGCCTCCATTTGGGATACTGATGCGTGGTGAATGACCAGCCCGTTGGGAACCCCAAGAGGAAGGTGTGATGAGTATAGCAGCTAGTTTTCCCTCAGTTAAGAAACCAAGGTTTAATATCGTTCTTGAAGAAGAGGGACGGTGACGACTGAAGGTGATGCGGACTAGTTTGCGACAGCAGCGGACAATTTATATATGGCGCCTCGTCCAAGCTTTGCTTGCTAGCTGCAACGTGGAACCTGCACACACACAAACAAATACTTTGCTCCCAACTTGCGATGAGGTTGTCAATCTCACCGGTTTGCTTGAAACAAAGGTTATGAGTGTATCGAGTGGAAAACAGTAGTAATATGCGAGTAAAGTAAACAGTGCGGGAAAAGTAAACAGGTGATTGCAATATGATTAAAATAGGACCGGGGTCCACAGTTCACTAGTGGTGTCTCTCCATAGATAAATAACATGCTGGGTAAACAAATTACAGTTGGGCAATTGATAGAATAAAGATAACGTGATATGTCAAGAAGATCACTATGAGATTTACTCTGGGCATTACAACAAAATACATAGACCGCCATCCAACTGCATCTATGACTAATAATCCACCCTCGGGGATATCATCCGAACACCCCAAAAGTATTAAGTTGCGAACAACAGATAATTGCATTAAGCAAAGTGTGTAATGTAAACAAAGCATATGCCCTTGAGCATATGAATGTTGTTTTCTCCCTAGTAGCAACAGCACATCTACCACCTTAGAGGTTTCTGTCACTCCCCCAGGTGAAATAGAGGCATGAACCCACTATCGAGCATAAATACCCCCTCTTGGAGTCACTAGCAACTACTCGGCCAAGATAGCTACTAACAACGGAGAGCATGCAAGATCATAAACAACATAGAGATAACAAAAGATATAATTCAGTACAGCAACTTAATCATAAACACCAATATTCATCGGATCCCAACAAACCAACATCATAGTATTACATAACGGTGATCTCAATCATGTAGGGCAGCTCATGAGATCTAAACATGAAGCACATGGTGGAGAAGACAACCATCTAGCTACTGCTATGGACCCATAGTCCAAGGTAGACTACTCACTCATCGCTCCGGAGGCAAGCATGGCGATGAAGAAGACCTCCGGTGGCGATTCCCCTCTCCGGCAGGGTGCCGGGAAGAGCTTCTGGACCCTCCCGATCTTCGGGTCGACGGCGGCGGCGGATCGCGATGTATTCTGGAAAACTGATCGGGTGCCTAGGTTTTTATCGTCAGGGGGTATATGTAGGCGAAGGGGGGCTGTCAGAGGTGGAGCCACGCGGCCTCACAAGGGGGTGGCGCGGCCAGGGGCCAGGCCGCGCCGCCCCTGTGTGTGGGGGCCACGTGGCCCCCCTCCGTCAGGTCTTCGGATGTTTGGGAGCTCCCTGGTGAAATATGACTTCAGGAACTTGTTTCGTCCAATTCCGAGAATATTTCCTGTGTATCACTTCTGAAACACAAAAACAGCAGAAAACAGGAAACTGGCACTGTGGCACTTCGTTAATAGGTTAGTCCCGGAAAATGTATAAAAGTACCACTAAGTGTAACGAAACAATAGGCAAATGGTGTAAAAACAAGCATGGAGCATCAAAAATTATAGATACGTTTGAGACGTATCAGATACTAGGGTATTGAAGCCCGCCTTTGTGATGGCCTCCTCCTCTACAATGTTGCCCATAATCTCTTAGGAGGTAAACCCAATCAAACAATCCTTGGTCTGATACCAATTGAAAGGATCGATATGAGCGACTAGAGGGGGTGAATAGGAGCTAATCCAATTTTTAATTGTTTTTCATTTTAGGCTTGACACAAAGGTAAATTATCTAGATGTGCAACTAGGTGAATTTCCCTACAAGTGGCAAGCAAGAATATAAATAGTAATAAACAAGATATGAGTAAAAGAATGAGATAAACGCAATGGAGAAGCCGGAGACACAAGGAAGTACTTCTACGTTGGAGAGGAGTGGCAACATAGAGTCCACCAACGCCACAAAGGCTCACCTTGTTCTCTGGTGAGAAAGCCATGGAGGCTAGCTCGCTTTCCACTTAGTGGTGGTTTGAAGGCGACGACCGAAACCTTTACACGGAGGTTGGGACACAACTCCACAACTTAATTGGAGGCTCCCAACAAGTATCATGAAGCTTTTACATGGAGGAAGCTTTGAGGTGATCTCTTTTGCAGTAGGCAAGATCCACGGAGGAAATAGTGGGGGGATTATAAATTCCTTTGGTAGGGTTGTAGATCTAGGGGTTCTTTCCCAAACTCCAAAGTCTTGAGGGATTTGGTTGGCTAGGGAGAGAGATCTACGAAGCTTGAGCACTTGAATCCATGGAGGAGAGAGAAAAAGTCGAGGTGCCCTTTGGGGAAGAAGACCTCTCCTTTTATAGCTCCCCCGCATTTATGACCTTTTCCAGGTTTTTCCCGGAGCGATAGTACCGGTCACCCAGGTGGTACTACCGCCAGGCAGCTTCAGTTAAGTCCAGTTGGGCGTAGAAATCTTCCTGGCCGGTAGTACCGGTCACACCAGTGGTACTACCGACCGCCTCTTTTCTTCACACCGATAAGGGTTGGGAGCTACACTACCGCTTAAAAGTGTAGCTTAACAAATTCCCAATATCAGAACGCGGCAACCCCCTGACCGGTACTGGACTGGTACTAGCGGGCGGTAATACCGCTCCTATAGAGGAACGCTACTGCCGCAACAGTACTACCGAGCCAATATTAGTTGGGCGAAACAGTGAGGGCGGTAGTACCGGTTGCACTAGCGGTACTACCGCCCGCCCTGCTGAAACAAGTCTTGATTTCCTGCAATTTCAAAGACTATAAAGTGGTAATAATTGTTGATTAGTCATTGTCATCAACACCAAAATATATAGGACAGTAAATGTCCTTTCAACAACATGCAACGCAATCTTCAGAGGAAAAAAACATTCGTTCCATCTAAATTGTTTAGTACTCCGTTCATCCACATGCCAAAGTGGCAACTGCATCGGACATCGAAGAAGATGGTGCACCATCTACCTCCTCGAATAGGAGCAGTTGCATATCCTCCTTCAACTACAAAACCATCATGAAGTCCATGATGATGTCCATGCTCCACTACCTAACATGCAGACACTTTGCAATTTTAGTTGGATCAGAGTAGACAACACTAACCAATCCACAACTGATTTTTCTGCAAGCATTTTATCAAGCAGTTGAAGCACATGAAAACAGACCTGCTCCTTGACCTTGTAAGAAACGACGAACTGTGATGACAACATGCCGTGCAACACGAGCTTAATCTTCTCGTACATGGCCAACATGAGCAGCATAGCTCCTTCGCTAGTCATGCACCTGAACAAGTGCAGGCCAAGCGCGCACGAGGATCGAGCGGTCACTAGAAGAGAGAGAGGTGCCAAAACTGGGACAAGGAATGCTGTCTTGAGCGACCCTGGCGAAGCCTGGCCAAAGGCGCATGGTCTGGGCGGCGAGGGGAGAAGCCTGTCAGATGGTGCTAGAGCATATAGCTAGGTGCAGAGGTGCTGGAGCGGGTAGGTGTCGTGGCACTGTTAGGGCGCGATTGGTAGCCTGCAGCCCTTTTTGGGCTCCCTGGGCACATGCCCTGGGGGGCCTGGGTCGCACCATGTGATGCAAAAACCAACTTGGGCTTTTTGTTTGGTTGCCTACGATACACTGTTTCGCACAAGAGAGGGAACACTACGTGTAGTGTTTGGTTGCTCGCAGTGAACCATTTCATGCAACGCTCACGCTGTTTGGTTGCAACACAGGCCAGCGATCTGGTAACCTCTTCCTTGAAGAGGTTAACATACCCAGCATATAGCACACAAAGTTGAACGACCTTAAACTAACAGTTCATCATGGTTACGGATGCATCATGAGCTAACCCCAAAAATCGACAGCTCATGATGCATCGCAAGTTCATCAGCAGAGTGGTATGAGTACCACCTCCCAAAATATTACAGGTCTGGCATGAAGTTTTCATCAGTTCCTAGCTAGTGGAATGAATATTAGGCGAGCGAAGCAAACATAGCAACAGCATAGGCCAGGTGAACTAAGCATGGTGCTTGCACAGCCACATCCTAAGCCAGATCTTCATGTCTGCCGCTGTCATGCGAGCGAAGAAAGTACCTTCGGTCTTGTTGTCCGCAAGGTGGTCGATCGCTGCAATCAGGTTGGAGGTAGAGTACACCTTCTTCCAGTTGACGAGAGGTGGTTGATCAAAGATGCGCTTCATCTGGTGGTAGTTGATGATGGGCTTGTTCAGCAACTCGACGTCCTTCGGGAATTTCTAACAATGAGATGAGATTTGCTTAGTTCAGTGAACCATAGTAGTTTGAACATGTTGATCAAAGAAGTGATATGCAAAGCTCACCATGATGTGATGCTTGAACTCCTCCTTGTCCACCATGATCGCACAGCTGGTGCTATCAAATGTCACCCCTGGAAGCTTCTTAAGCTTGCACACCGTCATCCACTTCGCTTTCCACTTCCTCGTGTGGTTGTACACCTGACAAGGGGTGACGGTAATGCCTGTGAAGTCTTTTACATCCTTGCGGACACTTTTCAGATAGCACTCTTTGAAGCCATGGCTCAAGTTAAGCCCCCTGTCGACTAGCTTGCAAATCCTGTTTAGGACGAACTCTGACAAACTTGGATTCCACACCATGTTTGGTTTCGCCTCCACCACACATGGTGAGTTGTTAGGCACCATCCATGCCATAGATGGAATGTGTTTCATTAGATCTGGAGACGGCAGGATGACCTACACCACAACAATGAATATTGCCAAGCATGACAATCGATGGAATGTGTTTCATTCGAGTAAATAGGGTTTAACAATGACAAGGACAACAATGGCAAGCAGAACAATGACAAGGACAACAATGGCAAGCACAACAATGTACAATGTCAAGGCCAAAAATGCTCACATTCAGGGGAGTCAGATTAAGCGCTGATGTTGGAGAGCTCGAAGGAGTGGAGGGAAGCACCACCATGCCAGTGCTAGACGGGGTGGAAGGCAGCACCACCATGCCAGTGCTCGACGGGGTGGAAGGCAGCACCACCGTGCCTGTGCTCGACGGGGTGGAAGGCATGACCTACAGAACATGCAAATCCACCACTAAATCGACTATGGTACTACCTAATCCAAGCATGTGCGAACTAGATCTAAAACATCTACACATACATCTACCACAGCCGCCAGGGTCTCAGAGCTCTTACCACCGGAACAGGGGTCGGCAAAGAAGGAGAAGGGACACCAATGAAAGCCGCCACCGAGCTTCTCGTCGCTGGCGCTGCTGAGCTCCTCTTTGCCGCTGCGCACGATCCAGCCATGGCTTCAGATCTCCGAAGGGGACGAGCTCGATTTGGGGGAAATGGCGGGTCTGGATTTCAGCGGTGAGCGCTGAGCTAAATAAGGGGGCGGAAGAGCGGGCGGTGATCGAAATTCTCCCGCCGCTTTTTCGCCACACAGCCTGAGCTCGCGCCATCTCCGCCGCCTGCATCCGCTCGTACGCTGTGTTCTCAAAATAGCTTGAGACGAGGGTGGCTCTGGGGAAACGCTCGATTCAGACGTTTCTCTAGGGCCTGCCCCAGAGGTGCTTTGAGCAGCATGCGGGACACAACGCAGGTTTAGCCC
Source organism: Dactylis glomerata (assembly GCA_007115705.1). Lineage (NCBI taxonomy): Eukaryota > Viridiplantae > Streptophyta > Magnoliopsida > Poales > Poaceae > Dactylis > Dactylis glomerata. The sequence continues at coordinate 2,747,010 of QXEO01000548.1, read as the reverse complement.
AGGAATATAATCAATGGCCTCTTGGCTCCCCAGGGCCTGATTGGACTCTTCGTAGGCTACCAATCGCGCCATAGGGTGCCACGAGAGCAGGGCAGTCTCGGGCAGCGGCGGCGGGAAGCAGTCAACCTCAGGCGGTAGCGCTGGGGCCGCGGATGCATCCACACACTGATTGGCTATAGCGGCACTTCAGCTTTGCCTCTTGGAGCGTCAACCTATCCATTCGAAACCAAGGACGATGGACCGGACTTAACGAAAGATGGCATCATCACCGATTGTAATATTATTTGTAGAGATGGCCTACGCGATAGAGAGAAGAGATGAGTAAAGAGACTGCTTTTATTAAAAGGTGTGCATGTTGCCAGGCTAGGTCCACACAAGAATTGTTTCACTATAGGAAAACCATAGTGATTCTATGTTTTTACAACTTTTTCTCTGAATCGGGTATGGCTGGTCTTATGTGCTTCAGTTTATGTAGTGGAGTTGGAGCTGTTGTACGATGGCTTGATAGTGATGAGGACAATGACACATAGTAAATCATATATGGTACTCTCTCCGTTCCAAAACGTAAGGCATCTAAGGATTAGTTAAAATTTAAGTTTATTAATTTTGACCAAATATTTAGGAAAAAATATCTATATCTATAATATTGAATGGATATATTAAAAATATTTCCTTTATGGTGAATCTATTGATATTGATTCAGTATTATAAATGTATATATTTTCATGTATAATCATGGTCAAACTTAGAAAACATTGACTTTTGACTAATTCTTAAGCGCCTTATATTTTGAGAAGGAGGAAGTAGTTTGCTTGCAGGAGTCTCAATCGACTCAAAGCCTGCATACTTATCTTGCTAAGCTCGTTGGCAAAGTGCAAGTTGTCTTATGATTTTGACTCTTTGGAATGATGCAGTGTGAAGCCTCATGCAAGCACATAGGGAGAATGTGCGATCAGGATTGCTGGTCTGGTAGCGGAAGAGTATAATATGCTTAAGCTAGCACATAGGGAGAATGTGTGAGATCAAAATGATACCGCGAGAGAGTAGACTTAGTTTCTCTTTTTTTCTCTCTATTTGTTTTCACTGCCCTTGCACCTGATTCTTGCTTGTACATATACATTCTGCTTTCTATAAAAGTAAAATATGGGTTCACGTACTCTTAAAAAAATAAGCCTCATGCAACCGTTGTGTTGTTGGTGGCCGTGTGACGAGGGGTTAAATCGTCAAATGTCCTAAATGAAGGAATTAGGATCGGGGAGATAGGGCATCGGATGAACTCGAAGGTAAAATCAGTCAAACAAGTTGGCTATGAAAGTAAACGTGGGTGTAGAACCTGGCTTGCTTTCAATCTGACCTACAACGTCCCCTCCTGGCCCCTATATATAGGTGGCCAGGTCTCAAGGATCGGGTAGGGTCTGGTACAGATTACAATATCGACATACGGTAAGAACTTGTATTTCGACTAGTATTACAATTGGGCCTAGCTTAACGGGCCTCAGGGTACTCAACTAACGGGCTCTATTATCTATACCCTTGTCAGTAGCCCCTGAGATTCTACCAGAATTGCAGATTTGGGTCGAATCTCTAATCTTTAAATCTTCGACTTGATCAATTCTTCGACTTCTTCGTCTCTTCAAATCTTCGACTTGGTTTTATAATACTTTGCAAGGGGTTTTGATGAATCAAGCCTGACAACTCTGGCGGATTAGGAGGCCAGTTAACTGCCGGAACAGATACTTATCACCTACTTCAAATTTAATCCCCTTGGACTTGAATTCGGGAAACCGGTCAAATCCATTCTTTTGCCGCATTTAGGACTTACAAAGAATGAATCCCAGTGGTTCTCAGGGTACCCAGTGCGTCCACCAGGATTTTCTTTGCGTCGTAGACACGGATACATACCAGCAGAGCGCATCCATGTGCGTGTACCGAGCCACACAGGACGGATCCCGGGGTCTTACCTTCGTGATAAATCACGACATCCAAGTTTTGTCGCGATGACACAACTCGAGAATCATATGTCGCAGCCTTGTTTGACTGATCCAACACACTAAATATTCGGGTTAAATAACCAAGATTTATAAAAACCTCGCTCTCGATGGGAGTAACGTCATATACGAATTCTTTCTTCACCTTCCTTGCTCCAGCTCATGAATAAACATCATCGGGTGCGCGCCCAGCGCTCCCGATGGGAGTAGCCCCCGAGGCTATAATCGAAAATTTATTTTTTCGAGTATAGGCTCTAATATAATGTGCTCCTTATTTATACGTCAACTCGAAATAATTTAATAATAATATCGTCGAGGGCGCGCTCAGCGCTCCCGATGGTAGTAGCCCCCAAGGCTATAGTCGAATGTTTTTCGGATATAGTCTCCAAAATTGACTCCTGTATTGTCGGCGCCAATCGTTTTTCTCTACTTCCTTGTTATCACAAATCGCTATATTCAATATTTGTCGAGTATACGCATCTGTCGAGTATACCGTTGATCTTGTATCTTCTTCATGACGTCAGTGGCCAAATTTCCCTATACGTCACATAAACTGAGCGTGAACCGTTTCATGGGCAGCGCGGTAATTTTGTATTTCCCCTGCCCGTTAGTGGGCTGCCGCTTCCTCTCCTTGCACCACGTGTGAGCCCACGTTCCTTCACTGAGAAGGTATATTAGGGGAGAGTGGGGATTTATACTGTTTACCAGTTCTTTGTCTCCGCCGCCACCACCATTGTCAATCTTTGTGCCCTGTTCTTCTCCTTCATAGCCCCTGAGCGCAGATTCGTAGATGCGCGTGAAGCACCTGGCGGCGAAGACCAAGATGACCAAGGGTAAAGCGAACTCCTCAACGAGCTGGGTGCCCTCTACTCTCACGCAGAAGGAGTTGGACAAGGCCAAAGCGGACAGTCTCATTTCCGACAAGGATTCCATTGTCTTCCCCACCACCGAGCGGATCCCCAAGCCCTCGAGCGGCTTCCGGGTGATGTTTCTCGCTTTCCTTCTCCGCGGACTCTCTCTTCCTGCTCACGAATTCCTTCGTGGGCTTCTTTATTTTTACGGTGTGCAGCTTCACCAGCTCACCCCAAATTCTATCCTCCACATTGCCTATTTTGTGACCCTTTGCGAGTCATTTTTGGGTATCGAACCCTATTTTCTGCTTTGGAGGTCCATCTTTCGGCTTCGCCCCAACGTTTTTTTATCTTATAAGCCTGAACTGGGCGGGGCTGTCGTCTCTGTGCGTGCCGAAGCTCAGTATTTGGAATTTTCTATGTCTGCATCAGTCCAGGGTTGGAGGACCAAATGGTTCTACATCAAAGACCGTAAAGCCTCCTCCGAAGATGAGTACAGCTTAGCTCCTTTTGATGCCTCCAAAGAGTTGAAAAAATTGGCATTGTGGGATTCTCCTCCCAGAGATGCTGAGATGAAGGAGGTTGCACCATTGTTGGACCACATTCAAGCTCTGAAAGGAGGTAGAGGAGGTGCTCTGTCTGGTATCCAACTCATGGCTTTTTTCGTACAACGTCGGGTTCAACCCCTGCAGCATCGTCTCTCCAAGCTTTGGAGTTACTCTGGCTTGGTGGATTCTTCTCGAGTCTCTAGAAATTTAATTGAGAAGCAAGATGTCGACAAGCGAGTCAGGAATCTCACCAAACTCACCAAGGATCACGCGGTTGCGGACTTGGCCGCCCACTATGTCGACTCCGAGCACCCTTTGCTCCAGGTATGTTTTCTTTGCGTTCTCAACTTTCATGTTTCCCATCATCTTTCTGCTGTCAGTTGGCATGTCTCGATAATTCTACCGACTTACTTCTTTTGCAGGGTCATCAATTTCTTGTTTCACTCCCTCCCCTTCCAGAGGAGGGGCCTCTTCCAACTGATCTTGGTTCTGCTGTTTCCGAAGCCCCCGAGGCTGAAGAAAATTAGGACGGAGACGATGTCGAAATATCTGAAGATGAGACGAGCTCAACGACGTTGCCTCCTCCTGCACTATCTGAAGATCTTGTTGTTGATAAAAAGAGGAAACGTGTCGAAGAGCTTGCTTCTTCGAGTACCTCCGTCCAGAGAGCTATAGCTGGTGAAACCTTTGTTCAAGAAGATGACCTAGAGCTGTTTCGACTACATGGCATCATAAATGCTCTGTGTGCTCTATGGTTTTATTGTGTTTGCTCTTTTTTTTCCTTTTTGAGTTAAAACCTGCTTGCTTTGCTTTCTTTGCAGTGATGATGATGACCCGAAGAGGGATGCTACCACTGCTCCTTCTGCTGAGGATGCAACTGCCAATGAACCTCCCATGCGAGAAGTTGAACCGGCCATGAAATCTCCGAAGGCCTCCCGAGCTCCTATGAAGAAAATTCCCGTGTCCCAGAGCACCAAACGATCGAAAAAATCGAAGGAAGCCGATGTTTCTCCTGAAGCCCACGAGTCCGCTGGCTCCCCTGTTGATGTAAGTAATTCTCCTTGACTTATTTTCTTTGTGTCATCCATATGCTTACGTGTTCTTCTTTGCTAGATATTGTTGAAAAAGTTTGCTGCCTTGGGCGCTGAGTGTGCTGAGTATTTGAAAGCTGCTAGAGCTTTCGAAGGTCACTTCCTTTTCCTATATTGCTTATCTTGCACGCATTTCTTTGCTTGTTGCTTGATATTTTCTTTCCTCCTTGTTGTCTTGCAGATGCTTTAGCGACAGCCAACGCGCGCATTTCTTCGCTAGAGGTTGAACTCAACGTTGCTCGGAAAGCTTTTGATGCCGCGACTGCTGCCAAGGTCAGTGCTGAGAAGTCGAATAAATCAGCATTGACCAAGGCGAAGAAAGCAGAGTGAGCCTTGGCTGATGCTAAAAAGGAGCACCTCCAGAGGGAACAAGCTGTGGCTGAGCGGCTGAACACGATGTCTGCTGCTGCTGGAGGTATATACTATATTTTCCTTCTTCTTCTGCCGTTGTTTTACTTGCTTTCTTTTACTCACCGATATTTTCCTCTTCTGCTGCTTTCTGTTCCCTTGGTTCTACAGAACGCACCAAGGTGTCTTTGTCGACTTTGCCACCAAACAATGATCCTCTCATGGCTGCGGTTAGCTTACTTGAAGCGAACTGGATATCTATCCAGGAAATCTTCGAGTTAGTTAACCGCGTTCTTACGCGGATTTTTGTCAGGTTATGGCCCAAGCAGAAGGTGGAGGTTCCAAACAATGATGTGAGGAAACTCGCCCAAGCCTTCGACACTACTGAAGACCCCGTCCTTTGCGGTGACCCAGCATACCACTGCATGTTGTAGTATGCAAGTCGTTGACATAACACTTGCGGAACAAGCCTCCACAAATATTACATCCCTCAGAATGGTACAACAGAAACATTGCGGGCCCAAATACAAACTGATCCACATTTATTACAAACCAAAGCGTGATGATACCGAAATGCTCCCGTTAAAGAGAACACCTCAAGTGCTTAGTGTTTACAGCAACTGGAAAGCTCAAATAATTAAACAAGGGAAGAACTCAGCAACTTATTCATATCCTACAGTTGCTCGGTTCCTCGGCTACGGTACTACCCTATTAGTTAGTAGTTCTTCACTCTGATTCCTCGCCGGAGGATGCCCCGTAGCGAATGATATAATCCACGCCTTCGACGCCTCGTGAGAGATCTGGCTCCTCGTAGTAGATGTCCTGCTGGCCTTCAATTGCATTTAGAGTGACCTCATCGAGTTCTTCACAGTCTAGCAAGGGTTTAAGAGATTGGGGTGAGTAACGAGCGTTACCCAGCAAGTTTCTTTATAAAGAAGGTGTGTGATATGCATTATTTTCAGCCACAGACCCAAAAGAGTCGTAGGCCCATGCAAGGTTTTATCAAGGTTTCTTGAAAGGTTGCTTTTACTTTAGAAAACTATGCCCAACAGCCAACACAGGTATAGTGCCTTGAGAGCACCTTTCCTGCCGCGTTCGCAACTCCTTCCCGGAGTAAGGGGTAACATATCACATCTTTTTACACTCTGCAGAGGTGTGTCCTTCCAAAAGAGATCAAAGCCTTGCTGCACAACCGGGCGTACATTCTCGTCCACAATTCCTTGATGTGGGGCCCAGTCATTGATCCAAGCCAATCATTGCCTTCTCCGCACAACGCATGCCCACCCAATTCACGCGAGCAGGTTATGCCCCTGATATTCACCCCCAACGATGAAGTACTGATACGTCTCCAACGTATCTATAATTTTTGATGCTCCATGCTTGTTTTTACACCATTTGCCTATTGTTTCGTTACACTTAGTGGCATTTTTATGCATTTTCTGGAACTAACCTATTAACGAAGTGCCACAGTGCCAGTTTCCTGTTTTCTGCTGTTTTTGTGTTTCAGAAGTGATACACAGGAAATATTCTCGGAATTGGACGAAACAAGTTCCTGAAGTCTTATTTTACCCGGAAGCTTCCAGAGATACGAAGGAGAGTAGGAGGTGAGGGACCAGGGGCCCACACGCACAGGTGGCGCGGCCAGCCCCTGGCCCGCGCCACCCCCGTGTGTGGCCGCCTGGCCCCTCCTCTGACAACGCCCCTTCGCCTATAAAGACCCCCCGACAAGAAAAACCTAATACCCGATCAGATTTCCAGAACACGTCGCGATCCGCCGCCGCCGTCGACCCGAAGATCGGGAGGGTCCAGAAGCTCTTCCCGGCACCCTGCCGGAGAGGGGAATCGCCACCGGAGGTCTTCTTCATCGCCATGCTTGCCTCCGGAGCGATGAGTGAGTAGTCTACCTTGGACTATGGGTCCATAGCAGTAGCTAGATGGTTGTCTTCTCCACTATGTGCTTCATGTTTAGATCTCATGAGCTGCCATACATGATTGAGATCACCGTTATGTAATTCTACATGTTTGGTTTGTTGGGATCCGATGAATATTGGTGTTTATGATTAAGTTGCTGTACTGAATTATATCTTTTGTTATCTCTATGTTGTTTATGATCTTGCATGCTCTCCGTTGTTAGTAGCTATCTTGGCCGAGTAGTTGCTAGTGACTCCAAGAGGGGGTATTTATGCTCGATAGTGGGTTCATGCCTCTATTTCACCTGGGGGAGTGACAGAAACCTCTAAGGTGGTAGATGTGCTGTTGCTACTAGGGAGAAAACAACATTCATATGCTCAAGGGCATATGCTTTGTTTACATTACACACTTTGCTTAATGCAATTATCTATTGTTCGCAACTTAATACTTTTGGGGTGTTCGGATTGATATCCCCGGGGGTGGATTATTAGTCATAGATGCAGTTGGATGGCGGTCTATGTATTTTGTTGTAATGCCCAGAGTAAATCTCATAGTGATCTTCTTGACATATCACGTTATCTTTATTCTATATCAATTGCCCAACTGTAATTTGTTTACCCAGCATGTGTTATTTTATCTATGGAGAGACACCACTAGTGAACTGTGGACCCCGGTCCTATTTCCATCATATTGCTATCACCTGTTTACTTTACTCGCACTGTTTACTTTACTCGCATACTATATTGTTTTCCACTCGATACACTCATAACCTTTGTTTCAAGCAAACCGGTGAGATTGACAACCTCATCGCAAGTTGGGAACAAAGTATTTGTTTGTGTGTGTGCAGGTTCCACGTTGCAGCTAGCAAGCAAAGCTTGGACGAGGCGCCATATATAAATTGTCCGCTGCTGTCGCAAACTAGCAAGCATCACCTTCAGTCGTCATTGTCTCTCCTCTCCTGTTCGATAACCTTGGTTTCTTAAACTGAGGGAAAACTTGCTGCTACACTCATCATACCTTCCTCTTGGGGTTCCCAACGGGCTGGTTATTCACCACGCACAAGGACAGTCTGCTCCACATCTACAAGGGATCAGCAAGCTTTTTATGGCGCCGTTGTCGGGGAACGAAGAAGAATAATCTCCCTCGTCAACTAGGCGCCATCAAACGCAGCAGCTTTTTTCTGGCGCCGTTGCCGGGGAGGAAGAGAAGACTTCTGCGAGGGGAGTTCTTCGCACACACATTCTTTACTTTGTTTTATTGTTTTGCTTTACTTTATTTATTTTACCTGCATTGCTTTTTATCAAAAATCCAAAAAAATTAGAATCCTTGGTAGTTGTTATTTCTTTACTTCAGTTTATCATGTTGTTCCCTAAGTTCGTTCTGGAGGAGCTCTCAGTAGGTAGTGGTTCGATTATTGGCAAAAGTAACATTGAGGAGTTCTTTAATCACATTAGTATGCATGAGGAAGTTGAGGAAAAGTCTTTGGTTGAGTTAGCTCCTAGCTATGAAGTTGCTTCTGCTCATTTAGTTCACATGTTAGAAGCTAGGTTTGCTAGTCTTAATTCTTCTATGCAATACATGTTCCTTAAGCTTCATGAAATTGAGGATCCCGAAAAAAAAGCTTTTATCTTGGAAACTCTGCGCATAGAATTTAAAGATGTTTCAAGTGAGGCTAGGAAAGTTTTTAAGAAGTTTAATAAGCTTGGCTCACCTGTAGCAGTTGTTGGTACGCCCGATGATTTTAAAGTACCAATACCTTATGAACTTATAGGAATTCATGATGCTTGGGAAAAGAATTCCAGTTGGATTTGCCCTAAAAATCCTTTTGATGAAAGTAGTGTGCCAAAGCGTGATCGTAAAGGGTTTTTAAAAACTCAGTTGAACATATTTTCCTTCATTGTTGAAAAGATCTCTGCTGTTGATCTTAATGCTTCATCACTTGATATTACTTGATTCGCAATTTTCTGCGCCTAGCTCAAAGGCGTTAAAGAAAAGCACTCTTGGGAGATAACCCAATGTTTTCTTTTCAGTACTTTTTCTTTTATTTGAGTCTTGGAAGTCATTACTACTGTAATGACCGCTCCTTATCTTGTTTATTTCGTTTTTGTGCCAAGAGAAGCCTCTAATTTGAGTGAGGTAAAGATTTGGGGATGTTGCTGTCCTGAAACTGTTTTCGGTGCTGCACCGTAAAAATTCGTGAAAATTCTCTGTTTATCGTTTGGACCTGCGATTTCTTGTGCATATGCCCCAGGTTATATCCAAACTTTTCTTAGTTGAACACTTTTTGATTTGAGCAACAGAAAATCCCTAAACAATTCGACCTTTGTCAGCTGTTCAGTTTTGACAGATTTCTGCCAATATTTGTGTTTGCCACTTTATCGCTTTCTTTTGAGTTCTTTTGATCATGGAACTTTTGGGGAGGTTGCTGCAGTAGTATATGCTATATATGTGGTGGTTTTGAGTTGAAACCTGAAGCAAATAGAGGATTGATTATATGTTATGCTTGCACTAATGTTGCTAATAGATTTGTGTTTAGTTTTGTATGAAGGAAGTTTTCAAGTGTAGGGATTGGAGAATGATGAGATGAGTTGAAGAATGGACAAAAGCTCAAGCTTGGGGATGCCCATGCATCACCCCAAGAAATATCCAATAAGTACAAGCGTCAAAGCTTGGGGATGCCCCCGAGGCACCCCTTCTTCATCGGCAAAAATCAGGTCACCTTTCAAAACACTATATTTTTATTGCTTCATGCACTATGTGTTTTTCTTGGAGCGTCAGTTGTTTTAGTTTTCTTACTTGGTTTAGTTTGTTTGTTTGCTGCAATAAATGGTTGGACCCCAACAAATTTCTTTTGGAGGAGATGTACTCGTTTTCATTTGCAAAGAACGCTCAGTTTTTCACTCTTATCGTTCATCGAGCGTTCTTCTTTTTCTGCGACTGCTTTTGGTTTTCGTTTTCGCCTTGATATGCGTTCAGATCTTGTCATATCTTTTCATCAAGGTGTATTTTTGCCTCTGATCTTTATTGGTTTTCATCAAAAGAGGTGTTTATAAAAGTTTCAAATGGTGTTGGAAAAGAGAAAAAGCTTTGTGCAAAATAGTGGTACAAGAAGGAGCTTGTGTAGACTGCGGCTTAGGCTTTTTCATGTCATGATTGATGTATTTTTGATAGTATGCTTAGTGGTTTTGCTGTAGCATGACTTGTCTCAAATAACTGAGATTGCTTAATGAGCCTTTGAAAAAATCATGCGTTGTTTTTATTGTATGGAAGCATTATTTTGGTTTTCTCCTTGATGCTTTATTTGGGTTGACTTGGCGCATGCTCACACATGTTAGACTCTTACAAAGTCGCCAATAGCCTTCATGATCATTTATTTTTTGACTTTTGATGCCATCGTATGCTTCTTTTAATGTCGCTTTGTCGCTTTGCATGATTATGGCCATTATTGCTCTCTTAGTTGGTCGCTCCCAGTCTTTTGCTAGCCCTCACCTTGTACTGAGTATGAGCTCTACTCGTGCATCCAACTCCTAAAAGCCAAAGTTTTCCAAAGTGTCCACCATACATACCTACTAGCAATTTGCTATTCCAAGTAAATTTGACTTGCTTTTATTTTCTCTTCAAATTAAACTCTTACCAGTGTTATGCGAAATTCGGTTAGTAAAGCTCTCACGAACTGGAAGGCACACTTTACTTTTTCCTGTTCTTAAAAAGTTGACATTGTGGTCTCTTATGTTGAGTTGTTATGCTTACAAGTTGTAAGTTGGAGACTAGCCCAGCCATGCTGTCATGGGCAAGATTTCAACATTGCACTTCTTATTTGAGTTGATATCGTGATCTTTTGTTTATGGATGCCCGCGGTGTGAAATGAATTGGGAATCTTGTAGGGATCATGGAGTTTGTATATGTGTTAGGGAAACGCCGGGCCTCCAATCTAAGCCATGCATAATTCATGGTGGAAATTTGCAGCATACCCATGGTGAACAGTCGACGACGCATCTCACAATAAAAAGCTAAACAAATGGCAAATAAAAGAGATGTCGAGGTGTTCATTGTCTGCTTGTCCTGTCATTTTGATATGGGCTTGTTCCATGTCATCGGGCACGGAGGTACCCTATTGGCGGTTCTCAATGATATGCATATACTTACAATGACAAGAGCCTTGCTTGGGACTCTAAGTAAAGTAGCATGATGTTTGGGTACTCGTATTCACGGGGCACGAGGTTTTCAACTTATGATTTGTCAAGCATATGCATCATAATTGTTCTCGCATTAACTTTAACCATTCAAGATGCTTATGATGGGGGCAATGAGAGCTCAAAGCCGGTAAGTACCATAATTTTTGAAGGTTATAAAACTTGCAATCACTGCTTCCCTCTGCGAAGGGTCTTTCTTTTACTTTTATGTTGAGTCACCACCTTCTTTCTTTATGCACCATTAAGAGAGCATAGTTGTCATTCTTAGTGTGATATGCATTGTCCCAAAGTTCATTGATTGATTCATATTGTTGGTTTCACTTGTTCTTAAATTATTTGTATCTAGTTGCCCTCTTAAACTTGAAGGTGTCCTATGCATTTATGTTTTGCTCTCTTTGAAGGACAAGCTGAAAACCACTTGTATGTTTTTCCTTATGATTTGAACACACGTTTGACTTTCATTGTTTCATTATCATGATCTTTTGTTTGTGTTCATTTGCATGTTTACAACATGGTTGCTAAGTTCTTATTGTCATGATTATATCTTCATGCCCATGTTTTAAGTTCTATTGATCCCAGCTCACCAATGCTTACATATATGATCAAGATTGTGTAGGTGCATGTCACCTCAAAAATTATTCTTTTGTTATCACTTACCTACTCGAGGACGAGCAGGAGTTAAGCTTGGGGATGCTTGATACTCTCCAACGTATCTATAATTTTTGATGCTCCATGCTTGTTTTTACACCATTTGCCTATTGTTTCATTACACTTAGTGGCATTTTTATGCATTTTCCGGAACTAACCTATTAACGAAGTGCCACAGTGCCAGTTTCCTGTTTTCTGCTGTTTTTGTGTTTCAGAAGTGATACACAGGAAATATTCTCGGAATTGGACGAAACAAGTTCCTGAAGTCTTATTTTACCCGGAAGCTTCTAGAGATACGAAGGAGAGTAGGAGGTGAGGGACCAGGGGCCCACACGCACAGGTGGCGCGACCAGCCCCTGGCCCGCGCCACCCCCGTGTGTGGCCGCCTGGCCCCTCCTCTGACAACGCCCCTTCGCCTATAAAGACCCCCCGACGAGAAAAACCAAAGTACCCGATCAGATTTCCAGAACACATCGCGATCCACCACCGCCGTCGACCCGAAGTTCGGGAGGGTCCAGAAGCTCTTCCCGGCACCCTGCCGGAGAGGGGAATCGCCACCGGAGGTCTTCTTCATCGCCATGCTTGCCTCCGGAGCGATGAGTGAGTAGTCTACCTTGGACTATGGGTCCATAGCAGTAGCAAGATGGTTGTCTTCTCCACTATGTGCTTCATGTTTAGATCTCATGAGCTGCCATACATGATTGAGATCACCGTTATGTAATTCTACATGTTTGGTTTGTTGGGATCCGATGAATATTGGTGTTTATGATTAAGTTGCTGTACTGAATTATATCTTTTGTTATCTCTATGTTGTTTATGATCTTGCATGCTCTCCGTTGTTAGTAGCTATCTTGGCCGATTAGTTGCTAGTGACTCCAAGAGGGGGTATTTATGCTCGATAGTGGGTTCATGCCTCTATTTCACCTGGGGAGTGACAGAAACCTCTAAGGTGGTAGATGTGTTGTTGATACTAGGGAGAAAACAACATTCATATGCTCAAGGGCATATGCTTTGTTTACATTACACACTTTGCTTAATGCAATTATCTGTTGTTCGCAACTTAATACTTTTGGGGTGTTCGGATTGATATCCCCGGGGGTGGATTATTAGTCATAGATGCAGTTGGATGGCGGTCTATGTATTTTGTTGTAATGCCCAGAGTAAATCTCATAGTGATCTTCTTGACATATCACGTTATCTTTATTCTATCAATTGCCCAACTGTAATTTGTTTACCCAGCATGTGTTATTTTATCTATGGAGAGACACCACTAGTGAACTGTGGACCCCGGTCCTATTTCCATCATATTGCTATCACCTGTTTACTTTACTCGCACTGTTTACTTTACTCGCGTACTATATTGTTTTCCACTCGATACACTCATAACCTTTGTTTCAAGCAAACCGGTGAGATTGACAACCTCATCGCAAGTTGGGAACAAAGTATTTGTTTGTGTGTGTGCAGGTTCCACGTTGCAGCTAGCAAGCAAAGCTTGGACGAGGCGCCATATATAAATTGTCCGCTGCTGTCGCAAACTAGCAAGCATCACCTTCAGTCGTCATTGTCTCTCCTCTCCTGTTCGATAACCTTGGTTTCTTAAACTGAGGGAAAACTTGCTGCTACACTCATCATACCTTCCTCTTGGGATTCCCAACGGGGCTGGTTATTCACCACGCACAAGGACAGTCTGCTCCACATCTACAAGGGATCAGCAAGCTTTTTCTGGCGCCGTTGCCGGGGAACGAAGAAGAATAATCTCCCTCGTCAACTAGGCGCCATCAAACGCAGCAAGTACCTAGGCGCCTCTGGCGGACCATCATAGACACCAGTGCCGTGAGAACTTAGGTGTCCCACCCATATGCAAGTAGTCCCGCAAGACCTACTGCGACCGGCAGCTGGCTGTCCGTTGACATGCGAACGAGAGAAGATACAACTGACTTTCCCGTCCCATTCCAAGTCTCTTGGATGACACGTTTTTTACGGCGCCGGACTAACTGTGGCATTGGTAATTAGTCCTAGGTTTACTTTCCCGTGCAAGTGGAACCTCCACCACCACAATCTTACCGTGGTTCCACCTGCCAGCCCTCCTAGGTTATCACCACTGGTCGATAACCACTAGTCATATTACTTATGAAAATAGGTTTTCCATCCCTTTTGAAGTGTTACAGTTTGAAGTCATCACTTTGCAAGAAGTTTCAAAACCAGTGCAATCAAGAGATATGAGCAAGATAAACTTGCCTTGTGACTGAAAGGTAATGGAGTCGTATACTTGGCGTTGCTCCGGATCTCCTTGTTCTACAGAAAACCAAGTATTGTCCGATCAGGACAATATTTCAAGAAATAGTTGGATGCTATGCATAATGATATGCTATGCATGGTGATTTATGATCTTGGTTTTCTTATTTGTGTGTTTTACCCACTTTCTAGGGTTTAAAGAGTTTCTAGAAACACAAATTATATTTGTGTGTTTTACCCAAGACTTCCTAGGGTTTAAGTATTTTCTAAAAACACAACTTTTATTTGTGTGTTTTACCCTATTGAAATGTTGAGACAATTAATTAAAGGTTTGAAATTAGAGTTTGAGTTATAAAACTCTGGTTGGGTTATTTGTAAATGAAAAGGTTTAATTTTTAAAGAAGAAATTTAATTTTGATACTATAAATAATAATTAAGGTTTTTGAAAATAGAATTCAAAAGCTTTTAAGAAAATAGATTTGAAAAACTAATTCAGAGATTCAAATTTATGTTAATGTTTATTTCCTTAAAGAATGAGAAAATGTTTTATTTCAAGTTATTTGAGTTTTGAGTTTGGTTTGAATTCAAAAAGGAATAGCATTTAAATTTAAATTTGAAAATTGATTTGAATCAATTGGCCAAAGCCATTTCGGCCCATCTGGCCAACCGGCCCAGCCAGCCCATTCGGGCTTGGCTTAGCCGCTCGGCTCGGGTCTGGGTCAACCGACCCAGCCCGACCCCTCACTTGCTCACCTCCCTCCTCTTCTCTCTCCCTCTGGCGACTGGATCGCCGCCGCCGTCGCCTGGCCGTTCCGGCCGACTCCGGCGACTATCGCCGCCGCCACCTTGGGCAAAATGATCGCCTCCACCTCCTCTTCCAACGCCTCCAGTTGGAAATCGCGGAATCTTCCCCACCGAGGAGATCTGGATGGTGTTCCCCTTCGGGATCCATCGCCACCATTCGCCTCCGATCTGGTGCTTCGCCGAGCTTCCTCCCCTGTGCTTGCTGTGCAACCTCTGGTGCTTGATTTGCACGAGAACTCGCCGGTGGAAGCGCCGTGGTGTGGTGCTCCTGGTGAGTGCTCGGTGAAGTCAACCTCGGGTAGCATCCAGCCGGCCGCGCGGGCACTGCCCCGCCATGCCGTCTGGACACGCGCCTGGGCGCATGATGAGTGTGTTCTTCTTCCTCTCTGCCCCTTTCCTCTCTTCCCCGGCCATGATACTTGGCCATCTGGCCACGGCCAGTGTGCCAAGATCACAAGCATAGCTTTGTGATGTTATTATCTGATGCTAGTTTGCGAGTAGGTTGAGTTGCTGCAATGTTTGCAAGCTTGAAATTCCTCTAAGCCTAGCTTCCTCTGTCAGTGAAGTTGATTGGCAAAAGTGTTACTCTGAACCCTGCCCTGTTGCAATGTTCAGATAACCCTATAATTTGTTGTGTCAGCTCATGATTCATTTGATTCCATGTCATCTAGTTGTATGTGTGTGTATGTCTGAAATCCTAAGTTCAGTTAATTTCTATGCTGGTCAGGTGATGAATACACAGTGTTGTGAACTCCTCTGTCAATGTTTTGATTATGACAGAATTGTTAGACTGAATCTTGCAGTGTTGCAAGAGTTCAGTGATGAACTTATTAAGTCCAAATATGATTCCTAGATAAGATACCTGGGAAGATGATTTTGGTGATATCCACTAACCTGGTTGTCAGCTGGTTCTCTGGTTGTGTTGAGGTGCCTGACCTACTGGTCTTGTGCCCAGCAACTAATTTAAAAAGGCTAACTTATGGTGAAACTTGCCCCTATTCTTTGGCCAATGATGCTGGTCTGAGGCCACCACAAACATGTGTTATGATTTGTTTGCTTATTTAGCCAGGGTGTTGTGTTTTGTTTGGGAAGTGGATCTTGTTGTGTGACTGAGGTGCATATCCTTTTGGATATGTGCCCAGCACAACCAGCTCATGTGCAAGCTCAACTCCTGCTAAGCTAAGCTTGCCAGTGAAGTGTCAAACTGAGGCTATTTATTTGATTCAAACATTTTGGCTTTGTAAAAGAACTCCCAGTGATGTACTGAGCAAAGCATCACTTTGCTAGTCTGAGGGAAATCCTTCAAGACCCAACCATGCATGCAGTTGGATTTATTTAGCAAGCAACTGCTAGCATTCAGTGCAGAATACCAACCTGTGATTGAATATATGATGTTGTGGTCTTGTTGCTAATCTGTTACTGCTTGCTGGTGAGTTGTGGCTTGCTCCTAGCTTGCCCTTCTCCTCCTGGTTCGACTCCTGCCTGCCCTTCTCCTCCTGGTAAGCTTCTGATGCCTGCACCTCCTGGAACTGCTGCGGTGTACTGGACCTTCTCCTCCTGGGATGGTCTTGAGCTTCAGTACTCCATGGTTTTGCTGGGTGTGGTTCTAATGGAGTTATGGTGCTGTGGAAGAACTTGTGAGTTCTTGTGTTGCTCCAATGCTGGCCTTGTGCTGCTCAATTGTGAGCACCTTGCACTGGCCGAGCCTATCTTCACCAGCTGCTGGCTCAGCTGAGTTGCTGTGGTGCTGCCAGCAGCTACTTCTCAGCTCAGTGACTGAGCTGCTTGTGAGCTGTGTGTTAGCTTGCTTCACTCAGCTTGGTCTGATCCTCCCCTGGCCATGCTGTGATTCTGCTATGTGCACATTGAACTTGTACCCCAGTGTTTTCTTTTAAGAACAGTTACTATACTTGATCAAATTCACTCAGTGATGCAATTGGTAATCTAATTACCAAAGTCTGAGAGTAAATCTCACTAACTCCTAATCTTTGTTCCTTTTCTTTTGTGTTTTGTTTTTGCAGGTTAAATGATCAAGATGGAGATCATGAAGTGTATTGTAGTTTAGTTTAGAATTAGGTTTCTTTTTATATTTCCACAATGTAATCTTCTTTTCCATTATCAGAAATGTAAAGACATTGTATATGTGTATAATATCAATAAAGTAATAATTGTCTTTGTTTTATATTCTATTTCATTTCTGTTATTCAATTAATGCATATTTAAATTATTTCAAGATTAATTATTAAATATTCAAAGTTGAGATAAATCAATAATCAATTTTAAATTCCAACAACACTTAAGCATCAACTTCAAGAGATCATAGCAAACTCTTAGCAATCAACGCACCTCTAACTCTAAAGGTGCTTTGAAAGAAGTTCACTCTCCCAGGTTTTCTTTTCTTTTACGAAAAATTTATTCAGGTTTTAGGATGCATGAATGCACAATAGTCCTATATCTACCCTTTGATTTGTCCTAAATGCTGGGATATTACAGTCTTCCCCCCTTATCAGAACTTCGTCCCGAAGTTAATACTTTGTGTACCTGAAGAGTTCTGGATATGATTGTCTCAAATCCTCTTCTTTCTCCCAAGTTGCTTCTCTTTCGGAGTGATGATTCCATTGTACTTTACAGAATTTGATTGCACGGTTTCGAAGTCTCTTCCAATTCTCCTCTAAGATCTTTATTGGCTTCTCTTCATAAGTCAAATCTGCTTTAAGATCCAGGTCTTCATGTGTAACAGAATCTTCCGGTGCTTTCAAACACTTCCGAAGTTGAGAAACATGGAAGACATTATGAACTTGCTTCAATTTTGCTGGAAGCTCTAGTTCAAAAGCAACACTTCGATTTTGACTCAGAATCTTGAATGGTCCAATGTATCTTGGGCTTAACTTCCCCTTAATACCGAACCTCTTAACTCCTTTCATAAGACTAACCTTCAGATAGACCAAATCCCCCACTTTGGGTTCCCATGTCCGCCTCTTTTGATCTGCATAACTCTTCTGTCGACTCTGAGCTATCTTCAAACGATCTCGGATGGTATCAATGATGCCTTGCTTCTCTTTGATGAAATCAGTTTCAAACTCATGGTTGCCTCCAGGCTCAAACCAACATATTGGAGATCTGCACTTATGACCATATAACACCTCAAATGGTGCTGCTTTCAAACTGCTTTGATAGCTGTTGTTGTAAGAAAATTCTGCTAACGGTAAGTGCTCATCCCATGATCCTCCAAAATCTAGAGCACATGCATGAAGCATATCCTCCAAGATCTGACTTGTTCTTTCTGTTTGCCCTCCAGTTTGAGGATGATAAGCAGTGCTGAAATCCAACTGTGATCCCAGTGCTGCATGAAGATTTCCCCAGAAGGTTGATGTGAACACTGACCCTCTATCCGAGACGATTTTCTTGGGCACTCTGTGCTTACTGACTATTTCTCTCACATAAATCTCTACCATTTTTTCTGCACTATCTTTCTGATTCACAGCCAAGAAATGTGCACTTTTGGTGAGTCGATCGACGATCACCCAGATCATATCCTTGTGCCTCTTGGTTAGAGGTAAACCGGTAATAAAGTCCATTCCGATTTCTTCCCATTTCCACTCCGGAATGTCCAAAGGTTGAAGTAACCCTGCTGGACTTTGGTGCTCTGCCTTGACTCTTTGGCAGGTATGACATTCTGCTACATACTTGGCTATGTCCCGCTTCATGTTATTCCACCAGAACATCTCCTTGAGATCCATGTACATCTTCGTACTTCCCGGATGAATGGAGTATGGTGTCTCGTGAGCCTCCTTGAGAATCAGTCCCTTGATCTCCGGTATATCAGGCACACAGATTCTGTTCTGGAACCAGAGTGAATCAAAATCACCCAAACGGAATTTAGATGGTCTCCCCTCTTCAATCCTACGGATTTCTTCGGCGATGAAAGGATCTTCTTCTTGTCTTCTGAATATAGTGTATTTCAAATCACTTTGTCTTTCCTCCATTACTCTCATAGTGTGAATACTCCCCAAAGATTGGACCTCCAGACATTCTATCTCCAGTCTTTCTAGGTCCTTAAGCAATTCCTCCGGAAGTTCTCTATCCATTTGCTGTGTTACAGTGCTCTTCCGGCTTAATGCATCGGCTACCACATTAGCCTTTCCAGGAGTATAATTGATGGTAAGATCATAATCCTTGATCAACTCTAGCCATCTTTTCTGCCTCATGTTCAACTCCTTCTGAGTAAAGAAGTATTTCAGGCTCTTGTGATCGGTGTAAAGCTCACATTTGGCTCCATAAAGAAATTGCATCCATTGCTTGAGAGCAAATACTACTGCTGCCAATTCTAGATCATGTGTTGGGTAATTGACTTCATGAGGTTTAAGTTGTCTTGAACCATAAGCAATTACCTTCCGGTCTTGCATCAGAACACAACCCAGTCCATTCTTGGATGCGTCGCAGTAAACTGTATAATCTTTTCCAGATTCTAGTACTGCTAAGATGGGTGCTGTTGTGAGTTTCTTTTTCAGCTCTTGAAAACTCTCTTCACATTTCTCAGACCACTCAAATGGAGTGTTTTTCCTTAACAATTTGGTCATCGGCCCTGCTATCTTCGAGAATCCTTCAATGAACCTCCGATAGTATCCGACCATTCCTAGAAATCCTCTTATTTCCTTCACAGTGGTCGGAGCTTGCCAATCCAAGAATGACTGAACTTTGCTTGGATTCACCGCAATCCCTTCCTTGCTAATGACATGACCAAGGAATTCTACTTGATCCAGCCAAAATTCACACTTACTGAACTTAGCATACAGCTGATGTTCCCTTAACACTTGCAATGCCATTCTGAGATGTTTGGCATGATCCTCTTTATTCTTGGAATAAATCAGAATGTCATCGATAAACACAATCACAAACTTGTCCAGATATGGCATGAAAATCTTGTTCATCAAGTTCATGAAAATTGACAGAGCATTGGTCAGACCAAAAGGAACAACTAAATATTCATGATGGCCATACCTTGAGACAAATGCAGTCTTTGGTACATCTTCAGGCTTTATCTTGATTTGATGATACCCAGATCTCAGATCAATTTTTGAGAAAACCCCAGCTCCATGAACTTGATCAAACAAAACTTGAATTCTTGGCAAAGGATACTTGTTTTTGATGGTGACATTGTTCAGATTCCTGAAATCACCACACATTCTTCTGCCTCCATCTCTTTTATCAACGAATATGACTGGCGAACCCCAAGGTGATATGCTTTCTTGGATGAATCCTTTACTTTCCAACTCATCCAACTGCTCTTTCAGCTCTTTCAACTCTTTAGGACCCATTTTATAGGGTGCTTGTGAAATTGGTGCTGTGCCTGGCTTCAGATCAATAGTAAATTCTATTTCCCGATCCGGTGGCATTCCCGGTAATTCTTGGGGAAATACATCCATAAACTCGTTAACCACTGGAATATCTTCTAACTTGGCCTCTTTCAGGGAATTGAATTGAATCCCAATCCCCACATGGGTATACTTATCTGCTTGATAAGTTATTCTCCCACCTCCTGGTTTCCGGATTGACACAGTCTTCTCCTCACAATCAATGTGTGCTCCATGATCCGACATCCAATCCATTCCCAGAACAACTTCAATCCTTTTGAGTGGAAGAACGTAGAGATCGGCAGAGTAAGGACAGCCACAGATCGTAATGACCTGGTCTGGTATGCATTGGGATACTAAAAGTTTACCCCCGGCCGTCACAACAGTCATAGGATGTGCTATCGCCCAACACCTTACCCCATATTTTTCAACAAAACCTTTGGAAATGAATGATGTAGTGGCTCCGGTATCAAATAAAACTTTACCGGGATGAGTAAGGATGCTTAGCGTACCTATGACCGCCGTTTCTGAATTGTTAGCTTCTTCCAGAGATGTGTAATTCAATCTCCCAAAGTTCCGGCCTCTTTTTCCGTTGTCGTTCTTGCTGCTACTGCCACCTCCAGATGCGGTTCTACCACCTCCTCAGTTATCCGGCCTTCCACCAGCTGGTTTGTTTGGACAATCAGGACGAATATGACCTTCCTTCCCGCAACCATAACAAATAATCCTTGGCTTGTTACAATCTTTCTGAACATGTCCTAGGAGTCCACACTTGTGACAGATAATCTGCTCTTTTGGTGTGAATACCTTTCGATTGGGTGGAGCTCCTCCTGTTCTAACCCTGGGTTTAAAACTCAGACTGAAGCGAGCCATGATTGTGGTTCCTGTGATCCGTCGTATTTTTGCTGATCATGAGGTAGCTTAAATCCCTTAGGAACTGGAGTGGTGCGAACCCTGCGGGTAAAGCACGATGCCCCCATCTCTTTTTCGTCGTCTTCATAGCCGCGCCTTTCGTTTGGGGATCGCGATCTTTGAGTTCCACCATGCTGTTTTGGTGACGGCGATCGAGATTGGTGTTTGCTGCTTCTATGTAGAGGACTGTTGCGACGGCGAGGTGATCTTGCTTTGTGTACTTCCTTGTGATGATGCGCTTCTTCTCCTTTTGCTGATAGCTTGTGGCCTACCATGTTGAGTCCATTCAATGCTGCTCTATGCATGTGCTCCCTAGGATCTCCTGGACTTGGTCGAGTTGTGAGCAGATATGCTTGTGCTGCTACTAATGCTGCTTCGGGGGTTTTTGGTAAGATGTTCCCTTGCTCGTCGACCGATAGGAAGGATGAGTCGAGATTTTTCGAGATACTTTGCCTGTCGGAGTACTCGAGGTTGTCATACCTTGAGCCGTGTCGACGATTTTTCCTTGCGTTGCTGTATGATGCGTCGCTTCGTGCTTTACGAGCAGCTTCGCTAGCTGCAATGGCTGAATTTTTCCTTCTTTGTATCTCTATCTTCTCCTTTGCTAGTTGATTTGCTTGCTGCCTTAGGGCGTAATGATACCCCAATAGCATGTCTTTGCTGGAATTTGATGGTATTGGCGTGCCGTGTTCTACGGCTCCTTTTATTATTTTCCACTCGTCGACTGATAGTCGATTTTTTTCCCTGGCTGTGAGGGATTCCACTGTTTGCCCTTCTGCTATATGATTTGCTCCTCTATCGATATTTGCTGGGTTTATCACTGGGTTGTTATTTTTATCGAATTCTTCTGAGTTTTCTCCCACAATGGCGAGCACCTGGCACTGTTTACCAATGTTGTTATTGAAGCTTGAGAAGATCGAGTCGTCATCTTCAGAGAGCTCTAAACCTGTTTTCCATGTGTCTGTTGATTTATCTGAGATATCGTCGAGACAGATCACGAGATCGTTGAGTTGGATTTCTGCGTTGAAGTTATCTTTCGCGTTGTTGTCTTCTGCGACTTTTCCTTTTTGTACTTCTTCTAGGCTGACCGGCGAGTTTACCTCGCTGGAGGAGCCGTCGGAATACTCCATTATTTCTGTTGCTTCAAGCTCTCTTGCCGATGGATCTTGTTTCGTCGGGTCCGAAAGACGGGACGAACCCGACGGCCCGATGAGGATGCTCAGACTTCCGATGGTTAGTTCCATCTCTTGACTTCCGTCGACTTCTGAACTGCTGTTGGCTAAAAGCGAAAAAGCCGTCGAATTCATGATTCCAACGCCCAAAGTCCCCACGGTCGGCGCCAATTGACGAGGGTTAACTCGACAAATGTCCTAGATGAAGGACTTAGGATCGGGGGAAGAGGGCGTCGGATGAACTCGAAGGTAAAGTTAGTCGAAATAGGTGTGTATCAAAAGTAAACTTGGGTGTTCAACCTGGCTTGCTTTCAATTTGCCCTCCACCGTCCCCTCCTGGCCCCTATATATAGGTGGCCAGGTCTCGAGGATCGGGTAGGGTACGATACAGATTACAATATCGACATACGGTAATAACTCGTATTCGACTATCATTACAATTGGGCCTAGCTTATCGGGCCTCAGGGGTACTCAACTAACGGGCTCTATTAACTATACCCTTGTCAGTTGGAGTAGTTCGGGTTGGTGGAACTCTCTTGGCCTCCGTCTTGGCTCTCTTCAGTTGGCTCATCTGAACCAACTTGTAATCATTCTCCCAAGTAATGGCTGTATCCATGAGTTCTTGGAAGCTACGCGGCTTTGTCAACTTCATCTGCATTGCCGCGTACGGATCCAATCCCCTGAGAAATCTTTTCACCCTCTTACTGTCTGTACTAACCTCGTCACTTGCGTAATGAGATAGTCTAGTGAACTCCTTGATGTATGCCATCATTGTTGCACTCCCCTGAGTGAGGTCTTCAAATTCCCTCCTCTTGAGCTCAACCACACTTTCTGGTACATGGAAGGTACGGAATTTTTCTTTGAACTCTTCCCAAGAGAATACCTTCTCCGGAAGTTGGAGTGTCACTTTGTTGTCCCACCACGCTGCGGCTGGTCCTGATAGAAGGTGTACAGCATAACGAACCTTCTCCTCATCATTGGCTCCCACCGCCTTAAGTTTTCTCTCGGTATCCATAAGCCAATCTTCCGCATCCATTGGTTCAACTGCGGATGCAAAAGGTAGTGGTTTTGCATTGAGGAAGTCGGAAAGACTTACCACTCTTGCCTCCGGACCCCTTTCGGCTCCAACATGACCCATGAGCTCTTGCATGAATTTATTCTGTGTCTCTTGCATGAACTGCATATATTGCATAAAACTTTGCTCCGCCAAAGGCCTGAACGGTGGTGGTGGTAAATGAGCTTGATTTTCTTGATCAGCCTTAGCTTTGGCCTCCATCTCTGCCTGCTGGTCATTCATAGCCTTCGCTTGAGCCTCTTGTGCCAAGCGCTGCTCCTCAGCATCGGCAGCTAAACCCGTATCCATAGCCCCTCTAGTCCTGTATCATAAAGCGAAGAACTCATAATTACACCATGCCCATGTTTTCTGAGCTTCACTTCATGCTCAGAACTAGTCACACAATGGAAAACAGAAGTCCAAATCCAAATGGAAGATCTCAAGAAAACCAAATTATTAAGCACATATATACATCACATACAAGTCATCATACATGGTTCTTATTACAACACTCTCTCATAGATCGAGACTGGAAAGTACTACCGTCTCTCTTATTATTACAACATACTACTAGCCCTAGCTGCATTCACAGATACAACTAAGCTTCGGTCTTGGTCTTGACATCTTGTCCTGGTTTCACGGCTCATAATACATACCCGGAGTCCACCCGTGATGGCGTGAAGTCCGGCGCACTGCCTCTAGAACATACGGCCTTCCGCCCGGAACATAATCCGAGTCGGATGTGTCCATAGCTGAAGTATCACTCATCACGAGTCCATTCCATCCAAGGTCACTCTCGTAGTACACACTGGTCTCGTGAGTAGGCATAGTAGGAAAAGGCTCCGCCTCTCCGTAACACACGCTCTCCGTACAGTGGGTGTGATCAAACGGTACTTCCTGCTCCATAGGTACCTCAACTGGCTCCTGACTCTCGAACTGAACCTCCATCGGATCCTCCTCCTCATCCGATACAACAGGAGTGACTACGGCATCTCCATCACCTGCTGCGTGAGCTGTCCCTCCGTACGAGCTAGTATATTGTTGGCCGTCTCCCAGCCAGTCAAACCTCCACCCATCAGAGTTCTCAATAGGCATCTCGGACTCTGAGACCCCCTTGAGACCCTGCTGCTCCTCCATACTAGAAGTAATAACTGGGTAGTGAATAGGCTCAGGAGTGAGTGAATACCTGGAAGGTCCAGGCTGTGTCGGGAAGCTGTTCTTTTCCCCAACTGGTGAGAAATGGGATCCTTCCGACTCCTGCCTAGTCAACTGTGCTCGCTCCTGCCTCCTAGTAGTGTCGGTGAGGTCATCAAGCATCTCTGGCTTATCCTCCACAATGACCTGGTGAGTGTTATACAGTGTACCTACCATCTTCCTGTACCTATCAAGAAGTCTAGCTGTAAACTTCGGCTTCTTCTTCACCAGAACATCATGATCCATTTCCGGCTCATCCATCAGTGCGTCATGGGGAATAGCGGCAAAAGTAGTGCCAACTAACTCCACCGCTCTGTACTCCCTAATAGTTGCAATAGCTCTCACTACCGCCTCGTGATAAGCTGCAGTCTCACCTCTTCCCTCTCTGGAAGGCTAAACTGTACTAGACACTAATCCATCTGGTAGCATGATCACAATACGGTACTTAACCACAGTCCCGTCATCCTTGTAAGTATAAGTCTTAACAGGGATGTCGGTGCTGAGTCCAAAGGCCCATAGTAGTGACCCTAACTGCTCAGTCAAGGTTCCCTCATAGTCTTCCAGAGTCTTCCTTTGTGACCAAACGGTACGTGCTGGAACTCTCGATGCCATAATAGCTGTTACAAGAATAAGGTACAGAATTAGTATGATGCATCATAATAAAGAATTGTAACACTAAAAATATGACTAAGTTATTCTCAAGTGAATAACCATCATAGATTTAGAGAACTCTTTACCGTTGCTAATAGACTCCTACAGGTTCTATCCCTTTACTAGGTTTCCAACCTAAGGTCAAAGCAATTGCTCTGATACCAGCTGCGGTGACCCAGCATACCACTGCATGTTGTAGTATGCAAGTCGTTGACATAACACTTGCGGAACAAGCCTCCACAAATATTACATCCCTCAGAATGGTACAACAGAAACATTGCGGGCCCAAATACAAACTGATCCACATTTATTACAAACCAAAGCGTGATGATACCGAAATGCTCCCGTTAAAGAGAACACCTCAAGTGCTTAGTGTTTACAGCAACTGGAAAGCTCAAATAATTAAACAAGGGAAGAACTCAGCAACTTATTCATATCCTACAGTTGCTCGGTTCCTCGGCTACGGTACTACCCTATTAGTTAGTAGTTCTTCACTCTGATTCCTCGCCGGAGGATGCCCCGTAGCGAATGATGTAATCCACGCCTTCGACGCCTCATGAGAGATCTGGCTCCTCGTAGTAGATGTCCTGCTGGCCTTCAATTGCATTTAGAGTGACCTCGTCGAGTTCTTCACAGTCTAGCAAGGGTTTAAGAGATTGGGGTGAGTAACGAGCGTTACCCAGCAAGTTTCTTTATAAAGAAGGTGTGTGATATGCATTATTTTCAGCCACAGACCCAAAAGAGTCGTAGGCCCATGCAAGGTTTTATCAAGGTTGCTTTTACTTTAGAAAACTATGCCCAACAGCCAACACAGGTATAGTGCCTTGAGAGCACCTTTCCTGCCGCGTTCGCAACTCCTTCCCGGAGTAAGGGGTAACATGTCACATCTTTTTACACTCTGCAGAGGTGTGTCCTTCCAAAAGAGATCAAAGCCTTGCTGCACAACCGGGCGTACATTCCCGTCCACAATTCCTTGATGTGGGGCCCAGTCATTGATCCAAGCCAATCACTGCCTTCTCCGCACAACGCATGCCCACCTAATTCACGCGAGCAGGTTATGCCCCTGATATTCACCCCCAACGATGAAGTACCTAGGCGCCTCTGGCGGACCATCATAGACACCAGTGCCGTGAGAACTTAGGTGTCCCACCCATATGCAAGTAGTCCCGCAAGACCTACTGCGACCGGCAGCTGGCTGTCTGTTGACATGCAAACGAGAGAAGATACAGCTGACTTTCCCGTCCCATTCCAAGTCTCTTGGATGACACGTTTTTTACGGCGCCGGACTAACTGTGGCATTGGTAATTAGTCCTAGGTTTACTTTCCCGTGCAAGTGGAACCTCCACCACCACAATCTTACCGTGGTTCCACCTGC
This sequence comes from Dactylis glomerata, assembly GCA_007115705.1. NCBI lineage: Eukaryota > Viridiplantae > Streptophyta > Magnoliopsida > Poales > Poaceae > Dactylis > Dactylis glomerata. The sequence continues at coordinate 2,720,681 of QXEO01000548.1, read as the reverse complement.
CAGCCCTCCTAGGTTATCACCACTGGTCGATAACCACTAGTCATATTACTTATGAAAATAGGTTTTCCATCCCTTTTGAAGTGTTAGAGTTTGAAGTCATCACTTTGCAAGAAGTTTCAAAACCAGTGCAATCAAGAGATATGAGCAAGATAAACTTGCCTTGTGACTGAAAGGTAATGGAGTCGTATACTTGGCGTTGCTCCTGATCTCCTTGTTCTACAGAAAACCAAGTATTGTCCGATAAGGACAATATTTCAAGAAATAGTTGGATGCTATGCATAATGATATGCTATGCATGGTGATTTATGATCTTGGTTTTCTTATTTGTGTGTTTTACCCACTTTCTAGGGTTTAAAGAGTTTCTAGAAACACAAATTATATTTGTGTGTTTTACCCAAGACTTCCTAGGGTTTAAGTATTTTCTAAAAACACAACTTTTATTTGTGTGTTTTACCCTATTGAAATGTTGAGACAATTAATTAAAGGTTTGAAATTAGAGTTTGAGTTATAAAACTCTGGTTGGGTTATTTGTAAATGAAAAGGTTTAATTTTTAAAGAAGAAATTTAATTTTGATACTATAAATAATAATTAAGGTTTTTGAAAATAGAATTCAAAAGCTTTTAAGAAAATAGATTTGAAAAACTAATTCAGAGATTCAAATTTATGTTAATGTTTATTTCCTTAAAGAATGAGAAAATGTTTTATTTCAAGTTATTTGAGTTTTGAGTTTGGTTTGAATTCAAAAAGGAATAGCATTTAAATTTAAATTTGAAAATTGATTTGAATCAATTGGCCAAAGCCATTTCGGCCCATCTGGCCAACCGGCCCAGCCAGCCCATTCGGGCTTGGCTTAGCCGCCCGGCTCGGGTCTGGGTCAACCGACCCAGCCCGACCCCTCACTCGCTCACCTCCCTCCTCTTCTCTCTCCCTCTGGTGACTGGATCCCCGCCGCCGTCGCCTGGCCGTTCCGGCCGACTCCGGCGACTATCGCCGCCGCCACCTTGGGCAAAATGATCGCCTCCACCTCCTCTTCCAACGCCTCCAGTTGGAAATCGCGGAATCTTCCCCTCCGAGGAGATCTGGATGGTGTTCCCCTTCGGGATCCGTCGCCACCATTCGCCTCCGATCTGGTGCTTCGCCGAGCTTCCTCCCCTGTGCTTGCTATGCAACCTCTGGTGCTTGATTTGCACGAGAACTCGCCGGTGGAAGCGCCGTGGTGTGGTGCTCCTGGTGAGTGCTTGGTGAAGTCAACCTCGGGTAGCATCCAGCCGGCCGCGCAGGCACTGCCCCGCCATGCCGTCTGGACACGCGCCTGGGCGCATGGTGAGTGTGTTCTTCTTCCTCTCTGCCCCTTTCCTCTCTTCCCCGGCCATGATACTTGGCCATCTGGCCACGGCCAGTGTGCCAAGATCACAAGCATAGCTTTGTGATGTTATTATCTGATGCTAGTTTGCAAGTAGGTTGAGTTGCTGCAATGTTTGCAAGCTTGAAATTCCTCTAAGCCTAGCTTCCTGTGTCAGTGAAGTTGATTGGCAGAAGTGTTACTCTGAACCCTGCCCTGTTGCAATGTTCAGATAACCCTATAATTTGTTGTGTCAGCTCATGATTCATTTGATGCCATGTCATCTAGTTGTATGTGTGTGTATGTCTGAAATCCTAAGTTCAGTTAATTTCTATGCTGGTCAGGTGATGAATACACAGTGTTGTGAACTCCTCTGTCAATGTTTTGATTATGACAGAATTGTTAGACTGAATCTTGCAGTGTTGCAAGAGTTTAGTGATGAACTTATTAAGTCCAAATATGATTCCTAGATAAGATACCTGGGAAGATGATTTTGGTGATATCCACTGACCTGGTTGTCAGCTGGTTCTCTGGTTGTGTTGAGGTGCCTGACCTACTGGTCTTGTGCCCAGCAACTAATTTAAAAAGGCTAACTTATGGTGAAACTTGCCCCTATTCTTTGGCCAATGATGCTGGTCTGAGGCCACCACAAACATGTGTTATGATTTGTTTGCTTATTTAGCCAGGGTGTTGTGTTTTGTTTGGGAAGTGGATCTTGTTGTGTGACTGAGGTGCATATCCTTTTGGATATGTGCCCAGCACAACCAGCTCATGTGCAAGCTCAACTCCTGCTAAGCTAAGCTTGCCAGTGAAGTGTCAAACTGAGGCTATTTATTTGATTCAAACATTTTGGCTTTGTAAAAGAACTCCCAGTGATGTACTGAGCAAAGCATCACTTTGCTAGTCTGAGGGAAATCCTTCAAGACCCAACCATGCATGCAGTTGGATTTATTTAGCAAGCAACTGCTAGCATTCAGTGCAGAATACCAACCTGTGATTGAATATATGATGTTGTGGTCTTGTTGCTAATCTGTTACTGCTTGCTGGTGAGTTGTGGCTTGCTCCTAGCTTGCCCTTCTCCTCCTGGTTCGACTCCTGCCTGCCCTTCTCCTCCTGGTAAGCTTCTGATGCCTGCACCTCCTGGAACTGCTGCGGTGTACTGAACCTTCTCCTCCTGGGATGGTCTTGAGCTTCAGTACTCCATGGTTTTGCTGGGTGTGGTTCTAATGGAGTTATGGTGCTGTGGAAGAACTTGTGAGTTCTTGTGTTGCTCCAATGCTGGCCTTGTGCTGCTCAGTTGTGAGCACCTTGCGCTGGCCGAGCCTATCTTCACCAGCTGCTGGCTCAGCTGAGTTGCTGTGGTGCTGCCAGCAGCTGCTTCTCAGCTCAGTGACTGAGCTGCTTGTGAGCTATGTGTTAGTTTGCTTCACTCAGCTTGGTCTGATCCTCCCCTGGTCGTGCTGTGATTCTGCTATGTGCACATTGAACTTGTACCCCAGTGTTTTCTTTTAAGAACAGTTGCTATACTTGATCAAATTCACTCAGTGATGCAATTGGTAATCTAATTACCAAATTCTGAGAGTAAATCTCACTAACTCCTAATCTTTGTTCCTTTTCTTTTGTGTTTTGTTTTTGCAGGTTAAATGATCAAGATGGAGATCATGAAGTGTATTGTAGTTTAGTTTAGAATTAGGTTTCTTTTTATATTTCCACAATGTAATCTTCCTTTCCATTATCAGAAATGTAAAGACATTGTATGTGTGTATAATATCAATAAAGTAATAAGGGATTTCAATTTTCGTGCCCTCGGGTCCTTAGTTGTACTCAGTTTTCCCCAGCTCCTTAGTTTTTCCTCAGTTTTGTCCAAGCCCTTGGCTGAAACCGTCACCAGTGCTGGAACGGCCGGTTGCCCGACGGTTGAACACCTTTGACCGTTAACTGCTGACTAGTGGGGCCACGTAGAGCCCGCAAAGACACGTCAGAGCATCCATCTTTGTTTGACCGTAAGCATCGCCGTATCCCTGACCAAAACGCGGACGAGTGGGGCTTCGGTATATCGAATGACATGTGGGGCGATGACGCTGATACAAGGGGCAATACATGGGTAGGATTAGATTTTTAAACGGAGCTCTACAGCGATGGCACGGAGGAGGTGGCCTGCGGGGTGCCGAGATGAGATCGACGTCCACAAAGAACTGCATGAGGCGAGACCAAATGCATTAGATAGATATGAACTAGATGCGTTTAACCATGCAAAGAAGAGAAGAAATGGTCGAGGACATCGACGACGACCTCAACACTTTGACTGACGGTGTCGGACACGAACGCGAGCAATGTAGAGAAAACTAGTGTCTCTCCTTTCTAGCGTGTATAGATAGGTGCTAGGGGAGTGTGGTGGCGAAGGGAAAGACCTCGCGGTGGTCTGTGGCGTCCAGCATAGCGGGGCGACGTGGCCGTGCCCACAGCGGCGTGCATGTTCGGCATTGGCATCAGCATGTACGTTCGTCATTGGCCTCGGCGGTATCTCTGGTGTGTCAGTGATCGAATGAGGGGACGGGATTGAGGGTGCATCCCGACGGTGACCTAGCAGTGGCGGCGAGCATGCATAGCCGTTCTGACCATGCCGATATCGGCATCGGCATCGTTTGGAGGCTGTGGTGCTCGAATCATGGTGGAAATTGCGATTCCCTATTATTTTTACATGCATAATATATAGAAAATAGCTAGATCTCTAAATCGATGCATATGAAGCTACATATATATTCTTGGTCATAATCCCCTTATCTAAAGGGGATGGATGCATGGCTTCACGTCGTCGTCGCTTTCATCGTCAGTATCTTCGTCGTCCGTGTAGTAGTACTTCCTGCACAATGTTACGTCGAACACCTTCACTGTGAGCACATCATCGCCTTCATATTTGAAGTGTAGGGTGTAGCCGAAATCCACACCGTGCGCGATGGCGAAATTCTCCCAGCCCTTGTCGAGGTACATCCGGCCTTGTCCGTCAAATAGGACCTCCACGGTCCACAGACGAGGACCGCAGTCAGCTGCTCGCAGATACACCTTTGCGGGCTCCTGGCCATCAAGATAGTCCTCAAACTTTTGTGGGAGTGCCTGCAAAGAGATCGAGCGCCGATCGTTTGAAATTAAAGGCTTTTTGGAACATGCACATAATTAATCACATGCATCATATATGTGGGAACGCGTACGTACCTTCTTGGCCAAAGGGTCTTCATAGATGACGATTAAGAACTCCTCTATGATCAATGGCAGTGTTGATGGTGGTGGTGGCAATGATGATGATCCACCACCCATGCCGCCCCTTCCCCTTCCCCTTCCCCTTCCCCTTCCCCTTCCCCTTCCCCTTCCCCTTCCCCTTCCCCTTCCCCTTCTGGTCGGCGTCCGAGACGTGGAAGCCATGGCAATGGATCAAGTGTATGTGAATGAAGAAGAGAGAGGCAGAAACGAAGAAGATAGAGGCAGAACCTATTGACATGAGGGATGGCCGAGGTGGGGGTTTATAAGGGCGAGATGACCGTTGTGGGGTTACATAATAAATTAAGGAGGAGATGACCGTTGTGGGGGTGGTTTATATCTCAACAAAAAAGTAATGCCTAAAAGAAATGGAAATTCGTGATAGTTTATTATTTTACCGTGAAAAGTAATGCCTAAAGGAAATTCGTGATAGTTTATCATTTCACCGTGAAAATTAATGCCTAAAGGAAATTCGTGAAAAGTAATGCCTAAATGGAAATTCGTGATAGTTTATTATTTTACCGTGAAAAGTAATGCCTAAAGGAAATTCGTGATAGTTTATCATTTCACCGTGAAAAGTAATGCCTAAAGGAAATTCGTGATAGTTTATTATTTTACCGTGAAAAGTAATGCCTAAATGGAAATTCGTGATAGTTTATCATTTTACTGTGAAAAGTAATGCCTACAAGAAGTGGAAATTCGTGATTACCAAACTTGTTGAATCCGGTGGCCAACTCGTTATTTAGCATACATAGAGGGGTAGTAGTTTGCCACCGACAGATAGAGAGAGGGTGGCACGATCCTGCCCGTTAGATCATAGGATCGACGGTAGGTGGGCACGATCCGTGTGACAACAGCTCGACCAATCAGGCCAAGTTTGGGCTTCTGTGAGAAGGGAGAGGGTAAAACTGAGTAGTATCAAGGATACAAGGGCAAGTAAATAGTAAACAGGCTAAGGAATTCAAATAAGAGATTTAGAAAAAGAAAAACACATGTTTTGTACAATGAAGCCCAGGTTGGCCTACCTCAAAGTATTAGCAATTCAAATATACATGAGTGTAAAAATTATGGCCTCATTCAGACAAACTATGTTTTGGGTATAGATGTTTTGAGAAGGGGTTTGAGTGGAAAGCCATGAACCTTCATAGCTACTAGTGATTTCAGAAGTGGCCATTTCTGTGAAAACTTGATTTATATATGATTGTTATGATTTTATTTTGCGCATGAGTTGGAGGCATTATGATTTTATTTTTTTGAATTTTTTTGCGCATGAAATGACTCAATTAGATGGCTTAATCCCATCTGTTGACTCTCTGTTGACCAGCCACTTGAGGGTAAAACTGAGTATATTGCACTAGCCAGTATTAGTACTCGAGGGGAAAACTGAGTACAGATATTTTTCCAGTGTAAGACTCGAGGGTAGAACTGAGTACACGTAACGGTGCTGACGTGCAGTCCCACGGACGCGTGTCACGGTGAGCAGCGGTTAGCCGCGCGGTGCGCGTGTTGAGACCAAAACGTCAACTGCTGAGACGAACCGTCACTTTGCCAGTACAGAGCCCCTCTCCCTCCCTCTGCACACAGTCTCATCATAACTCACGCACGCAACCACGCCTCTCATGTCCCATCACCTTCTCCAAAAAACCCCAGCCGCCCTACGCGCGCTCCCCTGCCGGCGATGGAGAAGAAGAATGTGCCAGCGGCCGTCACCCCTGAGCCCGTCGCCTCCGAGCCCATCGCCTCCGAGCCCGTCGCATCCGAGCCCGTCGCCGCTGAGCCCGTCGCATCCGAGTGCGGCGCATCCAAGTGCGGCGCCTCCGTGAACTGGGCCTCTCTTAAGGGTGACGGACCACTTCACAAGATCGGCGACTGCTTACTGGCGAATGAGGAGTACGTGGACACCTACGCTGCTTTGAGGCAAGTTTGTACAAATTGGCGCTCAGATCTTCCTGAGCCCGACGTGCACCTGCACGAATGGATCGTGGTAGAACACGCCCTTCCACGCGCCGCTGAGTTCTCCTTCCTCAACCTCCACACATCCCGCTACGTCACCATCGATCTAACGGAAGTTCATGCAAGGTTCAAATTCCTCTATATCTATAGAGTTAATCTATTTTTATTTTCAATCGTAAACATCTTAGTGCTGGATGTTATCTTCATCAACTCCCTTTTAGATACTACTTCGTCGGCTTTTACCGTGGCGTCATCGTGCTTGCCCAGAGGAACCAGCCGCACAAGATATGGCTTCTGAACCCACTCACAAAGACATTGAACGCTACGTTTGAGGCGCAGATGCCATCTATGATTGTGGAGTCAGTCGCTGTAATGAAGTCCCCGACTATGGTCTTCATTTGCACAGGTTACCCCAATGAAATTGCTTGGGTCGATGAGAGCTCTCCAACTAAGGATATAGATGTACATGATTGGGGAGAAGGAAGATTTACGATCGAGGACCATTCTCTGCGTTGCATTACCCCGTTCAATGATGAATTGTATGCAATAGCTGTGAATGAGTTCGGAAGAATAGTGTGCACCAACAATGTTCAGTTGGAGCAGCGCGCGAGCACTGTCAGCATGAAGACACTATTTTCATTTCCAGAACTTGGAAATGATTATGATTCCAAGTTCTACCTTGTGGAGTCGGATGGTGATCTGCTGCTTGTGTTGTTGGGCGGCAGCACTGACGACAACCGGCATTTGGAGGAAGGTCAACCATTGGTGTACCATGTGGACACTGAGGGCCGCTCTCTCCATGCCGTCAGTAACATTGGCAGTCGTGCCCTCTTCGTCAATTTTAGCCGGTGTATCTCCGTCGACACCAGAGTGCACCCGACAGTTCGACCTGGCTGCATCTACTACGCGGATTTGGGTTATATCAGAGAGTATGATGATGATAGAAAGGCCTGGGATGAGTGGCCACGACGTGCGGATAGAATAGGATATGGTCCGAAAAATGAACAAAGGCCATACCGTTTGGAGGATGTATTTGCTGCACACTGCAGACGGAGGGAGTTTAGTGAATATTTCTTTCATCTCATGAATTGTAGCGATGATGAAATATATGATACAGAATGAAGAACATTGTTATTGGCTGCTTTTGGCTGTTGTATACAGTTTATGTATTATACTTATTTTTCTGGATTTATTATGCTGCTGTGAATTCATCCTATACTAGCTTCTAGATTTGTTACCATATTGGGCAAAAAATGAGGGCCAAAAGGCAACAATCATTGAAGAAAGACAGAAATAGAAGCTTCTCTAGATTTGATACTAATTTGGTGAAAAGAGAGAGAACTGTTACAGAGAGAGAGAGGGGAAAAAGTCGCTCTGAAAAGGTGCTCTGAAAAGGCAATGCCAATTTGTCCCGAGAGAGACAGAACCGAGCTCTCACGTACAACCAAACGCGGTCTCGTCCTGTCCCACGCGGTCCCTTTCTACCAGCCCCACGCGACGCGCCCCCACACGTCAGCACGGAAACGGTCAACTAAACGGGAATCCTCCCGTCTGAGCTCCTTCTGAGGGTTTCAGCCAAGGGCTTGGGGAAAACTGAGGAAAAACTAACGAGCTGGGGAAAACTAAGTAGAACTAACGACCTGAGGGCACGAAAATAGAAATCCCAAGTAATAATTGTCTTTGTTTTATATTCTATTTCATTTCTGTTATTCAATTAATGCATATTTAAATTATTTCAAGATTAATTATTAAATATTCAAAGTTGAGATAAATCAATAATCAATTTTAAATTCCAACAACACTTAAGCATCAACTTCAAGAGATCATAGCAAACTCTTAGCAATCAACACACCTCTAACTCTAAAGGTGCTTTGAAAGAAGTTCACTCTCCCAGGTTTTCTTTTCTTTTGCGAAAAATTTATTCAGGTTTTAGGATGCATGAATGCACAATAGTCCTATATCTACCCTTCGATTTGTCCTAAATGCTGGGATATTACATCCTTCAAATGAAAGGCCTTTCTTTGAAGCGAGGTGCCGAGGGGGCCATTGCATTTTCATATGCACATGGCGCGGAGTTGGACTGGGAGAAAATTGGCTCTTCCCACGGTCGTAGCCGCTCGGAACTGAAGGCTTTCTTTGAGAAGGCGAAGAAATTTTCACCTCCCATCGTGGCGATGATTTCTCCTTCAGCGGCCTCTGCGGCTTCTCCTGCGCCAGCTCCTTCGATTCCCGCGACTAATGAATCCGCGCCTCCTCCAACTACTGGTGCTACTTCTGCTACGCCTTCTTCTGCCACGGAGCGGGATGCTGAGGTGGCGTAGACTTAGTCTTCCTGTTGTATTTTTTAGTTTCTTTTGTTGTAATGAACTTCTAGTTTGTGCTTTGCCTAAGAACTTGTCAAAAGGCTTTTGTAAATATCTTTTCTAATATGAAAAGCTTGAATGTTGTTCCTGAGACGTGTCTTTTCTTCTGATTGACTTCAGCCTTTGCTTGCTGGTGAATCATCGGGTTATGATCGAGCTCCATCCCCTGATGATATATTAGCTTCGGGAGTTTCCTCGCATCCTCGACCTCCCTGCCGCTGTGAGGAATATTCTTTTAGAGTTGCGGACCTTGAGAGTCGCCTATCCTTTATGAAATGCCAGGCGCAAGTTGCTCTGGACAAGGCTAGTAAGTCCCATGATTTGATGAAGCAAGTATCCAATCTTCAAGATGAGATTTCGAGTGTAGTAGCGAGAATCGCCCATTTTGAGGAATGCGAGTCTTTCCTGATCAGTATCATCGAATCTGTTTGCGAGATGCTGCTGTGTAAGTCTTCGGGGATCCTTTCCTCTTTATTTTTCCTCTTGTCTTCTGTGTGCCAATTTTTGCTTGATCTGTAGGTACTTGCCTTGATCTTGTTGGTGAATCACGTCGAGTTACTGAGCGGATTACTGCTCTTCAAAATGCTGCGCAAGGAACTGAAAGCTTATGGTCCAATCCCCATCGTTGTCGCGCTATCGTGCTTCTCTAGGATCGTGCCCAATACATCGGCGAAGCTGTTGATGGTTGTCGTAAGGCCCTGACAACCATGTACTCTGTCATGATGCCTCGTAACCCTATGCCGAGGGATTTTAGACAGCTACTCGAAACTTTCCGGACGAGCCAGCGAGTCCATCTCCTTATAAAGCTGAATCTGATTGCTGGTGCTAATTTCGCTCTTGGATGGATGCGAAAGTGGAATCCAAGACTTAATTTTGACCGCTTGTCTCAGAGTTTGCCTCCAGGACGAACTACGGTTGGCATTCACATGGAGGCAATGCTGGAGCCAGCGAGGAGAATTATCTCAAGACTGTTGCAAGAGGACGCTAGGTTTTTCCAGGAGTATCATTATTTGAATCCTTTTGGTGTCGATGACTCAGAACCACCTGCACCGTGATTTCGATGTACATAGTTATTGTACCATGGGAGTACTTTTTCCCTAAGTTGTTACCTCGAGGAAAATTTTGGTACTCGAGATGTTTGGTTTGTTTTGGCGTTTGCACGTTTAAATATGTAAGCTCGGATATGAGGAACTTGTCTTTATTATACTTGTAATATAAGATACATGGGATAACCCAAGAGACCCGGCCTGTGACCTGTGTTCTGGATCTAGAGGGCATTGCCCTAGGATAACTTATGGCTTTTACAGCCTTTCTTTTCTTCTACCCTACTTTGGTGCTCTTGACACTTATGCCTCCGTGGCCTTCTCTTCTTCCCTTGTAGGTTTGTCTTCTCCTGATGCTTCTACTCGTGGTTTCTTCATCTCTGGTTCCGCGGGACGTCCTTCGGGTAACTTGTCGACTTCTGTAGTCGCGCTTTTCGCTTTCTCTTTGGGTTCTCCGTAGTTGGCTATCATGCCAAAGTTTTGTGCCATCTTGTGGAATTCCTTGTCGCATAGGTCTGATACCTCGAAGCTTCCTTTTACTGTGATAATTCCTTTGGGTTCTGGCATTTTTTGTACCAAGTAGGTATAGTGAGGTATTGCCATAAATCGCGAAAACGCGGGTCTCCCGAGGATCGCGTGATATTGTGATGGCCAGTCCATGACTTCAAAGTCGAGTTTTTCCCTTCTGTAGTTTTGCCGATTTCCGAAGCAAACATTGAGTGCTATTCGACCAAGTGGATAGTTGGCACTTCCTGGGACTATTCCGTGAAAGGAGCAGTCAGTTGGCTTCAGGAACTCTAATGAAATGTGCATTGCCCGTAGGGTTTTTGTGTAGATCAGGTTTATTCCGCTTCCTGCGTCCATGAATATTCTGTCGACATCGTACATCCCTATTTGCGCTTTGAGTACCAAGGGCGCGTTTCCTGGCCGAGGTACTGTTATTGGGTGATCGTCCCTGCTGAATTCTATGGGTTGCTCTGACCAATGTAGATATTCTGTTGTTACTGGTGGCGAAGTTACTGCTAGGTTAACTTGTCGAGTTATGCTTTTCTCCTCTTTGTTCGACTTGGGTACCGGTTGTATCATTGCTGCAATATGCCCTTTGGATGGAATATACCCTTCATCGTCGTCGCGTCCCTGGTTTGGTTGATCTTAGCTCTTGGGAGCACCATTATTTCCTTGTTGAGTTGTAGGTGCGTTGCATGCATTTCCTTCGTATCCTTGCCGTTTTGCTTCGGCTTGCTTATTGAGTGCTGCTTCCTGCAGTTTCAAAAACGTGGTGCAATCTTTCATTGCGTGTCTGGATACATGTTTCCCATCGATAAACGCAGAATGGATATGACATGGTCCGTTGAGCATATCTTCTGGTGATGGGTTATACTCTCTGGACTCACTTGGTTGAAACTTTCTGTAATCTTCTTTTCCGTGGCTACGGTATCCCGAGTTTTTCCGATCGTTGCTTTGGTAGCTGTTATCTTTGTATCCTGCGGCTACTTGGTTATGAGAACCACAGTTGTCGTAGTTGCGGGATCTTCTGCGTTGCCCTCCATACCTGTTTCCTCTATCGTCCTCTGGTGAATGTGTGCATTTATTGTTGCACGCATCCTCTCCATCTGCAAATCTGTTCGCTACGTCATTAGATCTGATACTGTTTTTGGCTTGATCCTTCCCATTTCTTCGACTAGGTCTCCTCGTCGCAACCCAACTATAAATGCGTCTATTGCTCTTTCATCTGAGACTTCGACTGCCGAGTTTTTGATTATGCTCCACCTTTGGATATATGCCCTTAACGTTTCCTCGTGCTGCTGTACGCAGGCTTTGACTTCTTCTATAGATGCCGGCCGTTTGTACATGGATTTGAAGTTACTCGTGAATTGCTTTGTGAGTTCTTCCCAGCTTCCAATTGTTTCTTCTTCTAGTTTGCTTAACCATGACCTTGCTGCACCGGTGAGGTGTAACTGTAAGCTTTGCATTGCTGTTTCCCTGGTTCCTCCTAATATTTATACTGCTTGCAGATAGTCTGAAAGCCATGATTGTGGCTCCTGAGATCCGTCGTACTTTTGCTGGTCATGAGGTAATTTGAAACCTTTGGGTACTGGCGTGATGCGAATCCTACGGGTAAAGCATGGCGCCCCCATCTCCTTTTCGTCGTCTTCATAGTCGCGTTTTTTACTAGGAGTTCTAGATCGTCGTGTTCCTTTGTTCTTTGAATTGTCGCGTTGTTCTGGTGACGGTGTTCTAGATCGTCAACTTCCACTTCTGTGCCGAGGACTGCTATGACGGCGTGGTGATCTAGGCTTGTGAGTTCCTTTGTTGCGATATGCCTCCTCCTCTTTTGCTGATAATTTGTTGCCTACCATCTTCAGTCCATTTAGCGCTACTCGGTGCATACGCTCCCTCGGGTCTCCTGGATTTGGTCGTGTCGTATGCAGGTATGCTTGGGCTGCCACTAATGCTGCTTCCGGAGTTTTTGGGATGATATTTCCTTGCTCGTCGACCGATAGGAAGGACGAGTCGAGGTCTTTTGAGATCCTTTGCCTTTCTGAGTACTCTAGATTCTCATACCTTGAACCATGTCGACGATGCCTTCTGTTTGTATATGATGCATCACTACGTGCTCTGCGAGCAGCTTCGCTTGCTGCAATGGCTGAGTCCTTCCTTTTATGTATTTCAATCCTCTCTTTTGCTAATTGTTTCGCCTGTTGCCTTAGGGCGTAATGGTACCCCAAGAGCATGTTTTGACTAGAGTTTGTTGGTATTGGCGTACTATGCTCCCCGGCTGTATTGATTGTTCTCCACTCTTCTTCTGATAGTCGAACTTTTACTCTCGTTGCGAGGGAGTCAGCGGTTTCTCCCTCTGCTAAATGATTCGCCCCTCAGTTTATATTTGCTGGATTAAGTACTGGGTTGTTATTCTCATCGAGTTCTTCTGAGTTATCTTCTGCGATGGCGAGTATCTGACATCGATTGTCGAGCGTGCTGTTTTGACTTGAGAAGATCGGATTGTCGTCTTCAGAAAGTTCTAGTCCCATTTTCCAGGAGTCCGTTGATTGATTTGAGTTGTCATCGTGGTGGATTGCGAGATCTTCGAGTTGCACTCCTAAGTCAGAATTCTCCATGATTTCGTCGCCTCCTGCGATTTTTCCTTCTTTTGCTTCTGCTAAGCTGACCGGCGAGTTTACCTCGCTAGAAGAGCTTTCTGATGATTCCGACATTGCTACTGTCTCGGGTTCACTAGCCAACAGATCCATTCTCATTGGATCTGAAAGGCGAATCGAACCTAATGATCCAACGCGAAAGTTTAGACTTCCGATCGTCAAATCCATATCTTGATCCATACTCTCGAATACTTGCGTGAAACTCGACTGGTGAGGTTGAAAATCGATGGTTCCGAATGGTATCTGAATTTCGTCGACTTGCGAGCTGTTGTTGGCTGAAAGCGAAAAAGCCGTCGAGTTCATGATGCCAACGCCCATATTCCCCACGGTCGGCGCCAATTGACGAGGGGTTAACTCGGCAAATGTCCTAAATGAAGGACTTAGGATCGGGGAGATGGGGCGTCGGATGAACTCGAAGGTAAAATCAGTTAAACAAGGTGGCTATGAAAGTAAACGTGGGTGTAGAACCTGGCTTGCTTTCAATCTGACCTACAACGTCCCCTCCTGACCCCTATATATAGGTGGCCAGGTCTCGAGGATCGGGTAGGGTCCGGTACAGATTACAATATCGATATACGGTAAGAACTCGTATTTCGACTAGTATTATAATTGGGCCTAGCTTAACGGGCCTCAGGGGTACTCAACTAATGGGCTCTATTATCTATACCCTTGTCACCGTGTCTCTCTGGATCGGATCAAATGGGTGATGATGATGTTTCTAGGTTGACCCAGTGTGTCCTGTTTGCGACGGTCATGTTCCATGAAGGCTAATCTTTGGGTTCTTCGTATCTTGATTTTCATATTTTTTTCTCTAATTTAACTAGGCAATTCTCTTCTTCCTAATTAATAAAAATAAAAAAGTTTTGCTTTCTTTAAACAAACATTTCTTTGCAAAACAGTTATTCGGATGCGTCAAGGAACAAAGTTGTAGCAAGAAAATCGTAAGAAAATTGGTGGTTCCATTCCTTCGATCAAAAGAGCCAAAGTTTTTTACGGGTGAGTTTTTTTAAAATTCATTTGAATATCATTCAGTCCAAAAGGATCCTTAATGTAACAAGGGGACACCCTCCTGTCTAGCAGGTTTCTTTTCCACGTTTTGGTTAAGAAAACTTACATACACGTTTTGCTCATTATCTGCAACTCGAGTCCTTACGTTCCAAATATATAGAAGTTCGTTTTACTGAACTTACAGCCTGTGCACCAAAATTAGACTTCCAAAAAAAGAAACACACGGCCCTACAAAGCCTTCGTTTTCCCCCCGAAGAACTAACCTCCTCCTCCACCTGCCTCCCGTCAACGCAAAAGGACCAACGATACAGCCGCCGACCACCGTCGGCGTATCGTTGGTCCGATTCAGAGACGGGAACGCCTCAAGGAAAAGCGGCAAGGACAGACTTGCCGGCCATGGGATTGTTCATCCGCAGGAAGTTCTCCAAGCAGACCGGCAAGCTCAAGTCCCTTCTGAAGCTAGCTATCTCGCGTGTCGCCATTGCTCGCCGGCCGCGCCTCGCCCGCAAGTCCATTGCCTCCGGCGACGTCTGCCAGCTCCTCGCCCTCGGCCACATCGATCGTGCTATCCACCGGGTGCTTACAAATGAACCCCCGCGCATGTTGACATGGAACGAGCCATGGCCCATGGATGACACTATGGCAGTGTTGCTAATGCTATCGTCTTTCTCTGCGCAGGCAGAGCAGGTCATACAGGAGGACAATATGTTGGAGGCGTTGGGCATCGTAGAGACCTACTGCAAGTGCCTCATCGAGAAAGCTGCGCAGCTAGACAAGCCCCAGTGCGTAAACTGATCCACCGACCTGACATTTGTTCTTATTTTTGGCTCTGGATTTGTAGTCTCAAATACGATGGCATGTTCAGGTCTAGAAAACTAATGTGTTTCGTACGCAGGGAGTGTAGCGAGGAGATCAGGGAAGCGGCCGCCGGCGTCATTTTCGCCGCCAAGTGGTGCAGCGACCTGCCGGAGCTTCAGTTTACCCGCGACATCCTCGCTGAGAAGTTCGGCAACGATTTCGCTATGCAGGCCAAAGAGGGCACCGCCCTCGTAGATCCTGTGGTAAAATTTCTACTTCTTCATGTTTGGACGTCCGTTGATCTGGTGTTGTAAGAAGGAAAGGCGGTACTGACATACTTGCTTTGTGTCCAACTCGCCGTTGCAGCTGGTGTGGAAGTTGTCCGGGGACACGGCGAACATGGAGCTGAAGAAGAAGGTGACCAAAGCGATTGCCGCGGAGAACAATATGTTGGTGGACTTCTCCTAGACCTTGTAAACAATGAAGGATGACAACAACGATGTTGTACCCAACCAGGAGCTTGTCAATCTAGGACTTTATCAATAGAAGTTCAGAGCAAGACGATGGCCATCCCCACTCAGACAGGACGAATGGCTTCGGACTGAGCGACGATGAGAATGGGTGTTATTTCCAACTTTGATGGATCAGGGCGATAAGCTGCTGAACCCGAAGATGGCGACAGCTTCGGTGGACACTAGAAGCTTACGTACTTCCTCTGCATTTTGGCTGTAACAATTTTGGTGGGGAATAATGCCGTGTGTACGTTCAAAATTAGTACCAGGAGATGGTCGCGGAGAACTATGACTCATTGTCAAGAGAAGGGAAGACATTTGTATTTCACTCTTACACTTCAACAATGGAATGCGAAAGTTTTTAGCATATAATTGAGTTGCCCAATGTTCATATCAGCGTATAGTCATTTAGTCAGGTAAATCTAGATGGGTCGAGGAGACGAGGACGTCAATGTTTTAGAGGCTATATCCATCCGTTTAAATGAAGAAATAGGATGAATGAGAGTAAAAAACAACTAAAACAATACTCCACTCAAGAGTGAACAGATGCAGACCGAGCTACATCTAGCCATCTTGAAACATTTTAAAATTTGTACTACTAAGTTTCAAAAAAGATCATGTATGACGAAACCCTGCGAAACTGATCGGACGAGGGTTCCCGGATGAAGAGACCTGGCTAGACTGATTGAACGAAGGAAAGGGTCCTCCACGTAGAGACCCGACCAAAATAATTAGACGAGGTTGCCCACCTCGTCTGCCTCAGGTGACCGCCACCGACACTGCATCTCTTTCCATTTCCCTACTCTCCCCTCCGTATCAGCAAAATTACAACGGGTATGGGATAATAATGCGCTAAAATGAGATAAAGTACGTAATGTTTTAAAACTAACTGCAACCGTGCCCCCACCAGTTTTTTAAAACCGAACTACACCTGTTCTAATTGAAAGGCACCAAAATTATGCTTCCTAGAACAGAACCACGGCCCTGCAAATTCTTGCCCCTCCAATGCAGGCTTCCGCTTTAGTCCACAAGCAACTGATTTGATATCTGCTACCTTCTCCTTCCTCCTATCCACGCAAAGGACCAGCAATATAGCCAAGATAGGCATTCATGTAACCGAACATCAGAGGCAACACCACCAAAGCACCATCAATCATCGACCAGCCATGGGATTCCTCAACAAGACCTCAAAGCAGACAGCTAAGCTCAAGTCGCTTCTCGAGCTTGCCGTCTCCCGCATCGCTGTCGCCCGCCGGCCTCGCATTGCTCGCAAGTCCATCGGCTCCAGTGATGTCAGCCAGCTCCTCGCCCTCGGCCACCTCGACCGTGCTCTGCACCGTGTGCGAACCCATGACCTTCATGCATACTAATTTCAAACAAGATGTGGACTACTTAATTTATTCGATGCAGGCTCACGAATGCTAGTATTTCTGTCCACAGGCTGAGCAGGTTATCCAGGAAGACAACATGCTGGAGGCGTTCGGCATCATAGAGCTCTACTGCAATCGGCTCATCGAGAAGGCTGCGCAGTTAGACAAGCCACAGTATGTTGCTTCATCACACCTGGCCAGATCTTGCTTTTCATCTTTTGGCCCTATTCGTTCCTAGTCCCATGAACGGTTGCATGGCATGGCTATTCTCTGTGCTGTAGGGAGTGCGATGAGGAGTTGAGAGAAGCAGCAGCCGGTATCATGTTTGCTGCCGGCTGGTGCGGCGACTTGCAGGAGCTGCTGTTTGCCCGCACCATCCTTGCAGACAAGTTTGGCAGCGAATTTACTGTGGCGGCCAAAGAGGGCACCGGCATCGTCGATCCCATGGTAAGAATACTTAATTCATTTGATCAATTCTAGCATGCTCCACTGATTTGCAGTGGAAAAAGGAGATGAACTGCAGGACTTCACCAGCCTTTTTTGTGTTGCCATTGCAGTTGGTGTGGAAGCTGTCCGGAAACACAACAAGCATGAAACTGAAGAAGAAAGTGACCAAAGATATTGCCGCAGAGAACAATGTCTTGGTGGACTTCTCTGAGCTACCAGAAGAAACCGAGGATATCCCGGTAGACTTCTCTGAGCTTCGGGAAGTAACTGATGATGGCAATAGCAACGGTCAGGAGCTCTTCGGTGAAATGTCATGCCAGGACGACATGGATGAAAGTTCGGAGTTAGAAGACGGCAATCCCACCTCACACAGAATGAATGACTCCGGTCTGGAGAGCGACGAGAATGTGCAAGTCATTACCAACTCTGATAGATCAGATGATGAGATTACAGGCCGGCGGAGCCGAAAGTGGTGGCGCCTTGGGTGCACATAGAAAGATGACCTTCCTCTGCATCCAGCCAAAGATGTAATGATCTGGGTGGGGAAATGCCCCTTGTGCACCCCAAAACCACCAAACTGTGAATAGTGTACCCATGCTAAGTGTATACTTTCAAACTATGTAACATCATGACAATATCAAACTAGTTCAACTGTATCATCTAAAATAAATCCCATAGGCAACACCTGGTTGCTAATGCTACAACTAAACCACGTTGCTTACAGCCTTGGACCAGATGGTCACCTGTCCACTGCTTGATCACCACCCTTGAGTAACTTAATGATCTTGCTCTACACTAACAACCATATCACTACGTTATCCAACCTACTATCTTTGACTTTATGCTTTTGCAAGTATTTTGTAAACATTATTATGTGGATTTTTATTCGTAAAAAAAGAGACTAACCAGAACTAGCCCTTGGTGACATACTATTATAGAAGAAAGCACCTGAGCACTCTGCTGAGTCGAAGACTCGAACCCGGGTGGGTTGCCTACGCACATCTGTTTGTAAACCCCAATCTCCATAGTTTGGTTTAATGGACAGACTAGTGGATGTCATCAATCAGAAAAACCGAAGATATCTTGTTTGCTGACCAAAAACCAAGTATAACTAGTAGCAAGCCAAGAAATATTTACCAAACGATATCAGTAAGAAAATTAGAGATGGAGAAATTGGCCTGAGTGGCAAACAAGATATGGAAGTGGAAATAAGACATGGTGAAGGTGGCCTGCAAAGATCATCACAATAAAAGGGACCTGCAAAGGGCAGCACCAACACACGGAGCAGGGGATAGCCATAAGGCACGATGTGATAATCATGTTGTCTATCCAGAACCCTGCTCTTCAGCTACCCAACATCTACTTACCATACTAACATGGATGGCTACACAAAAAGAAGCATCTCATGAATGATTGTTTCAGTCCATCTCCATGTTATACAGGGCCAGGGGTTTGGTCTGATTGCTCTAAATCTGGTAGGAAGTACTCGGTGCATAGCCAATCTATTTATTTTCTCATGACAACTTATGACGTGCGCAATCTAATCTGGTTTTGGCTTTGTAACGGAGGATGTGTCATTTCAGCATTTCAGCAAAAACTTGATGAGTCAGGTAACTGACTTCAGCACACTCTTAACAATTGGACACTCTGGTCAGCACCACAAGTATGCAGTAGCGAGCAGAAGCAAGTGGGATGCAAAAATACTAGCAGGGCAAGGCTATTCGATAATCCAACCCGCAATCAGATTGTTTTACATGTAACAATTGGTCTGTGAAACACATAATATCATGTTCCTCAACTTGCAAATTTATTGAACAAAAGAAACAATACCATGTCAATTATCCAGCGAACATGATAATATCAGCATAATTCTAATAGCGTCAAATCACAGTAACCGTACTACATAACAGAGCAACAGACCCGAAAGGGGAAAAGCATGGAAACCTCTCTCGTGTCCGTCACTGAATCTTCATCTCGACGACGTTCTTGGCCTTGGGAGCGTACAAAGAGTACACCAGCACCTGCCGCTTCGCCACCTCCAGCTGTTGCTTCCCTTCCGCGAAGGCCGCCGCCGCCGCCGGCGCGTCGGCGAGGGCGCGGTTGTCGCGGAAGGCGTCCGCCGCACGGCGGCACGTGTACTCGCGGATGTTGTAGTCAGAGAACTTCCGACCCGTGCGGAGTAAGGCCCGGAAGAGGGATAGCACCTGTGCCTTCGATGGAGCCGCCGCCGCCGCCGCCGCCATGGTTGCCTCTCGTGTGGCGAAGGCTAGAGAAGAAATCGACGTCTGAGGGCTTTGGGGAATTTCGGGGAGAGCCGCAACCCAAGTCGATATGTGCTTCGATAAAATAGCAAATACGCACTATGTCCAGGGTCATATGCGCAAAACTGCCCAACATTCCGCTTTCGCTTCTAGGCGGCGTAGTTTGGTCCTCGGCGCGGTGTTGAACGATGGGCTCTCTGCCGGACTCGCAGGCGAATGGCGACCGTCAGCCGCCGCCGGCAGAGGCGGAGGCGGAGGACGCTGGGGCGCAGGCCGAGGAGGTAGATACCGGAGAGAAGATGGAGGGCGTCGCGTCCATTGCGCTGCTTCCCTCTGGCGCCATCTCCGGCCACTTCATCCGCCTCCCGGACTCCGTCTGCTACGGCCTCCAGGGCACCCGTAAATTTCTCTCTTATTCACTCGTACAGTACCTGTTAATCGATTGATATCTGATTTATTCATGCGAGCATTGTATGGTTGGCTCCAACTGCTCCTCACTTGAATCGTCTGAGTTGTCATCAAAACCCCCCTTTTTTCAGCGCAAGTGATAAGTGTGAGACTGATAAATAATTAGGGTTTATCTGTATAGAACTTGAACTTTGTTTTGAAGCATTGTTTGTTCTGACTTCCGAGCAATGCTAAATTGCTTATAATATGCCGTGACCTGTTGCATTCTGATTTCTGAAGCCAGACTTATTTCCTTGTGCCATCTGATGAATGATGCAATTGATATACTATGTTCTTAATTATGCAAATGGATTTATGTGCTTCTACTCTGTGCCTTTTGCAGTTCTGTGCCATCTTTATTTTTTTATTTAAAGGATGATAACTTTAGCTTATATTGATGATGCCTTTTCCTTTTCTATCATGTAAGCAATACCATGCGAGAGGGAATGTAGCCGAGGAGACGATTACCGTCTTATAAAGCTCTCCGTCATTAATTTTAAGGTCAGAAATTTGTTATTTTTCTTCTACACCAAGCATGTATTCTGCTAACTGATTATCTTACTATCTTAGCTTACCTTAGCTTCTAATTAAAACTACTCGGTTAGGTTTATCTTGGATTTATCTGAAGTTCCTACAGATATCCGAAAAACCCAGTTATCTCTTAGAATAGTGTTGTTTAACAGAGGTAACCTGTGCTCATGTGACAGAGGAAAACAGAAAAGGTGGTTGTGGTGGAATGCAGGGGACATGATGCTGCTCGGTTACAAAACATTGACCATTTGCATGGGTAAGTCTTCTCTCATGGGTGGATTTCATCATAACTAAATTTAATACTGCTGAATTTATTATTTGCAAAAACAACGTGGTGTGATGTGCTGATGCTCATGCCTAGCTATTTTAGCTGGAAGTGTTGATATATGTGTGGTATATGAAATCTGAATATGGATGCATCATCCTTTCATGGTTCTGCAATGACCGTCATATTATTTTTCAGACTTTCTCAAAGTGCTGTAGCATAACTGTCTTTTCGAAAGCATGATACTAATAGAAGTTGTTATACTCCCTGTATGGCCGCGCCAATTAATTTGCGCCGGAGGGAATAATGGATTATGTTTTCAAGCAGTGCACTTATTAAATACATTTCAAGGATGGGAACAATTCTATAAAGCAGGCTTATTGGATTATTGGTTATTTTGCCAGAGCTGAGGGCTCACTGTTTTATCTTCCTCTATTCTCAATTAGCCAAGACAAAATTTAATTTATCATTCTCTTATTTTGTGATTTTAGAGTTATTTCGTACTAGCATGTTACTAAAGTAACCACCAAGTTATTCCTACTGTAGTACTGTGAAAGTTGCCTTGCACTGGCACGGAGTTGCATACCTCCGAGCATCATAAGTCATGACCAACATATCAACACGTTCACTTCTACATAATGCTACTAAGCATCCATGAAGCAAGTTTACATGCATGAATGGACACAAACTAAACTATTTAGTCATTTATTAAGTTAATGCTTTCGAATTTAGTATATAGAAATTCAAGTCCCTTACCCTCTCTTCTTTATGTAAAGTCAAGCTTACAAGGTGTTTACTGTTCGATATTTTTTCTGAACAAAATAGCATTAGGTCGTTAGCTATGATGTTTCATCGTGCTAGTGATTTCATCTTTTACTGTCTAGCTTATTGTTATGAACTAGCATTATGGAGAGAGATTTGGGAGGGGCCGTCACGCCGGGAGGTAACGTAGAAGAACCATTCTTCTATTTGCTTGCTTTCTTCAGAGAGTACATTATAGCCCTATTATATAGGCCGACTTGACCACAAGTCAGACCTAGACTTGAACTCTCAATCCTACCATATCTGGAATCTTCCTAATTTACAGTATAAACTACCTAATTGCCGATTCTGTGGTGTGTAGTATTTTTGCACTGCTTAATAATAGATGAATTCCACTGCTGGGTGAAGGTTGATGCTGTTAAGTCTTAGTTATTGTTTAGATTTTTTCGTTGTGCTGGATAACCTTATATGTGAGTAATATTTTGTGCAGATGGGAAGATGACGTTGTTGGGTTGGTTCAAAAGAAACATGGCAATAAAAAGGTGTTGGTCTCTTTCGAATGCGAGACGCTGAAGGCTGATAAAGCCGCCGAAGAACATATCAGCAGATACATGCCAAATCTCTGTGGACTGGATGCAGTTGGTAAGCATGGAGTACTAAAGCATCTGCTTAACCAACAAAGCCTTGATCACTAAAAACTAGCAATTCCACATAGACAGGGCATCTATTTGCAGAATCTATGGTAGTTGACAGCATTAGTAGGCTGTAGGCATGGATCACGAGTTACTGAGCACCAAGGAGTACACTGTTACTATACACACACCTCCCCACCTAGCCGGCCCAGTATTTCCGACTGATGGCTAGTCTGTCGTATGACTGTGTGTGGATTCCTGATGCCTGTCCTATTAACTCATCCTTTCTACCTTGCGGTGCAGTAAATACGGGAAAGATGAGTATCTCTGGCATCAACCTTGATGAGGACGATGAACCGAGCGGAGACAGCTGAGAGCAGAAGCATTTCGTCACGGTTTGTTAACAGCGACAGTAGTTGCTCTCTATCGTCTGTGCCAAGTCGACAAATCAGCACTGTCTGTACGCCTGTGTGTTGCTACCACTGCATAACTAAAAGTTTATGCATCCGCGCTTCTGTTCCTGCACTGTAAATGGTGTGATTCGTGGCGGTACAAGTCTAACGGAGCCTGTGTTGCTGTGGCTGCTGCTGCATCTGGCACTAATCCTGATGAGGGATTGGTCTTGGTCATACACCTGGGTTTGGTTTTTAGGTGCTTCCCATAGCAGTGCAAATCGTCGTCCGTGCATGTACTGTTTTGTCTACTCCCATGCCTGTACGGGTGGATATATTGATGTGCCTGTTTTCCCACGGGTGGACCGTCTGTATGTGGTTCTTGAGTGAGCACTGTTGCGGCCGTGAAGGGGGTCTTGTTTCTAAAGCACATGGTATCGAGACGGCATATCGAAAGACTCCACACTCCAGGATCAGTATCTCTGCAATTGCCTACGATGATGTACAGTACAGTACAGTACTTGGTATGCGCAAATGTGCTGGTAGCCTGGTATCTGTTTGTATCCAGTGTCCATCAAAGACCATTTATTTTTTTACAAAAAAAACGGCGTTTATGAGCAATAATAGTAAGCGCAGCTGGCTGTGTGAGTGCCCTAGCGATTTGGTGAACTAAGAACTGGAATTGCAGGAAGAATTTAGGGATCTAGCCCGATCCACCCAACCACCCCCGAGCTAGTCAGTTATATACGGCATCGCCGCTGCTGTTGTCCGGTTCCTTCCTATCCCTCTACGAAACTTGCTACGCTATCTTATAGCACCAGTTACAGGGCCTCAGGCCAGATCGTACGCAGCGAGCCAAGCCGGCTTCTTCCTTGTCCTCGTGGGCCTCGGCCCAGCGTCTCCAGGGTCTTGGCCTTGTGCGTCAGTGTTGCGGACGGCAGGGACGTTGACATTCCCCCGGTCTTGAAAACCTGCTTGCCCCCAAGCAGGTGCGTAGGGAAACTGCTGCTTCAGAAATACCAAGTCCTCCCAGGTGGCGTCCTCAGCAGTTGCACCACTCCATTGGATGAGACCTTGAACGACGGTGCGGAGACCGTGCTGACGAACACGACGCTGCAGCACCTGGACGGGAACCTGAAACGCTAAAGCAGACGAGGGAAGGTCAGGCTGCACTTGCTGTGTAACAACTCAGAAATTGTAATCCACTTCTTATTAAATAAAGTACCAAATTTTGGACCCAGATAAAACTTTTTACCCATTATTTCATGCATACATGTATTTTCTATTATATGTATTCTATGATTTCATGTGTGTTATTTTTGGTTGAGCATTGGTTAGTTAATTCTAAGTGAACTAACAGAAGCAATTGAGAAGAATTATAGGAACCCAAGAAACCAGAAATAAAAATGTTAAAGAAAAAGAGAAGAATAAGATGATCTAGGAAATCTGTTTGACTACCCTACTTTGAGCCCTTGGATTAAGAAATCTACAACTCACCTCAGTGTTTGGCCAGCTAGTTGAGCTTCACCAAGTCACATATAAACTCAACCAAGAAGTTGCTACTCAAAATTCAAATCAGAACTTGACTCAAACATCAATCAAACTTTGAATCTGAATCAGAGACCAAACCTCAAATTCGAAATAAGATTTCTGCAAAACTCAACATTTCTTTGTAACAAAAATATGACTGGAAACCTTGGCCAATACGTTGATCACCCAAAGTGGAAAATTTCAAAAATTCGAATTTAAACTTCTTGCGAACATTTGATCGAACACCTGGCAGGCAAAATCGGAGACAAATCGTGATCACTGTGGTGATCACTGTCGCCGTTCGCCTCTGGCCTGTAGCCATGCTCCTGGGAGACGCCGCGGTCGACCCCAGCGCCCCCTGCCCCGACCCGAGCCGCGAGAAGAGGAGGGACGGAGAGAAATGCGCCCAGGGCCCCCTCCCAGACCTTCTTCTTCCTGCACGATGCCGACCGCCCTGGATGCGCCAGAGCCGACCCACAGCCTCCCGCAGCTGAGCCAGCACCCTCCCAGCACGCCCCCGAGGCCGCCGTGCCTGGAGCGACCTTCAAACGTTGCCAGGGCCCCCCGAGCCGGCGAGCTTCTGGACGCCAGCACCCTCGTCGCTCCGCCCTATAAATACCCCCGCAGATCAAACGGAGAGACTCGTCCCGTCCCCAGCTACCTCCCAGACACGCTCGTTTAGCCCCGCTTGCTCTAGCTCGCCGTCGCCAGCCCCGCCGGCGAGATACTGGACGTGGAGAGCGCCGCCGCGTTCGACCACCTGGGAGCAAGCCGCCGCTGGGAATCGGCGGAGGAGCATCGCCGCAGCCGATCCCGCACGTTGCCATCGAGTTCTGCATCCTCTCCGTCACGCCCTCGCCGTCGAACAGTCGTCACTGCAACGCCGGTGAGCACCTCCGTCTCCGACGAACACGAAGCACCACAGCCGTTCGATCTAGATCCAGCGCTGGCATACCGATTCGGTTTAGTTAAGTGACCTGACGGGTGGGACCCCCCTGTCAGGTTCCGTTTTTATTTCTCCCCGCCGTGCGAAACGTTTTCTGGGCCGGCCCGTTCGGGTTTCGTTTGAATGAGGCCCAGCTAGCTTAGATTCGGTCCGTTTCATTTTTATTTAATTCCAGCTCGATTTCGAATTAATTCAAATATGATTCAGTTATGATTTTCAAACTTTATTTCCCAGAGATTTACAAATCCGTTTCTAGCAAATAAATATGCGTTGGAAAGCTTGTAAAATGCTCTAGCCTGTAGAATTGGTTAGAATTCCATTTGAGTTAGGAATTTAATTAGATATGAATAGTGTGACCATAGCTTTATTAATCTTAGAAAATTTCTAGAAAATTATTTAAGCCTCCTAAAATCATGAAATTTAAATTGTGAACTCACCAATGACCTCCCTTACTATTAGCCAACTCTAATCAACTTCAAACCCTGTTAGTGTTATCAATTAGACCCTAACCCAACTCTAGTTAAGTAACATAAAATGATAGATTCCTATTGCACACTTGATGGAAACTTAGAAGCAAAACTGACAATCCAACACCCTAAAATGCAACATGAATGCTATTGTTAGCAAACAAAGATGTGTGCTTGGTGTGTTGTTAGCATGGTGTAGTGATTGTGTGCTTTGTGTTTATTCGTTATTAGACGCTAGTATTGCCGAGGAGGATATTGGAGGGGATTATTATCAAGAAGAAGAAGAATACCCCGGACACTTTGCCAACCAAGGCAAGCCATCTTTTGATTCATACTCCCACTACCTAGTTTTAATATTGCATTCTACTTGTTTTAAGTAAATTGCATGATTGAATTGCTAGAGTAGAATGATAGAAGTGTATTGATGTCTTGCTTAGCAAGAGCATCAAGCTGAGTTTATCCAATCATATTTAGTAGTATCATCACTCAATGTAGTTGCTTAGTCGCTAATAATATTGAGGCCATCTATAAGGGGAACTCTATTGGAAAAAGTGGTGACTTGAACTTGAAACTTGAATTGGAGATTGCTCCTACACAATGGCTTTATGAAAGAAATCAATCTTGACTAAGAACTATGAAATGTATTTCTCAATGACAACGAGTGATGTACCATGGGAGCCAACCATACTGTACAACCACATTACCCCTATATGGGAAGGGGCTTAGTCCGTAGCTTGTTTATCTTAGTATGGGAGGCCTTGTAACAAATCTTTATGGAAGGACACCGTGAGCGGTTACTTCTGAACCAAGTGGATTCCACTAACCCGGCACTCCGGGATGGCCAGAACTAGAGGCGCCGGAGCGGGGATTCCATACCCCGGGCTCTAGGGAAGGATCCTATACTAGGGTGAGCAAGTGAAAGAGTTTGTTTGGTTATCTGAAACCCGCATACTTGTGTATGACGATCTGTGGATTTCTCCCGGCAGATGTATCGAATCTTGTGGGTAAAGTGTACCCCTCTGCAGAGGTTTTCAAACTATTCGAATAGCCATGTCCGCGGTCATGGACAGTTGGCAAGCTGTACTTGGCTTTTGTCAAAACTAACAACAACCTATGGTGAACTTGGTGAATGACTTGACTTGACCTTGATGTTGACACACTTGAACTTCCTCTTTAGATTGAACTTAGAGAACTAAAACTCTTTTCTACCAATGAACATTCTTGGGAAATAAAACTAGCTTTGGCAAATAAACTTAGTGCTTAGTCCACTATACCAACTTGCATACCTACTTCATCATTTCAATTATACGATGGTTTGCGAGTGCATCCAATGTACTCATGGCTGTGTCCCTGGCTATCAACTTGGCCAGACTATGGGGAAGAATACCAGGAGGAAGGGTATGAAGAAGAGTACCAGAACTAAGCTCGTCTCCAAGAGTCGCCATTGCCTGTAGGGTGAAGGCATGGACCCGAAGACGTTATTTCCGCTGCTATATTGTGTTGTGATATGACTTGGTCTGTATGACCATTGTATTTGAACCCTCGTATTGTAATGTCTATGGAACTGTGGTATCAACTACGTTATGTAAATCACAACAAAGATCCTGGGATTGTGATGGATTACATAACGGGCACTTCGAATTTGTATCAAATTTGAGGTCGTCACATGCTGGTTAGGGCCTAAACACTGCTTCAGCTGGGACACATGAAAGACGGGATGGACGCGGCTAGTCTCCGGTAAAGCAAGCTTGTACGCCACGGTCCCAACGCGCTCCAGAATGCGGAACGGACCAAAAAACTTGAAAGAGAGCTTCTGGTTACCACGACGAACGACAGTAGACTACAGGTATGGCTGGAGCTTGAGAAAGACCAAATCACCGACAGCAAAAGTGCACTCCGAACGGTGCTTGTCCGCCTGATGCTTCATATGTTGCTGCATGCGCAGTAAATGTTGGCAAACAGAAGCGAGGATAAGCTGTCTAGCATCAAGCCACTGTTGAATGTCAGTTGATGCAATAGAGCTGGTCGCGGTGATTCCAAAGTAGCGAGGTGAGCGTCCATAGATCACCTCAAAAGGAGACTTGCCCAAGGAAGAGTGCCAGTTTGTATTGTACCAAAATTCAAACAAACTCAACCATTTAGACCATTGGTTAGGGTGTGCACTGATGAAACACCACAAGTAGCATTCGATGGACTAATTAACTCGCTCGGTCTGGCCATCGGTCACTGGGTGGTTAGCTGTGCTCAAGCGGAGTTGTGTGCCCGTGGCGTGAAACAGATGCTGCCAGAACTTGTTGGAAAGCTTGTCGACTATGACGAGGATGCAGTTGAATTGTCGAGACTGCGGCAAGCCGTCGATGAAGTCCATGGTCGCCATCTCCCACGGTGCTGACGGAACAGGAAGAGGCTGCAGAAGACCCGGCGGAAGGACGCGCTCGGGTTTGGCTTGCTGGCAGATGCGACAAGCGCGGACGTACTCACGGATGGCGGCTTTCATTCCAGTCCACTTGAAGAGCGAGACGATGCGGCGGTATGTCACCGGGAAGCCAGAATGGTCGCCGAGGGGGCTGTCGTGGAATGCTGCAATCAACTGCTGTTGCATGGTGGTGTCATTGCCCACCCAGATGCGCGAGTCATAGCAGAGCACGCCCGAGGATAACGAAAAATGAGGAGCGGACAGGGCGTCCACCGCGAGCTTCTGAATAGTTTCCTGGGCGAAGGGATCGTTGCGATAACTCTCGACAACTTGCTCGATCCAAACCGGTTGGACCTGCGTAATGGAGTAGACCTCAGAAGAATTGGGTGGCTTACGTGAGAGGGCATCGGCGGCTCTATTGAGTGCTCCCTTCTTGTAAACCACTTGATATTGCAGTCCCATCATCTTGGTGAAGGCTTTCTGTTGCCACTCCGTGTGGAGACGCTGATCTGTTAAGTGTACCAAGCTTTTGTGGTCTGTGTGAATGAGAAACTCGCCCATCTGGAGGTACGGACGCCATTGCTGGATAGCAAGAAGAATTGCGAGGTATTCCTTCTCGTAGACAGATAGGCCCTTGTTCCGTGGTCCGAGAGCACGGCTCACAAACGCTAGAGGATGGCCCTTTTGAGACAGGACCGCACCGATGCCTACTTCGCACGCGTCAGTTTCAATGACGAATTGAGCCTTGTAGTCTGGTAGACCTAGGACAGGTGCAGTGATAAGAGCAAGCTTCAAGGCACTGAATGCTTCAGTAGCTGCTGGTGTCCAGATGAACAGGACGCCTTTTTTGAGCAACGCCGTCAAGGGTTGGTTGATAATGGCGTAGTGCTTGATGAACTTGCGATAGTAACCACTCAAGCTGAGAAACCCGCGGAGCTCCTTCAGTGTGGTGGGCACAGGCCAATCACGGATAGTTGTTATCTTGGATTCGTCAGTGGAGACGCCATCGGCGGAAATCACATGACCCAAATAAGCAATGCGCTGCTGTGCAAAAGCACACTTGGCGAGCTTAGCTTTCCATTGGTCCCGGAGTAAGATTGCCAGGACCTCCTTGAGGTGTGTCATGTGCTCTTCATATGTCTCGCTGTAAATGAGAATAT
Organism: Dactylis glomerata; assembly: GCA_007115705.1. Classification (NCBI taxonomy): domain Eukaryota; kingdom Viridiplantae; phylum Streptophyta; class Magnoliopsida; order Poales; family Poaceae; genus Dactylis; species Dactylis glomerata. The sequence continues at coordinate 2,691,622 of QXEO01000548.1, read as the reverse complement.
CGTCGAAGAAGACCAAGGCAAATTTGCGGAGAACAGGTGCGAGGGAAGCATTCATTGCAAACTGGAATGTAGCCGGCGCCCCAGTTAAGCCAAAGGCCATCACGTTGAACTCGTAGTGGCCATTATGCGTTTGGAACGCGGTCTTGGCCTCCTCTCCAAGTGCAAGCCAAATCTGGTGATAGCCGGCTCTCAGGTCAAGCTTCGAGAACCATTGTGCACCCGAGAGTTCATCGAGGAGCTCATCAATCACCGGCAATGGGTATTTCCCTTTGACGGTGAGGGCGTTTAAGTGGCGGTAGTCGATGACAAGGCGCCAAACAGGAACAGAGTTGGGCTCAGGATGCTTGTCTCCTTTTTTCACAAGGAGTACTGGGGAGGCGAATGCACTGTTGCTATGCGAGATCACACCCTGCTGCAGCAAGTCCTAAACCTGTCGCTCAATCTCTGTTTTTAGCTCCGGAGCAACACGGTAAGGCCTCATCGACACTGGGCGCGGACCAGGAACCAAGGGAATATGATGATCGTACTGTCGGCGTGGAGGCAAACCCGTAGGCTCAGTGAACACTTCAGCAAAATCAGACAGGAGCTGGAGAACTTCAGGGCGATGGCTGATACGTCTCCAACGTATCCATAATTTTTGATGCTCCATGCTTGTTTTTACACCATTTACCCGATGTTTCGTTACACTTCGTGGCACTTTTATGCATTTTCCGGAACTAACCTATTAACAAGTGCCACAGTGCCAGTTCCCTGTTTTCTGCTGTTTTTGTGTTTCAGAAGTGATACACAGGAAATATTCTCGGAATTGGACGAAACAAAAGCCAGAAGTCTTATTTTTCCCGGGAGCATCCAGACATCCGAAGAGAGGAAGGAGAGGGGCCACAGGCCTCCCTCACACAGGGCTGGCGCGGCCCAGGCCCTGGCCGCGCCGCCCCTGTGTGAGGAGGCCCTGGCAGCCCGCTGACGACGCCCCTTCGCCTATATAAAGCCTCGGGACAGAAAACCCTAAAGGAGTCGGCAAATTTCCAGAAAGAGTTCCGCAGTTCCGCCGCCGCCACCGACGAATTTCGGGGGACAGAAGTCTCTGTTCCGGCACCCTGCCGGGACGGGGAAGTGCCCCCGGAGCCATCTCCATCGATCTCCATCGCTGTCTCCGCCGTCTCCATCGACCTCACCGCCATCTCCATCAACCTTGCTGTCTCCTATGATGAGGAGGGAGTAGTTCATCCCCGGGGCTGAGGGCTCTACCGGTAGCTATGTGGTTCACCTCTCTCTCCCATGATGTGATCTTTATGTGATCGTGAGCTTTGTATCATGTTGAACAAGTAGATGTTATTATTCAGATATTATGCTACTCCTATGCTTAATTATTATAGTGTACTCTAGTGATGTTATTAAAGTAATCTATTCCTCCTGCCATGGTGTAACGGTGACAGTGCGTGCATCGTGGTGGTACTTGGTTTAGGCTATGATCGTGATCTCTTGTGGATTATGAGAGTAATTATTACTATGATAGTATTGAGTGATCTATTCCTCCTTTCATGGTGTAATGTTGACAGTGTGTGCACCGTGTTAGTACTTGGTCTAAGTTGCAATGATTTCTATCTTGAATTGTGCTTTGATTTGGATATCTCTATGAGTGGTGTTTGTCAAGTACTTGATGAACTTTAAGGGGTGCTTCTGTAGCCACTACACAATGATTAGTGTTATTCAATAGGAGAGTAATTCAGAGTACCATAGTGGAGAGAAGTTGTTTATTTGTTCAATCATGTTATATTGTTGGGAGTGTGTCCACTAGTGAAAGTATGATCCCTAGGCCTTGTTTCCAAGCATTGCACACCATTTACTTGCTATTTTGTTACTTGTTTGCTCGCAGCGATATTTATTTCACATCACGTTTGCTACTTATAATTATCTATACCACTTGTATTTCACTATCTCTTCGCCGAACTAGTGCACCTATACATCTGACAAGTGTATTGGGTGTGTTGGGGACACAAGAGACTTTCTGTATCGTAATTGCAGGGTTGCTTGAGAGGGATAGCTTTGACCTCTAACCTCCCTGAGTTCGATAAACCTTGGGTGATCCACTTAAGGGAAACTTGCTGCTGTTCTACAAACCTCTGCACTTGGAGGCCCAACAAGTGTCTACAAGAATAGAAGTGCGTAGACATCAAGCTCTTTTCTGGCGCCGTTGCCGGGGAGGTAAGGTAAAAGGTACTCGCATCCTCTTGTGTGAGTGCTCGGAGTTATTTCCTTTAGATTCTGCAATTACATCTTTTTGTTTCTTGTTTTTATTTTCACTAGTTAGGCTTAATGGAAAACAAAGAGTTCTTTAGTCTTTTTCCTGATTTTAGATTTGAAGAGAAAATTGAAAATCCTTTGGAGCTTATTTCGCATAGCAATGTTATTAGTACGAATGCTTTGAATACTGTTAATGCTAATGCTATAGAAAAGTCTAAGCTTGGGGAAGCTGGTTTTGTTGAGTATGATATCTTTAGTCCCCCAGCTTTAGTGGAGAAAGGTTGCTCTGATGATATTTTATCTCCCATATGTGATGTTTCTAATGATGCTTGTGCTCCCCATCCTTTTAAAATACCTATGAAGATTGTTGAACGTATTAGGGATAACTGCTATTTAGGAGATGGAACTGTCCATCCTGGTGATCATCTGCTCTTTATACATGAATTATGCGAGTTGTTCCAGTGTGCAGGTATTTCAATGAACCAAGTTAAGAAGAAGCTATTCTCTTTTTCGCTGAAAGGCAGAGCTGAGGAATGGTATAAAACATTGAAGGATGGCAGATCTATTGATTGGGAGGAAATTGAACCTCTCTTTTATTCTAAATTCTATCCTTCTAGTCAGGTTTATAAAGATAGGAATTACATTTATAATTTTCATCCGCATGAGGGAGAAAGCATTGCCCAAGCTTGGGGAAGATTGAAGTTACTAATGCATAAATGTCCTATTCATGATCTTCCCCGCAATATTGTTATTGATAATTTTTATGCACGGCTTACTCTTCCTGATAAGTATTATTTGGATGCTTCTTGCTTTGGATCATTCACTCATATGAAGGAAGATGCTAAGTGGAAACTTCTTGACCGTATACAAGAGAATGCTGAAGGATGGGAAAACGACAAAGGTAAAGGATTAGGTATGAATTATGAGTTTGATTGCATTAAGTCTTTTGCTGAAACTGCTACTTTTCAAGAGCTTAGTGCTAAATATGGTCTTGATCCTCAAATTATGGTTGATTGCTTTAAAGCCTTTGCTTCCCATATGAATGTTCCTAAAGGAAATGGGGACGTGTATCATGAACCTTTTAAGGACACTTGCATAGAAAGTGATATTGTTGTTGATGATTGCAATAAACATGCTCAAACTTCTCAAAGTACTATTTCTTATAAGCATGTTAATTTTTGTGGAATACATAGACTTTGTGAACAGAGTTACAACAAGGAAGATTATTGCATCACCCACGCAAATGAAGAAACCAGCATGTGGCTCAAGGATCTAGATGTGCTTGGTGAATGGGTTTGTGAGCTTTATCCTTTTCTTTGTGAATTTTGTGGTGAAAAGGGGCACTTTAATTTTCAATGCCCAATTAATCGAACGAGTACCGCAGATTTGTATTGTGATGATAAGATTACTTTCAATCAGTATGATGAGCTTACTTTGTTTTTGAATTGTGAAGAGATATCTAGAAAGATTGCTTTGGTAGACATGAATGATGTTGATCTTAATAGCACCCTTCGTGGTTGTCATCTCTATTGTGCTAAAGATTGCCTCACAAATACTTACTTACAAGATCTTATTAAACATGATGTTTTGCCAAGCTATGATAGGACTAATAGATGTTTTGATCTTATTAATAGAGAGGAGGAATCCTCCAAAGTTTCTTCTGTTGTTTCTGTCAGCAAGCCAGATTATGTGGAGAAGATGCCTTTCCTTCCTAAAGAATATGTGGAGAAGATGCCCTTCAAGTCTCTCCCTCCTAAAGGAGAGAGTAAGAAGAAGAAGAAGAAGAAGAGGAGTAAAAGGCGAGAGGACACGGTATTTTCCCCTAAGCGTTATGATCCTGCTATTGATTATGATAATTCTGATTGGGATGATGTTCCTATGCCTGTTACCTATGTTAGTGATCATGATTGGGAAAAGCACTCTACTTTTGATATTGAAAATCTCTTTGGTACCAATTCTAAGGTTAATAATTGTTGTACCATTAGTGCTATCCATGTTCCTTCTTATGATGATATGTTTGATGAGCATGCTTTGCGACATAGTAGTTCTCTAGCTTGTGATGATGGGTATAATATTTTCAGTTCACCTACTTTTGAGGAGAAAATTAGTTATAATTACAATATGCCTCCTGTTTTTGATGATTATGGTGATGAGAATAATTATTCTGTTGAATCTGCTCCTACTACTATTGTTCATGTAGGGAGTATTAATCCTTTTGTGCATGTGGCTCATGATAGGGATGCTTTATGTGATAGTTATATTGTTAGTTCTATTCATGATGCTACTGAAAGTTACTATGAGAGAGGGAAACATGGTTTGATGGATCTCAACAATATTGAGTTTCCCCTCTTTATGTTGCAATTCTTGAAGTTGTACTTGTTTTGCCTTCCTATGCTTTTTGCTTTGCGCTTTTATGACTTGTCTCTTTACAAGACTATCTTTCATAGTCTTGTGGTTTAGATTTAAATGTGTTCCATACTTGCTTTTTGATGCTCTCTATTGCTTTAAGTTCCTATATGGCGCCTTTGCCTCAAGCTCTTATATGGCGCCCACATGAGCATCTTTGCAAATTACTGCGCCTAGCTCAAAGGCGTTAAAGAAAAGCACTCTTGGGAGATAACCCATTGTTTATTTTTCAGTACTTTTTCTTTTATTTGAGTCTTGGAAGTTATTACTACTGTAATAACCGCTCCTTATCCTTTTTATTTCGTTGTTGTGCCAAGAGAAGCCTCTAATTTGAGTGAGGTAAAGATTTGGGGATGTTGCTGTCCTGAAACTGTTTTCGGTGCTGCATCGTAAAAATTCTTATAAATTCTCTGTATATCTTTTGGACCTGCGATTTCTTGTGCATATGCCCCAGGTTATATCCAAACTTTTGTTAGTTGAACACTTTTTGATTTGAGCAACAGAAAACCCCTCAAAAATTCGACCTTTGTCAGCTGTTCAGTTTTGACAGATTTCTGCCAATATTTGTGTTTGCCGCTTTATCGCTTTCTTTTGAGTTCTTTTAATCACGGAACTTTTGGGGAAGTTGCTACAGTAGTATATACTTTATATGTGGTGGTTTTGGGTTGAAACCTGAAGCAAAAGAGGTTGATTATATGTTATGCTTGCACTAATGTTGCTAATAGATTTGTGTTTAGTTTTGTATGAAGGAAGTTTTCAAGTGTAGGGATTGGAGAATGATGAGATGAGTTGAAGAATGGACAAAAGCTCAAGCTTGGGGATGCCCATGCATCACCCCAAGAAATATCCAAGAAGTACAAGCGTCAAAGCTTGGGGATGCCCCCGAGGCACCCCTTCTTCATCGGCAAAAATCAGGTCACCTTTCAAGACACTATATTTTTATTGCTTCATGCACTATGTGTTTTTCTTGGAGCGTCAGTTGTTTTTGTTTCAGTATTAGTTTAGTTTAGGCTGCTGCAATAAATGGTTAGATCTCATCATGTTTCTTTTGGAGGAGATGAACTCTGTTTTTCATTTGCCAAGAACACTCTGTTTTTCACTCTTATCGTTTCAATGAGTGTTCTCTTTTTCTGCTACTGCTTTTGGTTTTCGTTTTCGCCTTGATTTGC